>JAKSZU010000025.1:10875434-11475434 GCA_026018925.1 Tupaia tana | reverse complement strand
CATATGCATCCTACAGCAAAAAAAACTAAAAATAATAAAAAATCATGAATACAAAGAGGGATACTCATGTCACTGTCATTATTTCCATAACTTCAGCAAAATACTAAAGAGTTTAGATGACAATACCTATAGTTTATGAAATAAAAGTAACTAACCACTTGTTCTCTCTGAAAACACTGACTAGGTGCATTTAGTTTTGGGGGTAGGGGTGGGGAAACTTCCAAAGTAAAAATGGCGAGGTGCTTGAGGGCTTCTATGGGGGTGGTGTGCTGTCATAGTTGAAATAAAGATCGGGGACACTGACCAATAAAACCACACCTCCGGAGGCGTCTGTGTGGCATGCAATGTTCCCCTGTGTTCTTATGGTTTCATGAAGTTACTAAGGTATTGGGGTAGAGGGGCCGAGTACCCTTTCCCACTGGGCAATACGGGGTATAAAAAGCCTGCCACACAGTCCCCAAACCTAGGGACCACCTCTTTTCTTTTTTTTTTAAATAACTATTTATTTTATTTTACTTTTTATTTATTCATTCATTGATTTTTTTTTTTTTTTAATTTGACCAGAGAGACAGAGTGAGAGTGAGAGAGAGAGGAAGTGAGAAAGCAAGCCACCAGGTCCAGGACTCGAATCCCGGTCGGCCATGTGGGAGTGTCCAGTGCCTTAACCACCACGCCACCTGCTGGTCCAGGGACCACCTCTTATGCCTTAGTCTGTTACTGTATTGCTAACAGACATACCTGAGACTGAGAGATTTTTATAAAAAGCCATGGGGGGGACCAGCAGATGGTGTAATGGTTATATCACGTGATCAACCGCGGTTCAAGTCCTGGACCTGGCGACTTAAACTCACGCCGGGCGCGTGTGCGTGCGTGCCCAAGATCCTGAGAGGAGACTGGAGGAGAAGGGATTGCAGCGTGGCCATCTCTCTGGAGGGTGATTTCTCGCTTTCTGTCTCTCTGTCTCTCTCTGTCTTTCTGGTGAGCGCACACACCCTATAGCAAAAACCTCTCAAAAAACAAAAAATATACAATTGTGTCCCAACACATGAACTCTTGGGGGACATCATGGACATCAAAACATGAAGCTTTGGGGGACAAAGAAAGACCCAACCATGACACTTCACATCTCCCAAATCTATAAAACGCAGACAATGAGGCCAGCTCTCTCCCGTGCAGGAGCAGACGCACAGACCCTACAGAAATGCTTACTGAGCCCGTGGTGTCATGGTTTGGATAACTGCTTGTCCTCCAGGGTTCACATGTTAGAATCTGGCTCCCAGTGCTATGGCAGGGGGAGGTGGTGGGACTGTCAAGGGAAGGGCTGTCGTGGGTGGTGTTTGGCCCACGGGGCACCACCTCGAGCACGGCTCTGTGCTCCCTCCAAGAGGGAGCGAGAAGGGGCAGTTGTTCCCAGGCCTCTCTCTACACGTGTCTGCTGGCCTTTCTCTGTTTCTCTGCTATGTCGTGATGTCTCAGAGGCCAGTCAGATACTCACCCACGCTCTTGGACTTCCCAGCCACCAGAACTGTAAGTCAAATACCCCTCCATTTTTATTTATTTATTTATTTATTTAATTTATTTATGTTTTTGTCATCAGGCATGTGCACTCACTAGAGAGACAGAGAGGGAAAGTAAGAAATCACTCCTCAGGAAGGATGGCCACGCTGCAATCCCTTCTCTTCCATTCTCCTCTTGGGATTTTGGGCATGCATGCACATGCCTCATTTTGGGCATGCATGCACATGCGCCCGGCGTGAGTTTTAAGCCACCAGGTCTGGGACGTGAACCGTGGTCGACTATGTGGGAGTCCAGCGACATAGCCATTACAGTAACTGCTGGTTCCCCTGTTTAGTTATTTGACAGACAATGGCACATGGGCCTGCATCTGTCCTCCTGCCCAGAGCCCCACACATATTCTTTACTCTTTCTGCTGTTTCTTTAGTGACCAAAATCAAACAAGAGAGTGAAGAGTTGAACCACACCTACAAGGAGGGGGATTTAAGATGTTGCGATCTCGCATTTCTTTACTTTCTGGTTTTTGTTCTTTTATTAGCAAAATCAAAGGATGCTATTGATTGGGAATTTTCGATTCCAGCATGAGAGCAGTTTTCATTCATTTTAATCCTATAATCCCATTCTAGACCTGAAGTTGTATTAACTGCTTGCATTTTAATCAGCATAGTCCCGATTGATTTACGGCCTATACACCTTTAACATAACCTTGATGAAAGGGACAAAATATGAAAGAAAAGGCTAGAATAGCATTGCCTGAAAAGCACTGCTTGAATATATTTGTTCAATGTCCTGCAAAACACTCAGCAGTTTTAATCATATTGATAAATCACATTAGGGCATAGATTCGAAGGGGAAAAAAATCTGACTTAGGGACAAGCGTGATTTGTTTTCCTAATTGAAGGATAAACTCATAACATGCTGAGAAAAAATCATTATGTAATATACTACATTATGAAGATAATCTATTAGAGTGCACTCAGACTACCAGAGAATAGCTACAATCATAAAATAGTTCTCGCCTGCAGTTTTTAAATGCATCCTTCTGAATTTGTTCTCAGAATTGATATGTACAAAAATAGCAAGTGTAACCTTTAAAGCGGAATTTTTCCATTTTGCCACACCTCAGAATATATGAATAGTCGTTTAACACTGATACGTGGAAGAGGAGGCTGAAAAATATTATTATTGCTCTTGGTGAAAAACAGCAAATCTTCCCACTTAATACATATTGCAGCCAGTGATTCTTTGGCCTTCTAGATAGAATATAATTAGAAATGCAGGTGCCATGCCCACTCCCACTGAGAAATGGAGGAAAGTTCTGTGTTCCTACTAATACAATTTAGTGACTGCGATCTGTGATTTTAAACACATTTCTAACTAATTATTTAATTTTATTATTATTAATTATTAATTATTTTAATCTGCTATGGGGCACGTGTGCTCACTAGAGAGAGACAGAGAGAGAGAAAGAGAGAAAGTGAGGAAGAAAGCCACTAGATCCTGGACCTGAATCATGGTTGGTCATGTTCGAGTCCAGTGCCTTAACCACCATGCCCCCTGCTGGCCCCGATACATAATTCTTAACTGGTCTAAGTGTGAGCATATATTTTGAATTTTTAGCATTTTTCTCCCTACTTACAGAGCATTCTATTCAAGTGATGGCACAGAAGTACAAAGTCAACAGTTTACCAAGGGGCTTAAAACTGTCTACTCCAGGGGCCGGCAGGTGGCGTGGTGGTTATGGGCGCTGGATTCCCATGTGGCCGACTGCAGTTCGAGTCCCAGGCCTGGCGGCTTGCTTTCTCCCTTTCTGTCTCTCTTTCTCTCTCTGGTCAAATTAAAATAATAATAATAATAATAATAATAAATAATAACAACAAATGGAATTAAATAAATAAATAATTCTTCAAAACAAAAACAAAAACTGTCTACTCCATAAAATTAAACACCATAACATAGTAGCACATCACAAGCACAAAATACTCTATTGTGACTCTTTATTTCTGATTTATTTTGCTTTCTCATGAGCTTCTTAGACGGTAAAATATCATGGTGCAAATGCTGCCTCATCTGATTCCAAAACCTGAAGCCATTATTTTTTTTTAATGAAAAAATGCATTTCTCAAAATTCTTCTGCACTGAAATGGTTTAATCCAGCCTCAATCTGATAAGTGACTAAGAAGAGGCAGGGAAAGTAGGCAAATCAAACACATTTTCTCTACTTCAACGTCCTGCTTTGTAAGTAAAGCCTTGAATGGAATTTGCCCATCACAGCACGTGCCCCAGAGAATACGATTTGTATGAAAGGGATCAGAGTAGTCAAGATTAGTGGTAACCTTTTGATTTTAGCCCAGTGAAGGGTGAAATATATTAATATTAAAAATGCAGAAGCAGAATTTTTGTTTAGTGCCCTGCTATCCTGTATCCATACATTACATTAACCAAAAGGCTGTCCAGTTGGTTCAAAATAGATTTCCTTCAAACCTTAATTCCACTTCCTTTTTCAAAAGAGGACTTCAGGGTGTAGGAAACAGAAGTTAGAAAATGAAAGCCTCACCCTTTTCTGAGATCAATGAACAATGTCTTTCAAAAAAAAAAAAAAAAATTGCCATCCGATTTTTGTTTCTTAATGGCAAACATCAACACAGCAAAACAGGATGCAATTTTTCTAAATAAATAAATCAATGATGTGTCAAAAATTAACAGATGAGTTAATATACTCGGTGCTATCAAAACCAGATGGTGCTTCCTAATATTCTTCCTGCTCAGTCAATCCCTGAATATTTTCTGGACCATCGGTATATAAAATAGGATGCTGCTATTTGTGACGGCAAACAAAAGCAATCATGCCTGCCAAGCACATACTATAACAGGCAGCATTTCAGCTCTGCTAGACAGAAAGTAATTAGAATGCTTTTAATGTCCAAAAGAATGATGCTGATAGGCTGCCACAGATGTGTAGATTTATGAATATTTATATGGTGGTTTATAGCTGACACTTTTATCAGTTGAAGAAGATAAAATATCTGCCTGACTCAAAAGCTTGACAGTCAGGTTAATAAAATCTCATTAAAGAGAATGACCTATGCAATTATATAGGATTTATTGTAATTCATTTTTGATTGTACTCTGCTTAAAGATGCAATTTCCCATTTCCTGATGCCAAATTTAGGCTGCATATCAAGATCTACGTGGGGTTTAACTCTAAGCCTCCCACAGAGGAAAAATACGCCTTAAAACCATGGTGTATTACCCCTTTTAAGGAAAATTATACTCTTCACGAGATTTCATAAGAATGTGGAAGGATCTATTTTTAATCACATATTTCTCTTCTCGATGGTTTATGGTCCTTAATGGCAAATAAGATTCACTTCAATCCTTTCATCTTTTCACTGCATTTACTCTGGACATTCAGTTAGGTGCCTTCCTCTGTCCTTGACTCATTTGATTCCATCCATGTTTTGACTGTCCTCAGTTCACGAGGTGGCCCGAGACACTGCAATCACACTTTGGGAGTGCAACAGATGCAGCACCCCCCAACTCCACCCTCACCCAGTGCACTGGATGGCCTTGGGCCTCTGTGCCAACGCTCATTGGTCCAGAGCGGAGCCACTTGTTTTTCTAAGAACCATCATTGGTCCAGAGCAGAGCCACTTGTTCCTCCAAGAACTATCATTGGTCCAGAGTGGAGCCACTTGTTCTTCCAAGAACCATCATTGGTCCAGAGCGGAGCCACTTGTTCCTCTAAGAACCATCATTGGTCCAGAGCGGAGCCACTTGTTCCTCTAAGAACCATCATTGGTCCAGAGTGGAGCCATTTGTTCTTCTAAGAACCAATCAGCTCTGCAGGTGGCTGTCATGCTGACGGTGACCCACATCACCGTGCCAGTTAAGAGCTGGCTTCGTCCACCAGTGATTCATATTAGGACCACAATTCGTGATATCTAGTCCTACAGCTTTTTAATTAATTTACTTTTTTGGCCCCTACACCATTTTCCTCACTGCATGAAGGAAACCACTCATTCAATTTCCATCTTTCCAATAAATGCGAGGCATCCCGCCCTCAGTGCTATCAAGCTTACCCCTCGCTGTGACCTCTCCTTAAAAAAAAAAAAAAAAATTAATAATAAGTAAAATGCTGCCTTGAAAATAAAAGGAAATATAGGGAAGTTTGAAGGGCATCCCAAAAGCCTCTTTGCACTCCTTTGGATTCAGGGATGCTATGATTTCCACCTGGAGACAAAGACAAAATAAACGAAATAGGACATGAGAAGAAATACCAACAGAGAGCGCTTAGAATAAGGCCAGAGGGAAACAAATCTCAGACCAATAACAACGCCACACGAAGGCGAGCCCACCACAAACCGCCAGGGTGGGCGAGACCGTGGACAAGACGGCAAGAGCTGGAGACAGACATAAAAGAAATGACACCGGAATTATGGCACGGAACGCAAGATTAACGCTATGGATGAAGATGGAAACACGAGTACAAAGTACAAGACAACGTGCAGAGGGGAGGACAGATGGGGGGACAGGACAGAGTGCAGGGACAGCAAGAAACCGAGAGAGGGCATGGGGCAGACAGAGGTCTAACCCCGGGCACACAGTGGACCCAGCCTATGCAAAGGAGTAAAGCATGAAAGATGGGAAAAGGACCCACACAGGGGAGAAACAGCCTAAAAATAAAGAAAAAGCCGAGCTAGGGAAGAAACGAGAACATGAGAAAATAAGGCTCCCAACCCAACCTCATGAAGAAGTGTGTGTGGGGGGAGACAAATGAAAGGAGCAAACACCCAACAATGCTGATCAAAACACAATGGGCTACAGGGCCAAAGCAAATGGGGACAGATTGCACCCCACAAGAAAGAAACCTACATAAGAACTCCCTTCAAATCATCCGGCACCTCCAAATAGTGAGAGATGCCACAGAGCACGTCTTCGGGCAACCTGTAATTAGATTTTTCCTCCAAACCAATCCTTCATGTGTCCAAATATTGACAAACGGCAGCACGTTATCAGTGTAGGCATCTGTAACTCACTTAAAGACAAGGCGCTTCTATTCTCGGGGAGACTAAAAGTCGCAGATGCACCGATAGGCAGAATTTGGGGGGACTCCAAAGTGCTGGAAGGGGCCAGAGCAGGAACTTGGAGTTCCGGCGAGCTCATCAGCGTGGCTGTGCGTCCTCTGGGAGCCACAGGCCCTTAGGGGCAGGCCCGTTGGTGGCGGGTGGCCTCCCCCCCAGCCCATCTCCCTCTGGTGGCCCAGCCCGCAGGGTGCTGGCTTTTCCCAGGGGGCTGCCTGCAGAATCCGGATAAAACAGAGTGGTCTCCGACCCCAACCCCGACGTGGGTGCTCCCCAAGACATTTCTGCAGGGCCTAGGCCAAGATGGTCCCGAAGGGCAGGACCCTGCGGCGTGGCAGTGTCCTCTCGACTGGGGAGAACAAGGCTGTGGGGTCCGAAGCGCCAGCGCCGGAGGGGCGGGACGCCAGGCGGGGCTGGTGCGGAGAAGCCCGCTGTCTCAGTCGCCGCTGAGACTTCGGGGCGGGTGGGAAGAAGGGGAGGGAGAGACCGGGGGACACAGAGCACGGAGAAGACGATGGACCGCGGAGAGCCCCGAGTGGACGCACGAGGGCTGGAGTGCGTCGAAGAGGCGGACAGAGAGGACCCGCAGACGCAGCAGAGAGATGGGAACACAGATGGAGGAGGGAGCCAGGGGACGCGGAAGTGGCGAGCACGAAAGTAAAGTCGCGGAGGGGACATGGAGGGCGTCCTCGCGGAGCCACGGCTGGCAGGCCGGGGGGCTTCCGGCGATCCCGGCCTCCGACCGCCGCCGCCGCGCTCCCGGGCGCGGGCTCGGCGCGGCGGTGCCACCTGTTAGGCGCGCGCCGTCGAAGGCCGGCACGCCGCGGCGCCGAGAAGCCTCCAGAAGTTGCAGCGGCGCACGGGGCGCGCGGGCGGCGTCTGGGTACACCCCCTCCGGGTCTCCTCGCGCGGGCTGCGCACCCCTCCGCACAGGTGGCGCTGGGGACGCCGCGGTCCCCGGGTCCCCGGCCCGGCCGCGGCGGGAAAGTTGCGCCCGAGAGTTGTACCTGCGCTGAGCTCCAGGCTGGCGCCGTCGCTGCCCGCGCCGCTGCTGCCCGCGGCCGCCGGGCCCGGGCCGTACCTGACGACGGCGGCGAAGGACGACGACGAGGAGGCGGCCGGGGCCGCGGGCGGCGGCGCGGGGGTCCTCAGGTGGCCCTGGGACGCGGCGGGCGTGCAGGACGGCGACGAGGACGAGGCGGCGGCGGCGCGGCCGGGCCCGGCGGGGTAGGAGCTCTGCGCCTGGAACTGCGGCGGCGGCTCGCTGCTGCTGATGGGGACCGCGGCGTGCGGCGCGAAGGGCGGCGGGGGCGGCGGCGGCCGCACGTGCGGCAGCTCCACCAGGGTGGGTCTGTCGTAGCGCTTGGCCAGCGCCGGTCGCTTGCTGGGGAACGTCTTGAGGACGCTGTAGGGGCTGCGCTGCTTGTAGATTTTGGGGACGCTGGGCCCCTCCTCCGCCGGCTGCATCTCCTCCTCCATCTCGCGCCCCGGGGCCGGTCCCCGATCGCGCGTCCCCGCCCCGCCGGGCGCCGGGCTCCGAGGGTGCCTCCGCCGCCCGCCCGCCGGCCCGGCCCCGGAGCGCGCGTGCGGGAGGGTGTGTGTCTGCGCCGTGGCCGCCGCCGCCGCCGCCTGTCGCTAAGGCTGGCATCGCCGAGCCCCCGCGCGGGGGGCTGCCGCCCGAGCGCTGATTGACAGGCCGCCTCGCCAATGCCTGGAGGGAGAAAGGAGGTAAAGAGCAAGTGTTTAGGGTAATATCTGCTAATGACGGTGGGGGCGGGGCGGGGCCTGCGCCGCTGCCCGCGGACCGGGGAGGGAACGGGGAAGCCGGGACTGAAGGGCAGCCCGGTAACAGGTGAAAATGTGGGGACTGGGTTTCCGGCTCGGGAGGCACTTCGGAGCCCCAGATGTGGACTCCAGGCTTCTGGGGAAGCGGGCGGAGTCCAGCTTTGGAAACCGGCCCCTGGTGTCCCGCCCCGTCCCCCCCACCGCGCGACCCCAAACTCTCGAGGTCGCACCGAGCCGGGCGGTAGTGGTCGGGGCGGGGTTACCGGAGTGCGTGCGTGTGTTACAGCGAGTTCGGCCAATCGGGAACTGCGCCCCCAGCCTCCGTAAAAGAACGCCGTGGAGGTCTAGGCTCGGTTCTCTGGCGGAGGTGGCGCCCCCAGTCCAGCTTTCACCCACTAGCTGTCCCTGGGCTCTGCGCTCGGGCTGATCAGAAAAGGGCCCGGGCGTCAGACTGCACGTGATTTCGCTTGTTCCTTGCAGGGACCCGAGGAAGTGCGTGACACCAGCATTTCCCCCATTCTCTGGATGGGGAAAACTGAGGCTGTGCGAGGGTGTGGCCGAGTTGCAGGGCTGCGTCCTGGTGGTTTGAATTCCCATCTCCACTGCTCGTAGCAAGTGGACAGTGATTGCGGGGACCCATGACCTCGGCCTCCCTCTGGGCTGGCCATCTTTGTCCCTAGTCGCTTACTGTATGGACACGTGCTTGCGAGACCAGCGTGGCCCGGGGGCTCTCATCCCACATTGCCCAGAGCCCCACTCACCGCAGCGGCGGCCCCTGGGCGAGGTTCCTGAAGAACGCGCAATTTCGAGACCAGCAGATAGTGTAATGGCTATGTTGCTGGATTCCCTATGTAGTCGACAGTGGTTCGAGTCCTGGACCCGGTGTCTTAAACTCACGCCGGGCGCGTGTGCGTCCATGCCCAAGATCCCAAGAGGAGAACCGAGGAGAAGGGATTGCGGTGTGGCCATCCCCCCTGGGGGATGATTTCTCGCTTTCTATCTCTGTCTCTCGCTTTCCCGCGAGAGCATGCGCCCTATAGCAAAAACCTCTCCAAAAAAAAGAAACACACACACACAATTTCAGCTGTGGTGGTGGGGGGGGTGAGAGGTAGCTCAGTGGTGGAGGAGGGCCTTCATGGGGTGCAGGTAGGCGGAGTGTGTGTCACCTTTTGGAGAAGAGGGCCTGGTCCTCCTCATCTCCATCACCCCACCCTGAGCCAGGCCCACTACCAGCATGGTGGCCTCAGGCTCGGGTTCCAGCCTTCATCCCCCAGGTCACAGCTCTGGGTGTTCTTGATGGATGACTCTCATTTCTCTTCTCTGCCATCGGTTTCCGTTTCAGAGCTTTCCTTTTAGTCTTGGGTAAGTGACCGATTTTCTTCTGGGGACCCAGGTCTGTGGCCTCCCCTTCCCGTGGAAGCTCTCTGTCTCCTTCGCTGGTTCAGCCTCTGCGTTCCTCCACCCTACATTGTCTCCCCTCTCCTGCAGCCGCCTGGGATGGTTCTGTGCCCCCCTCCATTTATTAGAGATGAAATAAATAATGCCATAAATAAAAGTATTTGGGAGTCCAGGAACTGTCAGGGCTGATTAGGGCATAGAGGACATTTTCTTTCTCATTATGCAAAAGCATTTCATGGGGAAATAAAAGAGGTTTCATTGTAACTCATGCATGTCATATTTCAAGGAATTCAAGATATTAATCATATTTAACATTATTTGCAACGTTTCTCCCTGGCTTCTGAAAACTGCTAAATGAGGACACGTGGATCACTGGGAAGAAGGGAGACAGCCTGAGAGGGACAGTGAAGAAATAATGAAATGCTGCTGAAAGACAGAGAGAATGAGCTGCCGGGGAGATGTTTCTTAGGCACAGAAGTTGAGGAATGGGGGAGCGACTTCTGAGCCCGGAGACAGCTGAAATGGAATGATATACAGGAGGGAATAAATGATAGCAAATCTCCCCACACTTCCCTCCTGTACGGCAGGTCTGCATTTTGCACGGAATGTTTCCCTCTTGCTTTAATCCCAGATAATTTGCCAATAAGCCCTGCCTTTTTTTTTTTTTTTTCCCCATTTACTATTATTTTAATATTTCCAGGGAGAGAGAGAGAGAGAAAGCAAGCCTCCAGGTCCGGGACTTGAACCATGGTCTACTATGTGGGAGTCCAGCACCCTGAACCACATGCCACCTGCTGGCCCCAAGCCCTGCTTTTTAAAAAGAAATTGGGTTGGCTGCGAGGTGGGGAGTATAGAGGGAGAGATCCTTTAGACCTTCTACTGAAGAAGTCATTTTCTGTACCTGGCTGTTTGACTTAGGCCGTTCTCACCACTTAAATGTCTTAAGGAACTGAGAACAGCACTTTTATGTTTTACTAACTAAACGGATTTAGCATCCTCTTTATCAAAAAAGTAGTCATTTATAAAAACCAAATGTTCTAATTAGTGGTTTGAATTAAAAAAGGAAACGTAAAACCAATTAAAAAAAAAAAGAGGGGCCAGCAGGTGGCGTGGTGGTTAAGGGCACTGGACTCCCGCGACAGATTGTGGTTCAGGTCCTGGACCTGGAGGCTTGCTTTCTCACTTCCCCTCTCTCTTTCTCACTCTGTCTCTCTCTGGTCAAATTAAAATAAATAAAGTTAAATAAACTAATTCTTAAAAAATGAAAAAAAGAGCTTTCTGAAGAAAAATATTGGATTTTCAAAATGGTCAGCTTTTCAGTCTTCTGGATGGCAGTCATCCGTGTCTGGGTCCATAGGAAAATGAAGTATTTTCACAATCATTCCCTTTTTAAAAAACATTTAAAAATAATTAATTAATTAATATTCATTCACTGAGCATCGTCACAGCATACAGAATACACCGCATAGTGGCTTAATCATGCATGTTATTGATAATTTTCCATTTCTAGCTTCATATATTTATGTGTGTGTGCATATATAAAAAATATATAGGGAACCAGCAGTTAGCATAATGGCTATGTCACTGGACTCCCACGTAGTCGACCGCGGTTCACGTCCCGGACCCGGTGGCTTAAAACTCACGCCGGGCACGTGTGCATGTGTGCCCAAGATCCCGAGAGGAGAATGGAGGAGAAGGGATTGTGGCGTGACCATCCCCCCTGGGGGGTGATTTCTCTCTTTCTGTCTCTATGTCTCTCTCTGTCTGTCTGGCGAGCGCACGTGCCCTATAGCAAAAAACCTCTCCAAAAAAAAAAAAAAAATATATATATATATATATATATAGATAGATAGATATATAGATTTTTTGATATATATATATTTTGATACATTTTTTTCCCCACTATTTCTCACCCTCTGCCGTTTCCCACCATCTTCCCACACTAACTCTGGTGTCTACAGTTGTTTTCTGTTTCTTTTTTCCCCCCACATTTATTGATTCACAACATTTCTTAAATAATAATCTAACTGCGTTCAATAGCAAGTTGCACAATCATTCTTTAGAAAATAAAATGGACAGGGGCCGGCAGGTGGTGTGGTGGTTAAGGTCGCTGGACTCCCACATGGCCGACCACAGTTCAAGTCCTTGACCTGGTGACTGACTTCCTCACTTTTCATCTCTCTCTCCCTCTCGCTCTGTGCCTCTCTTGTCAACTTAAAATAAATAAATAAAGTTAAAGAAAATAATTCTTTTTAAAAAAGAAAAGAAAATGGGCATTTACTCTGAGTTTGAAGTGAATTCAGTTTTCAAGTTGTAACTGACCACTCATCCCTGCCTGGGATTGTACTTAGCTGAATATTATACATACGTGTAATGTATTTGAGTGTTTATAAAATTGCTGGTAACACCCAGGGTTGTCTTGCCGTAAATTATAGTCTAAATGATCAGATTGGAATTTATTGATATCGTCTCTTGGCAGTTTCACAGGGGCTCATAGTACACCCTGCTTTGAATCTTTTTAGATACTTTTATCTCGAAAAAGAAAGAAAAAAGGTGAACTTTTAAAAGCCAAGTGGCTATTTCTGGCCAGGGTAATTTCTTGATTGGCAGCCTGTCAATTCCTTGAGCCATCCAGGATACAGCTTTTAAATAATAACTCAGCCATGGGAAATGCTTTTTATTGCACCAATTTCAATGATATTTAATGAGCTTCTGATTGACTGTTTGATCTCCCAATGTTTTGTGCTACTTTTAATTCATTTCGTATAATAGAAAAAAAAAGGTAATTGGAATAAAATTTTGTGACAAGATAATGACCTTCCACTTTGAAATTAAATGTCTGATTAGCTTCAACATTTTAATGCTGAGATGATATTGCAGCAGGAAAGGAGTGTGCATACTATCATTCAGTGGAAAATGATGAGGAATACTCCTTCGCTTTCCTCTTTGCATAGCAAATAGGGCATGGTGGCCACAGAATCGTAGACATACAGGAGTGGAAGGAACCTGAGGGTCTTTTATTCTCGCCACCAAGCCAATGCCTATAACTTTTTGATAATTCTTTCAAGTGACTGTACACACCATGCCCAAACACTCCAGTGTTGGGGCCTCCAGACAACTCATTCATCCAGGTATTTATTCAACACATACTTACGGAGTGTCTAGTGTGTACTAGGTGCCTTTCTAAGCCCAAGAGCATGTCCTGGTGAACCAGACTGCTAGGTCCTACTATTACGGAACTGGGGAGGGGAGCAGATAATAAACAAATGAGTAGCTAACTTAAAAATACGGGGACCAGCAGTTAGCGTAATGGCTATGTCGCTGGACTTCCATGTAGTCAACCGCAGTTCACGTCCTGGACCAGGTGTCTTAAAACCCACGCCGGCTGCGTGTGCTTGTGTGTGCCCAAGATCCCGAGAGGAGAATGGAGGAGAAGGGATTGTGGCGTGGCCATCCCCCCTGGGGGGTGATTTCTCGCTTTCTGTCTCTCTGTCTCTCTCTGTCTGTCTGGTGAGCGCACGCACCCTATAGCGAAAACCTTTCAAAAAAAAATACTATTTAAGGGGCCAGCAGATGGCACAATGGTTGTTTGTGTTGCTTGACTCACACAAAATTGCCCACGATTTGCATCCTGGACCCAGTGGCTTAAAACTCACACCAGACACGTGAGCATAGGTGCCTGAAATCCCAAGAGGAGAATGGAGGAGAAAGGATTGTGGCGTGGCCATCCCCCCAGGGGGTGATTTCTTGCTTCCTGACTCTCTGTCTCTCTGGTGAGAGTGAGTGTATGCATCCTATAATATAAATCTCTTTCAAAAAACACAAAATACTACTTAAGGGGACAGCAGTGGTGTGGATACCACGTGGTTGACTCCACGATTTGTTTTGAATCCCAGACTGGCGGCTTGAGAATCACACCCGGCGTATGTGCCCCAAATCCTGGGAGTAGAATGGGGAAGAAGATCATGTGGCTGTTCCCCCGGGGTGATTTCTCACTTTCCCTCTCTCTGTCTCTCTTCCAGTGAGTGCATGTACCCTATAGCAAAAAACTAATAATAATGTTCTAGAAATAATTATGATGAAAACAACTGGGTAGGGGAAGGGTGCTACTTTTTATTGAGTGTCCAAGACCTCTGAGGTGGAACGATGGAGCCACGTTCACTTATGAAGGGAAGCCATCCATGAGGAGCAGTCTAGGCTAAGGGACAACGATGTAAGAGCCATCCAGGACAGCAAGCTTCTGGGAAACAGGGAGCTGAAGGAAGGACAGAGTTGGAAGTGTCCTGCCAAGGTGCAGAGTGAGGAGATGAGATCTGAGAAAGCAGGTTGGGTCAGGGTTGTACTCCAGGACAAACTGGGATTTGTTCTAGATGCAATGGAAAATCTTTCAGGTATTTGAGTCAGGGAGTGACATCATCAGATTTAAGGATTTTTTTTTTTAAGATTTATTTATTTTTAAATTACATTAGTTTTTTTTTAGGGCATGCGTATTCATCAGAGAGAGAGATAGAGACACTGAGAGGGAAAGTGAGGAATCACCCCCCCCCCCAGGGGGGTGGTGGCCATATTGCAGTCCTTTCTCCACCATTCTGGAATTTTGGGCATGCACACACATGTACCCAGCATGATTTTCAAGCTACCAGGTCCAGGATTCAAACCATGGTTGACCCTGTAGGAGTCTACCTTAATCACTATGCCATCTCCTGGCCCCTAATTTACTTAATTTTATTTATCATCTTTTTTTCTAATTTTGCTATAGGACACACATGTTCACGAGAGAGAGAGAGAGAGAGAGAGAGAGAGAGAGAGAGAGAGAGAGAGAGAGAAAGCATGCCCCAGGTCTGGGACTCAAACCACTGTCAGCCATGTGAGAGTCCAGCACCTTAACCACCATGCCACCTGCTGGTTCCTATATTTACGTTCTTACAACAAAATTTTCAGAAAAGGTAAAATTATGAACTCTCATACAGACATAAATATAAACACGTGTTAAAGGCCTTATTTAACGTACTCAGTCCCTTTAGTCCTCAAAGGAAAGCATAAGTTGATATGGAACAAAGGAGAATTGAATTGAATGCGTTTTTCCATGGTGGGTACAAGTGGGTGAAGACAGCCTTTATCAGAGAGGACAGTTTGCTTGTCTGTCAGTTATCAAAACTTTCAGAGTTTCAAAAGTAGTTCAAAGACAAGAGAATCAGATAACTGGAAAGGGTATGCCACATGTAGACATGTGTAGTTTTTCATTGAAACACAATTTCTTTTCTACCATATTTAAATTTATTTTTGTTTTGAAGTAATTACAATTTCACAGGAAGTTAGAAAGAAAGTACAGAGAGGTTGCAGGTACCCACCCATTTTCTTTCAAGGGTACATCTTCTGTAGCCATAGTTATACAAATGGAATTATGTGATATTTGATCTCTTGTAATTTTTCACTTAGTTTAATTTCCTTGAGATCCGCCCATGTTATCACTTGTCTCAATATTGCATTCCTTTTATTTATTTATTTTTTTTGGAGAGGTTTTTGCTATAGGGCGTGTGCGCTCGCCAGACAGACAGAGAGAGACAGAGAGATAGAAAGCGAGAAATCACCCCCAGGGGGGATGGCCATGCCGTAATCCCTTCTCTTCCATTCTCCTCTCGGGATCTTGGGCACGCACGCACACGCGCCCGGCGTGAGTTTTAAGCCACCGGGTCCGGAACGCGAACCGCAGTCGACTATGTGGGAGTCCAGCAACATAGCCATTGCGCTAACTGCTGGTCCCGTGTTTTACTGGAATTCTTACAAATTAATCTATGCCATTTGTCCCCAGCCAAGAAAGCAGCCATATTTTTCTGATATTCTGGTTGCCTCAAGCATTTCATGGTTTATAAAGCTTCTGTAAGCACCCATTTTTGAAAACCGACAGAACTGTGCTTTTGCTGCAAACACTGTGATAATTTTCTAACTGATTTCTTTAATATCCAGGCTGCTGGGATTTTGAATTTGTCTCTGGATTAGGAAAAAAAAATCTTTTTAAAAAATATTTTCTTTTGTCTCCAAAATATAGTTGTTCATAAACTTTACAGATTGAGTGAAGATCAACAATGACCCTTTAACAGGGACCAGCAGTTAGCATAATGGCTATGTTGCTGGACTCCCACACAGTCGACCGCGGTTCGCGTCCTGGACCCGGTGGCTTAAAATTCATGCTGGGTGTGTGTGCGTGTGTGCCCAAGATCCCGAGAGGAGAATGGAGGAGAAGGGATTGTGGCGTGGCCATCCGCCCTGGGGGGTAATTTCTCGCTTTCTGTCTCTCTGTCTCTGTCTGTCTGGTGAGCGCACATGCCCTATAGCAAAAAACCTCTCCAAAACAAACAAACAAACAAAAAAAACAAAAACAAAACAATGACCCTTTAACACATAGTTTTGGGGCTACTCAAACTTCTGTGTCTTTCTCCCCACTAGGAGAGCATCAGAGGTGAATGAATACAAGTCACAGACTTTTCTGTTAGGGACTGTATTAAGTTTCCAGGGCTACCATAACACACTACTACAGACAGAGCAGCTTGAACAGAAACTTATCGTCTCGGGGTTCTGGAGGCTAGAAGTTCGAGATCCAATAACAGAAGGTGTCTACAGGGTCGGTTCCCTCTAGGGCTGCGAGGAAGAATCTGTCCTGTGCCTCTCCTCTGCCTTCTGGTGGCTGGCTTGCTGGCAGTCTCTGGTATCACTTCAACCTCTGCCTTCATCCTTATGTGGCATTTGCCCTGTGTGCCCAGCTCTGTGTTCCAGTGTTTGTTATTTAAGCCACACTTAGTTGAGGATATTTTCTTACTGCTTCCCTAGCAAACTAATACCTATGTCTTACATGTTGGTTACACGATAACCTCTATTAACTGGAATGAATTATGCCAAAAAGGTCAACTATTTGATTAGAATTTTTCTTTCATTTCTTTTATTTTTACCAAGACTACCAGCGCTGGTGTGATTTAATATATAGAGACAGAAGACTTTACACACTTGGCATGAACAGTGGATTCTTAGTAGGTCACAGAACCTGGAGTTGATATGTAAGTGACTGCTAAGAATATAGACCTTTGGGGACCAGCAGTTAGCATAATGGCTCTGTCGCTGGACTCCCATGTAGTCGACTGTGGTTTGACTCCCGGACCCGATGGCTTAAACTCACGCCGGGCACATGTGTGTGCGTGCCCAAGATCCCGAGAGGAGAGTGGAGGAGAAGGGATTGCAGCGTGGGGGGTGATTTCTCTCTTTCTGTCTCTCTGTCTCTCTCTGTCTTTCTGGGGAGTGCATGTACCCTAGAGTAAAAACCTCTCACAAAAAAGAAAAAGAAAGAACATAGACCTTTGATCATTCCCATCACATCTCTAGATATGTGTGATATGTTTTAATGAATTCAGGTACACCCCCCCAGGGAAGACTGATGGACAGGTGCCTAGGCTAACATCTCCATGTTTTTTTCCAACTCCCCCACCAAAAGTATGAACAGAGAACAAGTTATTCTAGTTGAATCAATCATCAAAATGATTAAAGACCTGTATAAACATATTTTTAGTCAACCAGTAATAATCTTGACTGACTTGGCTAAGAGAATTTTGAAAAATACTGATACTTGGGCACCTCTCTAGACCCATTTAAACCAGAATCTCTGCCACTGGTATTTTAAAAAATCTTTCAGGTGATTTTGATGTGTAGCTATCTTGGTAATAGCAGTGTCACTAGCATAAACATCATGGTATTATGCCGGAGACCTGCTCCAGCCGGGGTGGGCTGAGACTTGACGGAAGGCGACGTAGGCGAGAAGAAATCAGGCCGAGACCTCTATGCTCTTTAGCATGTTCTCAGCCGACTACAGTCAGAGCAAGCTCAAGACTGCAGCGTCAGTGGCTAGGAGACATACGTATTTATTGAGGGATGCTTACAGAAGTAGGAGGGTTGTGGGGGAGGTAAAAGATTTTACTCTAAAAAATGAGATATTCAAAGTATGGGAACAATAATCATAAAACATGATTTTTTTTTTGTTTGTTTGTATAAACACACCTCAGGGCGAGGGAGTCCATCTGTCCAGTGCATTTTCTTCTTAAATCTTGATTACCGGATAAGGCCTTTTTGGATGAGGGGGTTTTTGTAGCTCAGGAGACAACACAGGATGTTTTATTAGCAGTTTTTCATAGTTTACAGCACTCAGAGGAAAAACCATTTGTAGTTAGGGACTATCTGTTGCCTGCCTGAATTTAGATAAGAACTCTCAGTTAAGATAGGTAATCTCCCCCTGGCGCCTTCAGGTTTGTTTATCCTGTTGCCGCCAGCCAGACCTGCCCTTCCTCTGTTAACTCGAGAATTCCTGTATCTTGTTTGCTGAATTCCTGTCTGTTACTCAGTGAATTCTTGTGCCCCATCTTTGAATCCCTGTCATGGCGGTGGATACGCTAACTCAGCCTAACCTAAGTTAACTCGGCCTACAGCCCTAACAAGGGGTGTTTATGCAAAATTAGTCTAAACTAACTCAGTCTACATATGCTAATTATGCTAATTCAGCTATGCTAATTCAACCTAACACAGGCAGGTGGGGTGAGTCTCATGAAGTAATTCCTGATCGCCGCCTTAGGGGTTCGCATTCTTTCAGAATTATTAGTTGGTTTTATTATAAAAGTTACAGTAAGGTTGGGGGTGTTATTTTACCCTTCCTGGGTACCGTAATGACAGTAAAGCCCATGGCAGAGAGACTGAAAGCAAAAACAGCACAAACCAGTACAACAAACACAGTTGAAAGCTTGAGCTTGTGGCTGTGGCCTTGCCTGCAGCTCTTCTCACCCAAGCCTTGCTTAGACATGAGAGGCAGCTCTGTAGGCTCTGCCTGTGTTGGCTGCATGGCCTCTGCCAGTATTAAGGTGACTACTTGGGGGACCAGCAGGTGGCATAATGGTTACGTTGCTGGATTCCCATGTGGTCGACTGTGGTTCGAGTCCTGGATCCAGTGGCTTAAAACTCACGCCAGCTGTGTTTGTGTGTGTGCTCAAGATCCCTAGAGGAGAATGAAGAAGAAATTGTGGCATGCCCCCTCCCCCTCAGTCCAGCGATGTAAAAGTTATGCCGTCTGTTGGCCCTGAAATCAGTACTTTCTAAGAGAGGGAAATACATTCAGCTTAGGTGGGACTTTCTGTAAGAGGTCAAGGCAATGATTTAAACTTTTTTTTTAGGGAGATTTTTGCTATAGAGTGCATGTGCTCACTGGAGAGACAGAGACAGAGAGAGAGAAAGTGAGAAATAACCCACTGGGGGGATGGCCATGCCCTAATTCTTTCTCCTCTATGCTCCTCTCAGGATTTTGGGAATGCATACACACACGTCAGCGTCAATTTTAATCTGCTATGTCCGGGATTCGAACAGTGGTCAGCCGTAGGGGAGTCCAGTACCTTAACCACCATGCCATCTGCTGGCCTCTAAACTTTTAGTCTTTTATGTTGGGAGCCTTTTGGATGCAAGAGACAGAAATCCAACTCAAACCAGATTAAGCACAAAGGGAATTTATTGGTTTATTCAGCTGGGAAGGGTGGTATGGTGTCTCACAGGAGGGATGAACTGCAGGGATTAGAAGCTTCAGGATTTGAAGGTCTCCCTGATTCCAGGACTTTCTCCATTTGACTTTCACCTTGCATGTTGCAAGAAGGAAGCCTTTTGCAGCCAGGTTGCCATTTTTGCAGCATAAAATCTGCAGCAGGATGACAATTGTCACATACCATCCTAGACAAGTTGTCATTGCCTGGAAGAGCAGGTCCTATTCTGGGCTAGGCCTGGGCCACTGGGAGCCCCAAAACTACAAACGGTGGGAGGGTTCCCTAAGGAGGGGAGACTGGGTAAACAAAGTCACTGCTCACTACGCATCTTTGAGAGCAAGTGAGCTAACAGCACCGTCTTCAATCTTTAATAAAATCCATTTCTATGGGTTAAAAATGTTCCCTAAATCAAGTGAAAAACATGTGAAATTATAAGAGGAAAATGAAAAGAGGAAAGCAGAGAATTTGAATGTCAAAAGTGACAGTCAGATGATTTTATGCTTTTCCCCCCTCTCTTTTTTTAGTTGGTGAAATTGAGGAGGGTTGATCCAGACCCGTGTGCTCATGGACACATACACCTGGGCAGACAGTGACTTGATTGACCCTTCATGTCCTGCATTTGTAAAGCAAGTCATGTGTTTTATGTAGTAACAACGGCTTTACTTGGGGGACTTTCCCTTTAATGAAAGCTTTTTTTTTTTTTTTTTTTTTTTTTTTTTTTTTTTTTTAACCCAGTAGGCTTTCAAAGGAAGGCCACCCACAAATTCAGAAGATAAGGACTGATCCCTGGGTGGGACTCTGCCTGGGGAAGCTGGGGATCTTTAAAGCTTAGGTTCAGCTGTTGACTTCTCCATAAACCACTTGAACAGCATAGACCTTGGAACCAGCTTCCTCAGCCCCACTTTAGGTTTCACCCTGTCTGTGTGAAATCCCAGGCACGCTGTGTGACCCTGTGGGGGTGGGGGTGGGGGCTCAGGACAGCTCTCGGTCCCATTTTCCTAATGGCGAATAGAGAGCGATCGCACGGGACTCCCTGTTCCCCTGGGTGGTAGACGAAGCAGCTCAAGTTTCTGGTACCGGGAAGGTGAAGGAGCCCACGGAGAACCTGCTCAGTGTGCTGCAACCTCCCCTCCTCACCGGCAGTGGTTCAGTACGTGGAAGACACTCTGCGCTGCGCCGTGACTTGTTTTTAAGTCACCTGTTTTGACCCTGTCTCGTTCTCAAGTTTTTGCTATTCTGGATTTCAGAAAATAGTTCAGTTGCCAAAATTGGTTGAACGAGCTACTTTTGAAATTAGTCAAGTGATGCAAAGCACTTTTCTGCAGAGTGGTTCTAGTCACTCCCCTCTGCAGAGCCATCCTGCTAGAGTGTTTTGGTGAGAGCGTTGGATTTTGAAAATTCACATGATGAGGCCCGGTGCAGTGGCATCAGCGGGAGGCATGCTGTTTGATGCTGGAGGATCATGGGAGATCCCAGTTTGGATCCTGGGTTGACCTGAATGCACTGGGCACACCCAGGTGCGTACTCCTGATCTTTGCTGGCTGGAAGACTTGAGGGGAGGGGTCAGGGTGTAATAAGATGCCCATCAGGGATCTCTCTTTCTTTCTCTCTCTCATAAACAAGCTTTAAAACAAAAAAGAAAATTCGCATTATAAGAACTCCTATTGTTCTCACTGAAGAAAATCGGTGTGTCTCCTCCATTCCTAAACCCGAGCATCAAGAGAAATCAAGATATGAATCAGCATCAAAGAACCTTCCATGGAGGTACCCAAATACAGATCTTGAACACGTATGGCGATTACTCACATCAACCACCAGGTCCTCTTGGACCACTGGTTCAGTTCTGTCTGGATGGCCTCAGGTTTTAACCTTACTTCTTTGATTTCAAGTTGGTTCAGTAGCTCATGTTTATGGATAAATGAGCAAAACAGTAAAGATCAAAAGCAAAAAATAAAATTACTATGGAATTCAATATTTCCGAAGCCGGAGCCGGGTAAATGTTAGTGAAGTGTGGTGTTCAGAAGGATAGGCCCCCACTTATGATAATGCGCCTAACAAGGAAATGAGATTGACACAGCAATTCCCTGTTTTTGTTGTCCCCTGAGGTTAGAGATTATGCAGCGCATGTGTCTGTTTTTAGCTTCTTTGGTAATTCCTATGGTGAGAGACGACACTCTGCATATTTGTCACGGTTGCACTTCTGTCAGGTGCTGGGGTCTTTGAGGTAACACAGGAAATGCTATTCTCCTCAGAACCTTGCTCTCTGGCCCTCCCCACCGCAGGCACCCCAGGTTGCCCAGAGCCCCCTTCCCATGGCTGATTCTTTATTTATGTTCAGTTGCCAGGGAATTCCATGGGGTAAACATGAGTCCATTTGAACAACAATTGCTGCTGGGAGAAATGCTGCTTAAGAGGGGGCCCAATGACAAAATGTTTACATTCTTTATTTGATGTCTCATTGTAATCCTGAGGCCATTCAACATCAATCGAAGGTAAATGAAGAGCAGGAAACTGTGGAAGATCAGCATGGAGTTGAATGGAAAATAAACTAGGTAGGCTGCTTTTATTACAAAGAGACATGTGTTTGGACCCATTGCCTCTTTGATAATGGTGATGGTGGCTGAATGCTTGGGAGAGGGGTTGTCAATGAATCCAAATGCATTAAGTTCTTCAGAGAAACAGAGGTAGGTGGATATATAGGTAGACAGTGTCCCGACCTGGGGGACAGTCGAACAGGTTTCCTGAGAGAAGGAGTGAGAGACGGGACAAGCAGCACGGAGATGACGCACACAGTGTTACAACACGGAGACGACACAGTGTCTTCAGGGTCGTCCGTTTATTATGGGCAGCACGGTACAGCACGGAGACGACGCAGTGTTTCAACTCTTCAGGGTCTTCCGGGTCATCTGGCGATTGTGGGCCAGGCATCGTGGTTATATACATGTTGCTGGGCTGTGATTGGTTGTAAAAGGTGGGTTATGATTGGTTGCTTTTGGACCAATCATGAGATGCTGGATATGCAAATCTGAGGGATTCTAGTGGCCAATCAGAGCAAGGTTTTGAAGGTGAGGTTTTTGAAGGGGAGCCAATCATGGCAATTGTCTGCTCTCTGAGAAACCTCGGCAGACTCGCTGGTGCGCAGCCTCCCACAAGACAGATGATACATAGATAGAAATTTTTGAGGAAGGATTGGCTCATGTGATATGGACCTGAGAAGCGACATGGTTTGCTTTCTGCAAGCCAGCAGACCGGTACCGAGAGAGCAGGTGGTTTAGTTCTAATCGAGTCCAAAGGCCTGAGAACCAGGAAAGCGGATGGTACACAGTAAATTCCAGTTCAAGTCCTGGAGAAGACCCATGCCCCAGCTTAAATGCAGTAAAACACAAAGAACAAGTTCTCTTGCTCCTCTTTTTTGTTCTATTCTAACTGATTGGATGAATCCAGCCTAACTAGGCTGCTTTATTCAATCTATTGATCCACATTTTATTTTCTATTTATTTTTCATTTCTCTTCTTTTCTTTTCTTTTCTCTTCTTTCTTTGAGAGGTTCATGCCATAGCGTATGTGTGTTCACCAGAAAGTCAGAGAGAGATGGAGAGACAGAAAGCAAGAAATCACCCCCCCCAAGGGAGATGGCCACGTCGTAATCCCTTCTCCTTTCTCCTCTCAGGATCCTGGGCATGCATGCACACGTGCCCAGCATGAGTCTAAGCCACCAGGTCTGGGACGCGAACCATGGTCGACTACATGGGAGTCCAGCAACATAACCTTCACACCAACTGCTGGTCCCTATTACTTTATTTTTTGCCAGAGGGCACACATACCTGTAAGTGACAGAGAGGGAAAAAGCACCTGCCAGTGGGGCATGGTCACGCCACAATCATTCTTCTCTATTTCTCCATTTTGGCAGGAATTGGGGCATAAACGCACAGGCACTTGTCATGTTTTTCAATCAACTGGAGCCGGTACTAGAACTGCATGGTCAGCCACGTGGGATTGGTCTCCCTTAACCACCAGCCGATGATACCTTCCGTGAATCAGGTGTTAATCTCATCCAGAAACACCCAGAAAAGTAGTTAATCAAATATCTGGACACACACAATTAACTATCACACCCATGCAGACCATCTTACGGAGAAAAGGAATGTATTGATTGATGTAGCTGAGGGAGTTACATGGGCCACACCCAAGGGCTTGGTGTTGGCAAGCTTGGTGTTTCCATCTGTTCTTTGTCCCTGCTTGTCCCTGTTTGTCTTTGAGAACTGATCTCATTCTCTGTTACTGCAGATTGCATATGTGACATGTGCCACATGTCGGGGCACACAGCCACCCCCTGCCTCAGTTTAATCTCTTAGGAAAAAAGAGTTCTTGTGAATAAACCCTAGAGAGGGATCCCAATTCACTTTACTTTGAAACATATGTCCCCTCTTGGCTCAATCAATCTCTGTTAACGAAGGATGGATGTTGTGATTGACCTGGGACAGGGGCAGAAGATGTATTCCCAGAAGGAGGTGGATGTGATGGCTGGCTTGGAGGCCAGGGCAGGCTTTCCCTTGGCTGCCTGACATACACACGTACAATCACAAGGACACATCCATTTATTGTAACTGCCCATGTTTAGCCAACCCCTCCCCATGTAAGAAAACCCTGATGTCATACTCAGTTATTGCATCTAGCTCCAACAGCAGCATTTCTGGGCAATGCCTTTTTTTTTTTTTTTTTTTTTGGCTAAGTTCAAACATGATTCATGGTCTGCCCACTTATGACCAGCCATCTCCAAAATGCCCAGTATATAATAATAGAGGTAAAGAAGATAGATGCAATAAAAAGTCCCAGTTAGGAAAAAAAAAAAAAAAAAAAAAGGCAAAATTCCTAGCCTTTTCTGTGTCCTGCTAGACGGAATAGCAAAGAATCCTTTCCCTACAAACAAAACCCCTTCCAAAAAATCCAACCATTTGATTCAAAGTGGTTGTACTGGCAACTTTATGATGAAACATCAAGACAGGTATTGCTGTACCTATCATTTTCTTAAAGTAGTATGGAAGGTTTGTTCTAATCCCTAACATCCCTGTGGTGCTCAAACCGGTCTGCTTAGGGGTTGAGCAATGTGCCAAAACCCAAACTGAGCTTCAGGCCTGACTAGTGATGCAGGAACTACTTCCAGGAATGTCCAAGATCAGGTAGATGACAAGGGAACATGCACTTGTCAGAGACAGAGACAGAGCGAGAAGGAGAGAGCACCTGCCAGTGGGGCTTGCTTCTTGGTCATGTGAGCCCTTTCTATCAGAAACCCTTCTACAGTATAATGCAACTTATCTGCCTCTGAAAAATCCTTGTTCATTGTGGTAAAAGAAAAAAAAAAAACAGAGAAGAGCAACAACAAAAATATTATCCATAATACCATTATTCAGAGATGGCGACTGTCAACATTTGAACTTATGTTCTCTGAATGTTCTTTCTCAGTACGTACATGTGAGTGAGTGTTTAGCAAAACAGGAGTTACATCAAACGAGTTGTCTGAAGCCTACTTTTCTCCTCTTGCCGTTCCAAAAGACAATAATGGATGGCTCAGGAGCGAGGCAGGGAATTGGCCTTTTTGAGTGCCTGGTCACTGTGGAGCAACTAGGTTGGAGGCCCAGCCTAGACTCACCCCCGGGCATTGCCCCGACCTTCCATTGCTCTTCTTCTCATCACTCCTGAAGGTTGGTCACTGTTGATGGAAACTTTCTTCATCCAATCTCCATTCTCTTTCTTCTCTCTTTGTGACAGAACCCCTGGGTGCTTTCTGCTTGCAGCTTTGTGGGAAGTTCTTCAGGAACATTCATGGGGCCAATGTGAAACCACAACTGTCCTGGAATATCTAGCACCAAGTTACCTTCTAAGATCAGAGTAAGTGTTTAGATCCTGGCAGATGGGGCTTACCTCGGTATGGGGCAGTGATCCCTGGTTCTTCTAAGAAGACTGAATTAGAGGATTTGGGTCAGGCGCATCCCCCCCCCCTTCTTCTTCCCTGTGTTCCCCTCAGCCACTGTACCCCACAAGTTCTGACTGGACCTAAACTGAATTCTGAGACTAGTCCAGAAGCTGTAGACTTGGGTACACATATAACCCAATTTATTACGGAAAGTCAACTATTTTTTCTTCATCCTGCATACCCTGTGGATCCCAGAAGTGTGTTTGTAATGGCAGAAATGTTGTTTTAAGCATTTGCAAAGTAACCTTTCAGTTCAGTTCTGGAAACCTCAGTGAAAATGTCAAAGGTAAATTCATAGTTGGGTGGGTAGAAACTCTTTGGAAGTCTTTGAAAGTCTTCATCTTTGTGGCTAAGGTTCAATATGCCCAGCACCTGTACTGCCGCCACCAGAGTGATGTTTTACAAAGGTGAGCCAACTCATGTCGCTTCCCACTCAACCCCACCAGTGGTTTCTGCTGTCACTCAGGCCAAAGCCCACATTAGGCCTGCGGAGGTCCTTGGCTCTGCCACTCTTTTCGCCACCTCCCGGACCTCCACCCCATGTGCTCACCCCACTCCATCCACATCAGTCTTGCTGGGTTTGGACACTCGAGGGCAGCCCCTTGCTGTTCTCCCTGCCTGGAACTCCTCACCCCTCAGATCCACATGACTTGCTTCTTCAACTCCTTTAAGTCTTTTCAAATTCTCAGTATGAGTGGGAAATGGAGAGGGCCCAGCCCAGATTCACCCGTGAAATCAGAAGGTCTTCTTGTCGGTGAGAGCTTCCTGTCCTGTCACTACTCTCATAAACCCTCTTCTCGAATTCTCTAAGGCCTTCCTAACATTCTAGTGTCCTTAGTTTATTATCTACTCTTCTCCACTAGAGTGGAAACTCCAA
Source organism: Tupaia tana (assembly GCA_026018925.1). Taxonomy (NCBI): domain Eukaryota; kingdom Metazoa; phylum Chordata; class Mammalia; order Scandentia; family Tupaiidae; genus Tupaia; species Tupaia tana. The sequence goes on along the minus strand of JAKSZU010000025.1, from coordinate 11,449,242 downwards.
GGAGGCAGAGAGGTGTGCTCACTGCAGTATCTTGGCGTTCGGAACAGTGCCTGTCTCCAAAATTGTTTGTCGAATGAATTGCAGGCCATTTCCTCAGCTACTAAACGACCATCAACAGGAACTCCCTCTCTATATAAATGCAGATATATACTCATTAATGGAATAGGTATCTTTTTGTAAGTTAACTATCAAACAAATTCTATTTGCATCTTGATCTTCTTAATGAAATTAAAGATGTAGCTCTATAAAAAAAAAAAAATCTCCCAGGAGACTAACCAAGGATTAGGAAAACTTTCAGGCCTATGACATTCAGGCATCATTGTCACACGGTGTTTGCTTCCTGTTTCATTGAAACTCTGGCAGCCTATAGTGGCAATTCTAATGCCATCTCTGTCTCCAAGGAGGGCCTTTTTCCCTCTTATGCCGGAACCCCTTCCTTTATACCCATAATTTTCTGAACTCTCCTTTCTTTCTTCTTGTGCCTAATATCAAAGGTTGCTAAGCACATCTCCTTACAAATAAAGTCACATCATTGGAAATTCAGATTTCCAGTTCTTATCCTCACTTGCCCTACAGTGTCCCTTCTCCTGAAAACACACCTACCAAATATTTCTTGGCATCCTCAAAGGTAAGCTCCACAGCTCGGACTTCAGCGATGGACACCATTTGGTGCCATGTTGTTTCCTGCATTAGTTCTTACTTGATATCTAGTGCCTTCATCAGTGATGCTGTCCACTGAACGCACATGAGAGTTTATATACCAAGGACAGTGCCTTCCAGCAAGCCCAGGTGCCAGGCGGTGCCCAGGAGTCCTTATCTCTGAGTAGTGGAGGAATGATCCAGTGACAAGGATATTCTACATTTGGTCTTCTGGGCGTTGAAAATCACTGTGTAAGTTTTTCCTTTTGGTTGTTTTTTTCCTTTGTTTATTGCCTTTGAAGCTTTGGAATGACAGTTGTACTTTCTTCTACCTTTCGTACCAATATTTCAAAGATCTTAGGGAAAAGTTATCAGGATTCAAGCCCAAGAGTCCACAGGATTTCTGATCCTGTAAGTGTTTAAAACATTTTCTGGGGACCAGCAGTTAGCATAATGGCTATGTCACTGGACTCCCACGTAGTCGACCGCAGTTCGCGTCCCGGACCCAGTGACTTAAAACTCATGCCAGGCACGTGTGCGTGTGTGCCCAAGATCCCGAGAGGAGAATGGAGGAGAAGGGATTGCGGCGTGACCATCCCCCCTGGGGGGTGATTTCTCGCTTTCTGTCTCTCTCTGTCTGTCTGTCTGGCAAGCGCACGTGCCCTATAGCAAAATCCTCTCCAAAAAAAAAAAATTCCTGCACCAAAATAAACTCATACTTTAATTCCATTTTCCATGAACTGTTGGAAGCCCCCTTGGATGTCAGTAACAGTAAGATTTTTTTTTTTTAGCAAGAGATTTTTGCTATAGTGTGTGTACACTCACTGGAGAGACACAGACATTCAGAGGGAAAGTAAGAAATCACTCCCTGTGGGGATGAGAGATGGCCACACTGCCATCCCTTCTCCTCCATTCTCTTCCTGGGATTTTGGCCATGCACACATTATACACAGTGTAATTTTCAACTCACCGTGTCCAGGACTTTAACTGCTGTCAGCCATGTGGGAGTACAACACCATAACCACCACGCCACCTCCTGGCCCAATAGTAGGTTTAGAAGAAAAATGGTAGGAGGTACCCAAAATCCTGAGAGAAGATTGGAGGAGAAGGGATTGCGGTATGGCTATCTTTCCAGGGTGTGATTTCTCTATTTCCCTCTTTCTTTCTCTCTCTATCAGGCAAGGACACGTGCTCTATATCAAAAACCTAAAAACAAAAACAAAATACATGTTATAAATGAAACTTGTCATTTTTTTGCTTCTCTGCTTTTGCATTTCATCAGTGAACTGGAAAAAAAAATCTGATGTTTGAATTTTCAAGAATTGATATTAAACAAAGTTTTCATGAATTTTTAAATTCCTTATCCTGCCTTGTTAAGTTGTTGCCTGACATTTATTGAGTGACAATATTGTACTAGGTCCTTTATTTTAAATATGATGTATTTAAAAAGACATAACTCCTTCAAAACTCAGTAAAAGTATGTAATTATTTATAGGAACCGCACTCCCTGCTAGACTTTACATTGAACATGTGTGTGCATTTGCCTTTTAAAAGTTTTTTCTATTTATTTATGAAAAAGAGTGTGTTGGGACCAGCAGTTAGCGTAATGGATATGTCGCTGGACTCCCACGTAGTCGACCGCGGTTCGCGTCCCGGACCCGGTGGCTTAAACTCACGCCAGGCGCGTGAGCGTGCGTGCCCAAGATCCCGAGAGGAGAATGGAGGAGAAGGGATTGCGGAGTGGCCATCTCCCCCTGGGATTTCTTGCTTTCTATCTCTCTGTCTCTCTCTGTCTGTCTGGTGAGCGCACGCACCCTATAGAAAAAACCTCTCCAAAAAAAGAAAAAAAAAAAAGAGTGTGTGTGGCTCCGGCAGGTGGCGTGGTGGTTAAGGGCGCTGGACTCTCACATGGCAGACTGTGGTTTGAGTCCCAGACCTGGCAACTTGCTTTCTCACTTTCTCTCTCTCTGTCTCTTGCTCTGTGCTCTCTGATCAAATTAAAATAAATAAATAAACAAATGAATGAAGTTAATAAAGTGGTTCTTTAAAAAAAAGAGTGTGTGAATGAGACAGAGAGGAGGGAGAGAGAGAGAAAGAGAGAGAGAGAGAGAGGGAGAGAAGCACTCTCGACAAGGTCTCATTGCACTGTGATCCACTTCCATAAACTTCCAGCTTCTCAGGATGTTGGGCACACACTTGGTGGGTTTTTAGACTGATTTGGGAATCTGAACCTGCTGTTGAGCATGTGGCTTCCAGGACTGTAGTCACTTTGGCTACTAACTGCACTATTAGGCTGGGGCACATTTACCCTTTTAATTCCTACAGCCACCTTGAACCTTGACCTTGCTTTATAATTTGGTTGACAAGGACACTGAAGAGCATGAGGAAATGAGTGGCAGAGCTGTGTTTGGGAGGTGGGTCTGTTGCCTTCAAGGCCTACCCTTTGACTGCTGCGTGGGGTCATGTCCCAGTGTGGAAGAGGTGGTTTATCTGGAATGTTCTACAAAGAAGTCTAGATCTAGGAGGCAAAGAGAGAAATTCCACATCCTCTATTTGAGCCATCATTTAATGACCACATAGAAAGTCCTCCTAAAGCTCTGGATTGTGGAACTGCAATTTTTCAGCATTCTTATGTTCTTCTGGGGATAGATATAGTACTTGAAATATATTTTTAAAAATTACATGATAAAACTTGAGAATTTTGATATCCATAAATTAATATAAATGGTGTTTGTCAGCAAAGTTCATCCCTAATGGGAATTCTTGATATTAAGGTATATTTGCTGAAGTCTTTTTCCATTTTAAGAAATGGGAAAATCAAGCAGACAACCCTCAGAATGGAAAAATATATTTGGAAACTCTTCCTTGGATAAAGGACTGATAACCAAAGTATACAGGGAACTCAGGTAGCTTACCCCCCAAAAAAATCAGTCCAATTAAAAGATGGGAAAATGAGTGGACTAGATAAATCTAAAGGAAGACATATGACTAGCTAAAAAGCATATTAAAAAATGAGGGACTGGGACCAGCAGTTAGCGTAATGGCTATGTCGCTGGACTCCCATGTAGTCGACCGCGGTTCGAGTCCCGGACCCGGCGGCTTAAACTCACGCCGGGCGCGTGTGCGTGCGTGCCCAAGATCCCAAGAGGAGAATGGAGGAGAAGGGATTGCGGCGTGGCCATCCCCCCTGGGGGGTGATTTCTCACTTTCTATCTCTCTGTCTCTCTCTGTCTGTCTGGCGAGCGCACGCGCCCTATAGCAAAAACCTCTCCAAAAAAAAAAAAAAAGAAAAAAAAAATGAGGGACCAGCAGATGGAGTAATGGTTATGTCGCTGGACTCCCATGTAGTCAATTGCAGTTCAAGGCCCAGACCCAGTGACTTAAACTCACACTGGGCACATGTGTGTGTGTGCCCAAGATCCTGAGAAGAGAATGGAGGAGAAGGGATTGCAGCGTGGTCATCTCCCCTGGGGGGGTGATTTCTCGCTTTCTGTCTCTTTGTCTCTCTGTGTCTTTCCAGTGAGCGCAGTTGCCCTATAGCAAAGACCTCTCAAAAAATAAATAAATAAAAAAGAGTATTAAAAAATGTTCAGTATTCCTTATCATAAGGGAGATGCAAATTAAAACCACAATGAGATACCGCCTAACCCCAGTCAGGATGGCTAAGATTAAAAAAAATAAAGAATAATGTGTTGGCAAGGCTGTGGTGAAAAGGGAAATCTCCTACATTGTTGGTGGAAATATAAATTAGTACAGCCACTGTGGCTAACAATATAGAGATTTCTCAAAGACCTAACAATAGAACTGCTATACAATCCAGTAATTCTTCTCTTAGGTATCTACCCAAAGGATAGGAACACACTCAGCTGGAAAAACACTTGCACATCCATGTTTATTGTGGCATTATTCACAATTGCTAAGACATGGAACCAACTCAGATGTCCAAGAACAGATGAATGGATTGAAAAAGTGTGGCACATATACTCTATGGGATATTACTCAGCCATAAAAAAAATGAGACCTTGGCATTTCATAGAAAGTGGATGAATATGGAGCATTTAATGCTAAGCAAAGCAAGTCAGACTATGAAAGAGAGGCATTGTATGTCCTCACTTAATATATACCAAATGCATGCACTCTATAGCAGAAACTGAAGAATTGGAAGGCATAAAAGCATGGAAAGCAACTATTGATACCAGAGACAGTATGGAAGGAGGTCTGGAAATGGTGGGAGCTGGGGAGGGAGGGAATCAAGGGGAAAAATAAAATCAATAGACCAAAAAATGGAAAACTATCCGTTGATGACAATGTGTACGGTAGTTTCTTTGACTGGACTAACATACAGAGTATTCGTACTGAAAAATTCAGAAAAAAAAAGAAACAGGGAAATCTAGGAATACTGGTTCTTAGAATGATCACTGCTCTAATAAATTTATTTCATAGTTCTGAAAACTTAAAAACTTTGTTTATGTTTTTTGGACTTTAAAATATTAAAAAAATTGTAATCAGTTAGAAGTTAGACATTTCTGGGAAAGCCATGTTGTGCATTGTAAAGATATATAGTGTACATCTTTATGTAAATGTAAATAAAAATATATATACAATGTAAATAGATTAAATTCCAATCAAACACAGAGTGACTGAATGGATTTTTAAAAAATAATAACTTTTTCTGCTTTGTCACGTGATATAATTGCAGTAAATCAGTTGAGTTAAAAAAATTGGATGTTGGGAACCAGCAGTTAGCGTAATGGCTATGTCGCTGGACTCCCACGTAGTCGACAGCGGTTCATGTCCCGGACCCGGTGGCTTGAAACTCACGCCGGGCGCGTGTGCGTGCGTGCCCAAGATCCCGAGAGGAGAATGGAGGAGAAGGGATTGCGGCGTGACCATCCCCCCTGGGGGGTGATTTCTCGCTTTCTGTCTCTATGTCTCTGTCTGTCTGGCGAGCGCATGCGCCCTATAGTGAAAAACCTCTCAAAAAAAAAAATTGGATGTTGACACTAAAGGAGTTGGAACTGACATGATTTATATGAATATGCTTAGATCAAAAAGCATTCAACTAGGGTTAGTGGAACCTGAAGTTCTTCACCTAGAGAAAATCAGGCTGAGGAGGAACTAAAATAGCCCTCAAATCTGTTTATCTTCATTATCTTCCCTCTGATCTCTCTCTCTCTCTTTCTGTTGCCCTCTCTTAATTTAAAGAGTAAAGGGTAACCAATAGAATTGCAAAAAAGGAGGCTAAAAAGTGGAGTTTTAGCCCAACAGATTTAAAAACATACTGCAAAGTGACACATATTAAAACGGTGCTTGGCCAGGAAGTAAACTGATGATGAATAAGACCAGAGGGTCAAGAAACAGATTTAGTGAAGAAAACAGAATCAATTATAGAGTGATTGGATGGGTTGTTCAAAACATAGTTTTTGCATAATTTCCTAATTCCTTAAGAAATAAGAATGCCAAAGTATTTCCTCACTGCATACATCAACATAAATTCTGTGTGAATTAAGAATTCAATGTAAAAACAAAACTCTATAAAATGTTAGAATGAAAATAAGTATCTTAGGATGGTAAAGGACTTTTAAAGCAAAACTCAAAAGCAGAAAGAAAAAGAGCTGATTAATTTTGTTAAATGTTAATTAAGAATTTTGATATGATTAAAAATAGAATACTCAACTGGAAGGTTGATATGAATTTGGACCAAAATGTGAAATCATATTAAGAGTTAATATTTCTAATATATAAAAGCATGTATAAATAGAAAAAGACCATCACCCCAATAGCATAATATAAAGTTCATGAACAGAAATTTCAGTGAAGAAACATAGCTATTTAGTTATTGCCTTTAAAACAGCTTTAATGCCATAAGTAATCAAACATATGCATAACAAAATAAAAAAGTTTCATCTTTTGCTTATCAGATGCTCAGAGATTATACATACAGCGTAGTATCTAGTGCCAATTGGAATATGGTGAAATTGGCACCATAGATGAGAGGGTTATATAACACTTCTGGTGAAAATTTTGACAATGTGCATCAGAAACTAAAAATGTTTATTTTTTTAACCCAGTAATTTCACTTAAAAGTGTTTATCTTAAGGAAATACTTAGAAACATGGACAAAATTTTTTGTATAAAAATATTAATTACAGCATTACCAATCACAATTAATGCTACGGAAAATCACTCCTGATAAAACTATAAGTAAACAAAAGTTATCTCAATTTGATTAAGAAAATCTTTATCAATTATATCTTAAACTATTAAAAAACTAATATATGGCTACTACAAGGAATATATCAAAATGTTAATGAGCTAGGAGTAAGATCTTTGGCTAGGTAGATAGGTCGGGAGTCCATGGAATGAAGAATACAAAACAAGATGGAGTCACTATAGTCAAGCCTTTACTCTCACTAGAAATCAGTTATTAGTGCTCACTTGTTTACACAGAAAGCCGCTTGCCTCCTGATGATCGAAGCTAGCATTTTCCATATCATTACTACATTCCAAACCAAGAATGTCATCTCTCCTGGTCTGGAGAGCAAGAGAGGGAAGGACCTTGGGCAAGGTACTCTTCTTTCCTATGTTATGACTACTTGCTGACTAGGCTAGTAATAGGCAAATTAGCTACTGTCCTGAGAACACTGTCCAACTCAAGGACAATGATTAGCCTAAAACTCCCCAGTGGCCCCAAACACCTGTGCTGGCATCTCTTAAAAGAAAGCTTTCCCCCATTAGTCTCTTTTCCCTATCTCCTCAGACAAAAATAGTTTTCACCTAGGTTTCTTCTTATGTCAGGGCTCATGTGACTGGGGTATGCCTACCCCTAGGGGTAACCCTTTGAGGCCCTTTTCCATCTAGCGGGACGCCTTGGCTCTATCCTAATAAACTCTACTTTACTGTCTTCTCCATTGGTCCACGTTTCTAATTCTTCATGAGCGTCAGACCAGAACCTGCGCAAGTGTCGGGTCTGATCACCCACACCTCTGCGTCATTCATAGTGATCTTCTCTGGCCTTATAGGTGATTTTTATCTCCATCTTTAAACTTTTGTGAGTTTTCTGAAAGGTCTCCCACACTCATGTATTTTCTTTACATTTAAAAGAAAAGGAAAGAGTCAATACATTTTTTTTAAAGGGCCTTCTCCTTGGCTGTAGACAAATTTGAAGCCGTTCTCCCTTGGATGGCTACCCAGTTAAACGATTACCCTTTGGTGCTCCACTGAGAATGAATTTGCATATGCTTTCCTTTGTAGCTAAAATAAGGGCTCTTGACAAGGAAAGTGATGAGAGAGGGAACGCAGACCTGGGCAGGCTGCCGCATGCCCCAACTACTCTGTTTTGGTGGGCTTTTTCCTTCTAAATAAATAAATAAATAATGATATGTTATAGTTGCATTGGATATATAGATCTGTATAATCCAAGCTAGATTATGTTCATTTTTTTCTTACAGTTTTAAAAGAAATTAAACCACTTTTGTCCAGTCCTGAAAGCATCGTGTTGCATGGACTCGATGGAGAGACACAGAAAGACAGTGAGAGGGGAAGTGTGAAATCACTCCCCAAGGGAGTGGCCATGCTGCAATCCCTTCTCCTCCATTGTCCTCTTGGGATTTTGTGCACACACCCACGCGTGTCCAATGTGATTTTCAAGCCACCAGGTCTATGACTCCAATGAAGTGGACTAGGTGGGAATCCAGTATCTTAACCACCATGCCACTTGCTGGTCTTCTAAAGCCTTTTATGGGAAGGTGTGCTAGCATTCAGTGTGACTTCCTTTGGGGGGTCGAGAGGGTTTGACAAGAGGCAGGTTGACTCCCCAGTCTGACTAGGGCGCTGGGCTCAGGGCTGGGGCTGCCCTTCCATGTAGTGGTCACAGGAGGAGGAAAGTTTTGTACTGAGTGGCCTTGGGTTTTAGGCGACTTGGAGAACACGGAAGAGTGGGCCGTAAGGAATTGGGGGTTCCAGAATTCTGAGGAGTGACGTGTGGCAGGTTCATAGACTTGGAGCCTTCCTGAACTTGGCAGGCAGGAGGTGACTGAGGATGTGAGCATGACGAGCGAAGAACTGATCTCAGAGGCTTCCTGGAAGCCGTTCAGAGCATGCGGCAGAGGAGACCGACCCCAGGAAGAGGAAGATCTTAGTTTAATGATGCTGACTAAACCAAGATGCAGCTTCGGAAGAAGGACAAAACGCAGTCCCCAAAGCTACAGAGAAGCTGAGCAAGAGAAGGAACAAAAAATGATTTAAAAGCTAGGTAGTCGGGGCCAGCAGGTGGCGTAGTGGTTAGGGCGCCGGACTCTCACATTGCCAACTGCAGTTTGAATCTTGGACCAACAGCTTGAAACTCATGCCGGGCACGTGTGCGTGTGTATCCAAAGTCTCAAGAGGAGAATGGAGGAGAGGGGATTGTGGTGTGGCCATTCCCCCAGGGAGTGATTTCTCGCTTTCTGTCTCTCTGGCGAGTGCACACACCCTAGAGCAAATACCCCACGCCAAAAAAAAAAAAAAAAAACCCAAAACTGTTAGGCACTCATCAGTGACTTTTCTGGAAATATCGGTGCTGAGCCAGTTCAAAGTGGGTTTAGGGATAAATGGGTGTAGAACTAGACAATCCTCTTTCAAGAAGTTAGCTGGGAAGGGGAAGAACGAATCAATGTTATAGTAGATGTCATTAGTTTTTAGTTTTATTTATATCAAAGGAGAGGGGAGAGCCTGTTTGTATGTTGAGGGAGCATGAGAGTGTTAGAGATTGAATTCTGCCACCCAAGAGTCCTAATGGCCCGTAAGTGAAATGTCACCTTTCTTGTAAATAGTCCTTGCAGATGGCACTGGATAAGAGAATGAATGTGGCAGGCCCCTAATCCAGCGTGACTGGAGTGTTTACAAAAAAGGGAAAATTTGGGGCCAGGCAGTGGCACGGTGGTAATGCACCTTGAACCTCGTGGGGCATCCCTGGGTTTATGTCCCAGGACTGACCTGTGTGTACTGGGCACACATGCACACCTATGACATGGGCTGGCTGTGACTGGGGGTGGATCACAGCAGGGTGACCCTTTGGGGATGCCTGTCTCTCTATGAAGAAACAAATAATTGGGCTTTTTAAAAAAAGAGGGATTCGGGGTGGGGGAGCAGCCTGTAGTGTGGTAGTTAAGCAGTGGGATTCTACATGACCGACCACGTGGTTCGAGTCCTGGAATGGGCAGCTTGATAAACACGCTCGGTGTGTGTGTGTGTGTGTGTTTGTGTGTGTGCGTGTCCCAAATCCTGAAATGAAGGAGGCATTGTTAGTGTGGCATTCTGCTTCACGACCAGCATAGGAACACGGATCAAAGAACACATGGACATGCCTGCGAACCAGGCTGGGTGACAAAAAGAGGACCGTGTCCAGGGTTTTGGTTATACATCTTCAGTCTATGAGTCATTTCTCCACCCTCCCTGCTGGAGAGAAAAATCATTGTGAGGTGTTCTTTTCTAATTGATCCCTTCTCTATTGTGTAAGTTCAATAAAATCTAACATCATAAGGCATAATTCACAGCGCTCTTCGAGACAACAGTTACAGTAACTTGGCAATATAAATCTTGGGAGTATCGACAGAAAGTGTTTATACAGATATTTCCAAATACCTCGACTTGGGCAGAAAAGTGGGAGTGAATAAGTAACGTATTGCACTCAACAATAGTTTACCAAATTGATTCCCACTAAAATGAAAATGAAAAAAGCTTCCTATCTTGGCTGAATATTAATTCTTATGCTTTTTATAGAGGGCCAAATTAATCTTGAGGGTGAAATTCAGAAGTCAATTCAATAAAAACTACATGCATCACGAAGGAGGGTTAAAAATTGATTCAATGATAGGAAGCTGTTGCTTACCTCTAACTTGATCTTCATTCATTTATTTTTTGGGAGCAAATGCATTATCAAGACAATTGCTACCTTATTTACTCTGTAAATGATTCTTGATGAAGTTGATTGAGCTAAAGGGATGTAAATTCTCTGGTAAACAGTAGAGAGGCTCTTTTGTGCTTATGAGTTATGTAGAAATAGCAGGTCTGAGAGGTGGGATGTTCAGTGATGGAGAGTGGGGTGTGGGGGCGAGAAGGAGGCAGGACGGGAAGGGACACACCTTCTCTGGGCTTGGTACCCTCGCCTCTAGCATGGAGTTAGTGAGACCTACTTACTGCCGTATGTGACAGCATCTAGGAAAGGGTCTGAGGCCGAGAGAAAGTGCAACTGACATCTGTGGCATCTCTCTTTTTTTTTGGAGAGATTTTTGCTATAGGGCGCATGTACTCACCAGAAAGAGAGAAACAGAGAGACAGAAAGTGAGAAATCACCCCCCAGGGGGGAATGGCCATGCTGCAATCCCTTCTCCTCCATTCTCCTTTCGGGATCTTGGGCATGCACACACATGGGCCCGGTGTGAGTTTAAGCCACTGGGTCTTGGACTCTACCCGTGATCAACTACATGGGAGTCCAGCAACATAGCCATGATGCCAACTGCTGGTCCCATGGCATCTCTTTTATATCAGGATACAAAGTGGGGGGCACTGTGGTAGAATGGAAAATGTATTCTGGAATAGGGTGATTTGGACACATGTCTCAGCTCAGTTGCTTACTTCATGTGGTTGACCATTATCAGGTTAGTGAACCATTCTGAGCGTCTCCCTCTTAAAATTTTTTTTTAATTATTTATTTTAATTTTATTCCTTCATTTATTTTACTTTGACTAAAGAGAGACAGAGAGAGAGAGAGAGAGAGGGAAAGTGAGAAAGGGAGCCACCAGGTCCAGGACTCGAACCATGGTTGACCATGTGGGAATGTCCAGCACCTTAACCACCATGCCCACCTGCTGGTCCCCAAAATTCTTTTTTTTTAAGAATTATTTTTAAAATTTTAATTATTTATTCATTTATTTTTAATTTGACAGAGAGAGACACACAGAGAAAAAGAGAGAGGGGAAGTGAGAAAGCAAGCCATCAGGTCCAGGACTCGAACTTTGATCTGCCATATGGGAGTGTCCAGAACCTTAACCACCATGCCATCTGCTGGTCCCCTCCCCCCTAAAATTCTTACTTTGTAAGGTTGGGTGTTGACTGAATAGGTAACATGAAAGAAAGCATCTGTCCTCATGACGCAGGGCCACTCCTGGGGTGTACAAGTGGCATTTTGTGTGACTCAAAAAATGCACTCTTTTTGCATTTTACTTCTACCTCTTTGATGACTTTACTAATAGGCTGATCATCAGAACAAACCATCTAACTGCCATAGGCCAGAAAATTGTCAAAATAAATATACAAATTTATGATACCTACACTTCGAATGTGGTTTCTTCGTTCTCTGTACAACCTGCAGGGACTTACATGGCCAGAAGCCCTAAGGTGCAGTGCATAATAGGTCATAATTTAATGCATATTCCTCTTCTCTCTTCTCTCTTTATCTTCCTTCTTTTGCAGACAGGACACTCCATTGGTTAGTCTTGCAGTTTTATCTCAGGAGTCCACATCCTGAGTGGAGTTTCTATGATCCCTAAAGGGGGGGGGGCCTCCTTGAGGAGCAAAAGTTGTTAAGACTGGTCCCCATCAGTAGGTGGACTTTTCTGGCTCCCACCCTTACTCGGAGTCAGGACTGGTTCCATGCTGTGTTTCTCTTTACCACCACTCCCACCTCCTCATTTCCTCTAGCGGATGAGTGTGAAACTTGGAGAAACTTAAAGGTGTTCCTTAGCAGGAAAAGGCAGGTGAACCCAGGACTTGGGTAGCTAAACACAGAAGCAGAGGGGATAGCTAAGGGGAACTGATGCTGGACCAGGTGCTGAAGACCCTTCTATCTTAGTTGGGCTTGTTCTACTCACTCACTGGAGACTTGTGTCCATGGCAACAATCTCTGAGTTACCACAATGTCTGTCGTCAGAATTGCTGACTTTGACTTCTAGGGGTTGACCCATATGACACCTGGATAAGTGACTTCCTTTGTCTTCATCTCATTGCAGCTACCATACTCGCCAACATTTTCCAAACTTCCAGCTCCATCTGAAGTCTTCCAGTCAGCTCCCATCTGACTCTGCAGTTGAGCTCTCCTATTCTTCCAGTTGCCTTGCTTGATCCCCTATTGTAAGAATTCTTTGGTATCATTGAGGTTTCTAGTCCATGGATCATCCTCCTTTCTCTCTTACAACTCCCTCGTGCCTTTCCTTCCCTCATTATCCAACTCAGAGTCCATGACAAATCATTATAATCCATTATAATCAATGTCTCATAGATATCCCTAATTCCCTCGATTCTTTCATCTTTTGTCACATTTACCTGGCAAAATCCCAACCTTGATGAGCCCAAGCATTCATCTGAGCACCTGGGCATTGTCACCTTGGACTGTGACAATCCTACTTCAGACCTCAGATAAGCTTGCTCTCTCATTCTCCCAGTGACTACTTTATGAGATTTTGATCCCTTAAACCTCCACCACTTCCTCTATTTCTCCCAAGTAATTTTCATCTTATACACTTACCTTATTTGAGAAGCTCAAAACCACCAGTGGGGACCATCCTCAAACTCTTCTTCTGGTCGAATTTCCTTTTAGTAATCACTCCATGTCTCTGCTTCTCATCTTTGTCAGACTTCCCAAAAGAACTGTCTGGCTTTTGTATCTACATCTCCACCCAAAATACTCCTGTCATTTTCTCTCATTGCCCAAGATGATGGACTCTCTTCAGTCCTTGTTTTATTTAGCTTGGTAGCAATAGTCAACAAAGTAGGAAACTCTTCCTTTAAAAGCACTTTTCTCTTTTGGCATCTGGGGCATCACCATCTCTTAGTATTATAACCACTTCCGTGATCCTTCTCTATTCTACCTCTAAGTATTGGACTTTCCCACTGATAGGTAGTAGGCCCTTTTTATTTTATCCCCTCCATTCCTATGTTTTTAAATATCATCCACATAGATGTTTTAAAGAGGTTCCATTCCATTCTCTGTTGTGAATAACAGAAATACCTGCGTCTGGATGATTAATAAAGAGTAGAGGTTTATTTAGCTCACGGTTTTGGAGATCCAAGGTGAAAGGGCCATATGTTGTGAGGTTCTCTTGTTGATGCAATTCTCTGCAGAGTCCCAGGTGGTACAGGACCTCACATAGCAAGAAGGCAGGAGTGTGCTGTGTCTGTGTGTCCATATGTTTGCTTGTTCCTTCTCCATATAAACTCACTAGGATTCACTTTTAGGGGTCCCACCTTTCTGACCTTATCTAACCCTAGTGACCCCCCAAAGATCTCACTCCTTGAGATCATAGTCAGAATAAGTTTCCACCCTCTTAATACCATCACAACCAAAGTTTAGGATATGAATTTTGAGAGACACATTCAAATCACAGCAACAGATATCTTAGTCATGAAATGCTTGTAAAATCTTAATTACTTCTCAAGACATTTATTCCAAAGCTTTTACCATTTTAGTAAATGGTACCATGCAGTAGCATGTGCCAGAAACTAGATAGTCATCCTTCATTTCTCTCTTCTCTTACCTCCCATAACTAACTAATCACTAACATTTTAGACTTTACTTCCAAATATCTTTCTAGTTCATCTGTTTTATCTCCATTTGTCTGTCATCAATTGGGTCCAATCAACATAATTTTGTTCTTGAACCACAGTTTCTCATCTGACTTCCCAAGTCTGCCTTTGCAGCCCTCCAAATCACATTCATACACAACTCTAGTGGTAGATATCCAACGTAAGTTTCATTGTGCCATTCCCCTGATGAAGACCATTTAGAGACTTCCATTGCTCTGGGAATAAAAGCTGAATGCCATCCCACGTCCAGATGAGCCCGCTCTGCAATTTAGCAGCTCCCACCTTTTTTGCCCACAGTTTATAACTCTCACCTCTTCTTATTCTATTCGTGTCCTCTTCCATTTCCTACAGCATGCCAAGATTTTTCCTTTCTTGGGGTTTTTGTGCATGTTGTTCCCTCTGTCTGGAAACTTCTTTTAGATTTTTGCAGTGCTCGTTTCTCTTCAACTTTAAAGTCTCTCTCTCTCTCTCATTTGCTAGAAGTCATGTGTGCTTACCAGAGAGAGACGGGGTTTGGGAGTGAGAAAGCATCCTCCATGGGGCATGGTCATGCAGCAATACCTTCTCTTCCATATCGCCTTTCAGAATTTTGGGCAAGCATGGACATGCACCCAGTGTTTTTTTTTTTTTTTCCAATTTATTTTATATATTCAATCACATATGTCACTTAGCTTGCAAAGTGAATATTCCAACATGAATACATTTCTCACCAATCCAGTTGGGAATACTATTCACATCAATCTACATATTTAATGCAATTGTCATTAAAGTCCCAGCATGTTTTTTAAGCCTGCAGGTCTGGGACTTGAACCATACAGTCAGCCATGTGGGATCCAGCACCTTAATCACCATGCCACCAGCTGGCCTCTTTTAAAGTGTCCTATCCACCTTGCGTCAAGAGGGCCTTCACCACTTTTCTTTGTCTGGTGCCTTGCTCTTCTCATTACAGCACTTATCACCATGGTAATTTCATATTTTTCTTTTTTTTCTTGTTTATGTTGGACTCTCCCATAGACTGTCACCCCTTATAGCTTCGTGGAAGGAGGAACTGTGTTGAATTGTCCTGCACTGTAAACCCAACACTTAGGATAATTCTTGGCACCTAGTAGACGCATTGGCCGAGGTGTTTTTTAAAAAATTATTAAATTTAATTAATTAATTGATTGACTATTTTACTTTGACCAGACACACACACACACACACACACACAGAGAGGGAGAGAGAGAGAGAGAGAAAGCCGCCTGGTCCGGGACTCGAACCGCGGTCAGCCATGTGGGAGTCCAGTGTTTCCAACCACCATGCCACCTGCCAGCCCCGTTGGCTGAGTTTTTAATGGAATAAACCAACTGTTAGATTTTGGTTAAATCAGGTATCATTTTTGGAGTTAACCTTCCTAATTTGTGTTCCCAAAAGTATCACTCTAAGAGTTGGAAGATGATTGTAAGAAATATAGTATGAGTCATTATGTTTTAAAAACTACATGTTTCCATTTTATTTTATTATTTATTTTTTAAATTGTAATTTTGGATTTATATACGATCGTTATACATATGTGTAGGATACAGTATTTTTTATTAAAATTTTTTGCAATTTTAAAATTTACATTTAATCTCTGTACATCTTTTAAAAATATTTATTGTAATTTATAATTTACACATACTCATTACACATATTTGTAGGGTACCAATGATCTTTTTTTCAAAAAAGTTATTTGTTTAGTTTTATTTATTGTTATTATTCAATTTGACCACAGAGAGAGAAAAAGAAAGAGAGGGAGAGTGAGAAAGCAAGCCACCAGGACTGGGGCTTGAACCATCGTCAGCTGTGTGAGAGTCCAGTGCCTTAACCACCATGCCACCTGCCGGTCCCGGCTGGTCTTTAAAAGCACGTATATGGGGCTGGCAGGTGGCGTGGTGCTTAAGGGTGCTGGATTCCCACATGGTTGACCACAGTTCAAATCCTGGACCTGGTGGCTTGCTGTCTCACTTTCCCTGTCTCTTGCTCTCTCTCATTCTGTCCCTCTTTGGTCAAATTAAAATAAATAAAGTTAAATAAAATAATTCTTTAAAAAAGCACATATACAATCTATTATAAAGACATTGAGGATATTAACATGTTTATTGCCTTCAATATCTAACATTATATTATGTTGTGAACATTTGGAACCCACTCCACTAGTTATTCAGGAAGTATGTACTGAATTGTCTGTGATGGTCTTTACTGTGAAATACAATTGTAAAGAAAAACCAATTGATTAAAAATCTGACAACAAAAAGTCTTATAAATTAATGAGGATGGATTTTTGAAAACAAAGATAATCTTAGCATAACCAATGAAAGAAGAATTTGTAATTTCCATGTCGAGGACTGTGGGAGCAGGAGTTTATAATCTGAACAGATCTATGGTATCATTGGTCCAGTTTGAGATGGTAAACTATACATAAAATAGTTTATTAGGAAGAAATAGAAAAAAACTTGTACCCACTCATTGTGAATTCTTGTAAGACCATAGTACTGTACTGTGCATGAAAATATAAGTCCTCAAAAAAGTAAAAACAAAACAAAACTGGAAAGAGATGTTTGAAAATGAAGACATGGTAAAATCAGTGGTTTGGTGATTTATAGGCTGCATAATGTTCTTGGTTTAGCTTTCTTTAAATTCATTCCAAAGAAAGGTTCAGCTACTTGTAACATTCTGGGCCTTTCCCTTGTTATCTAATTTTATACAATGAGTAATGGCTGTAATAAATATATAAATTGAAATCTGTAGAGACAACTGTCTATGAAATAATTGGTGAATTTGTAAGTTAAACCTTCTTATGTGTAGAATAGTTGAATTTTAATTTTTAGCCTTTTTTTTGAGAGGTTTTTGCTACAGGGCGCGTGCGCTCGCCAGACAGACAGAGAGAGATAGAGAGATAGAAAGCGAGAAATCACCCCCCAGGGGGGATGGCCACGCTGCAATCCCTTCTCTTCCATTCTCCTCTTGGGATCTTGGGCACGCACGCACACTCGCCCGGCGTGAGTTTAAGCCACTGGGTCTGGGACGCGAACCGCGGTCGACTACGTGTGAGTCCAGCAACATAGCCATTACGCTAACTGCTGGTCCCCGAATTTTTAGCCTTTTTAGTAGGAAAATTTAATCCTGATATTCAGTGTTATTATTGATATGTGTGGATTTATCCTTTTTTCTCTATTTGTTTTGTGTTCTCTTACTTCTATTTGACTCTGTTTAGTTATCCTGGTGTAGTATTCCTTTAAGATAATCTTGCCAGGTATAGTACTCTTGGCTGAAATTGTTTTTCTTTCAGAGTATTAAATATGTCTTCCCATTCTTTCTTTGCCTGCATTGTTTCGAGAAGTTTGATGTTAGCCTAATGGGATAACCTTTGTAAGTAACTTGGTGTTTCTTTCTTGCCATTTTAGAGTACTGTCTTTGTCTTTTATTTTTACCAATGTGGCTATGATATGTCTTGGAGAAGACCTTATATTTATTTTGTGTCCTTTCTATTTTCTTGATTTGGATGTTCATGTACCTCTTTAAATTTGGAAAGTTTTCAGCTAATATATCATAAAAGAGATTTTCTATGCCTTTGCCTGTCTCTTAGCCTGCTGGAATACCTATTATGCAGCTATTTTGCTGTTTAATGGTGTCTAGGATTTCCTGTATGTTGTACTAATTTATGTTTGTTTATTTGTTTGTTTTAGAACATCTTAAATTTTTAATCTCTCTGTACATGTTACCTAGACCACTTTTGATTAAGAAAACTGGAAAGTTACTAACTACCACAAGGGAATGCCAGGTGGTAGCATGTGTCAGTTTTCCACAGAATTCTGCCTTGCAGGGTGCCTGAATGCACTGCTCTAAGTTCCTGGTCACAATTTTCTGGAATCATGGCAAATTTTAGTCCATAGGTCGCTTTCTCCATATTTCTTTGTAAATTCTTAAGCATTCTTACAGAATTTTTTATGGTCCTTAGATTAGTCTTCAGCTAGGTCAGCCTGAAGGGGATCTGGGCTGGGAGTCCTTCACCAGTGCTGTGAGGGGCTGGATTACTTGGTTGGTTTTGGTTGCTGGGTTCCAGTTTTCAGCACTAATTACTGGCAAACAGACCTGCCCCTTTTCATTGAGTTTGGGCGATAGATCTTTGTTTTAAATGTGGTCCTCGGTGGTTTGAATGGGTGGAAAGTTGCTGGAAAGTTGATTTCGATCCTGAAGGCCCCTTGTCATATGGAGGAACAATAAGTGCTTGCCAGGTCAATAAATTAGCTTCATCAACCTGGATGTTAGGGAAATTTTTCATTCCACATTTACAGACTTCTTCAAGCTCCTTCATCAGCCTTCTCCTGGTCCATTTTGGATCTCTGTTGTCCTCATTTTTAACAGTTATTCTTCCATTCTTTTATTAAAATTATTTTATTTTATCTTATTTATTATTATTATTTTTAATTTGACTAGAGAGAGACAGAAAGAGAGGGAAAGTGAGAAACTAAGTTAACAGTTCCAGGACTCAAACTGTGGTTGGTCCTGTGGGAATCCAGCACTTTCACCACCACACCACCCGCTGGCCCCAGTTCTTAGGGCATGTGTGCTTCCTGGAGAGACAGAAAGACACAGAGATAGTGAGAGGAAAAATGAGAATTCACTCCCCTAGGGGAATGGCCATGCTGCAATCCCTTCTCCATTCTCTTTCTGGGATGTTGCACATGCACACACATGTGCCCAGGGTGAGTTTCAAGTCACCGTGTATGGGATTCAGACTACAGTCAGCCATGTGGGAGTCCAGTGACCTATCTGCTACACCATCTGCTGGCCCCTCTTCTTCCATTCTTTTTGATTGCATGGGCTAAATCGGCACTTTTGTCATCAAGGTCAGAAATGTGGTCTAATCTGCTATTGATACTTTCTAGGGAGTGTTTGATTTCCTGCCCTGTAGTCTTTTTATCCAGGATTTCTGTTTGATTCTCTTTTAGGGTGCCTATATCTCTATGCAGTTCCTCCCTCAAGTCATGAAATGATTTTCTCATCTCAAATCGGTTGTCTGTTTTTTCTTGCATCTCATTGACTTTTGTTTCGATGAATATCCTGACATCTTTTCCTGTCATTTTTATGATCTCTTACATTTTATTCATTGTTATTGAAAAGTTATTGTCTCCTTTTTTGAGGGGGTGTTATTTCCTGGTTTTCTCATATTCTTGATATTCTGCTTTGATATTTGGTCATCTGGTAATATACCCACTTCTCCCTACTTCTCTGGAGTAGGTTTCTAACTTGTGTTTGTGTGCTTCCCTATGGTGTGAGTTGGCTCTGTGACAGTTCCCCTCTTCTATCGTGTGTGGGAGTGTGGTATTCACGGTGGGAGTTTTGGGTTTAGATTTTTAGAAGGGAGTTTCTCTCCTTTTACTGCTGTGAGGTGTGTGTGGGGAGAGACTTCCTCCAATGCCTCACTGGGTTCTGGTGTTTGGTTCCTGTGTACCCAAACCTCACTGGTTCCAGCGTGACATGTGGGCTGGAGGAGCCCTTCCTCCCATACTCCAGGTGCATGGGGGCTTTGGTGATCAGCTCCGGTTGGGCAGCCCTTGCTTAACTGTTGTTCCTGGATTGGAAAGGCACAGGACGGTGTCAGCACAGGCTGGGCTGGGCTTCCATCTCTTGAGCTGTAGGAACCAGGTGCCTACCTGGTGGGATGCTGGAACAACTCCTCCTCTCCCACTCCAGGCTGGGCAAGTCTTTAGTGATCAGCTCAGGCTGGGCAGCTTTTGCTTCTCTGTTGCTCCTTCTGCCTCTGGGACTGCAGGTCTGGGTGTTGGTCAGCGAAGGCTGGTGCAGCTCCTCCTTCCCCACTCCCGGCTCGGTGGGGACCTTTGGGGATCAACTCAGGCTAGGCAACCTTTTGTTTCCTGGTTGCTCTTTATATTTCTGGGCCAAGTTTCCATTTCAATTAGTACCTACCGATTTCCTGGTAGAAAAAGTGAGGAAGTTAGCGTCTACACTGCCTTCTACTTTCCTGGCCCACCTCCTACTTTTTTTTTTGGAGAGTTTTTTTTTTTTTTTTTTTTTTTTTTTTTTTTTTGCTATAGGGTGCGTGTGCTCGCCAGACAGACAGAGAGAGACAGAGAGACAGAAAGCGAGAAATCACCCCCCCCGGGGGGATAGCTACGCCGCAATCCCTTCTCCTCCACTCTCCTCTCGGGATCTTGGGCACGCATGCACACGCGCCCGGTGTGAGTTTTAAGCCACTGGGTCCGGGACTCGAACTGTGGTCGACTACATGGGAGTCCAGTGACATAGCCATTACGCTAACTGCTGGTTCCCCACTTCCTACTTTTGTGAGTTGTATTCTTTTATAATGTGCTGGCAAAGGGTATACTATTGACACCTGCGTTGCAGCTCTAATTCCCTCAGTTACTTAATCTTAGTTTTCTGTTTAAATGGATTAATTGTGCACCATCTGTATCAATTTTTCTTGGTTTCAAACTACAAAAACCCCAAATGAAGAACTTTAGTTAATATAAGCATAAAAGGAAATGATCGGAAGGCTATGGGATGGCTCACAGGAGGGAAGACGAGGGGATCTTGCTCAGGTGGGCAAGAGCCAAGGGAGACGAGGCAGTGGGGAAACCCAGCTGAGGTTCTGTGTGGGACTGTCTGGTTGGGTCACACCCAGGCCCTGCCCTGTGGACCCCACCTCTCTCCCTCCTGCCCTTTATTCTTCCCTCGCTTTCTTCTGCCCCCTCCTTTGCTATAGTGTGTTTTGATGGTTTCTTATCTTGTTTCATTTCTAAAAATTTATTTATTGGGATCAGCAGTTGGCGTAATGGCTATGTCGCTGGACTCCCATGTAGTTGACCACAGTTCGAATCCCAGACCCGGTGTCTTAAACTCACACCGGGTGCGTGTGCATGCGTGCCCAAGATCCCAAGAGGAGAATGGAGGAGAAGGGATTGCGGCGTGGCCATCCTCCCTGGGGGGTGATTTCTCGCTTTCTGTCTCTCTGTCTCTCTCTGTCTTTCTGGCGAGCGCACGCACCCTATAGCAAAAACCTCTCAAAAAATTCTTTTTATTTATTTCACTCTTGAGAGACAGAGGGGGAGAGAGTGTAAGAAAGAAAGATTGGCATTCTCCACAGGGTTCTTTGTGCCATAATTTTACCCCAGATCCAGCTAGCCAGGATCACAGGCATGAGTGCATCCAGTGTGCACAGGAAGACTCAGGTCATGAACCCGGGACCTTCCCACACACAGACTGTTGCATTATTGCCACCTCACTGCAGCTGACCATGTTTCATTTTGCTTACAGTGAATATGAGCAACTTTTACAGGCTGTATATCTGTTCTGTTATGAGGTGGTTGAATTCCTCTCCACCCTCCCACATTTCTCGCCCCGCCCCCTCCTGACCCTGAGTTGTTTGAAGGCTGGGTATTTCCTTTCTACTTTTTTTTCTCCTTGGGAATAGATAAAAAAGAGGGAAGGTGGAGAAAAGGTGGCTGGAGATGTGGGGGTCATCAGAAGACCCACCTTCTCTTCTGTATTCTGATGCTGTCAAATGGTCCCTGAGAGTTTGCACAGCGAGTTACGGTGGATCCTATTCCCATGTGCCGAGATCTCTGGGCTTCACATTACTCCATTCCCCCACTCCCTGGCCCTCCATTCACTAAAAATCCCAGAAGATTTCCTTTCTTTTTTTTTTTTGGAGAGGTTTTTGCTATAGGGCGCGTGCGCTCACCAGACAGACAGAGACAGACAGAGAGACAGAAAGCGAGAAATCACCCCCCAGGGGGGATGGCCATGCCGCAATCCCTTCTCTTCCATTCTCCTCTCGGGATCTTGGGTACGCACGCACACGCACCCGGCGTGAGTTTTAAGCCACCGGGTCCGGGACGCGAACCGCGGTCGACTACATGGGAGTCCCGCGACATAGCCATTACGCTAACTGCTGGTTCCCAGAAGATTTCATTTCTGGCAGAGCAAATGACCACGAGTGTTTCCTTCTCCCATTCCATCGGTCTCTCTCTAATAGCCGTTCTAGTCTCTTCTATTCTAAAGAGGGGAAATGTGAAGATAAACCCTCAACTCACTTCATTCCTGATTTGGAGTAAAGAGGCTGCTGTTTAGGATTTTTGACTTCCTGTTACAGCCTCCGGTGGGCTGGAGATGTGGCTGGTAGGGCACAGTCATGCTCAGAGCTGTGCTGAGTCAGAGATGTCTGCTTCGGTCTAAGGACACGGAGAGCGACTGTGGATAGAGACAGTGTGGGAGGAGGAGGGTGGGGAATGAGAGGGTGGGCTCAAGGGGAAAAGGAAAGAAGCAAAACCTTTAAGGGGCACAAAAATGGAAAATTATCTGTTGATGATAATATGTGTGGTAATATCTTTGAACAAATACACAGTGTATTCATGATGGGAAAATTCATTTGGTAAGCTGTAATGACACACGGTGAATGAATGTAAAAAATAAACTTTCAAAAAAAGAGAAATGTCTGCTTTATTTCCTAGCTGCCTGTTGATTTGTGATTGTTGGTGAAATTTCTGCTAACTGCTTGGATTTAAGCACTGGCAGAGGGAGAGTCCACGTCTGTTTTCATTGATCCAAGTGACTTGTAAATAAACAAACTCCCTGTTTGCCTCATCTGGTTCCAGTTGGATTTCTGTCACCTGTGAACCAAACAGTACTAACAAATGCAGTGCCGTGAATGTTGTGTTTTCTGGTGAAAACTCACATCCTGCCAAGCCCGCTACCCTTGCTGTGTAGGGATCCTATGACTAAGAGCATCTATTTCTTTCTTTTTTTTTTTGAGAGGTTTTTGCTATAGGGTGCGTGCGCTCGCCAGAAAGACAAAAAGAGACAGAGAGACAGAGAGCGAGAAATCACCCCCCGGGGGGATGGCCACGCTGCAATCCCTTCTCCTCCATTCTCCTCTCAGGATCTTGGGCACACACGCACATGCATCTGGCGTGAATTTAAGCCACCGGGTCCAGGACTTGAACCGTGGTCGACTACATGGGAGTCCAGCAACATAGTCATTACGTCAACTGCTGACCCCAAGAGCATTTCTTCAGGGGCATCATTGGGTCTATAATTTTGCAATCCTACAAAATTATGATAAAGTTTAGAATAGACACTTTTAAGAACAGTGTGATAGGGGGCCAGCAAGTAGCTTGATAGTTAAAGTGTTGGATTCCTACAAGGCTGACCGTGGTTCGAGTCCTGAACCTGCGCTTCAAATCATGCTGGGTACGTGTGCATCATGCCCAGAATCCTGAGAGGCGAATGAAGGAGAAGGGACTGTGGCCTAGCCATCCCCCTGGGTGTGATTTATCACTTTTCCTCTCTCTGCTTCTGTCTCTTTCTCTCCAGCAAGCACATGTACCTTATGGCAAACAATCCATCTATTTTGTTTTTCAAGAATTATTTATTTAATTTTATTTATTTATTATTATTATATTTACTATAGGACATGTGTGCTCACCAGAGATAGATAGAGAGACGGAGAGAGAGAGGAAGTAAGGAAGTAAGCCTCCAGGTCTGGGACTTGACCATGGTTGGCCATGTGGGAGTCCAGTGCCCGAACCATCATGTCACTGCTGGCAAAAAAATATTAAAAAAAAAAAGAGCAACATGATGGTTAATTTTATGTGTCAGCTTGGCTAGGCCACAGCACCGAAATATTTGGTAAATCACCAGTCTAGATGTCACTGTAAAGATTTTCTTTTTCGTCTTAGGGTGCATGCACTCGCCAGAGAGAGGGAGAGAGAGAGAGAGAGACAGACAGACAGACAGACAGACAGACAGACACAGTGAGAGGGAAAGTGAGAAATTACGCCCCGGAGAGGATGGCCATGCCATAATTTCTTCTCCTCCGTTCTCCTCCCAGGTTCTTGGGCATGCATGCATGTGCATCTGGCATGAGTTTCAAGCCACTGGGTCTGGGACTCGAACTGTTGTTGGCCATGTGGGAATCAAGCAACGTAACTGCTATGCCATCTGCTGGCTCCAGTAATTAATATTTCTTAATTATTTAATTTTATTAATTATTATTATTGTTGAATTTGGCCAGAAAGAGACAGAGAGGGATAGTGAGAAAGTCTAGGTCTTGAACTGCAGTTGGCCATGTAGGAGTCCAGTGCCCTAACCATCATGTCACCTGCTAGCCCCTGTGATTAATATTTTAATCAGTAGACTTTGAGTAAAGCAGTTTGCATGCCATAATGTGAGTAGGACTCATCTAATCAGGTAGAAGCCTTAAGAGAAAAAAAACAAAAACAAAAAACTGACTCCTCTGGGGCCAGCAGGTGGCGTGGTGGTTAAGGTGCTGGACACTCCCACATGGCTGAATATGGTTTGAGTCCTGCACCTGGTGGCTTGCTTTCTCACTTTCCCTCTCTTTCACTCTGTGTCTGTTTCTCTCTGGTCAAATTAAAAAAAATAATAAAAAGTGGGGTTCAGTAGTTGGCATAACAGCTGTGTCTCTGGACTCCCACATAGTCGACCATGGTTCAAATCCCAGACCTGGTGGCTTAAATTCATGCCGGGTGCATGTGCATGTGTGCCCAAGATCCAGAGAGGAGAATGGAGGGGAAGGGGTTGCGGTGTGGCCATCTCCCCCTGGGGGGTGATTTCTCGCTTTCTGTCTCTCTGTCTCTCTCTGTCTTTCTGGTGAGTGCACGCACCCTATAGCAAAAAAAAAAAAAAAAAAAAAAGAAAATCTCAAAAATCATTCTTAAAAAATATTTAAAAACACACACACACACACACACACACACACACACACAATTGACTCTTCCAAGAAAGAGAGAATTCTGCCTGCAGACAGGTCTCTAGCTGCACCATCAGCTTTTCCTGCTGGCCTGCCCTGCAGGGTTCAGACTTGCCAGCCCTCGTGATCACGTGAGCCAGTGCCTTAAAAGAAGTCTCTCTCTCTCTCCTCTCTTTCTCTCTGCCTCTGCACACACACACACAACACCCTATTGGTTCGGTTTCTCGGGAAAATCCTACCTAGAACACGTGGAAATTACTGTCCACCTCAGTCACTCAGTTCTCAGTATGTCTCCCGAGGGGCAGGTCATGGTGCCTTTGCTGACTCCTCCAGGAGTCACGTGATGAGTCTGCTGCAGAGGGAGGAGGCAGATTCTGGAGTCAGATGGCCTGGGTTCAATCCCCAGCTCCAGCACTTGCTCGCTTTATAACAGGCTCTTCTCTGCGTGCCCCAACGTCCTCATCTGTAAAACAGAACAGAGGTTCCGGTGTCACTTATAAAATTACGTGAGAACTGAGACAGTAGACGCAAAGGATTTAGAATGGTTTTTGATCCGTAGAAACTTTTAAATAAGTGTTGGCTAGTCTCGTATCTGACGCACCGTCAAAATGCGGGTAGCACCCAGTAATCAAATGCAGTCGTATTTCTGCAGTGAGATGCACTGAGAGGTAAATAAAGATCATTTGCCGCTAAATAAGTTAGGGGAAAAACTTGGTTTTTTTTTTTTTTTTTTTCAATTTATTTATTTGCATTCATTCTCTGAACATCATTACAGCATACAAAATGAGATTTTCCATCCAAATTACACTATATATTGTCTCAATCAAGCACATCAACAAACATGTTATTGTCAGCAAATGATCTTCCATTTCTTGTCTTCTGTATGTTTTGCTTTTTTCCCCCCATCCTAGATTCTCTATCTCTTACCCTCTGCCATCTCCCACTCTCCTC
Organism: Tupaia tana; assembly: GCA_026018925.1. Taxonomy (NCBI): domain Eukaryota; kingdom Metazoa; phylum Chordata; class Mammalia; order Scandentia; family Tupaiidae; genus Tupaia; species Tupaia tana. Next base: position 11,423,333 of record JAKSZU010000025.1, on the reverse strand, counting down.
CCACAGTCTCTGGTATCTATGTTTGCTTTCTATACTGTTTTCTCCTCACATTTTATTGTAACGCCAAAGACCCTAATCAATCCAAATACCCTCATAGCAAACACAAGTGATACCCACATTTCCATGAACACAAGTCTTACTTTACGCATCCTATAAAGTAGCACCTAGCTGTGGCTACATATCCTACTGCAGTCATTGAATAGATATATATTTTTTTTTCTGAAACTTTTTTTTTTGTAACTCAATTTACATTCCTTCCCTAAGCTTCATCACAGCATACAAAATGCAATCTCCCATCCAGTACACACTGCATAGTGATACAATCATGCACATTACAAAAAATTTTCCATTACTAGTTCCTAGAATTACTTCCAACCCTCTTTCTGACCCTCTGTCCCTTCCCACCCTCCTCTCACACCACCTCCGGTGTCCACAATTGTCCTTCATTCCCTTCCCACCCACGTTGCATTGATCACACAATTTTCTACATAATCTAACTACTTTCAATGGTGAGTTCACTCATTACTACTAAGAAAACCAGTTTTAACTTAACTCAAAGAAATGCCAAGGAACTTTGCTTAAAGCCAGGAAACAAGTTAGGATTCTGTTCAAATGGAAGGTGCATGAACCTATCAGTCTCATGTACTTTTATCTTCTGTTCTGGTTCAATTTTCCTGATTAAATTCTGGGATATAATATTCAGCTCCAGACTTGTCCCTCTGATTAAGTTGGCCACTTTCATAGTTTTTTGACTCTTATTTCTGTGTGTCTGTGTTTAATTTTCTTGATACAGCACACCCTTGAGAACTTCTTGGAGATCTGGTCTGGTGCTGGTAAATTCTTTCAGGTTTTGTTTATCTGAGAATGTTCTTGTCTTTTCTTCCCACCTGAAAGATAATCTTGCCGGGTACAGTATTCTTGGCTGAAATTGCTTCTCTCGTAACACTTTGAATATATTTTCCCATTCTCTCCTCGCTCGCATTGTTTCCGATGAGAGATCTGCTGTTAGCCTGATGGGATGTCCTTTGTAGGTAACTTGATGTTTCTCTCTTGCCAATCTTAGTATCTTGTCTTTGTCTGCGGTTTTGGTCAACCTGGCTATAATGTGTCTTGGAGAAGATCTTCTTGGGTTGATTCTATTTGGGGTCCTTTGTATTTCCTGGGACTGGATCTTCGAATGCCTCTCTAGGTTTGGAAAGTTTTCTTGCAGGATTTCATGGAATAGATTATCAATGCCCTTATGGGTCTCTTCACCTTCTGGAATGCCAATTATCCGGATATTTGGACGTTTGATGGTATCCAGTACTTCTCGCATATCATTCTCAAATTTTTGAGCCATTTTCTCAGTCTTCGTGGTGGACTTTTCTAAGCCAGCCATTTTCTCTTCTACATCTGAGATTCTATTTTCTGAATGATCCAGTCTGCTTTTAATACTTTCAAGAGAGATTTTGACTTCTTGTATTATAGACTTCACCTCTAGCAGTTCCGTTTGAGTCTTTTGTAAAGTGTGTAATTCCTCTTTTAGATCTTGCAAGAATTTCCTCATCTCCTGGAACTCGGCAACTTCTTTCTCCTTTCTCTTTAGCAGTTAATTATCTCTCTTTTCTTCCATCTCTGTTAGCTTCGACATTACAAATGTTCTAAATTCCTTATCAGACATTTCCATGACTTTCACCGAACTGCTTGTGGATGGAGGAGAGTTACTCTTTTCCATTGGAGGAGAGGTATTTTCTCGTTTTCCCATATTTCTCGTGAGCCGACGGTGATTTCTTGTCATCTGATGAATGGCGTGTTTCTTTCAAATTCTTGAAGTTAAGCCTCAATGTTCAGGAGCAAGCAGACAGAGGTGTTCTAGAATCTGTTTGCCGTTCTGTTGTGATTGCTGGTGCAGCAGATTCAGTAGATATTGGGTGGAGAGACAAGAAAAAGGAAAATGAAAAAGAGAGAGAAACAACAACAAAAAGAGAGAAAAAAGACAAAAAAAATTATAATTGCTTTTCTTTTTTTTTTTTTAAAGAAAAAAATCACAAAATAGAAAACCGTGCGGCGCGCTTGCGCGCCGCGCGAAATATCTACTTCCCAGTATCCATGAGGAATCTTCTCAGAGGGCTCAACTCTCCTGCCTGGGAGGAAGGAGCAGAAGGGATTATTAACAAAACAAAAGATGGAGCTGAGAGCCAGAGAGAAACTCTACCTTTAAAAAAATTGTAAAAAGGAAAAATTACCAAAAAAAAATGAGGAGACAGGAGCAGAGAGAGACAGAGAGCTCAGAGACACAGAGACAGAGATAGAAGGCCAGAGGGGCTCCCTACCACACTAGTTCTGCTTGCTGGAGGCTGAATTATGAGTAGAAAATCTTCTTTTCTCCTGTTCCCTGAAATATCTACTTCCCAGTATCCATGAGGAATCTTCTCAGAGGGCTCAACTCTCCTGCCACACTAGCTCTGCTTGCTGGAGGCTGAATTATGAGTAGAAAATCTTCATTTCTCCTGTTCCCTGAAATATCTACTTCCCAGTATCCATGAGGAATCTTCTCAGAGAGCTCAACTCTCCTGCCACACTAGCTCTGCTTGCTGGAGGCTGAATTATGAGTAGAAAATCTTCATTTCTCCTGTTCCCTGAAATATCTACTTCCCAGTATCCATGAGGAATCTTCTCCAAAACTTGGTTTTTGGAGTCTGTTGGCTCTCAGGATTGTGGATAAGGGGTGTGGATCTGCATCAGAAGATGCTTTCTTTTTTTCTTTTCTTTCTTTGTTTTGGGAGAGGTTTTTACTATAGGGCGCGTGAGCTCGCCAGACGGACAGAAAGTGAGAAGTCACCCCCCCAGGGGGATGACCGCAATCCCTTCTCCTCCATTCTCTTGGGATCTTGGGCACGCACGCACACACACCTGGCGTGAGTTTTAAGTTTCCGGGTCTGGGACTCGAACCGCTGTCAACTACATGAGAGTCCAGCAATGTAGCCATTACGCCAACTGCTGGTCCCAGCAGGTGATGCTTTCAAGATACCTGAAACCAAGCTGGCTTGGTGGGTGAGCTGGTTTAATATTTTGCACTTAAACATCCGAGCATGTCTATGATCATAATCATTTTTGTTTAGGTGCGGGAGATAGAGCGCTATGTTGAGACTCAATTAGACATTGATTCCAGTTGCTTCTGGTGACCTCCCCTGGTTTTCTTTCTTTTCTTTCTTCTTCTTATTTATTTATTTATTTTTTTTTTTGAGAGGTTTATGCTATAGGGCGCATGTGCTGGCCAGAAAGACAGAGAGACAGAAAGCAAGAAATCTCCCCCCGGGGGCATGGTCACGCTGCAATCCCTTCTCCTCCATTCTCCTCTCAGGATCTTGGGCACGCACACACACGCGCCCAACATGAGTTTAAGCCACTGGGTCCGGGACTCGAACCTCGGTTGATTACATAGCAGTCCAGCAACATAGCCATTATGCTAACTGCTGGTCCCCCAGACCGAAAGAATTCTTAGGGGCTGTTTGTCACAGCAGGGTGTGTGCCCCCATCATGCTACATCCTGCTTGTGCCTTACAGAAACTGATAGATTGAGAGACCCAGGTTGACAATGTGCTGGAAGGGAAGCCTGGGGGGCATAGACTTGGTGAAATGGGGGAGGATCATACCCCTATATCCATTTAACACGTAGTATTTGAGCACCTGCTCTTTGGCAAATACCATAAACGTTACTTGTACAGCATGTTATTGTTCAAGCAGTGTTTCGTGTATGTGGCTCCTTTCAATAACCTTCTGAGGAAGGCACAGTATATATTGGCGTTCTGGTTTTGCTGGTGAAAAAGCCAAGTCTATACAGTGTGTCACTTTAAGGCACAGGAGGAGCTGGCTGAGACAAAAACCCAGTTCTTCTAGTCCTTGAGTAATAGGGGTTCACATTTTATGAAAACAGAGGTGAATATAGACTTTTTTTTTTTTTTGAGAGGTTTTTATTATAGGGTGTGTGTGCTTGCCAGAAAGACAGAGAGACAGAAAGCTAGAAGTCACCCCCAGGGGAGAAGATGGCTGCACCGCAATCCCTTCTCCTCCATTCTCCTCTCAGGATCTTGGGCACGCATGCACATGCACCCGGCGTGAGTTTAAGCCACCAGGTCCGGGACTTGAACCACGGTCGACTACATGGGAGTCCAGTGACATAGCCATTACGCCAAGTGCTGGTCCCATAGGCTTTAAGGAGTATACTGGTTAGCAATGATCAGTGTCAACCATCACAAAGGATTTAATTAGACTTGGCAAATATTTTTTCCTGGACCCTGTTTCAGCCGAAGGTGTTTAATCTGGTGTTTCACAGTAGAAAAAGTGGCTGGGACACTGCACTGTGTCACCCGGATTCCACGTTCAGGACTGAGTATCGTATGCCCTAGTGGCTGGGAAGGTTCTTGGCTGTATTTCTCTCTGGGAATTACTGTCTGGTAAAGAGAGACAGCATTCTTGCCCAAGGCCACACCTGCTTCCTGGGTATGACCTTCATGGGACAGCCCAAGTCCAGTGACAGTATGCAGAAGCCCAGGCACCTGGCCTGGTCTGGGGGAAATGCTGAAGGGCCATTCCTGCCTCAGACCTCCCTGTGGGGTTGGCTAAGACCACAGAGTGACTCATTACACCCCGTCTCCACTGGCCAATCGCACTTCCTTCTCTTTCCTCACTGGGGTTGAAGCAAGAACACCCCCAGTACAGCCCTACACCCCAGTCATCATCTTGGAGTCTACTTCTTGGTGAACACAACACTCAGAACAGTCTTGGAGGAAAGTGGAATGGAAGTAGTTTCCAAGTCTTAATATGTGGAAAAAACAAAAAAGAGACTCACTTTCCACGTGCCCTGTCTTTGATCATTAAAGGGAAGCAAAACATGGGACCAGCAGGTGTCGTGGTGGTTAAGGCACTGGACACTCCCACATGGCCGACCAGGGTTCAAGTCCTGAATCTGGTGGCTTGCTTTCTCACTTCCTCTCTCTCTCACTCTCACCCTCTGTCTCTCTCTGGTCAAAATAAAAATAATAATAATAATAAATGAATGAATAAATAAAATAAAATAAATAATTATCAAAAAAAATAAAAGGGAAGCAAAACAGGACCAGTCTGAAATGTGCTGCATGCTTTTGCTGAACGAGACACTCTGCCATTTGTTACTCCCCTCTACTTCCTCGCATTAGCCCCGTTTTAATTTATTTCAACATGCGAATGGCCAAGCCTACTTGAACCCATTCCACAATGGAAATGTGTTGCAGAACAGAAAATTGCGTGAGGAACTTGAAGGACAAGACATTTGTTGTGACAGGAAACGCAGACCGGAGTGCGTCTGGTAATGATGCATGGGGCTGAAATGATGTGGAAGGGAACTCACTTACCCATGCAAATTGAACAAAGGAGAATTCCATGATAATGACCTTGGGCTCCAGTATTCCGGAGAAGACGGTGGGCGTTGGAACGAGGTCACCCTCGCACACACGCCTCTGGATCTATCCGTCCACTTGGACTGGACAATCTGGTTTCCTTCTCTGCCAGAACCTTAGTTTTCATTTCAACAGTCCCTTTACTCCTCTGAGAGTAAAAATATAGGCTCATTTTCTAATACACTGTACGATATTTCAGAGTCAGAGCTATTGGAGGGACGGAGGATTTGAACAAACAAGTTGTGACTCAGTGTGAACTGGAGTTTCCAGGTTGGAACGGTTGCATTTGCTCAAGACAAGAAAAAGGAAGAAGGGCTGTGATGGTTGCCTTTATTTTTTTTTCTCCTGTTTTTTTCCTACCAAGAAACTGCTTTGGGATAATAAGCAAATGATTTCACTATGGAAAAAATGCAGAGAGAGGAACGCAGGGCTGTTTGATTGGCTAATAATGAACATAAAGGACTTCGTGCTTGTTGAATGGCAGATTGAAATCCAGTGTGTATTCATGCAGATCTTATGGGGGTGGTATTGGATTGGGCCACAAATTAGTGCTGGCATTAATGAGATGGAAGCTGTAAAATACAGAGTTCCAATAACCGTGATCCCTGATAAGGTCCAATTGAGAGCACCCAGGCCATCCCGACAAGTTCTGCGCGGCAGCAGAGCAGTAAACAACAAAGAGACATTCCGAAGAGGGGAAACAGGATTATATAACTGTCTGAGCCGGTATTAGAATGCTTGGTTAAAGCGACATTAATGCACAGCTGAGTGACAAACATAGACTTGCGTAGAATAATGATTTCTCGAAGCAGACACTGTTTAGATGCTACTGAGATGATCAGGGAGAAAGATTATACCCCTTCATTACAGGGGAGTTCGTCTGAATCAGGAACTGAGACTCTGTGGCAATCCCACCACTGCTCCTCCTCCGGGTACAACTTAGGTGGGATATGTGTACTTATTGTTGATGACACTGTTCGCATGTTCCCCATGGTGCTCTCCACATTATTTCCGTGTAGATGGGGAAATACCTGTCTATGCAGCCAGTGAACTGTTTTCTTTTTTTTTTTAGAGGCTTTTTTTTTTTTTTTTTTTTTTTTGCTATAGGGTACATGCGCTCGCCAGATAGACAGAGAGAGACAGAGAGACAGAAAGCGAGAAATCACCCCCACGGGGGACGGCCACGCTGCAATCCCTTCTCCTCCATCCTCCTCTCGGGATCTTGGGCATGCACGCACACATGCCACTGGGTTTGGGACCCGAACTGCGATCGACAACATGGGAGTCCAGCAACATAGCCATTACGCCAACTATTGGTCCCGCAAAGCAATTTATTATTTACAGCCACAAAGGACAGAAGAAGCCCAAGATTCATGGTGAGCTGGTCCCTGCTCAGGAAAACTGCCCAGGGTAGGCGGAATCTTATGTGCACACCTCACATCACGTGCAGTTGACGACCCCCCAAATCAGTCCATTTTGAGGATTATACCCAAAGAAACCCAAAAGCAGTGTACTCTGGTGTTTGTACCCAGGGAGAACAGGATCCACTGAGCTAGAGCACTGAAGGACGTCCTGTTCCCGGAGGACCTGGAACAGAGCTCAGGCTACTCTGGAAACTCTAACTCATCCCAGGGTGGCCAGTACGTTCTTACAAGTGTTTCGAGAACTGCAGATGAGAAGGGGGAGTGGGGGGGACAGGATCTCCAGGGCCATCTGGGGCAAGACTGCAGGATTGCAGGAAGCACTTGATATATATGAGAAAGAGGGTCTGGACACTATCAAAACCACACTCAGTGGGCCCCTGTCCCACCTCCTTTCTTTTTTCTTTTTCTTTTTTTTTTTTTGCTATAGGGCGCGTGCGCTCACCAGACAGACAGAGAGAGACAGAGAGACAGAAAGCGAGAAATCACCCCCCAGGGGGGATGGCCACACCGCAATCCCTTCTCCTCTGTTCTCCTTTCAGGATCTTGGGCACACACGCACACGCACCCGACGTGAGTTTTAAGCCACCGGGTCCGGGACGCGAACCGCGGTTGACCACGTGGGAGTCCAGCGACATAGCCATTACGCTAACTGCTGGTCCCTCCCACCTCCTTTCTTCTCTGCCCACTTTCAATGGCAACGTGTAGGGTAATACACGGTGCCTGCAATGGGAACTGTTCCGCAGCATCCCTCCGCCCTGCTTCCAGGACAGGCAGGGCAGTGTGCTTTGCCTCTGGCTGTCCAGATAGATGTCCCCAGTTGCACAGCATCTTCTCGGCTACGATCAGCACAGCCAGCCCAAGCAGCTGCTGTTCCTTCTGAGGGCACCACGGAAGATATCTTCAGACCCACTGTGCCTGCAAGGCCCTTACTGCCTGGGCTAGAGCTGCTTGGCCTGGATCTGGCTGTTCCTGCGTGGGGGCTCAGTGACCCAACAGCTCCAGGCAAAGCTCTAAACTAGGGTACAGGAGGATGACAAAGACTATGGGTTAGGAGGAGCCGCTAACAGCCACTGCTTCCATGGCGCACATTCGGGTCCCTTTATCATTGTTGTACGTCTCTCACGGTCATGTCTGGCTGATGTACACACGTGTCAAAGCAGAATGCTCAGACCTGAGCCCCAGGTGAGGCCTAATCACCAAAAGAGACGCCCTGGGGTCCTCACATCTCTCGACATAGAAACTACTTCGGGGGCTCACTTCTGGCCTGTACCTAGTGCTGTTGACCTGTATTACCCTTTGGCAGTTTGACAGACTCCAAGTGGCTACACTTGGCAAACAAAGCCCCCTCCCCTGATCACGAAGGACGTGGCTAGTGATTGGCATGGGAGTCAGAAGCAGCAACCACGGTTAAATACAGGAGACAGTCGCCTGCCTCACAAAACTCTGCCTCAGGAGTGGTGGCATCTGCCCCTTTGCCTTGGTGGATGGTGTGAGTATTAATGAAGGTAGAGGAAGAGGAAGAGTTACTCTTTTTAGCTCAAGGAACCTCCTAATACTCCACGCAAAGGAGCTTGAACTTGATCCTGTTGGCACCGGGGCCATCTGGGAAGTCAGAAAGCCTAATCCAGGTGTGCACTTTTCTTTAGCTTCTTCTCTCTGGCATTTTTTCTTTTAAAAAAATTTTTTTTATGGGACCAGCAGTTAGCATAATGGCTATGTCACTAGACTCCCACGTAGTCGACCGTGGTTCGAGTCCCGGACCCGGTGGCTTAAACTCACACCGGGCGCGTGTGCGTGCATGTCCAAGATCCCTAGAGGAGAATGGAGGAGAAGGGATTGCGGCGTGGCCATCCCCCCTGGGGGTGATTTCTCGCTTTCTGTCTCTCTGTCTCTCTCTGTCTTTCTGGCAAGCGCACGCGCCCTATAGCAAAAACCTCTCCAAAAAAAATTTATTTATTTATTATCATCACAATCTTGTTGAATTACATATATCTTTATAGTGTATTACATTTCTTTTTCCAGAAGTGGTACCATGCATATCAGTCAATACAGAGATGTTAAAATTCCCTTTTCATCATCCAATAGCTTTTCATTTTTTCCCCAATTATTATTATTATTCCAATTCTTTTTTTAAACAGCCAATCACTATTTCTCATTTTGCTTGTGAAAAGACTTTACCCAACATGAAATACTTCTCAGACCAATCCAGTTGAGAATACTATACACGTCATCATCAATAGGCAGCCATTTTTTTTCTCAATGAACTGTTGATATGGAAGTGTGCATAAGCTGTAAATGTTCACCTCAGTGAGTTATTACACAGTGAATGTACCTATGAACGCACAAGGCAAGACATAAAACATGCTTGAGAACCTAAAGGATTTCTTATTTTTCCTTCCCTCGCCTCCCTGTCCAGAGGAAACCACTCTCTTGAGTTCTAATACATCGATTCATTGTGCTTGTTTTCAATTTCTACTGGAATCATACCACAGGTAGTTTTCTCTGTGTGTAGTGCCTTTGTTCTTCTGTCTGTGAGGTTCTTCTGTGTGGTTGAGTGTGGCTAGAAGTAGATCCTTTTCATAACTTGGTAGTATTTCTTTGTATGAGTGTATCATGTTTCATTTATCAGTCTACTGCTGCATGGCATCTGGGTTGTCCTTGGTATTTGGATCTCATGTATGCGTCTGGTGGCATAGAGATCCACACCGCTGGCCCGTATTTAGCATTTCAGAGCATTAGCTTGCTTTGCTGCCATTTGGAACTGATCTGCCCTAGAGGAGGGCCTGGGTCTCCTCTCTGGACACAGAGGCATGTGGGACAGGTTCTTTCCCAAATCACTCTTTTTTTTTGGAGAGGTTTTTGCTATAGGGTGCATGCGCTCGCCAGACAGATGGAGAGAGACAGAGAGACAGGAAGCAAGAAATCACTCCCCAGGGGGGATGGCCACGCCGCAATCCCTTCTCCTCCATTCTCCTCTCGGGATCTTGGACATGCACGCACACGCGCCCGGTGTGAGTTTTAAGCCACCGGGTCCGGGACGCGAACCGCGGTCGACTACGTGGGAGTCTAGCAACATAGCCATTACGCTAACTGCTGGTCCCCCCCAAATCACTCTTAATGACCTTCTTCTATGTACATGTAATAGTAAGATCATTGGGTTCTTACTCCTTTATTTATTTATTTATTTATTTATTTATTTATTTATTTATTTATTTTTAGAGAGAGATTTCTGCTACAGGGCACGTGTACTTGCTGGAAAGACGAGAGAGAGAGAGAGAGAGAGAGAGAGAGAGAGAGAGAGAGAGAGAGAGAGAGAGAGAGAGAGAAATCACCCCCTCCAGTGGGGATGACCACGTTACATGCAATCCCTTCTCCATTCTCCTCTTGGGATTTTGGGCATACACGCACATCCTCCTGGCATGAGCTTCAAGCCAGTAGGTCTTGGACTCGAACTGTGGTCAGTCATGTGGGAGTCTAGCATCTTAATCATTACACCACTTGCTGGTCTCCTTACTCCTTCTTTTTTTTTTTGGGAGAGGTTTTCGCTACAGGGCGCGTGCGCTTGCCAGACAGACAGAGAGAGACAGAGAGACAGAAAGCGAGACATCACCCCCCAGGAGGGATGGTCACACCGCAATCCCTTCTCCTCCATTCTCCTCTCGGGATCCTGGGCACACACGCACACGCGCTTGGCGTGAGTTCTAAGCCACTGGGTCCGGGACACGAACCACAGTCGACTATGTGGGAGTCCAGCAACACAGCCATTATGCTAACTGCTGGTTCCTGCCTTACTCCTTGTTTTAAAATATTACATGATCCTAACCTGAACAGGCTGGGCATGTGCCTGTAATCCTAACTACCTAAGAAGCTGCATGAAGGACTGCAATGATGGAACCCTGTAGGAAATGCCAGACTCTCTCTCATTTTAAAAAAAAGAGTTTGAATCCGGGTAACTTTGTTATTTCTAGATATCCGTCTCCATGATCTTTTAAGACAACACTTTTGCACTCTGCCAGGTATTATACGCTGATTACTTGTTTATGCCCCTCTCTCTGGCTGGATGGGGTCTCTTCAAAGTTACCCAAGTAGAAGATCACAAACGAGATGGGAACCCAGGCTGCGTGGCCCGAATTCTACAATATGGAGAGCTATGTTATGCAGAGCTTTTAGTATAACTATTGCTCTATTGCTCTTCACTGCCTCTACCGAGGGATTTGATGAACTGAAGGAGCTGTTGGTTAGTTTTCAATGGCAGTTAGTCCCACCTTAAGGGACAGGACAGTTTCCTATCTAAATAGTTCTCTACTTAAGTCCATGCACACTACAAAGGGAAGTTTTATGGGGTAGTTGAGTATTGAGTATAGAATCCTGACCCCTACTGAACTGGTTCAAAGTACGGAATCTCGAAACACACAGCATTGGATTCAGGCCCTGGGTCTGCCTCTTATTCTTTGTGACTCTAGCGATCGACCTCAACTCTCAGAGCTCTGATTTCCTTACCCGCAAGTTGGAGATGGTCGTTTTTATTTTTGCAAAGTTTTGGAAACTGAAAAAATATATCATAAATACTTAGCGTGCCCAACAGTGGTAAGCACTCAATAAATGGTAGTGATCTACATATAGAAGTAGTAGTGGTACTATGGTACTGTGAAGCATCTTCCCTTTCAGGGGTATTTCTTTTCTGAAAAACTGTATACCTCTAGCTCTGTGCAGTCAGAATTCTTTATTGAGTGACTGTGGAGGAACACAGTTCTCTTTTTCTATCCAGTACCCATTTACTTTTCTGGTGGTAACATATACATAACATACAATCGACCATTTCAATCACTTTTAAGTGTACATTTCTGTGGCATGAAGTGTATTTCCATTGTGCGCCCCTCTCCACCATCTGTCTCCAGAACCTTCTCATCCTCTCAAACAATAACTGCTATGAAGCACTAACTCCTCATTCCCTGTTTGCTCAGCTCCTGGAATCACCATTCCACTTTCTGTTTCTGTGCGTTCGACTCCCCTATTTACCTCACAGAAGTTATTGTGTTTTTCTTTTTGTGACTGGCTTATTTCACTTAGCACGATGTCTTCGAAGTTCATCCATGTTGTACTAATGTCTTCAATTTTCCTCCCCTTTTTTAAACAAAAATTTGAATGTGTGTGTGTGTGTGTGTGTGTGTGGGAAAAGGGCACCTGGGCTCATCAGTGGAAGAAAGAGAGAGAGAAAAGGAGAGGAAAACAGAGGAACCCCCTTCCCCTCATGGGGCATGGTCATGCTGATATTATTTTTCCTTCATTTCTCCATTCCATCAGGATCTTGGCCATGTACACACACACACACACACAGAGGTTTTTCTTTTTTCTTTTCTTTTTTTTTTTTTTTTCATTCTCTGGGGCTGGGATTTGAACCATGGTTGGCCACATGGGATCTGACTTTCTATGCACAATGCTTAACTGCTGCACTATCAGGCTAGCCCTACAATTTCCTTCCTTCTTCAGTTTGAGTCATGCTCCCTTGAATGTGTACATATATCATGTTTTCTTTATTCATTTATCTCTAAGTGGGCATTGAGGTTGCTTCTGCCTTCTGGCTACTGTGAACAGTGCTACTAAGAACACAGGTGTACGAATATTTGTTCAAGCCCCAGTTTGGCAAGCCTTCTAGGTATGCGCTCAGAAGTGAAATTGTTGGATCATGTATTAATTCTATGTTTAATTTTTTTAAGGAACCACAATACTATTTTCCACAGTGGCTGCACCATTTGGCATTCCTATCAGCAATGGGCAAGGGTTCCAGTTTCTCCACCCTCTCATCAACACTCGTTCCTTTTTGTATATATATATCTACACTAATGGGGGTGAGGTGGTATCTCGTTGTGGTTTTGATTTGTATTTCCCCAATAATTACTGATATTGAGCCTCTTACTGCCGTTTGTTCACCAATACCCATTTAATAATTTATGAAAAGCATAGTTACCCCCACCCCAACGCTGACACCCCATGAATTCCTGCTAGGCAAGTCATGATGTGAGACGGAGGAGGTGGTTTCTTTCAGAGCTTCACACCACCCTATAGCCTCTTCCGGTCAGTACACTGCTGCATCATCTCTCAGTGAGGTAACTGTGACGAATGGAAACTCCGTGTTAGAAGTTGATCTTTTTTACCTTTAACCTTGGAGGGGACTTTTTTTTTTTTTTTTTAATAAGAAGGCTATTTTAATTATTTTTTAGTTTTCTGTCATAGGGTGTGTGTGCTCCCTGGAGAGACAGAGGGAGAGAAAGTGAGAAATCACCCCCTGGGGGGATGGCCATGCCACAGTCCCTTCCTTTCTATTCTCCTCTGGGGATTTTGGGCATACATGCATACACACCCAATGTGATTTTCAAACTGCTGGGTCCAGGACTGGGACTGTGGTCAGCCATGTGGGAATCCAGTACCTTAACCATCATGCCATCTGCTGGTCCCAGAGGAGGCCTTTTTATCCAGCTTATTGCTGTCATATTTTGATAGACAAGAAATCTTTCAGTAATTATTAGTGTGTGAAAGGAGACTTCATATGTTGAATGAATAAATGACATCTCTTCTTCCAAAATAAATGTAATGACTATACCTCCGGTAGCACTTGACAATGTCGACTACTCCATTCTTCTTTAATCTTTCTTCTCCTTTTGTGTGTTGGACGCTCTCCTCCCCTGGTTCTCATTCTGTCCCTCTAACATTCCCCCCAAGACTCCTCCGCATTTCCTGTCCTCTGTCCCTCTGTTGGGTGTTGGCGTCTCCCATTTCTGTTTGGTGCCCATTTGTCCCGACCCGTGGGACAGTCGAACAGGTTCCCTGGGGGAGGGAGTGAGAGATGGGACAAACACACGCACACACACTACGAGATGCTGATCAAGTTGTCTTCTTCCATCTACTTCCGTTTATTGAGGAAAAATGGTGAGTTATATACAACTGGTGGGCACCAATTGGTTGCCCAAAATGCAAATGAGATTGATGTGGGCGGATCTCTCCTGTTGCCTAGAAACCCAACCACTTCCGGAGAGAACGGTTGGTCACATGATTTCTGAGAAACGGTTTGCTCAGTGAGGAAGTGAAGCCTAATGGTTTCCAAGATGGTGGATAGCTCAAGATGGCGGATAGTTCAAGATGGCGAATAGCTCAAGATGGCTTCCGTATGCAGTGCCCTCCACACTCATTCACCTATGTGTTCTTTTCTCCATGCTCACCCTTTCTGCCTCTGTTTATATCTGTGGACTTCCAGACCTGCCTCCTGCCCAAAACTCTGCTCAGAGCTCTGGATTTATTTATCTAGCTGTTCATTTCTACCTGGAGGTTCCCCCAAGCCCCTCAAACTCACCAGGTCTATCACTGAACTCATCAGCTTTTCTCCTCTACCGGAACATTCCTCAAGTCTCCCCTAAGTTGATAAAGATACTGCCACATACAGGTCACACACAGGGACATCACACTACATTCCTCTCTCTCCCTCGCCTCCCCACACCCAGTCAGACACCGTGGATATCAGTCCTGCTTCTTCTGTCCCTTTCAGATCCCTTCTCCTCTGTTGGCCATAGTCTCTGGATTCCATAAGATAGCACTGGCCCTGTGCTTGACATAGGGCACGCACACCGTCCAGGAAAAAGGTTCCTGTTACCTGTAGTTGCTCCAAATCATTCACCTGCACTGTTGAGAATTGTCCCCTCACTTTCAGTCTTGTCCCCATCAGACTCATCCCTCAAATCCTTTCCATCACTATTAATTTTCCTCAGAGCACACACCATTTTATCTCACTCCCTGCTTCTGAAACCTTTTTGTGGCTCCCTCGTGCCACTGGTGGAGTTCCTAAGTCAGCATATGAGTTCCTCCAGGATCTGGCTTCTTTCCAAGGGCCAGCCCCACCTTTGGCTGTTTCCTCACTTGAGCCTTATATTCCGGCCTAAGCCAATGTCTACACCTCATGAACACATGGCACGGTTTCACACGTGTATGGCTTTGCACACCCGCCGCTCTCTGTATAAAATGTGTTCAGCCCTCCTTGTCCTCTGGTCCCTCTCGGCCTTCAGGACCTCACCCATCGGCATCTCTCACCCACCCATCGCCTCCCCTGCCCTCAGGTTTTGCAGGATGGTTGACCAGCTTTTCAGTTACATGACTGGCACTTGTCTGTTCTCACGGGCAATCCAGGTCTCTGATCAAAAAGACAGAAATTGGGGAACCAGCAGTTAGCGTAATGGCTGTGTCGCTGGACTCCCACGTAGTTGACCGCGGTTCGCCTCCCGGACCCGGTGACTTAAAACTCACGCCGGGCGTGTGTGCGTGCATGCCCAAGATCCCAAGAGGAGAATGGAGGAGAAGGGATTGCGGCGTGACCATCCCCCCGGGGGGTGACTTCTCGCTTTCTGTCTCTCTGTCTCTCTTTCTGGCGAGTGCATGCACTCTACAGCCAAAAACCTCTCCAAAAAAAAAAAAAAAAAAAAAAAAAAAAGACAGAAACTGCTGACAGTGTGCTACATAGAAGTTTTTCCAGCCTGGAAAGTAAAATTAGATGGCCTGGCCTCCAGAAACCCTGTCACTGTACCATCTCCCCCTGGATTGTTTTGTAATTATTTCTTTTTTTTTTTTTTTTTTTGGAGAGGTTTTTGCTATAGGGCGCATGTGCTCGCCAGACAGACAGAGAGAGACAGAGAGATAGAAAGCGAGAAATCACCCCCCAGGGGGGATGGTCACGCCGCAATCCCTTCTCCTCCATTCTCCTCTCGGGATCTTGGGCACGCACGCACACGCGCCCGGCCTGAGTTTAAGCCACCGGGTCCGGGACTGGAACCGCGGTCGACTACATGGGAGCCCAGCAACATAGCCATTACGCCAACTGCTGGTCCCTTGTAATTATTTCTTAAGGGCTTGTTTCCCAACTACCTTGATATGGGGCAAGTCCGGGTCAGAGGCTTCTTCGTCTCTGCATGGTGCTTGGCATGGTGCCCGATGCCAAGCATTTATTGAGCACCATCTGTGTGCCCAGCACCGCTCCAGGAACCAGAAGGAACAGAATTCTTGTCCCCCTCCCAGGGAAGCGCCATTTTCCAGTTCCCTTCCTACCCAAAGGCTGATATTATTCACTGCATTTTCTGTGGTTAGTAATATAAAGGGGGAAAAATCATTTGGAGAGAAAATATGAACTGTCAGATGAGAATGAAATTATAAGTGGTAAGAGGGGAATTAAATTAAGAGCAGTAAGCATCATGGATTTATAAAAACAAGTCATGTCAGACAAACTTAATTGCTTTTCCTGATAGAATTACCAAATTAGGGGGTGGCGGGGTGCAATATCCTGAGAGCAGTTTTCTTCCACGACCCAGGTAATGAATATTATTTTTGAAGTTAGCAGAGTCTTCGGAAATAGAATCTATTCAAATTGTACGAAATGAATTCAAATTGACTTTGATGTGAGTCTGGTTCGCTGACTTGACAGCAGACAGAAGAGAAAAACTAAGGCTCAGTAGTGAGCTTAAATACATTGCCCACTAGAATCTTGGGGGTGTGTGTGTCTTTATTTGGACAGACATGATCGTTATTGGAGTCAAAGAAGGATTTGGTGGCATTTAAGACACTGAGAGAAAATTGCAGCACTTTGGGGAAATCATTGCATAAAATACAGAAGCGAGATAATTTCTTTTCTGTTTCTTTTTTGTTTTTGTTTTGTTTTGTTTCTACAATGCATGTACACTTGCCAGGGAGACAGAGGGACAGGGAGAGGGGAAACCACTTCCCATAGGGAACGGTCATGTCACAGCCCCTTCTCCTCCACTTCTCCCTCCTTTCAGGATTTTGAGAACACATCCACATGCCATCGGCATGTCCACCAGGTTCAGGACTCGAACCAGTGCAGTCGGCCATGCTGAATCTGGCATCCTTAACCATCAGACCTTGGAGCTGGCACTGAAATGTGATATTTCTATGTGGCATTGCAACAGTATGGACCTGGGAGTGATAATACTATTTTGCAAAGTGCTTTAAACCCTTGCTACTCAAAGTATGCTTTTCAGACAACAGGAGCACAGAAGAGCATCTGGGAACTTGTTAGAAATGCATGCTAGTGGGGGGGCCAGCAGTTAGCGTAATGGCTACGTCGCTGGACTCCCATGTAGTCGACAGCGGTTCGAGTCCCAGACACTGTGGCTTAAAACTCACGCCGGGCACATGTGTGTGCGTGTCCAAGATCTTGAGAGGAGAATGGAGGAGAAGGGATTGCGGCATCCCCCCTGGGAGGTGATTTCTCGCTTTCTGTCTCTCTGTCTCTCTGGCCAGCGCACGCTCTCTATAGCAAAAACCTTTCCAAAAAAAAAAAAAGGAAGAAAGAAATGCAGGCTAGTGGCCCAGCATATGACTTGGAAGTTGAGGTGGCCGAATCCCACCTGACTGACTGTGTGGTTGAGTCCAGATATCAAGGTCTTGAGAACATGCTGGCACAAGTGCGCGTGTGCCCCAAATCCCCAGGGGAGAATGGAGGAGAAGGGATTGTGGCATGGCCATTCCTCGGTTAGGGGAGAGGACGCTTTCTCACTTTCCCTCTCTCCCCCTCTTTCTATCTCTCTCTGGTGAGCATAGTTGTCCTATAGCAAAATTTTTACAAAGGGTATTGTTCCCATTTCATAGATGTGGACTCTGATATTAGGAGTGTTACTATAGTTAGCCCAAATTAATATTTTAATAAATGGCAGAGCCAGAATTGAAACGTATATCTGTCTGACTCCCTAAGACATGCTGTTTCGTATGTCTATGTGAAAGAGCTATATCAAAACCATGTGTGACAGGAATTTCAGAGCTGGGACTGAGGGGAATATTCTTAGGGACTATTTAGTAAGCCTCTATGATATTGTAGGAAGTACTGAGAGTAGGAATTAGCAAATAAAACAGACTGGGCCTTGTTTTTGTGATGTTTACAACCTAATGGAGATGGAAAAGTGTGGGGGCGGGGCGGGCAGCAGGTGGTGTGGTGGTTAGGGCACAGGACTCTCACATGTGACTTCAAACACACTGGGTACATGTGCGCGCTTGCCTAAGATCCCGAGAGAATGGAGGAGATGGTATTATGGCATGGCCGTTACTCTTGGGGGGTGGTTTCTAACTTTCCCTCTCTCTGTTTCTCTTTCTCTCTCTCTCTGGGAAGTGCATGTACTCTATGGAAAAAACCTACCGAAAAATTTTATGTGCATGTGTGTGCTGAGGTGAGGGGTTATTGCTTTCAAACCTAGGCCTTCTGTTAGAATACAGACACTGAGGATGATGAACAACACTGTAAATCTAATGTCAGCTGGATGATTGGCAGAAATGAAGGTATGGAAAAGCATGCAGAAATATGTATTAAATAATATGCTATCCAACAATGAATGACACACTGTTAGCTAACCACTTTGCTATTTAGAATTTCTTCCAGGGAGCCAGCAGTTAGCGTAATGGCTATGTCGCTGGAGTCCCACGTAGTCGACCGCGGTTCGAGTCCCGGGCCCGGTGGCTTAAAACTCATGCCGGGCACATGTGCGTGTGTGCCCAAGATCCCGAGAGGAGAATGGAAGAGAAGGGATTGTGGCGTGGCCATCCCCCCTGGGGGGTGATTTCTCACTTTCTGTCTCTATGTCTCTCTCTGTCTGTCTGGTGAGTGCACGTGCCCTATAGCAAAAACCTCTCAAAAAAAAAAAAAAAAGAGAATTTTTGCAGTCTTATAGAAGAACCTTCCTGGGGGCCAGCAGGTGGCATGGTAGCTAAGGCGCTGGATCCCATATGACCAATGATGGTTTGAGTCCTGGATCTGATGGCAAAATCTAAAAATAAGAAGAGGAAATTCAGTGTTTGTCAGTGAGCGCTTTGGAAAGGAGAGGTTAGGCAAAGGATTGAAATGCCATCTCTTTTACTGTTGACCCGGGCCTAGAGTCCAGGTCCCACTTCCTTTGGTACTCGAGATTAAACTAAGAGGAAGAAATTTTCATGTGAGCTGAGTCTCCAGAAAACTGCTTGGTGACAAGCATTGCAGTCCAGGCCTAAGGTCGTGGTGAGGCTTCTCTCCTAGTCACGTCCTCCCTCGGGTTTCAGGTTAAATGCCTGTTCCCCGGGGACACTCTTTTGACTTGCAGATCAGATTAAGAGAAGAGGCATCTGCTAAATGGTTCTATGCGGCCTTCACTTTTCCTTCAAAGCCCTTATCGGGGAACCAGCAGTTAACGTAATGGCTATGTCGCTGGACTCCCACGTAGTCGACCGCGGTTCGCGTCTCGGACCCGGTGGCTTACAACTCACGCCGGGCGCGTGTGCGTGAGTGCCCAAGATCCCGAGAGGAGAATGGAGGAGAAGGGATTGCGGCGTGGCCATCCCCCCTGGGGGGTGATTTCTCGCTTTCTGTCTCTATGTCTCTGTCTGTCTGGCGAGCGCACGCGCCCTATAGCAAAAACCTCTCCAAAAAAAAAAAAAAAAAAAAGCCCTTATCAGGACCAGCAGTTGGCGTAATGCCTATGTCGCTGCACTCCCATGTAGTCGACCGCGGTTCGAGTCCCAGACCTGGTGGCTTAAACTCACGCCGGGCGCTTGTGCATGCGTGCCCAAGATCCCGAGAGGAGAATGGAGGAGAAGGGATTGCAGCATGGCCATCCCCCCTGAGGGGTGATTTCTCGCTTTCTGTCTCTCTGTCTCTCTCTACTCAATAGCTTTTCTATTAAAATTTGAAAATCTGTTCTTTTTTTTATAGTTTATTTTTTTTATAGGGTGGGCATGCTCACTGGAGAGAGACAAACAGAAAGAGGGACAGTGAGAAATCACTCCCAGTGGGGATGGCCAAGCCACAATCCCGTCTCTGCCATTATCCTCTTGGGGTTTTGGGCATGCATGCACGTGCACCCAGTGTGATTTTTTTTTTTTTTTTGGAGAGGTTTTTGCTATAGGGTGCGTGCACTCACCAGACAGACAGAGACAGAGAGACAGAAAGCGAGAAATCACCCCCCAGGGGAGATGGCCACGCCGCAATCCCTTCTCCTCCATTCTCCTCTCGGGATCTTGGGCACACACGCACACACACGCCCAGTGTGAGTTTTTTTTTTTTTTTTTTTTCTTTTCTTTTTTGGAGAGGTTTTTGCTAAAGGGTGCGTGCGCTCGCCAGACAGACAGAGAGAGACATAGAGACAGAAAGCGAGAAATCACACCCCCAGGGGGGATGGTCACGCCGCAATCCCTTCTCCTCCATTCTCCTCTCAGGATCTTGGGCACGCACGCACACGCGCCCGGCATGAGTTTTTTTAAGCCACCGGGTCCGGGACGCGAACCGTGGTCGACTACGTGGGAGTCCAGCGACATAGCCATTACACCAACTGCTGGTCCCCCCAGTGTGATTTTCAAGCTGCTCGGTCTGGGACTTAAACTGCTGCCAGTCATGTGGGAATCCATTGCCTTAATCACCGTGTCACCTGCTGGCCCCAAAAGTCTGGTGTTTTTAAAAGGTTTTCTTTTAAAATGTGCCCAATAAATCTCTTTTATTATTATCATTCGTCGTATGTGGTAAAACATACATAGCATTAAACTTACCAACCTAACCTTTTCTAAGTATAGTTCAGTGGTATTAAGTAAATTCATATTGTATAACCATCACGACCATCCACCCACAGAACCTTCGAGTTGCTAAACTGAAACTGTACTTATTCAAAAAATAACGCCTCATTGCTCTCTGCCCCAGGCCCTGGCAACCACCATCCTCCTTTCTGTCTTTATGAGTTTGAATTCTTTAGGTACACTCATACGGCATTTTTTCTTTAAAGACCTTTTATTCATCTTTCTGAATTAGCAAGGGATCCAAACTTATGGGGTGGTGTTTATGTTAGTGAGTCTTGTTATGAGAAGAGAAATATGCTTGTTCTGGGCCTATTTATATGCTCAGAGGTCAAGAGACAAGACAGAGGCCCAGCCAGGTGGGCGGTCTGGGTTCGAATCCTTGCTCTCCCTTGAGAGAATGGGCACTATGATGAGCTTGAGATCTGAGCTCTAGGGGAGGCTGAGATGGGGGAGTTACAACACAACTAACACCACACACACACCACACACATAAATAAAAAGAGAAAGAATGCAGATAGATTGCATTCAACTCCTGACTTATTTTGCATTTGCTTTTTTCTAAAGACTGGGTCTCGGGGTCAGCTGGTGGCATAGTGGTTAAGGTGCTAGACTCCTACATGGACGACTGCAGTTCGAGTCCTGAGTGGCTTAAAAAATCACTCCAGGTGCAAGTGTGGACATGCCCAAAATCCAGGAGGAGAATGGAGGAGAAAGGACTGTGGCATGGCCATCCTTCTGGGGGTGATTTATTACTTTTTCTCTCACTGTCTCTTTCTCTCCCC
The DNA here is from genome assembly GCA_026018925.1 of Tupaia tana. Taxonomy (NCBI): domain Eukaryota; kingdom Metazoa; phylum Chordata; class Mammalia; order Scandentia; family Tupaiidae; genus Tupaia; species Tupaia tana. The sequence goes on along the minus strand of JAKSZU010000025.1, from coordinate 11,402,129 downwards.
TGTAAGTACAGGCACCCAATGAGAATAAAAAAAACAATTTAAGAAAAAAAAAAAGGTCTCTCTGAGTTGCAGTTTTGCCTCAGCCTCCCAGAAGGGACCACAGGAGCATATTCCATCATGTCTGGCTCTTTTTTTAAAAAAAGACCAGGGCTTGAGACCAGCAGTTGGCATAATGGCTATGTTGCTTGATTCCCATGTAGTCGAGCACAGTTCGGATCCCGAACCTGGTGGCTTAAACTCACGCTGGGCGCGTGTGTGTGCGTGCCCAAGATGCCAAGAGGAGAATGGAGAAGGGATTGCGGCGTGGCCATCCCCCCTGGGGGGTGATTTCTCGCGTTCTGTCTCTCTGTCTCTCTCTGTCTTTCTGGCAAGTGCACACACCCTAGAGCAAAAACCTCTTAAAAAAAAAAAAAAAAAAAAAAAAGGCCAGAGCTCAACCCTGGTTCCCCTGTGGTCTCAGCCTGCGGAGCATACAGTGTCTTAGCAACCCTCTGTAGCTGGGCCAGTTTCCTGGTTTTTAAGCCCCAGGAATGAGATTTATTGCTGGACTAAAATTTATATGGTGTAGGAATGGTGGACGACATACGTCTTTTGTTTTGACACATTGAATGTGAATGAAAATCCAAGGCAAAGTAATTATGACAGTGCTTCACCAATATTATATATTTTCTCCTATCACAAAGACTGCCGACATTGTACTGGGAAGGAAAGCACAGAATCAACCCAAAACATATTAATAGGGGAAAAACCAGGTTGGACGTGGCAGAGATCCCTGGTGGCCCTTTAACACCTGAGTCTGGGACACAGTGAAGGTTCTGGCTCTGGTGCCTGACCTACCAAGGCTGGCCAAGTTACGTGATCCCATCTCTGGTTTTTTTTTTTTTTTTTTTTGGAGAGATTTTCGCTATAGGGCACGTGCGCTTGCCAGACAGACAGAGAGAGACATAGAGACAGAAAGCGAGAAATCACCCCCCAGGGGGTATGGTCACGCCACAATCCTTCTCCTCCATTCTCCTCTCGGGATCTTGGGCACGCACACACACGCGCCCGGCGTGAGTTTTAAGCCACCGGCTCCGGGACGAGAACCGCGGTCGACTACGTGGGAGTCCAGCGACATAGCCATTATGCTAACTGCTGGTTCCCCCCATTTCTGTTTTAACTGGAAAATAAAACATAGTTCCATGGCTTCGAGATGACACAGAGGGCTTGCAAAAAGTCAGAGCTACATATGCAGCATCTCTTGACAGACCAGTGAATTGACAGCACGTGGCCAGTAAAGAGCAGACTTTTGAGACAAATATTCAGATCAGTTGTCTATACCACCTAGTTCGCCCTTCCCTTGGCCCAGGGAGAAGGAGCGGGAGGAGTAGTGTTGGGTGTTGGCTCAGCAAGGGGAGCTGGGACTGGAATCAGGAGTCTTCTCTGAGGCTTTAAGCACACCAGATTCGGGAGTGCATGCAGAGTAAGGAGCTGAGCTGAGTAAGACCCCACAGGCATGAGTTGTTAAGGGGTGCAGAATTTGAGGACGACAGAAATCGTTCTCGAAACCTAGTTGGAGAGTTAAGGCATTGGAAAAAGAGCAGTTGGAGCAGAAGTGAGCAGAAGTCTTGGGCACCGGCCAGGACTGGGGTGTTTGTGACCAAGGCCCAGGTACAGGTGACCTCAGCAAGTTGAAGGGCTAGGAGCAGAGCACAGGGCACACGCTTACCGTGCGAACAGCTGAGCAGATCGTGTTTGCTTCTATAGCTTTGTCCAATGTGCTACATTGCTCTCTTTTCCTTAAAACCCACTTCCTCCGAATCTTAGACATTGACCAAAACTTTGTGGCCGGCCTAATATCCCTGCTACAGACAACCCCCTCAGTGCCATCGTAGCCCATGTAATAAAAGGCTTTTTCATGAGAAATTACGTACTGCCAACGACTGCCTGGAATTAGAACTGTGTATCTTTCTTTGAGCATTACAGGGGGCTGAGAAGCTTTGGGTCTTGTACAAAATCATGTTCATGTCTGCAATGCCCATTTAGCTTTTAATTGCATAGAGGTGATAAGGGTCTCCACTTAAGTCGTCCCTTCTACTTCCTTTAACTGTTGGAAGAAATGGTTGTCGAGTTTGCTGAGGACCTGCATCATCCGAGCTCAACTAAAAGGCTGTACATCATGGATATATTCCTCATGGATGTGTAGCCTTCTACTTGAGCTAGGACAGGTCCTCAGCAAACTCTAGAACCATTTCTTTCCACTTGGTTTCAGGAATCAGCAGACAAGCTTGTCCAAGTTCTTGCAGCCTCAGATGCGACTGCCAGACCAGCTAGTACTTATCTTCTTGGATCATGTGGGATGTGCTTCAGTCTGAATAACATTTAAAACTATTTCTCTTAGCAGGATGCAGTAGGGTTGTTTTCTTTTTTAATTTCAAATAACACCACTCCTTGAACTGGGAACAAACAATTCACTTGCAGCTCGGCTCTGCATTTATTTGTAATTTTCACATAAATCAACTTATATGAAAATGTATTCATAATTTGAGCTTTCTCTATAGCTATAAAATGTTTCTGCTTCTGTGGTAGAAAATAGCTTATTATGCAAACAACATTGCCACTCTTACATTATGCATGGGATTTACCTGGAGAACATCACAAAAGCTTCAAAAAAGAAAAAAAAATCAAAAGCCGGGGGAGGGCGTAAGGTGCTTCATTTACTGCACCATTTACCTATAATAATTAGCTACCAATGAATTAATATCTGTGTTGAGCAACTTATTTAATATTGCTTTGGTTAATTCAGGGAAACAATGGAGGAAAAAAAAAATACAAGGGAGGTCTACTGACAAATGGTGCCTTTCAGGATGTCAGCCCAATGAAAAATGAGATCTGGTGGTTTCACACTTAGGCCAGTGGTGGTGAGTAATTAATGGCCAACTCATTTGAACTTGTGTGCTTGATCTAATTTGGGATACTGGGAGTTCACACTGACTTGCCTTTAAAAAGAATGTCACTGTCAAATAAGGTGATTGTGTAAGATTGATATAGAGAGCTCAGATTTGGGTGTATAGCACATTTTATATTCAGAGAGGCAGCAGCAGTGTGATTACTGTACAGTGGGATCCGTGTACTGGAAGGGAAAGATGGCCTCCTTTCTATAGAGGATTCAAACAAGGGTCATTGTAAAAATATAAATGGTGTATGATGTTTATTTTTAAAAAAAGATTTATTGATTGATTTAATTTCACTTGTTGTTATTATTTTTTAATTTGACCAGACAGAGACAGAGAAAGAGAGGAAAGGAAAGCAAGAAAGCAAGTCGCCGTGTCCAGGACTCAAACCATCGTCAGCCATATGGGAATCCAGTGCCTTTATGCACCACACCACCTGCCGGCCCCTCTGGTGTTTATTTTTTTTGATCAAAGAATACATGTGTTCTGAGTGCCTTGTCCATGTGCTCAGGTTGTGGATAAAACAATAATACAGAATGACCCCTGCTTTCACATTGCTTCCATTCTAGGTGAAGAGTGGAGTCAGAAAGCAAGGAACAGTAGTACAGATAAAACAATTGCAGTAAGACTGACCAGTGTTCCACAGGAAACACAGGAGGGTATGGAGTGTTCCTTTACTCCTAAGAGAAACAGTGTAATCTCTGACAAATGATTTATCCTCTCCAAACTTACTATTTGTAAATTATAAAGGTATTTGTACCTATGAATTATTGTTACTCAAGATTTTCACACCCAGCACAACTGTCCCTTGTGACTCTGCTGTCTTGAATCACCGGCCGTGGTCTGTTTGCTCCATCTCGGCCATCCATCCAAGAAGCAAATGCCAAGGAGCTCATTCTGTGGTTGTACGTGCCCACAGGTTGAAGATCTAAGGCTGCTGACTGCCTTACGGTACATTCTCTGAAGGGTGGCTTTTCTCTGTTGGCCCCACGGTGGGATTTTTGTTCACCTGCATTAGATCAGGATTTCAGAGTCCTCCCTGGAGAGATGAAGTGATAAATAGTAGACCCAGCCCTAGGCCTGGAATCAGAAACCTGGTGTTCTTCTCCCAGCTTTGCTGCTTAATGGTTGCTTGGCTTTGGTCGAATTATCTATGTTTCTGAATATCAGGTTCTTGTTATGTTTAAAAGGTATATAGTGACAATAATTTCCCTAATATCTAATAATACTTCTGCAAGTTATTATAAAGTCAAATAAAATTTCCTATATGACTTAAATAATTTCAGGCCACAGGGCAGAAGAAGACAACTTCCTTAATCATTTTATGGAGCTAGGAGAATCTGAAGATTATATACTGATTTCACCTGTAAATATGGATGCACAAAGTCTAAAACCAGCTGCAATGGCATGGCGATAACACTGTGCTCTGCGATGCTGGACCCACGGAGGAAGGTTCTGGGTTCATGTTCTAGGGTCTCTCTGTACATGCCCAGGATCCTGGTTGGGGTGGGTTTTGGGGTGAAGATCCTATTGGGAATGCTCCCTTCTCTATCTTTCTCTGAAGAAATAAGCTTAAAAACAAAGTCTAACTAAAACATTAGCAAATCTAGCACTGTATAAAATTAAGAGCAAAGCATGACAAAATAGGGTTTATTTTTATAAGCAAATGCCGATTTTTTTTTTTTTTTTTTTTTTTTTTTTTTTTTTTTTGCTATAAGGTATATGTGCTCACCAGACAGAGAAGGGGAAAGTGAGAAATAACCCTCATCTCCATAGGGGATGGTCATGTCATAATCCACTCTCCATTTGGGATTTTGTGCCTGTATGCATACGCATCTGGCCATGATTCTCAAGCCACTGGGTCTGGACATGAACTGTGAAGTTAGCCATGTGGGATACAGAGCCTTAAACTCCATACCGCCTGCTGGCCCCAAGCACACCCCCCAGGGGGGATGGTTTTTTTTTTTTCTTGGGCAACGAGAGATTTGTTGCTATACGGGGTGCGAGAGATGCTATAGGGTGTGTGCACTTTCTGGACAGACAGAGAGAGCTAGAGAGACAGAAAGCAAGAAATCACCCCTTGAGGGGGATGGCCACACCACAGTCTTTTCTCTTCCATTCACCTCTCGGGATTTTGGGTACGCACGCACACGTGCCCATCATGAGTTTTAAGCTACTGAGTCCAGGACTTGAACTGCAGTTGACTACATGGGAGTCCAGCGACATAACCATTATGCCATCTGCTGGCCCCTGCAAATGTTTTTTTTTTTCCTTCTTTTTTTGAGAGGTTTTTGCTATAGGGCACATGTGCTTGCCAGAAAGATAGAGAGAGACAGAGAGACAGAAAGCGAGAAATCACCCCCAGGGGGGATGGCCACGCTGCAGTCCCTTCTCTTCCATTCTCCTCTTGGGATCTTGGGCACGCACGCACACGTGCCCGGCGTGAGTTTAAGCCACTGGGTCTGGGACTCGAACTGCGGTCGACTACATGGGAGTCCAGCGACATAGCCATTACACTAACTGCTGGTCCCATGCAAATGTATTTTGATATCAGGAAATATGCAAGAGAATTCTGTGAGTCAGTGAACCAAAACAGGAAAGAATATAACAGGATAAAATCATTAGATATCATAATTTTACAAAATAAATCACTATCCTTGACAAAACTGTGAACAAAATGGAAATTTACCTAAGCCAGAAAAAAAAAGATCCGATTCTTTTAGCAAATATACTAACTAATGAAATAATGGAGTTATTTTCTTTAAAGTCAGAAACAAGATAGAGCTTTCCTATAAACACAATTATTTACATGAATTTGGAGCTACTGGCTAATGTAATAAGATGAGAAAAGAAAAGTAAGGATAAATATTAAAATAAGCATAAATATTAAAAGAGAGAGAATTGGGCCAGCAGATGGTGTGGTGGTTAAAGCATTGATCTCACATTGCCAAATCAGACCCAGAGGACTGGGATTGATTCTATAAAATGAGTAGGATTCTAGCCAATGGAAAGAAAGCATTAGTGTATACAAAATATATGTACTAGTATTTTTTATAGCATTGCTTTTATTGACAATCAAGAAGACAAAAACAAAAAAAAATCTAGTATTTTTTGAGTCTCATGGTTTGCTAAGTGTCCAGTCATATCACCTGCAAGTATAGATTTTTTTTTTTTTGAGAGGTTTTTGCTATAGGGCGCATGCACTTGCCAGAAAGACAGAGAGAGACAGAGAGACAGAAAGCGAGAAATCACCCCCCCAGGGGGGATGGCCACGCCACAATCCCTTCTCCTCCATTCTCCTCTCGGGATCCTGGACACGCATGCACACGCACCTGGTGTGAGTTTAGGTCACCAGGTCCGGGACTCGAACCGCAGTCGGCTACATGGGAGTTCAGTGATGTAGCCATTACACTAACTGCTGGTCCAAAAAAATACTAGATTTGATAAGAGCTTTTGTTAAGGTACTTAAATATATGATAATTATTAAATATCTGTATTTTTTTTTAGTAGTATGACTCAACTTAAATGGACTTTGGAAAAATATCTTATTTGTAGTAATATCAAAAATTTTAAATACATAGGTATAATTTCACAAGATTTGTATCCCCCTCATAAAAACTAAAAACATCATATTGGATAGATAGAGATATGTACACTCATGGACATAGAAAACTTAAACCTGTGAAATTTCCAGTTTTTACAAAATCAATAAACATTGGCAATTGCATGCAAAATCTTAATAGGGTTATTTCGGGATGAAGTAATTTAAGGTTCAATGAAGAATGAGTATCTTAAAATAGTCAAGAAAATTATGCAAAAGAATAAAGACTATTGCCTTAGTAGGTATGAAAAGTAACTTTAGAGTCACTATAACTATTTGGTATTGGCATCAATCAGATAATACATCAGAAGAAGAGGGTATAGACTCTAGAAGATTCAAGTGTTTATGAGAACTTATTGTACCTTGGGACCAGCAGGTAGCATAATGGCTATGTCGCTGGACTCCCATGTAGTTGACCATGGTTTGCGTCCCGGACCCGGTGGCTTAAAACTCACACCGGGCGTGTGTGCGTGCGTGCCCAAAATCCCGAGAGGAGAACGGAGGAGAAGGGATTGCGGCGTGGCCATCCCCCCTGGGGGGTGATTTCTCGCTTTCTGTCTCTCTGTCTCTGTCTGTCTGGTGAGCGCACATGCCCTATAGCGAAAAGCTCTCCAAAAAAAAAAAAAAAGTTATTGTACCTCCACCTCATCATAACTGAAGAAAGTAATATGTTGATATCTATTAAAATAAATAACGTACTTAAACTCTGATTCTATAATGGAAATTCTAGTCAATGGAAAGAAAGCATTAATGTATACAAAATATATGTACTAGGATTTTTTACAGCATTGCTTTTATTGACAATCAAGAAGACAAAAACTGAAAACAAGCTCACTGTTCGTCAGCACAACTATTAAATAAGAAGATCCATACATCGGAATTTTATGTAGACATTTAAAAGAATGAATTCCATCTATATCTGTCAGCTTGGAGTGATGTTAATGAGGTAATTAAAGGAGAAAAGAAGCTGCAAAATAAGGTAAAGAGTATGATCTGGTTTGTATCTATATTTTATATGCACAAAAAAGGTTTGAAAGTACACATACATGTTGGTTTTCTCTGAGAAGAGGGAGATGCGTGATCTTTTGTATGCATTGTTAGATTGTGTTATTTGTTACAATAAGCACAAGTTCCTTTGAAAAATATTGCTTTAGAGTGCATTCTCTTGAAGGGGAGTGAGAGAGAGTAGAAAGAGAGAACTCCCTTACACCCTCTGCCAAGGGGGTGGCCACGCCATAATCCCTTCTTCTCCATTCTCCTCTCTGGATTTTGGGCATTCATGCACATGCGCCTGATGTGTTTTTGAAGATGCTGGGTCTAGGACTCAAACTGTGCAGTCTGGCATGTGTGATCCAGTCACCCCACCATACTACTGGCTGGACCCACACACAAGTTCCTTTTAAAATTAAAATAATAATAATAATAAAAGTTTAAAAATAACAAAAAACTTTAAAAATGGTAAAAAGACCAAATTAGATCATGGACATGAGGTGCCCTGTCTGATTGGCATTATTTCTTGTCTCTGATTTTTATTTATTTGTCTAAGAATTAGAAAATTGGCTTATTGAGAATGGGCAAATATTCCTCTAACTTAACTTGTATATTCAATGCAATTCTGATCCAATTAACTGAGACATTCTTCACAGAAATAGAAAAAACAATTACAAAATTTGTCTTGAATCATAAAAGACCTCATATTGCCAAGGTGACACTCTATCAAAAAAAACAAAACAACAACAAAAAAAAACCCCAAAGAAAACCAACAACAGAACAAACTAAGAGGCATGTCACTACTTGACTTTAAAGTATATTACAAAGCAGTGATCATCCAAACAGTATGGTGCTAGCACAAAACTAGCTACATAGACCAATGGAATAGAATAGAGAATTCAGAAATTAATCCTCAATCATGCAGTTAACGGATCTTTGATAAAGGGTATAATACAGTGGAGAAAAGAAAGCCTTTATAGCAAATGGTGTTGTAAGAACTGGGTAAGAACTTTTCTATAGAAAAATGAAACTGGACAGCTATCTCTCACCATTTACCAGAATTAACTCAAGATATAGCAAAGATTTAAATATAAAGTCTTTAGTCACAAAACTACTGGTAGAAAATGTAGGAGAAACTTTTGAAGACATTGGAGTAGGCAAAGATTTCTTAAATAAGACCCTTAAAGCACAGCCATTGGTCCCTAAAATAGACAAGTGGGATTACATCAAGCTAAAAAGCTTCCTCACAGCAAAGGGAACTATAAATAGAATAAAAAGACAATCTTCACAATAGGAAAAATATATTTGCAAAGTATTCCCCAGTCAAGGGATTGCTATCTAGAATATTTAGGGAACTCAGGCAGCTTATCCATTAATAAAAAAAAAGGAATAATCAAATTTTAAAATAGACAAATGAATTGAACAGACAACTCTCCAAGGCAGACTTTTGAATGATCAAGAGCCATAAGAAAAAATGTTCAAAGTCTCTTGTCGTAAGGGAAATGCAAATTAAATTACAATGATATATCATTTAACCCTGGTTAGAATGACTAAAGTAAAAATATTAAAAAATAAGTAACAACAAGCATTGACAATCCTGTGGTGGAAAGGGAACTCTCTTACATTTAGCGGAAATGTAAATTAGTCCAACCTCTGTAGAATACAATAGGGAGATTTCTGAAAAACTTACAAATAGAACTTCCATCTGACTCAGGAATCCCAGTTCTTGGTATCTACCCAAAGGACAAGAAAATAATCAAATAGACACCTGTACATCCATTTTTATTGCAGCATTATTTATAAATGCTACAACATGGAACCAACCTAAGTGTCTAGAAATCGATGATTGGGTTGAAAAACTGTGGCACAAATATAATGTGGAATATTACATAGCTATAAGAAACAATGAGATCTTGTCGTTCAGCTCAAAATGGATGAATATAGAAGAATTAATTTTGAGCAAAGTGAGTCAGACTTTTAAAGATACACATTGTATATCCCCACTCAACTTGTACTGAGTGTCTGCACTTTATGGCAAAGGTTGAGAGGTCTGAGGTTGTGATGGTGGAGAGGATGGGTTTGAATGTTAGAAATGGTAAGGGGAGGGACCAGCAGTTAGCGTAATGGCTATGCCGCTGGACTCCCAGGTAGTTGACCGTGGTTCGAGTCCTGGACCAGTGGCTTAAACTCATGCCAGGCACGTGTGCATGCGTGCCCAAGATCCTGAGGGGAGAAAGGAAGAGAAGGGATTGCGGCATGGCCACCCCCTCTGGGGGATGATTTCTTGCTTTCTGTCTCTCTGTCTCTCTCTGTCTTTTTGGTGAGTGCATGCGCCCTATAGCAAAAACCTCTCAGAAAAAAATAAAATGGTAAGGGGAAAAAGGGGTTGACAGAGAGTGGGTGATGGATGGTGGGTGTGAAAAAAATTTAGGACAGTCATGTCTGCTTTAAAGAGTTATTTGTCCAACTAATTAGCAGATGGTATCATGAATGCTTTATCAAATTATGGAAGTTTAAGTACAAATATTGGGTTGTTGGGACAGTCATGATGCATTTTGCATAGAAAAATACGTCATGACTTTTCTGACTACCCAATAATTTTTGAAGACTATAGGGAACCAGCAGTTAGCGTAATGGCTATGTTGCTGGACTCCCACGTAGTCGACCGCGGTTCGCGTCCCAGACCCGGTGGCTTAAAAAAACTCATGCCGGGCGCGTGTGCGTGCGTGCCCAAGATTCCGAGAGGAGAATGGAGGAGAAGGGATTGTGGTGTGGCCATCCCCCCTGGGGGGGTGATTTCTCGCTTTCTGTCTCTATGTCTCTCTCTGTCTGTCTGGCGAGTGCACGCGCCGTATAGCGAAAACCTCTCCAAAAAAAAAAAAATAATAAAAATAAAAATTAAAATTAAATAAAAAAAAGACTATAAAAACAAATCAAAACGTTTTTTGGTATTGTTTGGAAATAGTTCACACTAGTGTGTATTTGTTCATTTATTTGTCATAAAAAATGTACTTTGCCTAAAAGAAAGTTCTGACTCATGTGCAAAATGTTTACAATCTTTCGTGAAATTATAGTTTATCAGGACCAGCAGTTAGCATAATGGCTATGTCGCAGGACTCCCACGTAGTCGACTACGGTTCTAGTCCAGACCTGGTGGCTTAAACTCACGCTAGGCACGTGTGTATGCATGCCCAAGATCCTGAGAAGAGAATGGAGGAGAAGGGATTGTGGCGTGGCCATCCCCCCGGGAGGTGATTTCTCACTTTCTGTCTCTCTGTCTCTCTCTGTCTGTCTGTCTGGTGAGCACATGTGCCCTATAGCAAAAACCTCTTCAAAAAAAAAAAAAGAAATTATATTTTATCATTAGTTATATCTGTAAATATCATCATAAATATTACCTGCATTTTTCGTACATGTAACTTTATACTTTGAAGCTTGTATCTGTGAGTTTGCAACTGAAATTGATTTTGCAATGTTTTCTGAAAACACTGAATAAAGCTTCTGTAGTAGGGGAAAAAAAGAAAAAAGAAAATTGTTTTATTGAGCATGGGCAAGTTCTCCTCTAATTGGTTAATACTCTGGGAAGTAAGATTTCCTTCCCCAAGGTCCTAAAGACCCAGATCCTCAAATTTCAAGTATTTCCCTCAGATTCAAATTACCAGTATGAGAACAATGTATAAAATGTAGATTAAAAAGGCATTTAGTTATGAAGTGACAGGGGGGATGAGGCCTAGGGTCCACAACATTCTTGGGGACACTAGTTTCCCAGCTCAGTACACCAGGCTCTGGTTGTCACATCTTCTGACTAGATGTGATATTGTCTTCACTGCCCACACAGCTTCTCATACATGACAGGGCACTAAGTCTACCCCATATGGAAGCGCTTTTTCCTCCTACCAATTTAGAAGGCCTTTGAAGGTGTTCAGGCGGCCATAATGATTCGTAGGTATACCGTGCTGACATGTTCTAATGCTTTAACTCTAGTTTTCAAGATACTGAGTGTACAGAAATTTTCTTTTAAGTTTATTTATTTATTTGCGAGTGAAAGGGAGAAAAATACTCATTTTGCCAAGGTGTCCCCATGTCAGGATCCTCCTGCCCCTGCCTACTGATCAGCTAGGACTGCTTGCACACACCACGCCACTTGATCTGCTCTAGGTTGGGCCTGGAATTGAACCCAGCCTTCTCATGTGACCTCAGCCTCTGAGCAGCAGTGTCCTGGCAGTGGCGCCACTGCAGCTGAGCCAGCGGAAATTCTCACTGACTGGCCGTGACAACGTCCTGCCAGACTCAGCATGACACCTAAACTCAACCTGATGTCAGCTGCTTTCTGTCTCATTTGACATTTTATTGCAATGCAAACCAAAATTAGGGACAGTTTGCAGTTCAGGGAGGAAAAGGAGTCCCTGGGTCTAGCAGCATTGTCTCTGAGGTGTCTAGGAGAGGTGGACTGGCAGGATGGACGAAGCGACACTCCAGAGGGAGAGCAGTTGCGCCTCGTGACTTCACGTGCCTGTGTTTGCAAGGTTAGAACCGTCTAGATAATGATCGCAGGCACTTTGTGAGGTTTGCACCCTGCGAGCAAACGCCAGCAGTGAGCCCCCAGAGGATCTCCGTGGCTGGCAGCTGTCCTTCCTGCATCTTCAAGCAGAGTACTTGTCACAGAAGAAATAAAACCGGAGCAAGAGAACAGCTTGGCTCTGTCCCTTTGGTGGCAGGGAAGGGTGGTGGCTTAAACGTCCGTGTCTGAATCCTGCCGTGAAGAGCAGCTCGGATGTACATTTCAAATTAAGTAAGGAAGTCTGCGAGGATGCGTTATGAGTTCAGGGCTCAATGAACAAAAGAAACGCGATTTCAGCCCGAGGAGTTCATTTCACTCTAGGGAGGAGTTGATAGTTTTCTTCTTCAAGCACGCTTGGAATTCGGTCCCGGGGTCCAGTGCTGATATTTACGAGATGACTTTTTATAAGCGTGAGTAACGGTAACTGCATGCCGCAGGACGAAGAGTCCCACAAACATGACGTTATACAAGAAGCAGACGTGGAAGGCTCCTGGGGTTCCCTTTGCATCAAGTTCAGAAGTAGGCAGAACTTGTCCATGGCGTCAGAAGTCAGGAAAGTGGTTGCCCCGGGCAGGAATGAGGATGGAGCAAGAGACTTGGGGGGGGGGGGGTGGTGCTGCTTTGTGCCACTCCACCCCTCCCCTCCCCTCCCCTCCCCTCCCGTTCCCTTCCCTTCCCCTCCCCTCCCCTCCCCTCCCGTTCCCTTCCCTTCCCCTCCCCTCCCCTTCCGTTCCCTCCCCTCCCCTCCCCTCCCCTTCCGTTCCCTCCCCTCCCCTCCCCTTCCGTTCCCTCCCCTTCCCTTCCCCTCCCCTCCCCTCCTCTTCCCTCCCCTCCTCTTCCCTCCCCTCCCCTTCCCGTTCCCTCTCCTTCCCTTCCCCTCCCCTCCCCTCCCCTTCCACTCCCTTCCCTTCCCTTCCCTTCCTTTCCCTTCCCTTCCCTTCCCCTCCCCTCCCCTCCCTTTCCCTTCCCCTCCCTTCCCCTCCCCTCCCCTCCCTTTCCCTTCCCCTCCCCTCCCCTCCCCTCCCCTCCCCTCCCTTTCCCTTCCCCTCCCCTCCCCTCCCCTCCTTTTCCCTTTCCCTTCCCCTTCCCCTTCCTCTCCCCTCCCCCTCCCCTCCCCTCCCCCTTCCCCTTCTCTTCCCTTCTTTCCTTTCCTTTCCTTTCCTTTCCTTTCCTTTCCTTTCCTTTCCTTTCCTTTCCTTTCCTTTCCCTTCCTTTTTCTCTTCTCTCTTTCCCTTCTTTCCTCTTTCCCTTCCTTTCCTTTCTCTTCTATTCCCCCCCCTCCCCCTGCTTCCTTTCTTTTTCTCAAGATTGAGTTTCCCTATATTGTTTAGGCCAGCCTAAGCTTGTGATATTTCCGCCTGGGCCTCCCCAGGGCTGGGACCTCAGGCCTGTGTTAGGGCACCGAACTGAGCCTCGGATCAGCTTCAGCAGCACACGCTGCAGTGGCTGGGCCCCACCGTCTGGGGTTCTCTTGAGCGCACCGGCATACTGTTTTTGACAATCTCATTGACCTGTCTACTTCGAATACACTTTTCTTATGCACATGTCAATAAAAAGAAGGGAAAAAATCCCTTTCTTGGGTCCTCCTTGTCTTTCCTCCGTTTAATTGGCCTGTGTAGCGTCCTTGGTAGATGGCAAACCATTCTCCCTCCATCTCATCCCACTCCCGTCCTAGCGCTGAATCTTTAATAAGGGTCACAGTTGATGAATATTAAGCTGTCTGAGTCCTTCACTACTTAGAATGAGCTCACTTATGATAGTCTTTCCTACCAGATACCTTGCTGGGGGGAGGGGCAGCCGGAGGGAGAGAACAGGTGCATACAGCTTGAAATAAATGCTAGGCCTTGGGAAAACAAGGCCCATTGGCCAGGCACAGCGAAGGGCGCTGTCACCATAGGTAAAATGCCAATTTTCATCCCTTCCCAAGAGCGCAGAGGGGCTGCTCCCCTAAATAAGTGTTTGAGTTCTGTTCTGGGTGGTGGGTTCGTTTATTCTCTTTAGAGGTAGAACATTGATCTGGAAACCTCTGGAGACCTTTTCTGGCCTCTGATTTCAGACAATCCAGTCTATCGATGTTCCATCATGAACGGCAAAGAACTTTTCAGTCATGGTAGAAGATGAGGACAATCTTCTTCTTCTTCCTTTATTTGGAGAAGTTTTTAATATAGGGCACGTGCACTTGCCAGAAAGAGAGACATAGAGAGACAGAAAGCAAGAAATCACCCCCAGGGGGGATGGTCACGCCACAATCCCTTCTCCTCCATTCTCCTCTCGGGATCTTGGGCACGCATGCACATGCGCCTGGTGTGAGCTTAAGCCACCGGGTCTGGGACTCGAACTGTGGTCAGCTACATGGGAGTCCAGCGACATAGCCATTACGCCAACTGCTGGTCCCAAGATGAGGACAGTCTTCTCAGAAAAGACCTCCAGCCTCCTGGACCTGAGAGGGAAGTCACCTCTGCTAGTTTTTCAGCAGTCTGGGTCCCCCAGGGCTGGTGGAACTGGTGATGAGATCTGTATTCTGGCCTCTAGGTCAGGGTACCTTCTGGTGGGTCTCTGTAGCTCCTACCCCAGCCCCTTCCTCCTGAGTCCACCCCAGCTGCCCATGGCCACGCTCACCTTTGGTTTATTTGCAGCTGTCTTACTTCATCCCTGCTCATGTAGTGAACTCCTGAAACTCACCCACCAAACTGAGTCCTCTCTCGCCACTGGCTTCTGGTCCCACGTGTTATTCTGAATGGCTGCTTTCTGCGGAGAGTAGCATCTTCCCCTCGGCACTTGGCTATCCTTACCCTGGGCTCCTTTCTCCAGGAAGCCTCTCTAGATTACCTTGGGATGTTCCTCTCCAGAGTTCATACTGCCCCGTTTTCATGTATCAATGACTGTCGGCTAGCACTATACAGGCCAAAAGACGGAAAAAGAAAATACATCGTCTTAAAAGAATGTGCAAATCTGTCTTCGGGATACATCAGTTCAGTCACTTCCTTCCAACTTTCCTTTCTAAAGTGCCTCCTGTCATTTTCCATCCCACCGCCCTGTTGTATTTTCTCCATGACTTCTGAAATCATCTTGTTGAGTCATTTGTTTATTTGCTGTCTGATTCTCTACTCCCCACCATTGGGTCTCTGTTGTATCTTGTCTGCTGTGGGACGCTAATGTGAACAAGACCTGGCACTGTGCTGAGACTCAATATTTTTTTGGAATAAAAGACTAAATCATTGGGACCAGCAGTTAGTGTACTGGCTATGTCGCTGGACTCCCACGTAGTCGACCGCGGTTTGAGTCCCGGACCCGGTGGCTTAAGCTCACGCCGGGCATGTGTGCGTGCATGCCCAAGATCCCGAGAGGAGAATGGAGGAGAAGGGATTGCGGCGTGGCCATCCCCCCTGGGGGGTGATTTCTCGCTTTCTGTCTCTCTGTCTTTCTCTGTCCGTCTGGCGAGTGCACGCGCCCTATAGCAAAAACCTCTCCAAAAAAAAAAAAAAAAAAAAAAAAAAAGACTAAATCATTAAAATCATTAAATAGAATGAAATTTTGAGTGACTCTCATTTTGAGTATATCATTTGGAAGCAAGAATAGCCCTGATCAGTAAGATAGATCCCTAGCTTAGAGATTCTGTTTTGCAGAACCCAACTGGCCAAAGACTTCTAGAATACCTGCTTGGGTTAATTACGCTATGATGCGGACATAGACTTTTTGGGATACTTGTAGCTCATTGGCTGCAGTGGAGATGTTGGTTCCTCAGTCCAGCTTCTGGTTCCTAACACTGAAGAAGAGTGTGGCTGTTAGTTACAGACCTAGGAAGGCCTGCAAGGTTATTTCTCAGTGAAGCTCTAGGATTTGACTCCTCAGAGACACCTCGAAAAGGGTAAGCTCTTACATTAATATGTAACCCAAAGTTAAACTCATATTTCAGCAACAAAGAATAGTAAATAATGTATTGCTTCATGAAGATTTGCTTAGTTTATTTACTTACATTATTTATAGGTTATGTTGGGAAGAGACTTGGCTGGCCCAGCTTTGTTCACAGTAACATTCCATAAATATAACAGCAAGCAATAAAATAGCATTGATTCCGAAGTGAGCCCAGAGAGCCTGGTAGAACATCAAGCATATAAAGCTGTGTTACAGTGATAAATACTAAATCTTTAAAATATCATTGGCTCTATTCGGTCATTACTAATGCAGGGTATGTTTTAGATTTTCATAGTCAGTATTGTAGTTTTTACATGCAAATTATGTCCCAAAGCTTTTGGTGTAGACTGTTTAAAATGGGCGTTTTGAACTTTTGCATGGGCAGGAGAAGAACTTAAGACTACACCAAGTTATCTGCAAAAATCTCTGGAAGATAAAAAAAAAAAAAAAAGGGTAACAATACATTGGCCTCTTTTGTTGAGTGTCTGAATGTAAAGTTCAAGCAGTTCAGGCATCCAGGCAAAAGAGTAGAGGTGTTTCCTTTTCACTTTTGGGTGTGTGTTTGTTTGTTTGTTTATTTATTTATTTATTTGCCATAGGGCACATGTGCTCTCCAGAAAGAGACAGAGAGAGAAACAAAGAGGAAAAGTGAGAACTCGTACCCCCATCTCCCACGAGGGATGGCTGTGCCGCAATCCCTTTTCCTCCATTCTCCTCTCAGGTTTTGGGAACACACACACACGTGCCTGGCATGATTTTTTTTTGTTTGTTTGTTTGCTATAGGACACATGTGCTCGCCAGAAAGACAGAGAGAGATAGGGAGACAGAAAGCGAGAAATCACTCCCCCGGGGGGGATGACCATGCCACAATCCCTTCTCCTCCATTCTTCTCTCAGGATCTTGGGCACACACGCACACGCACCTGGTGTAAGTTTAAGTCACTGGGTCCGGGACTCGAACCGCAGTCGACTACATGGGAGTCCAGTGACATAGCCATTACACTAACTGCTGGTCCCCCTGGCATGATTTTTGAGCCAATGGGTCTGGAACTCAAACTGCAGGCAGCTACATAGAAGTCCAGAACCTGAATCACCATGGCACCTGCTGGTCCCAATACCGAAGGTTTAACAGGAGAGTCTTTCATTCTTCCTGTGATAGGAAACATCCTCCTTTTCTTGTTTGGTGTGATCCAAAGTTTTCTTAAAGTTCTAGGATCTCTGCATGGCCTCCTATAGGTTTGATGTGACCCATGATGCTTTGCAATCAATAGGACATGGGTCTGAAGTAATGTTGGGACCTAGACTGTAGAGTCAAGAAGACCTGGGCTTGGGCCATCCCCATATGGCTGACTGTGGTTTGAATCCCAGCTTCTAGGGCCTAGAAAACATACCAGGTATGTGTGTTCATGCCCCAAATCCAGACTGGATGGAGAAATGGAGAAGAGATTGTGGGTGGCCATACCCTCTTGAGGAGAAGATGGAGAAGGAAGAAGAAGAAAGAGGAGGTGGAGGAGGAGGAGGAAAAGGAGAAGAGGAAGAAGAGGAAGAAGAAGGAGGAGGAGGAAAAAGAGGAGGAGGAGGAGAAGGAGAAGAGGAAAAGGAAGAGGAAGAGGAAAAGAAAGATCTGAGCTCCAGTCCCGGCTCTGCTATTACTAAGTTGTGTATCCTTGGGCGGTTGCCTTAACTGCTTGAGCTTCAATTTTCTTGTCTGTAATATAGAAATAATACCTGATATCTAGTAGTGTCATGAGTATCTAAGAAGGTAATGTTTATAGAGCACGGAACTTGGCACGCACTGAGAGTCCATAAATGATGCATCGGCTTGTAAGCGAGCTGATGAAGACGAGGCAAAGGTGTCGTGGCTGCATAACTAAACTAGAATCTGCAAATTCCCTGGCATTTATGATAGAAATGAATTGCTGGAGTGGTCATAATTATCCATTCAACCCTCACCCTAACACTGTTTGGCATAAGGCCTGTCTGCCTTGGATTCTTTTCAAGGAAATCTTTTTCAACTGGTGTAACAGAAAGGCCTTGTAAAGTGAATTTATCACGTCTATTTCGATGACAAAGGCCTGAGGGCAGTGTGAGTATATTTTTAAAAACACAGTCTGTGGGACCAGCAGTTAGCGTAATGGCTATGTCGCTGGACTCCCACGTAGTCGACCACGGTTCGAGTCCCGGGTCCGGTGACTTAAACTCACGCCGGGCACGTATGCGTGCGTGCCCAAGATCCCAGGAGGAGAATGGAGGAGAAGGGATTGCGGCGTGGCCACCCCCCCTGGGGGGTGATTTCTCGCTTTCTATCTCTCTGTCTCTCTCTGTCTGGCGAGCGCACGTGCCCTATAGCAAAAACCTCTTCAAAAAAAAAAGAAAAAAAAATACACAGTCTGTGATATAGGTAAGTCTGTGTGTTGGGTGATTTTTTTTTTTTTTTACTTCCTAGGCCATTACAAAGCAGCATCTGTGTTTTACGTGTAAGGATACGCTAGGGATGCAGAGGATGGAGGGATGGACATTGGAAAGGCCTGCAAATGGCCCCAGTCAGAGTTCGGGCCCCACCTCCCACCCTGCACATTGGGTCAGTCTGCTTTTTTACTTGTGAGTTGTAAAGCAGTCGCTCAGCCAGTTCGATCCCAGGAGATGCGAGTTCAATTACAGCCTCATCTACTGAGACGCAGGGGATTTGTTTCAAAATTATTTTCTATCTCTTATGACATCCTCAAGACTTATTTAATCCTCTCTCAGCGTTTCAAGAATATCTTGTTGGGGAGTCTCTCTCTCTCTCTTTTTTTTTTTTTTCTTTTAAATTTAACCTTTTAATTTGAAAATGTTCAGCCCTACTGCAAAGTTGCAGGAATGATAAAATGAGTTGCCTGGATCTGCACTTCGTGGGAGCCATTGTTAAGTGTTTTGCTGCATTTGTTCTCTGTGTGTTTATGACACGATATCTGAGATATGATTCAGGAGATGGTATATTTTCTATTTGTTTACTTTAAGAATTTATTTGTTTATTACTTTGTTCACATGACTTTTGTCAGAGAAAGAAAGAGAGGGAGAGAGAGAGAGCAGACCACCACGGGACTTGAACCATGGTCGGCCATGTGGGAATTCCAGCACCTTATCCACCATGCCACCTGCTGACCCCATCATTATTTATTTATTTATTTATTTATTTTTGCATGTGTTCACCAGAAAGACAGAGAGAGACAGAGAGACAGAAAGTGAGAAATGACCCCCCCCCCCAGGGGAAATGGCATGCCACAATCCCTTTTCCTCCATTCTCCTCTAGGGATCTTGGGCATGCACGCACATGCGCCCGGCGTGAGTTTAAGCCACCAGGTCCAGGACTCGAACCACGGTCGACTACATGGGAGTCCGGCGACATAACCATTATGCTAGCTGCTAGTTCCTCTTTTATTTATTTTTCTAGTGAATTCTTTGAGGGTCAATTGTCGGGATCGTGACTGTATCAGCAAACATTCCTAAGAACATTAAGTGCATCAACATCAAGATCTTATCAATCAAGGAACGATCCCACTGACGTAAGGCTAATGGACAGTTCATATTTAAAGATTGCCAATTATCCCCAAGAGCATCCTTTCTAGAAACTGTTTTTCCACTGGAGGATCACACATTGCATTTAAGTGTCATGTTTTTCTAGTCTCCTTTCATCTATAACCAATCTTTGGTCTTTCTCTGTATTTCATGACATTGATGTTTTTGAAGAGTACAGCCCTCTTATAAAATAAGATTTTATAAAATGTCCCTGAATTGGGTCTGTCTGATGGTTTCCTTATGATTTATTTCAAGTTGTGCACTTTTGCCAGGAAAACCACTGACGTAATGGCGTGTCCTTTTCATACCGTATCACAGGGGCTACCCAAGGTCAGTTTCCGGGCATTGGGATATAGCTTTAATAGTTTCACTTCTTATCTGTTGAAATGAAGACTATGGCGTAGTTTCTACATGGAAAATCTCCTAGAAAATCTTACTACATGAAACAGTAGAGCCATAAAAACTTGCCGTGTTTCTTGGCAAAATGACTGTAAATTCTCCTTTCTGGTCTTTTTTAAAAAATTAATTAATTAATTAAATTTTTTATATACATTAAATGACATTGTTTAGCTTATGAAGTGGACATTTCAATAGGTGAACATTTCTCCTCAGTCCAGTTGATCAAAATATCTTCAACAGATTATCCAGCCACTGTGGAGAACAATTTGGAGATTCCTCAAAAAAAAAAAAAAAAAAAAAAATCTACAAATAGAACTACCATATGATCCAGCAATCCCACTCCTCGGTATCTACCCAAAGGACAGAGGAATTCTTCATTGGAAAAGTGCTTGTACATCGATGTTTATTGCAGCACTATTCACGATTGCTAAGACATGGAAGCAACCCAAATGCCCCCATTTGGATGAATGGATTGAAAAACTGTGGCACATATACTCTATGGAATACTACTCAGCCATAAAAACCTTTCTGGTCTTTATCACAAGTTAGAATGGTGGCAATATGATTGAATGTTTAAATCTCTCAGGTACTTCAAGATGCCGTGTTATCAGGAGAATCCAATCGTGTTGAGAGCTGTAGGGTGCTAATTGATCACCCTTTCTCTTCTGCAGATTCTTAACCCATTGAGAATAAAAGGAGCAAAATGCAGATCAGCTTCTTTACTTGTAAATATTGCTGGAGGCCACAGAGAGGCCTTCTGTGCCCCCTCCAAAGCAGAACTTCCTTACCCTCCCGGTCCCGGCCTAACCTCAGTCCATGTTGGGAAAGACATGGCCTGACCAGGCCTGCCAGAAAAGGCTCGGTTGTACTATTTAGTGGTTGAGAGAAGCAGCACAGTTCTGTGTCTTGAGTGTATACAGAGCTGAGACGCCTGAGTCCAAATGAGAAGGGGGCAGGGCCAGCAAAGCCGGTCCCGCTCCCTGGAGTGGCCCTGACTCTTGGGTGACATGACCCTTGACTGTCCTCAAGGACCGTGCCCTCACTGGAGAGAGCGAGAGAAAGGGAAAGGTTGATGATCGTGCCATGATCTCTTCTCCTTCATTCTCCTTTTAGGATTTGGGCTTGCCTGACTGTGCACTGCCTTAACCACCACGCCTCGACCACCCTGCCCAGTACCGTTTTTAACACTCCATTCCCAGGTGACTGTGACTCAAGCACTCATCTTTCAGACGAGTTGTGACCACCTGAAGCCTCTTCACTCTTCCCTCCCTCCTGTCTATCTTGGTCTCCGTTTCTTGATATTACAGTAGGGTCTTAACAGATAGGTTAAGACCCTCTGGTGTTACCTAACGGGGGGTTCTAGGCACACGTGAGTGTGCACGGCCATGTGCCTGCGTTTCAACGTCAAATATAAGTGACTTAAGGCCTCCTCATCTAGTCAATAAATCAGTCACGTATTCATTATTGATTGCGTGCTATGGATGACAAAGAATTTAAAAAGTTTGAGAGTTTAGTAGGAGAAGCAAAATTAATAAGGCCATTTGCAAAAAAACTTCTTTAAAAAGTGTATTTATTTCTTCTATGAATGAAAGTGACAGAGCAAGCCAGAGAGACAGGGAGAAAGAGGGAGAGAACTCCCAGCAAGGTCTCCATCCCTGCGATCCATCCCATGCTCAGCCAGCCTGGATCATGGTCACTCACGTATGGGATCATGGGCACTCATGTATGGGATCGTGGGCACTCATGTGCCTGGATCATGAACACTCAGGTGCTTGGATCATGGGCACTCATGTGCCTGGATCGTGGGCACTCACATACGGGATCGTGGGCACTCATGTGCCTGGATCATGGGCACTCATGTATGGGATCGTGGGCACTCACGTATGGGATCATGGGCACTCACATGCCTGGATCATGAACACTCACGTGCCTGGATCATGAATACTCACGTGCCTGGATCATGAACACTCACGTGCCTGGATCATGGGCACTCATGTATGGGATCGTGGGCACTCACGTATGGAATCGTGGGCACTCACATGCCTGGATCATGAACACTCACGTGCCTGGATCATGAACACTCACGTGCCTGGATCATGGGCACTCATGTGCCTGGATCGTGGGAACTCACGGGATCGTGGGCACTCATATGCCTGGATCAAGGGCACTCACGTGCCTGGTTTATGAGCACTCACATGCCTGGATCGTGGGCACTCATGTGCCTGGATCACGGGCACTCGCGTGCCTGGATCATGGACACTCACGTGCCTGGATCATGGGCACTCATGTGCCTGGATCGTGGGAACTCACGGGATCGTGGGCACTCATATGCCTGGATCACGGGCACTCACGTGCCTGGTTTATGAGCACTCGCATGCCTGGATCGTGGGCACTCATGTGCCTGGATCACGAGCACTCACATGCCTGGATCATGGACACTCACGTGTGTGGATCGTGGGCACTCGCGTGCCTGGTTTATGAGTACTCACGTGCCTGGATCATGGACACTCACGTGTGTGGATCGTGGGCACTCGCGTGCGTGGATCGTGGGCACTCACAAGCCTGGCATACTCAGGGAGCTCTCTGGATGCAAACCCAGAACACTCCCTTGTGGACTGGGCCAGGAAAACCACCTCTACACTGTGTCACGTTGGTTGTGGGTACAGAGGTTCTCCAGAGTGGAGAAACGTGAATGCAGGCTTCGTATCTGGGGAGACTCTCATGGAGGAGGTAAGATTTCACTGGGCTGAGAAGCGTAAGTGGTGTTCGGTGGGATGGGGCGAGGACACTGGAGGTGTACCTACCTAAGTCACGCCTAAGTCATTAACGATTTCTGGCTTTGATGTTCATTCACACAGGGACACCTTCCTTAGCCTTCCCACAGACTGCATTTCTGGATGCCTCCAGCCCCAGACAATCTGCCCCAGCAGAGGTTGGGTAGAAAGACAGAGCTGACTGCTAAGGAGGAGCTGAGGACGACATATTATAATCCCTGCTCTAGGGCACATCAGTACAAGACCTGCCTGAGGCAACTCTCGTTCTCACTCAGAGCTTTCCTCTGCTCCTCTGCCTGGATGTGGTCCCCTTATCTGCTGAGCTGACCCCTTGCCTCCAAGTCCCTGCTCTAATGGCACTGCCCAAGGAGACCTATCCCGAGCACCCTACTTAAATATAGAACCCCTCCCTACTCTGAATGCTCTAGATTGTCCATAGTCTTGTCAATTTCTAAGACGTTTCATTAAACATTTTTTTTAGTTTATTTATTTATTTATTTTTGACCACAGTGCATGTGTACTTGCCAGAGAGAGAAAGTGAAAAATCACCCCCTAGTGGGGATGGCCATACCACAATCCCTTCTCCACCATTCTCCTCTCAGAATTTTGGGCATACACGCACCTGTGCCCAGCATGATTTTCAAGTCGCCAGGTCTGGGACTTGAACCACAAAGTTAGCCATGTGGGATCCAGCACCTTAACTCTCATGCCACCTGCTGGTCCTGGCCCTGTGTCATTTATTATTTGAACGATGTTCGTTTTTTTATTTTTGGGGTCCCCCTACTCTTCACCATTAGAAGGGTGCCTGTTTTCTGCCCACCACCCCCCACCCCCGAATCTGGCTCACGGCTGGTGATCGGTGAATGTTGACCTTGTGGATGAATGGAGCCATCTCTTCCTTTCCCCCAGCCAGGAATCTAGGACAGAGGGATTCATAGAAACCAACTAAGCAGGTCACCCCCATGAACTCAAGATCTCTCTGCATTTCTGAGGGGACAGCTATTAAAGGTACCTGGCTCAGGGCTGGGTCTCTTCCGTATTTTCTGCAGGCCTGAAGACATATCATTTGTTTTTTTTCTGTCTTTTATTTTATCTTTTTTTTTTTTTTTACATTTAAATTTATTTATTTACATTCATATTACTATATATCATTGTAACATACAAAATGAGATTTTTCCATCCAGAATACACTGTATATTGGCTCACTCAAGCACATCAACATACGTGTTATCGTCAACAAATAATTTTCCATTTCTTGTTTCCTGTATATTTTGCTTTTTCTCCATCCTTGATTCCCTATCTCTCACCTCTGCCATCTCCCACCCTCCTCCCACACTGTCTCTGGTATCCATGGTTGCTTTCTGTGTCTTTTCACCCCCACATTTTATTGAATCACTAAAGATCTTAATTAATCTAAATATTTCCAATAGCGAGCGCAGCTGATATATACATATCCATGAACACAAGTCTGACTTTAGGCATAAACCTCAGTGAGTAGAATGAACACACTATAAAGTAGCACCTAGCTGGGGCTATATAGCTTACTGCAGTCATCAAATAGGTATTTTTACTGCATTCTTTTTTACTTTCAAGAAAAACGGTTTTCGTGTTTTTTTTTTTTTTTTTCCTGAAACATTTTTTTTAATTAATTCATTTACATTAAGACCTACCATTTGGAAATGGGAATGAAGGAAAGTAAGTCGACCTTGTTCTGCATATTAATGTGACATTCCGACTGTAGAGAAAGCAGCGCCTTGAACTGTATGCGCAGCTCAGAAATGATCTCTCTTCATCTTTCCAGATTTCCATGGTGCGGATAACCGGAGTCCCTCTCTCCGAGGGCGGGTCCAGCCCCTCTGCAGCAATCCTCCCCCCAGAGACTGACGACGCCTTCATTCACATCTGTTGTTCTGACAGCTCCCTGTGGGCCAGGCTGGTCTACATTGTCCTCCCCACCCTCATCACCACAAAGTCCTTCCCCCACCCTCACCCTGTCCCCTCTTCACCATCGCTGTAAACGACGCTGTCACATACAAGTCCCAACCTCCCGATCATCTCTGATCCCTTTCCCCTTCACTCTTCGTATCTCATTCTCTGGCACCGTTCATGGTCCCTCTCTACCACTGTCACCCTAGTCCAGGCCACCACCATCTCCTCTCTGGATCACCGCCAGAGGCTCCCAGAGAGCTTCCCTCTTCCTCCTTGTCCCCGTGACCCGTGACCCGTGACCCGTTCTCAGGCTCAGGCAGAGAGAGCACTTTCAGACTGGTTGGGCTGATGGTGCCACCCCCCTGCTGTACCCCCTCGGGTGCTCCCTGGTGCCCTGCAGTGAAATCTCAACTCCTACCGTAGTCAGGACGTCACCTAACCCACTCTTGCCTGCTCCTCCCCTGCATTAGACTGGTTTTCCTTGATTCATGCTTTCTGTGTTTGGCTTTCCCCCCGCCTGGAGTGCTATTCCCAGAGTGTTGCTCACTGGTACTCAGGTCACCTACTTAAGTGCTTTTCCTCACCTCCCTGTGCAGCGCTTTCCCATCGCGGTCTCTCTCCTTTTATAGTAACTAGCTTTCATAAGCAAAATGATGGCTTAATCATTTTGGTTATGTGGTAATATTAATATTCAAGCCATCTTTCTTTCTTTTTTTTTTTTTTTTTGAGAGGTTTTTGCTATAGGGTGTGTGCGCTCGCCAGACAGACAGAGAGAGACAGAGAGCCAGAAAGCTAGAAATTACCCCCCAGGGGGGATGGCCACGCCACAATCCCTTCTCCTCCTTTCTCCTCCGGGAATCTTGGGCACGCACGCACATGCACCCGGCATGAGTTTAAGACACCGGGTCTGGGACTTGAACCGCAGTCGGCTACATGGGAGTCCAGCGACATAGCCATTACGCTAACTGCTGGTCACAAGCCATCTTTCCTTTTTTAAAAAAAATTTTTAAAGAATGATTTAATTTATTATTATTATTACTTTAAAATTTCTATAGGGCATGCACACTTACCGGAGAGAGACAGATGGAGAGAAAGAGAGGACGTGAGAAAGCAATCCACTAGGTGTCTCTCCATCAGAGAGAGACACCTAGAAAAATCTCGATCAAATAGATGGTCCAGGAGAGGTTGATAAAGGGACTACATATGAAGATGTAGGTGAGGAAAGTGAAACCGACAAGGATTCTGGTGCCCCTTTTCACAACGGCAGGGAACTGATCCCACCCCTAGACTTGCATGGGGCAGGGACAGAGAGCCGCTGCTGGAACCCGAGGGTGCAGCTGTACTTCATAGGAGAGGCTGTGTCCCGGGGCTGTGAGCCAGCAGGCAGGCTGTGGGCGCATCACTGCTTTGCCTCCGTCCCATCTAGTCCTTTGGCCTAACCCAACCAGAAGCCAAAGGGTAAGCCTGCCAGTTGAGGCAGCCCATGAAGGTCCGTCCTTCCAGATACGCGCTTGGAGAGGGTGGAGACGGGATGTGAGGAGCACCTGGGAGGTATCCAGAACCCACTCTGGGGGAATGCACGCATCACGGATGGAGCAGCCATACCTTAGGTCTAGGAAAGTTCTGGCACGGGGGCCTGGGAAGTCTCTGCAGATGAACGAATGACAAAATGGCAATTCTTTGTCTTTGGGGGATGTGTCTGTTCAGTCCAATGGTTATTAGCTATACAATAAATAGATGTGCTTTCAGTCCCCACGGGTGAGGGGGTGGTTAAAAACGGACTCACCGTGGAAGGTCTGTGCCCTCCTACCTTGGGCTGTGATGGGCTGCTGGGAGTCTCCCCCTTCTGGGGCTCAGCTCAAGCTCTGACTGCTCAGATTTGGAGGAATACCCCCTGACTGGGCACTGGAGGGATTGATTTGAGATTGAGATTAATCTCCAAGAGGCTGAGGTTTTGCAAAAGATGGGTTGAGATTCACGAGGTGGAAACATGAGAAGTACTTTCACGGGACTGTGCCAAACTGAGGGTAGGTTGTTCCCCAGGAATGGTTTAACTTACGCTGTTGCCTCTGGTTGTGGCAAGTGAAACCCTCGGGCCACCTGTTAAGCAATAAATTTTCCTTTGAGTTGGAAGAGAGTGTATTAATATTCAAGCCATCATTTTTAAAAAATTCTTTTTAAAGAACTATTTAATTTATTATTATTGTTATTATTTAAAAATTTCTATAGGACATGCACACTTACCAGAGAGAGAGACAGAGGGAGAGAAAGAGAGGAGGTGAGAAAGCAATCCATTAGGCCCGGGACTTGAAATGCAGTTGGCCATGTGGGAGTCCAGCACCTTAACCATCACCTGCTGGTTTTAAAGCCATTTTTTAAAAGGAAGATATGTCAAGAGTAACCGTAGGTGTGCCCCAATTGAAGAATAATATATCAAATATGCGGATTTATTATTGATGCCTCCTAATGTACAGCCATGTACTGCATAATGACTTTATTTTCTTTTATTTTGCTATGTGCACTCACCAGAGACAGATAGAGACAGAGAGAGGAAAAGTGAGAAATAACCCCCCCCCCCCCAGGGAGATGGCCATATTGCAACTCCTTCTTCATTCTCCTCTCAGGATTTTGGGCATGCATGCTGCACATGCCCCGTGTGTTTTCAAGGCACGGGATCTAGAACTTGAACTACATAGTCGACCATGTGGGATCCAGCTCCCTTAACCTCCACACCACCTCCTGGGCCAATAAGGACATGTTTGGTCAATGCCAGACCCCATGTAGAATGGCGGACCCATAAGGTTGTGATAAGCCATGCCGCATTGCCCAGGTGTACGGTAGGCTACACCATGCGACTGTGTTAGTGTACTCTGTGACGCCAGCACGTGATGAAATCCTAACAGTGCATTTCTCAGAAGGTCTCCCCATTGTTCAGCGATATGCATGACTGTCTTTGATGACAGACTTGTCCTTTTGTTTAAAGTCTAACAGAATTTCACCTGAGCAGTGCAGAACTTTGTCCTGGGCATGGGCCTGATAGGATTGGGCTTTGGGCAAAGTAAGGTTTACTGTGAGCGTTACAATCTTTACCTGGGAAATGAGAGGAGGAGAGAGAAGAGGAGCTGAAACAACCTTTCAGGAAGGGGAGGTACATTTTAAGTATCTTCTTTGTGCTGTTTCATGTATAGATTGGGTCATTGGGAAAATGACGAAATTTTTGCGTAGAAAAATATAGAAAAATACGTCATGACTTTTCTGACAACCTGATAATTTTGAATATTCATTAAAACTGTCTTATGAGGTCACAGTAGTATTGTTTCCTTTGTAAATGAAGAGTCACGAGACTGGGAAGAAATTAAGTGAATTGTCCACATCACACAGCCAGGAAGTGGAGGAACAGCCCTCTTTGGCCTTTGGTTGTATTCCTCTCAGATCTGTGGTTTCCTCTGCCAGGAGTTGGCATGAACGGCTGTGGGAGCTTGACTGTGACATGGAAGGATTTCCCTCTTCTTGGCCTTTCTTTAGATTTTTTTTTTCCTTCTAGACCCTTCCCTGAACCAGTTTTCAGATGAAGAAAAGAATTGATGGAGCTCTTGATTCTGGAAGGTGTGAGTGAGAGGGCAAGAGAGACGTTTGACCATGAGCAGAGAAGCAAGTGGGGACATTTTTGCTTCATACTTTTTCCCATATGAAGAACACAATCTGTTTTGGTTTTATCGATTACCAGAGGGCACATGCAAGAGAGAGAGAGAGAGAGAGAGAGAGAGAGAGAGAGAGAGAGAGAGAGAGAGAGAGAGGAGAGAGAGAAAGAACCCTGCAATGGGTCATGTTAATGCCATAATTATAATTATTTTTTCCTCCATTTCTCCTTCCTGTCAAGATGGGCATGTGCATCTGCCTTCATGTTTGTCAAGCTACAAGGGCCAGGATTCGAACCAGGGTCAGCCATGTGGTATCCACTTCAGATGCATCGAACTTACCAATTGAGCTGCAGGGCTGCCCAGAAATGTCCCTTGTTTTAGAGAAGAGATAGTGAGTTGGGGTGAAAAATATCTTCCTAACACAATCATATCAACAGTGATTAGGAAGCAATGTGGATAATGTGTTGGCGGGTAATCAAGAGTGAGCGTTGCGTGAATCAGTAGCCTGATCATCGTTTCTTGAATTTCAAGGAGACGCGAACCGCGGTCGACTACGTGGGAGTCCAGCGACATAGCCATTACGCTAACTGCTGGTTCCCTCGTTTCTTGAACTTTCTTAGTAAACATAGAAATATTGGCTCATGGGATTTTCCCCATTGCATGATGTTTTTGCAATCAGAGAACACCCTTTGTGTAAGGGAAATTCAGGGTGGCAAAAAAGAGAAATATGCTCTCCCAAGACCTTTATTA
The DNA here is from genome assembly GCA_026018925.1 of Tupaia tana. Taxonomy (NCBI): domain Eukaryota; kingdom Metazoa; phylum Chordata; class Mammalia; order Scandentia; family Tupaiidae; genus Tupaia; species Tupaia tana. The sequence goes on along the minus strand of JAKSZU010000025.1, from coordinate 11,373,079 downwards.
ATGGGAAAAAAAAAAGAAAGAAAGGCATGAGGGAGGTAATTGTTGGGGGAAAACTTAGCTCTGTGTGGGCAGAACCATGAAGACACCCCGAGGTATATGTGGGCTACATGACGTTGAGGGTGTGTTTCTCTTCAATCTGACCATCTTCACTGAGCATGAGGTAAGGGAAGCCAGCCCAGGGGTCATCACAGTTGTGCCATGCTTGATTTCATCACCTTTGAGGTCCAGAGAAGATACCAAACTAAATGAGCACCTAATGACTATGGCAGGTAATCTAACATTTACTAGAATTCTCAGTTCTCTTCCCCTCCTCGGAGGCATGGAAGACTATGCTTTCCTGTTCCTCCACTAGTTAGAAGGACTAGGTTGACTAGTTCTAACCAAAAGGCTAGGAATAAAATGACTGGTGTCACTTTTGGGGAAACCATTGAACAGCTGGTGTGTGAGTGTCCATCTTCGTCCCCTCACCATGACGAAGCAGGAGAGGGAATGCTGGGATGGAGATGCCCGAGCCTGAAGTCTGGAGTAGTGAGCTACCACATGGAGGGCAAGCGTCCCAGAGCCACCTGGACCTGATGGATTCAGGGCGAGCTGAAGTGAACCGTCATGGGAATGCCTGAGCCATTTGGTGATGTTTATTATCGCAGCCTGACCCAACCTATCCTGACTAACGTACTAATGTACTAATGTCACACACACACACGCACACACACACACACACACACACACAAAGTCGGGAAGAACGTACAAAATAGGACGTTGGCTTGGTTCTAATAGAAGCCTCTGAAACAGACAAATTACACAGAGAACAGGGGTTCAGAGATGACTCCTCTCTTCTGCCTCTCCCCACCAGCTCTTCACTGGGCCATCTGCAGTCATAGCTCCTACGTGTCCTTGTGTGGTTCCTTCTCAGGTGGTCACTGTTCTTACCCGATCTATTCCCTTTTGTTCTACCTCCTCTCACCCAGGCTTTGATACTGTGTCCTTCCCGGCCCTGGTGTGCATTGTCAATCATCCATTTTGTTCAAAGAATGGAGTTGAAGGTACTTAGAGTCCCTTGTGAGGCCTGTCATAGAACAACCAGACTTTCCCCCCAGAAAGGACAGCCTCCTCTTAGCAGGAATTCTAAAAGTATGAGGCTGAAAGAATCCGGCATTCTGCATTGTCTGTGCTGTGTCTCAGGAAGAGGGGTTGTGCACCCCCAGAAAGGTAGCAACGGGAAGGGACCACACTACTCCTTCTGCCGTACTAAGAGACAAGAAAATGAGCCTCCTCTCTGGCAGGCCTCTGTGGGTGTCCAGTAAAGGCCGATAACAATGGCGCCTGACTTTTCATTTATGTGGTCTTTTTTAGTTTCTGCGCTAACCTGAATGTGGTGTCAAGGGAACTATTAATGGCCACGATCCACATACACGTGACTTGGTATTTATATATTACCTGCCCACTTCATAAAGCGTTAATGAATGTTTGCGAAGCTCTTCGGAATCCTCTGGTGAAAGGTGCGACGGTAAGTGAAAAATATTATTATTATTATTAGAAGGTAATAGACAGCTTTGAATGATCGGTCATAAGAATAATTGACATAGCATTAAAAGAAGCACCAGAAATCATCCAGACAGATTCTGCTCCTCCAGCCCCATCAGCCTCCACATTACATATATTACACTGTTTCCCTGACACCCATTCTAATAACCATATAATTCACACATTAAATCACCACTTCCAGGGAAAGGTTGAGCTCACTCAGAGCTCTATTGATAGCGACACGGAGAGGGTATTAAATGTTGAAAGGTCTGAAATGGAGGAGAAGTGCTCTCAGAAGGAGAAGCCGGACTCGGCCACTGAATGGCCACCATGTTAAGAGGGTATAAGACGGGTGCGAGTCAGGGACACTTGGGAGACAGAGGAGACTTTAACTAGATGTGCGATTGGGAAGCCGTTGAAACAATAACAGTCAAATGTAAGAGAGGCCAGTACATGGCAGGATTCAGTTTTATTGTGCACCCTCTGTTCTGAAAAACAGTGGCAGCACAAGCTGACGATGGCTTTCTCATTCCTTTCACTTGGAGTTCTTTACTGTTTCTCAGTCTTCCATGTCAAATCGAGTCTGGATCAACGTTGGCCAGTGGATCCAATTTACTTGCTAACTGGTTGTATGGCAGAAGCCGTCTGAATGCAGCGTTGTGGAAATTCATGGACACATTCACGCTCGACAGAATGGAGTGCTGTGATCCATTAGTAATGCCTGCCCTGGAAGAGGGAAGGGCAGGGGGGAGTGCCTAGGTGGGCCAGGTCTGACTAGGTGTAGGATGGAGGAAAAGGACAGCTTGGACCTAGTTCAAGGTTACTTTTATTCTGATTTAGAACCAAAGCTCTTCAAAGTTGTCAAAGGACTTGCTCTTGTTCTTCTCATCAAGGGTCAATCATTAGCTGAGTGGCTATCTCCAAGGAGGAAGAGGACTACGGGTCACTCGAAGGGAAAAGAATGTGGGCCTGTCACAGCAGCAGCAGAAACAACTGAGGCTGCCCACTCAGGTTGTAATTCTGCCGCTCTCCAAGCTGTAAGGTCTGGGGATTGTCCACTTCTACCCACTTCCCATGGGTAGGCCTGTTCCTGGCTTCCCACAGTGGACCATGCAGCGTCTGTGCCATGGATCGGTAGTCTGTGAAGAGGTGCCAGATCTGTCGGATGATCTGCTGCTTCTTAAAGTCTTGTTGTCATGCAGGGGTTCAGGTATCAATGAATTTCATTTCTAAAAGCTTAGCATTTTCTGATTTCTAACTTGTCTACAAGAAATGAGATGGACTCCCCACTTTTTTTTTTAGTCAGTAGAGATAGGAATATGGGCAGGTGGCTCTTTGGGATCATTTCTTCATCAGCATTCGTCATGATCGTCGTAGTGATTGTTTATTGGGCTCTTGCTCTGCCTAAAGGAGTGCTCTAAGGACTTGCTTTCGTGTCGGCATTTAATTCTCTCACTGTGCAATGACCTGTGAACCAACTCAAAAAGGTTGAAATTTGGTAATGTAAAAAAGTCACTGGTTTTGGGACCAGCAGTTAGCATAATGGGTATGTCACAGGACTCCCATGTGTTCAACCGCAGTTCGAGTCTCTGTCCCGGTGGCTTAAACTCATGCTGGATGTGTGTGCGTGCGTGCCCAAGATCCCAAGAGAATGGAGGAGAAGGGATTGTGGCGTGGCCATCCCCCTTGGGGGGTGATTTCTCTCTTTCTGTCTTTCTGTCTTTCTGGTGAGCGCACTTATCTTATAGCAAAAAATAAAATAAAATAAAATAAAATAAAATAAAATAAAATAAAATAAAATGGTCACTGGTTCAGTGAGACCAGCAGGTGTTATAGAGGTTAAGGTTAAGGCATTGGATCCCACATGGCCGGCTGTGCCATTTGAGTCCCAGACCCAGTGGCTTAAAAATCACACTGGGCACTTGTGTATGTGTGCTCAAAATCTCAAGACAAGAATGGATTAAGGTCATCCCCTTACTGTCTCTGTCTCTCCCCAGCAAGCACGTGCATCATGTAACAAAAACTAAAGCAAACACCCAAAACATTGGTTCATCAAAAATGGGACTTCATTAGTATCCCTGGCTCTCTTGGTCAGTTCTATTAGGAAACCATTACCACATTTACATAAATGATCAGAAACTGTTATCAGGTAATATGGAGGTCTCAATCTATTTTCTCAAAGTGGAACTTACAATGGACGTCTCGATACATTCCTCTCTCCTTTGCTTCCATCCTGGGTCCCGGCCTTGTTTGTCTAAACCCAACAGACAACAAGAAGAGAAGAAATAGAGCTGTATTGTTAGTGAAGAGCTTGCAAAAAAAAAAAAAAAAAGGAATTCATAATGTGGAGAACATAACTGGAGCAGCTCTTTGATTTAACTGTTGCTGCTGAAATCCGGCAGCACATAATTTAGAGCAGGAAGAGATCTTCGAATCCTGGAAAGATTCAGAGTAATCAGACAGTCAGAGAGAAAGGTCCAAAACCCAGGCCACTCCCTTCAGGCAAGGTTTGAGCAGTGACATAAATCCTTACTAAAGAGCTGTAATAGTCTCCTTTTAAGCTCCTTAAAGATAAGGACTGGGTCTTTTTTTTTTTTTTTTAAAGAATTATTTATTATTATCATTACTTTTCAAATTTGCTAGCAAGCACATGTGCTCGGCAGAGAAAGAAGAGGGAGAGAGAGAGCGAGCGAGAAAGCAAGTCACCAGGTCTGGGACTTGAACCGTGGTCAGCCATGTCGGAGTCCAGTGCTTTATACCATGCCACCTTCTGGCCCCAAGACTGAGCCTTACTCCCTTGTGCATCTACAGTGAACTGTATAGAACATTATGAGGGACCTTGTGAATCTTTTTCGGATGATTGAACTGTTGGCTCCTGGCATCACGAAGGGCCTCCCTGTCCCCACACAGCCGTGGTGCCCGTGGGTTAAATCGTTTGGTCTCTTCCAGCTCTTTCTACACTGGTTCATTGGCTGCTCTCAACTTTCCCTCTGGAATCTTTCTTGTGCTCCTCAGGAGTGTCTTCCGTAAGGAATTTTGGACCAGATTCCATAACTTACCAGCCACTTCTGGTTGCTAGAACACTTCCTGGGGTCCCTGGGATAGTTCTTCGTCTATTATTCAAGAGTCAGTTTCTTTGTTTTAAGAGTTAAATGCTATATATAATGCAGATCTTGTCCCTTCTCTCTCCAGCATACACTGGTGCTGTGGTCTGAGTGTCTCCTAGCAAATATATATTCCTATGTTGACACTCAGTCCTTAACACAACCTTATTACATGGTGGGCTTTGGAGAGGGAATTAGGTCACGATGACAGAAACTTCATGAATGGGATTAGCGTCTTTATACAGCAGGCCAGAGGTAGCTCCTTGGAGCCTTCTGGTCTGGCAGCAAGACACAGCTGGAAAGCACCACAGACGCAGAGAACAGGCCTCACTAGACATCGATTCCACTGACACCTTGATCTCGGCCTTCCCAGCCTCCAGCCAGGACCAGAAGCAACGGCTTTCTGTTGTTTATAAATTACCCAGTCTAAGGTGTTAGAGGAGCCCTAAAATACAGGTAGACCGCTAGAATTGTGGCTCTAGTGACTTGGCATATGAATATGTGTATAGGTGTGTCTACGTCTGCCTGTGCATGCGTAAGTATGTGTATTGGTGTGTATGTGTGGAGGTATCTGACTGTGTGTAGGTGTGTGTGTGCAGGTGTGCCTGATTGTGTGCATATTTATCATGGGGAATTGGTCTGCCTCTGGGACATTGCCTCCCTTTTCTAAGAATTTCAAGGTGCCAGGGGAGGAAGAGGAGGAAAGGACAAACATCTCCGTCATGTCGGGCATTTGCATGTGCCCCTTGATCAGTGGTGACGCTCTTCTTGCTCAGTGCTCATGGAGGAGTGCTACAGATGATGGTCACTTGTCATTTTCCACAGATCAAGGGCTCACTCTTTCCTAAGCATTAGTCAGTCCTTTCAAGATGCAGCTTCATCTGACAGCAGCCCCTGGCTGGTGGCATCCTCTGCGTTCCCCAGGATGTATGCACGTCATTGTCCTTGATGCTATGACAGTCCCCAGTCTTTGCTGTTATCTAGAGCTCTCTCTGGTGGTGCAAGATCTATCTTCCATACCTTCTTTCTCCAGGAGCTCAAGGAGGTGGTCTTAGCTCCCTCTTCCCTGACAAGCTCATGCCTACCTCTCCCTCCAGTCCATGTCACACCTCCACAATGACCTTTTATGTGGTCGAAGGCACTGTGGACAGATCACCAAGTCCCTTACCTACCCAGTCCTCTAATTGAGGAATGGAAGACTGGTCTCCTCTTTCTTCACTACCTCTGTCTTGAGCAACAAGTCTCTTGAGCGCCCTCTTAGGATGAGGGAGGGAATAATCACCAACACGTCACTTACCCTACTGCCACCTTCTTGGTCTTAGTGCCCCCTTTCTATCGACTGGGGTGATATGAAGGGAGGCAGTGGGTGGTAGGGCCAGTCCAAAGATACTTCTCGGCACTTCCTGCAAGTTCTAGTTGCAGCGTCCTTTGGTTTTAAACAATAATTCTATTTGCATTTCTAGAACAACAAGGAACATTCTAGCCTATTTTTATATAGAGAGTTGTGCATTCTGACTCTTTATTTACAGCCAAATTACCTTTATTCGAACAAAGAGCACAAGAACTAAAATTAGAGGCAAATGGTAAATAAGTAAACTGATACAGCTTATATTTTAGAGTGTATTTATTATTATTTATTATGGTAAATATTGCTACCATTTATTAGCTGTATTTATATCTAATATAGCTAATACATGGTAAATAAAATGAAAAAATACAGAATGTGAAGCAATATGTATTATTTGCTAGAGATACCATAAACTTGGTTCTGTAATAATAATAGTGGGACCAGCAGTTGGCCTTATGGCTATGTTGCTGGACTCCCATGTAGTCGACGTAGTTTGAGTTCTGGACCCGGTGGCTTAAACTCACGCCGGCCGCGTGTGTGTGCATGCCCAAGATCCCGAGAGGAGAATGGAGGAGAAGGGATTGTGGCATGGCCATCCCCCATGGGGATGATTTCTCGCTTTCTGTCTCTCTGTCTCTCTCTGTCTTTCTGGCGAGCGCACGCGCCCTATATCAAAAAACTCTCCAAAAAATTAATAATAATAATAATAATAGTTTAGTGTGTATCAGCTACTGTTCTAAGTGCTTGATGTAAGTGATCTCATTTAATTCTTACAATACTGTAAGTCTATAAGTTCTTCTTTTTAATTTGCCAAAAGGCATGTGTGTGCTTGTTGGAGAGATACAGAGAGAGAGAAAGAGGGAAAGTGAAAAGGCACCCCCCACCTCCGCTTAGGGCATGGCATGGTCAGCTGCAGTCTTTTCTCCTCTCTTTCTCCTTCCTTCTGGAGGGAGTGTTTTTCAAGTCTGGTGTGTTTTTCAAGCCACTGAGTTTGGGACTCTAACCACGTGCTTGGCCATGTGAGATCCCACTGCCTTAACCACCAGGCCATGGCTCGAGAGAAATTCTTTCCTTCTTAGCATTCTATAGGTGAGAAAATGGCGGCACAGAGAGAGAATCTACTTGGACACAAAGGCATGTATCAGCAGCAAATACGTGTGAAGGGACTGAGCTAATTTTCACAGTTGGCCTTCTGTGTGTGACGGTTCACTGTGTTGCTCAGACAGGAACATGGGAATGTCAGGGGGCCTGGCTGGCCATTGTGTCTGCGAGAGCATTCCGGAAGAGATTACCTTGGACATCAGTAGATGAGCAGAGGCTCCACTGCCACAGTGTGAGCAATGGAGCATCATTCAATCCACTGGGGTATGAGTAGGACAAAAAGCAGAGGAAGGGAGGACTCCTTCCCTCTCTGACTTCTCGTGTGAGAGGGACGTTGATCTTCTGGTCCTGGACTGCACCATCTGCTTCCCTGGTTCTCGGGCCCCCGTAGACACTGACTGAAATCATACCCCAGGCTTTCTTGGTACTTCTGCTTGTGAACAGCATGTCATGGGGCTTCTCAGTCTCCAAAATCACATGATCAAATTTCATTTACAAAAACTAAACACACATACACACACACAAAGGGGTCTTCAGAAGGGTCATGGAAAATGCATATTATGAAAATGCACCAAAATAAACTTAAAACTTACATTCACTGCTTTTTCCATGAACTTTTTGAGTTCCCGTTGTGTGTGTGTGTGTGTGTGTGTGTGTGTGTGCATTTACATATTCGTCCTTTTGTTTCTGGAAGGACGTTCTAAGTAGAACTTACAAGAAGGGTCAAGAAGTGTCTTTGAACTAGTCCAACCACCACTCTTCACCTCACTCAGGCTCTTTGGGGATCCCTGATAATGCAGAGTGTCACTTACTATCACAACTTTAAGGCCACTAAAGCAAAATCTAAAATATTAGGTATTTAGTATCAGATCCTTCCAAGAGGAGAAAGAACAAGTGCAGGGTTAAGAACATAGATTCTAGGTCAGACTACATGAGTTCAAACTTAGCTCATCTTTACTAGCTGGGTGGCCATTTACAGCTGGGGTTCCTCTGCTTCGGTTTCCAGGAAGTAGTATTAGCCTACAGGGTTGCAAGAAGAATTAAGAGTCACACTACTAGTAGAAGTAGCATGTGAGCCGTATATATAATTAAGAATATTCAGGGCCGGCACATGGCGTGGTGGTTAAGGGCGCTGGACTCCCACATGGCCGACCGTGGTTTGGATCCCAGACCTGGCAGCTTGCTTTCTTACTTTCTCTCTCTCTGTCTCTGTCCCTCTCTGGTCAAATTAAGATGAGTAAATAAATAAAGTTAAATAAAATAATTCTTTTTTTTGGAGGGGGAGTGGTTTTTGCTATAGGGTGCCCGTACTCACCAGAAAGACAGAGAGATAGGGAGACAGAAAGTGAGAAAACACTCTCCGGAGGCATGGCCACGCTGCAATCCCTTCCCCTCCATTCTCCCCTGGGGATCTTGGGCACACACACACATGCGCCCGGCATGAGTTTAAGCCACCAGGTCTGGGACTCCAAATGCGGTCAACTACATGGGAGTCCAGTGACATAGCCATCATGCCAACTGCTGGTCCCAAAGTTAAGTAAAATAATTTTTTAAAAAATATTCTACTGGGTTGGTGGAAAAGTCATGATGCTTTTTTGCATTTTAAAAAACATAGACAAGCACGTCACAACTTTTCCAACAACCCTATTGTAGCCACATTTGAAAAAAACACGTAACGTTAATTACAACGTATGTTATGTTACCCAATATATTTAAAATTCTTATTTGAATGTGTAATTAATATATAAAATTGTTAATGAGCTGTATTTGGTTCTTTCTTTGTCCTTAGTCCTTGGAGACTGTTGTGTCATTTACACTTTAAGCACATCTCAGTGTGCACTAGACTCATGTCTTGTGCTTAATGGCCACCGGAGGGCCAGCAGGTGGTGGCAGCAGTTAAGGTGGCTGGATCCCACATGGCCACAGGAGCAGTTTGAGCCCTGGACCTAGCAGCTTGAAAATCATGCCAGGTGCACGCACGTGTGCCTAAAATCTGACGAGGAGAATGGAGGAGAAAGGATTGTGACTTAGTCATCCCTCTGGGGGACGATTTTCCACTTTGCCTCTCTTTTCTGTCTTTCTCTGGTGAGGATACACACCCTATAGCATACTACAAAAAGTGAAAAGAAAATTAAAAATTAAAATTAAAAGTAGCACTAGAGGCTGTGGCTACCATACAACTACCATACAGAGGCACCTGGTAAGTGTTATGAGGGTTATCCATTTTTCTACCTTCCAAATATTTTTATTTATTTAAACGATTTTTAAAGAATTATTTAATTTTGGGACCAGCAGTTAGCGTAATGGCTGTCACTGGACTCCCATGTAGTCGACCGCGGTTCGAGTTCTGGACCCGGTGGCTTAAACTCACACCGGGCAAGTGTGCATGTGTGCGTGCCCAAGAACCTGAGAGGAGACTAGAGGAGAAGGGATTGTCGCGTGGTCATCCCCCCTGGGGGGTGAATTCTCACTTTCTGTCTCTCTGTCTCTGTCTTTCTGGCGAGCACACGTGCCCTATAGCAAAAACCTCTAAAAATAAATAAATAACTTAAAAAAAGAATTATTTAATTTTATTTGTTATTACTATTTTTTAATTTTTTTATAATTATTTATTTTTTATTTATTCATTCATTGATTTTTTAATTTGACCAGAGAGAGACAGAGGGTGAGAGTGAGAGAGAGGAAGTGAGAAAGCAAGCCACCAGATTCAGGACTCGAACCCCGGTCGACCATGTGGGAGTGTCCAGCGCCTTAACCACCACGCCACCTGCTGGTCCCATGTATTTTTAAATTTGACCAGAAAGAGAAAGAGAGAGAGAGAGAAAGTGAGAAAGCAAGCCGCCAGGTCTGGACCTCAAACTACCATGCCGCCTGCCAGTCCAACTTCCAGATATTTTCCTTCTCTCCTCTACTTCCACATCTTGGGCCAATTTATTATCATTTTTGCCTGGAGAGACATATTACCCTCCTAACTTTAGCTTCCCACATCCACTAGTCACAGTTTCTGCCATCTGTTTGTCATATCAAAGTCCAAGAAGTCTTTTCAAGATACCTACCTGGTCCAGCAGTTAGCGTAATGGCTATATTCCCACGTAGTCCTCGCGTCTCGCCCGCTTACAACTCACGCCGGGCGCGTGTGCTGCGTGCCCAAGATCCCAAGAGGAGAATGGAGGAGAAGGGATTGCTGTCCCCCCTGGGGGGTGATTTCCTTTCTATCTCTCTGTCTCTCTCTGTTTCTGCGAGCGCACCATAGCGAAAAACCTCTCATACCTACCTGGTCGTGTCCTTATCCCTGCCCCTCGGCACCACTGTCCTGAGTCTTCGGTTCCAGAGTCTCAGACACCCCCTTTCCTGTTTCCTCCCTCCTCTGTGTCTGCCTTAGGAAGCGTGGCCTGCAGGTTTCCAGTATCTGTCAGACGACTTTGTTAAGAGGCTGTCATAGACTCGTGTTCGTGCCTGCAAAGCCCTTATCTCTGTTTGTCATTTTGTTTTCATTAGTGAGATCAATTAATTAGCGCATCTCCTGCCCCCGCTGGACTGAGACTTCCACCAGGGTAGGAGCTGTATTTGTTTTTGCTCTCCATGTGTCCCCTACGCCTAGCCCAGTGCCCGAACTTTGCAAGTGCTCATAAAGTCATTTGAATAAATAATTGAGATAAGTCAATATGTATCTGTTGCTCTCTCACACCATATACAAAAACAGAAGGAAGGGGATTTAAAACAAGGGAAAAATGCCCCTTTGTCAGCTTTTAGTTTAATTTACATTCTTAAAGAACAGAGGGATGCTAAAATAGACTAATGCGGCATGTAATGAGATTCAGAAAACTTCACACACATGGAAATACCAACACGTAGAGTGATGCAGACAAAGGTCTGAAGCAACTGTGTCCTTCACCTCCCCAGGCAGATTGAGCGAAAGGAGACGGGCCAGGAATGGCTTTCGTGAGCCGTGTTCTAAGTACGAGATGGGCATGAAGAAGTATTGGTGGTAAGGGAAGCATGGGGCAGGGCCAGCAGGTAGTGTAGTGGTTGAGGTGCTGGACTTCCACATAGCCGACTGTAGTTCGAGTCCCGGACTGCGTGCCTGCCAAAAATGCCAGAGGAAGGATGGAGGAGAAGGGATCGGGCATGGCCATCCCCAGGGGGTGATTTCTCACTCTCCCTTTCACTGTCTCTCTTTCTCTCTTTTGCCATGTTCCCTATGGTAAAACCTTTAAAAAAAAAAAAAAAAAAAAAGAAAAAGCGGGACCAGCAGTTAGCGTAATGGCTATGTCGCTGGACTCCCATGTAGTCGACCGCGGTTCAAGTCCTGGACCCGGCGGCTTAAACTCACGCCGGGTGCGTGTGCGTACGTGCCCAAGATCCCGAGAAGAGAATGGAGGAGAAGGGATTGCGGCGTGGCCATCCCTTCTGGGGGGTGATTTCTCGCTTTCTATCTCTCTGTCTCTCTCTGTCTTTCTGGCGAGCGCACGCGCCCTGTAGCCAAAACCTCTCCAAAAAAAGATTAAAAAAAAAAAAAGAAAGAAAGAAAAAGCAAGCAAGCAAGCATGCATGGGCTTTCACAGGACTCAGATTTCCTATGATCACCTTGCTTTGAAGCGCTCCGTGTTCTTTTCTCTGTAACAGTTGGCCTACCCTGGAAATCCAGCCTCTCAGAGAATGGTAATGAGGGAAGTGAGCTGGTGAGTCAGCCCATGCCCCTGTCTTCCACTGGCTGTGTGCTGGGAATGCAGAGGACAACCAGGGAGCCCCGGGCTCCACCTCTTGGTATTGGGGGCTCCTGGGTGTTACTAACCCATCTTAATTCTGTGTAGTTGAGCACAGGGACCAAGAACTACACGAGGATTAAAGTATGATATCAGGAAACGCGAGCAGAGTGACAGGACAGGCCGTTCAATAGGTCTCATGAGTTGGGTGACTCCTTCTCTACTCGGGAGAGGCGGCACTGATGGTCAGAAGACATTGAGGAGGAGAGGGGCCAGTATCGCTCCCTTTTGGAGTGTGGAAGTGGACGGTGCCTCTCTAAGAAAACATGACAGTCGAGGGACCAGCAATTAGCGTAATGGCTATGTCGCTGGACTCCCACGTAGTCGACCGCAGTTCGAGTCCCGGACCCGGTGGCTTAAACTCACGCCGGGCGCGTGTGCGTGCGTGCCCAAGATCCCAAGAGGAGAATAGAGGAGAAGGGATTGCGGCGTGGCCATCCCCCCTGGGGGGGGGTGATTTCTCGCTTTCTGTCTCTATGTCTCTCTCTGTCTGTCTGGTGAGCGCATGCGCCCTAGAGCAAAAACCTCTCCAAAAATAATAAAAAAAAAGAAAACATGACAGTCGAGTCTGAACACCTGCTCATTGCTAGCACAAAGCTTCTGGCTTCACGGTTGAGTAGAGAGCGTGCACGAGAAAGAAATGCAGGTTAGAAATGGGAAGAGGTAGGGAACCAGCAGTTAGCGTAATGGCTATGTCGCTGGACTCCCACGTAGTCGACTGCGGTTCATGTCCCGGACTCGGTGGCTTAAAACTCACAGCCGGGCGCGTGTGTGTGCGTGCCCAAGATCCCGAGAGGAGAATGGAGGAGAAGGGATTGCGGCATGGCCATCCTCCCTGGGCGGTGATTTCTCGCTTTCTGTCTCTCTGTCTCTCTCTGTCTGTCTGGCGAGCGCATGCACCCTAGAGCAAAAACCTCTCCAAAAAAAGAAATGGGAAGAGGTAGACGATGATGAATTTCTACTCTGGACAAGTTGAGTTAGGTTACTACGATACATTAACCACAAAATCTCAGGCTTTTAACTCAGCGTTGGTTTAATTCTTGCTTCTTGCCTACACAGGGTCTGCTGTGACCGACAGTAAGCTTCCAATTAGAGAAGGAAACCGTGTTATTTTCACCCTATGGGTCTATGGTCTCTCTAGGACTTCCAAATTGCCAGGACTGGGCAGGGCAGGGCAGAGAGATTGGGCATTCGCTGCCTTCACCTGGCGGTGTCATATCTTATCCAGTTCACAGTTGATTGTACGTGGCTAGTCCAGTGACCTACATAGATGCAAGAGAGCTTGACGAAGTGCAGTCCTCTGTGCTCAGGAAGAGACACAGAGACAGAGATAGAAGGCTAGAGGAGCTCCCTACCACTCAAGCTTGTGGGCTGGAGGCTGAATTATCAGTAGGAAATCTTCATTTCTCTTTTACCCTGAAATCACTCGTTTGCAGGAGCCATGAGGAATCTTCTTCTCGGGAATCAGGATTTTAAACAAACTCTTGCAGACAGCTCTAATGAATGCACCAGTAAGCTGCCAAGCCTTCCACTGGGTAGAAACAGACCTGCTTATTTCTATAGATTCTAGGGCACAGCTTGGACAGCACTTCCTGATAGACCTATGCACCCATGAGGTTCGGTCCCTGGGTGTCTGCTATCACACTGTGCTTACTCACTTAGTTATAGTCTGTGCAATGCATGCCTTCTGCTGGGTTGCAAGGACGTAGCAGCGGTCACGTTTGTCCAGCTGCAGCTGAATCCTACCTGGCAGAAAGCAGACAGTCCGTAATGTTTTCCGAATGGATGCGTTGACCGACCACAATGCAGAAGGGAGGGCAGAGAGTGCAGGAGCAGTGAGGTGACACAGGACACCGTGCCATGCTGCTATAGCTGTGCCTGTCCCTGCTGTGTAGGAGTGTGTGTGTGCCCTGCACCTCCACGTGAACCACCGAGCAGCATTCACGGGCCAGCCCATGGAATTGTAGCTGCCAGGCAAAGCCGATTGCAATAGAAGGTGATGTTATTGAGCCTTTCTTGTCGCACCGAGCATAGTTATTTTGTTTGTAGTATCAAGTTGTTTGAAGTTCAAAATTAATTATAAAATTGTGGTGTGTTTCAAAATGAGTACAGGGGCAAGAAAAGACAGGAGCCTTTTCATGAGACTATTCAAAGGAATATCTCCTTGAGGGACCCTTCCAGCATACACGCAAATGTTTGTACCTGAACCAGTAGGATAAACTTCGCTTCTGCCTAGACATTTGTGCTTTCTTTAGCCTTACCCAAGGGTGTGCAGCCACAGATAGATGTATATTACACAGTGGCAATGAAGCTTGGCAGTGCAATGCAGGTCATAGTGATGTAACCTCAGTGTGTGCAGACTTTTTCTGTAAATAGTTTGCATCCTATGAGCCACACAATCTCTGTCCCAGCTACCCACCTCCACTGGTGTGGTCCATAAGTGTTGTAGCCATGGACAATATTCCTCTTAGACTGCTTTCATTGTTGTCTGAAAAATCCACCAGCGTAGTGGCTGGTAATAACGTACGTTTCTTAATTTTTCTTTTCTTTTTTTTTTTTTTTTTTGGGAGAGATTTTTGCTATAGGGCGCGTGTGCTCGCCAGACAGACAGACAGAGACAGAGAGACAGAAAGCGAGAAATCACCCCCCAGGGGGGATGACCACACTGCAATCCCTTCTCCTCCATTCTCCTCTCAGGATCTTGGGCACGCACGCACACGCACCTGGTGTGAGTTTTAAGCCACTGGGTCCAGGACGCGAACTGCGGTCGACTACATGAGAGTCCAGTGACACAGCCATTACACCAACTGCTGGTCCCACAACATGCGTTTCTTACCATACTGTTTCCATGGCTCAGGAGTTAGCTTAGCTGGTCCAATGCTCAGGGGCTCCAAGAGGTACCATCAACGTGTCAGTAAGGACTGCAGTCTCATCTGAGGCTTGCCGTCTTCTGATCCCAGGGGCCTGCTGCAGAATTCATTGCCCTGCAGCTGTGTAACGCATGGCAGCTGGCTTTCTCTGCAGGAGGCTCAGGCTGAGACCTAACCCACATTTTAACCGCCCACTGGATAAGGTCGGGCCCACCAGGGGCAACATTCCTTTGGTTACCTCTAAGTCAATGGATTATGGACCTTCGTTTCATTTGTAAAACCACTTTGCCTTTTGCTCTCTGAGGTAATATCGTCACATCATATTCACAGTTCCACCCACACATGAGGACACCACATCTGCATTCGAATAAAGCAACACATAGACACTGAAATGGGAAGATCGGATCATTTTCAGCTGTTACAAAAATAGTATTCTTCTTCTGATTATTTTTCTAATATTAAAAAATGAAAAAACATTTTTAACTTGTGGGCTGAAAAAGAAAAACATAGGCGTGGGCTGTTGTTTGTCATCCCCGGATATAACCTGAGAAAAGCGGAAGCCTGGTAACAAATGGTTTCCAAGGACCAGCAGTTAGCGTAATGGCTATGTCGCTGGACTCCCATGTAGTCGACCGCGGTTCGCGTCCCGGACCCGGTGACTTAAAACCCACACTGGGCACGTGTGCATGCGTGCCCAAGATCCTGAGAGGAGAATGGAGGAGAAGGGATTGTGGCGTGGCCATCCCCCCTGGAGAGTGATTTCTCGCTTTCTGTCTCTCTGTCTCTGCCTTTCTGGTGAGTGCACGCACCCTGTAGCAAAATCCTCTCCAAAAAGAAAAAAAAGAAATGGTTTCCAGAATCAGATGTTCGATCCAGGGGAGGTGGCTTTGCAATAGGTGGGTGCAATGCTGGAATTTAAGAGTGACTTTCTGGGATGTAGGCTACTAGGGACTCCTCTTAGAGCTAACCCTAGACAGACAGAAGACCAGGGTCGCTGGCCTAAGGGCAGCTCATGTTAAAGGTCAGGGGACATCTCTGAAGTTGGGCTCACCAACGTACTCCAACTCAGGTCTCCCAGGTGCTTCCAGAAGTTGTCTTCTTTGTGCTTATTGCTGTAAACTGTAGCTATTTTGAATTTGTTCAAGTGCTTATTTTTCTCAAGCTGAATTCATGCCACCCTGTATGGGGCTGCTGCAACTTCAGAGTCAATCAAAGATCAGCATGCTTTTAAGATTCACTGAAAATGTAATTCTGCTGGGATCAGCAGTTAGCCTAATGGCTATGTCGCTGGACTCCCATGTGGTCGACCATGGTTAGGGTCCCGGATCCAGCAGCTTAAATTCACGCCGGGCGCGTGTGCGTGCGTGCCCAAGATCCCGAGAGGAGAATGGAGGAGAAGGGATTGCGGTGTGGCCATCCCCCCTGGGGGGTGATTTCTCACTTTCTGTCTCTCTGTCACTCTGTCTTTCTGGCAAGCGCACATACAGTATAGGAAAAAAAAAAAAACTCTCAAAGAAAAATGTAATTCTGCTGAAGTGGGATTTAGGCAAAAATAAATAAATAAAAATCATTGCTTTTCACATCACAATGTGCAATAATTATTTCAGATATTTGGATCATACATCTAGGTTCATCTTCTTATTGTTTAAATCCAAATTTTCATCAGTGCAATGAAAAGGATCAATAACTGTGAAAAGTATTCTTGTCCCAGAAGTTCCAGAAAGAAAGAATCCTTGTTCCAGAAGCTTAAGAGAAAAAGCATCCTTGTCCCAGAAGCTCAAAAGAACCACTACAACACTGGATGCCCCATTAGACCTGAGAATGCTGAGGACTTGTCTCACCACAAATGTACTTAACAAATATTGAAGTGATGCTTAGTATGTGGCCAGCCCTGTTCTAAACACGATACAAACATTAATAAATTGAATTCTCATACTAACCCTTTGAAGACAGTATTACTGGATCTTCCTTAATGAAGAAACCGAGAGGCAGCACAATTAAATAACACGACCAACAGCTCCTGATTGGTGTCTAAACCAGGATTTGAACCCCAGCACTTTCATTCCAAATTCTGCTTTCAGCCACTAAATCCTGTGTTTCCCTTCCAGCATATCATCATCATCATCAAATAAATATTTCTTGGGACCAGCAGTTAGCGTAATGTCTATGTTGCTGGACTCCCATGTAGCCAACTGCGTTTCGAGTCCCAGACCCGGTGGCTTAAACTCACACCTGGTGCGTGTACGTGAATGGCCAAGATCCTGAGAGGAGATTGGAGGAGAAGGGATTGTGGTGTGACCATCCCCCCTGGGGGGTGATTTCTCACTTTCTGTCTCTCTGTCTCTCTCTGTCTTTCTGATGAGCTTACGTGCCCTATAGCAAAAACCTCTCCAATAAATAAATAAATAAATAAATAAATAATAAAATAAAATAAAGTAAAATAAAATAAAAATTTCTTGAATATGCTGGCATTATTTATGGTTTACAGATAATTAACAAGATATTTCAGTGGGACTACTGGAATTAGTGTGAAAAGTCTTGAAAGTGGCATCTCGCTAGGTGACTAGAGCGGACAATTAAATGGCCTTGTCCCCTCCAGCCTCAGCCTGTCTCAGCCAGCTTGTTGATTATCTTGTCAGCGTGCCACCTCATATTTCTAATGCCAGCTTTGGGATTCTTTTCCAATAATGGCAATATCAGAATCTTGGGAGGGATCAGTTGCATGGTACACATTTGCAACTATTATATTAATAATTCATTATGTTTCTTTTTCCCAATTGATGTAGCAGTTGTTATTGTAAAATTATTCAAAATTTGTTACATGTCTATAATGCGAGTGAAGATACTGAAATCATCGTGTGATTTTTATCAAAGACAAATTTGGCCCTATTCAAACATAAGATTTTTGATACAGATGTGTGTTCTCAGAAGAATACTAATAATGTTTCAACCATCGCATGCTTCGTTTTTATCAGTTGAAAAAGTTCCATTGTTGAGGCATTTTCCAAAGACACGAAATCAAAACAATGCCATAGCAATTTTCCATCACACATTTTCCAAAATGGAGAGGCAGAATATTTCTCCATGTGAATCTTTGCATTTTAATCAGAATTGAAGGGAAACATAAAAAATGCGAATGATTTTATTCTAAAAATAAAATAATTTCAGAAAGAAAATTCCTAATAATGTTAAATATTCATTGTGAAATAGATTTAGTGAAAATGATAAGGAAATAGGCTTTGAATTACCTCCCTTTAGAAGTCATCTATCGAGGGGAACCAGCAGTTAGCGTAATGGCTATGTCGCTGGACTCCCACGTAGTGAACTGCGGTTCACGTCCCAGACCCGGTGGCTTAAAACTCACGCCAGGCACGTGTGCGTGCGTGCCCAAGATCCCAAGAGGAGAATGGAGGAGAAGGGATTGCGGCGTGGCCATCTTCCCTGGGGGTGATTTCTCTCTTTCTCTCTCTATGTCTCTCTCTGTCTGTCTGGCGAGTGCACGCGCCCTATAGCGGAAACCTTTCCAAAAAAAAAAAAAAAAAAAGTCATCTATCGAGGGATCAGCAGGTGACATAGTGGTTGAGGCTCTAGACTCCCATCTGGCTTACTGCGGTTCGAGTCCCAGACCTGGAGGCTTGCTTTCTCACTTTCTCTTTTTCTCTCTGTCTCTCTCTGGTGAGCGCGTGTGCCCTACAGCAAATCAAGTAATAATAAATACAATTAAATAAATAATTTATCTAAAAAAGAGAAGTCATCTATTCCGAAGCTTTTAACAATTTTGCTTCATTTAGAAAAGACAAACACAAACTTATTAAAAGGCCCTGAAATGGGTGATCTGAAGAAGGCATGGAGTAACTGTAGGATATTTCAGTTTTTATTTCTATGAAGACTTTTTCAAATGAGATTGTCTTAAGTAATTATTTCAATACTTGTTTGCTAAGTAGAAACAGAAGAAAACAAAATTCTCCCGAAAGATGTTTATGGAAACATATCACTGCTCTGGGATTTCACATCGTTCGCTAGGGCTCAGGTTTATTCACTCGGCATCTGGGGAGTCCTAAAGAAACTGACTTGAAATCTCATTTGATAATCCAAATGAATTCCTCAAACTTTCCATGAGATTGGGGAAAAAAAAGAAAAGAACAAATTCTTTTGTTTTTCCATTTTATTTATTTATTTATTTATTGGAGAGGTTTTTGCTATAGGGTGTGTGCGCTCGCCAGAAAGTCAGAGACAGACAAAGAGACAGGAAGTGAGAAATCACCCCCCATGGGGGATGGCCATGCCGCAATCCCTTCTCCTCCGTTCTCCTCTTGGGATCTTGGGCACGCACGCACACGCGCCCGGCGTGAGTTTTTTTAAGCCACCGGGTCGGGACTCAAATCGTGGTTGACTACATGGGAGTCCAGCGACATAGCTATTACACCAATGAAGAACAAATTCTAACCTCACAGGTGGAGTTCTACAAATTAGCACAAAAGTGGGACATTTTGTCATCAACTTCCACAGAAATAGTGAAAACAACAAGGCAAAAATGGTATTAGCCATGTGTAATTTTTTAAAAGAATTTTTAATTCATTCTCATATACATTTACCTTATCAATAAGAGTAAATGAGGGACCAGCAGGTGGCATGGTGGTTAAGGCACTGGACACTCCCACATGGCTGACCAGGGTTTGGGTCCTGAATCTGGTGGCTTGCTTTCTCACTTCCTCTCTCTCACTCTCACCCTCTGTCTCTCTCTGGCCAAATTAAAAAAAAAAAAAAAGAATGAATAAATAAGATAAAATAAATAATTATAGAAAAAGAAACTTTAAAAAAAAGTAAGAGTCAATGATGGCTAAAGTATAACTCATAAAATTTAATTCTGATTTTTGAGGCTTTCTAAAAATAAATTTACCAATTAAAATATCATTTGTCAGAACATAAACTCATTTTTTAAAGAACTGTCTATGTCATTTTATTTATTATTATCATGTTTAAATTTTTTTTTTTTGGAGAGGTTTTCGCTATAGGGCACGTGTGCTCATCAGACAGACAGAGACAAACAGAGAGAGAGAAAGCGAGAAATCACTCCCCAGGGGAGATGGCCACACCGCAATCCCTTCTGCATCCTCCTCTCAGGATCTTGGGCATGCACGCACACGCGCCCGGCGTGAGTCTTAAGCCACCGGGTCCGGGACTCGAACTGTGTTTGACTACATGGGAGTCCAGCGACATAGCCATTATGCTAACTGCTGGTCCCATCATGTTTAAAATTTAATTTGACTGGAAGTAGACAGATAGAGAGAAAGAGAAAGTGAGAAAGCAAGCACCGGGTCCGGGACTTGAACTATGGTCCACCATGAGGGAGTCCAGCCCTATGTTGCCTGCCAGCACCCCATAAATTCATTTTAAAAATTTTTTTTTCTTTTTTTCATGAGTGACAGAAAGACAAGCAGCTTCACTACAGTCTCATGCCAGCCTCCCCAGCCAGCCAGGATCCTGGGTATGTTTGTGTCTGACATGAGTGGATCTGCCAGGGAACTAGACCCTGGTCGTCCATCTGGTTCCCATACTGCGGAGGGTCATATTTCCGCTGTGCCACCAGGGTTGGGCTTAGGACGCGAATCTGAATTTGAGGTCTGGAAATATGGCCCCCATGCCAGTGTTACGGATCAGGAGTCCTGTGAGTCCAAAAGAGGGATGAGGAGAGACATAATGGATGTGAACAGAAGAGAAATGAAGTGTGGGTGATTTGAGGACTAATGGGGCTTTTTCTGTCCAGGAGAAAAAACATTACAGACATAAGATGATTCTTGATAAGGTAATAATCACTTACAATAGTCAAACTCTAAGTACTTCAGCGAGAACCTACCGAGCACCAGGAAAGAGCGATTAAGCATTGTTAGAGCAATTGATCGCTTCCCTCATTATTTGTGGGGCTGGAATTTCACAATGAGAACTTACCATGCTGCATTATGGAGGCCTGCTGAAATTCACAAATTTGAGGGACAAATTGGCTGGATGTTTACAAAACTGTACGACTATCATTTCCGAATTGAACATCTACAGAGAGTAAAAAAACATCATAATGCACATATTTTATCTAGGCACCCGTCTTGGGTAATGTTTGTAAGGCTGACGTTAGGCATGAAGAAAAGAAAGAAATAGTCTAACAGATCTGGTAGTTAGTGTTTTGAAACAATCAAAGGTTTCTGGCTGGGAGGGTGGAAAACATCCCTGTTTCCTGAATAGAAAGTTATGAAATGGCTCATTCATCCATCCAACAAATATTTATTCAGTGATTACTATATGCTGGGCCCTGTGTAGCTACAGAAGACTGACTAGCAAACAAAACAAATTTAAAGAACTAAGGTCTAGCAAAGTCACAGAGAGAGAGAGAGAAAAAAAAATATATATATATAATTTTGTGAAAGCTGAATTGACACCGTGTAAAAAAGAAACATAAATTTTATGAAGAAGAGGCGTCTGATTGTATTGCCATGATTAAACACTCCTGGATGTCATATAAATACAGAGAAACTTTTCATTAACATTTCTTTTTGTCTGAAAGTGATATCTGACTGATTAATTGCATGCGCTATCTAACTTTTGCACAATTCCAGAATTCTATTTAGTTTTTCAAGAGAATGTAGGCCAGTATATTGGGTGGTTGGAAAAGTCATGATATATTTTTCTGTTTTTTTATGCAAAAAATATGTCATGACTTTCCCAACATGATCAGCCCAATTAAAACTGTTTTGCATAAAGGTAGATTTAGCATACACAACCTAGAAAAAGTCTAACTCTGAGGAAAACACAATGAAATTCCATATAGCTTCACTTTATACCTTCTTATAGTTCAAAGAGTTTTCCAGGGGCCGGCAGGTGGCATGGTTGTTAAGTCGCTGGACGCCCACATGGCTGATTGCAGTTCGAGTCCCAGACCTGGAACTTGATTTCTCACTTTCCCTCTCTCTCTCTCTCTGGTAAGCACGCATGTCTTATAGCAAAAATTTAAAAAATAACAATAATAAGTAAAAATAAATAAATAATTCTTTTTAAAAAAGAGTTTTCCAAAGAATCCACACTTTTTTAAAATGTTGCTAATGTACTGAACTCTAGTTGTTTGTGTTATTTTTCCATTGGACTAGGAAAATAATCTAATAGTTTTCTATACAGCACTAGCACTGAAAAGCAAATAAATATTTTCAAACACTTCACACAGTGCTTGGCACATAATACTCACTAAATATTTATAGATGTGAATGAACAAGTTTGGTATGAAGAATTACATTACAATGACCAGATCGTAAAGGGCAGATCCAGTTTTATGGAATTAGAAGCTTACTCGATTTTTGAAGCCCCCTTTAAAGAAAGAATACAGAATCATCCACATAAAATTGAGAATGAAAGTGAATGCCTTTTAGAATGAAAAAATAAATCACTCTAAATTACGATATTTAGTTTCCAGCTTTATTGAGATGTAACTGACAACTAAAAATGGAATATATTGACTGTGTACAACACGATGCTTGATGTATGAATACATTGTGAAGTGATTACCGTAAGCAGCTAATTAATCTATCACTTAACTCTCTTTTTTGGTGCACGTGTGTGGATAATATATAAAAGAGCAATTGCAATACATTTTTTTTGTCACATTAGGTCTTTGGCTTCCATCAGAATATTTCATTACATCCTATTTAATCAATAATCTGCAAAAGTATCCAAAGTGGACCTGAAGTTAAAGCAAACAAAATAGAAATATGAATGCATTTTTAAAAGGCTTTTACATTGTATTGAGCTATATAATTGTGTAATCTAATCATTCAGATTATATGTAGTGCCTTTTTTTTTTAGAGGTTTTTGCTATAGGGCGCGTGTACTCGCCAGACAGAGAGAGAGAGACAGAGAGACAGAAAGCGAGAAATCACCCCCCCAGGGGGATGGCCACGCCGCAATCCCTTCTCCTCCATTCTCCTCTCGGGATCTTGGGCACGCACGCACACACGCCCGGCGTGAGTTTCAAGCCACCGGGTCCGGGATGCAAACTGCGGTCAACTACATGGCAGTCCAACGACATAGCCATTATGCTACCTGCTGGTCCCACGTAGTGCCTTTTAATATTGTCATGGGGTACTTAGTTTTTTGGGCTATTTTGCCGTGCTGGTGACCAGTTTGCATGCTGTTTCACAGACTTCATCAAAATGAGATGTATCAGCTATCAGTGATAAACATGATCCAATGTATATTGGGATGCATACTACGTGGGTCTTCACACACAAATGTACTCACTGCTTATTGTACTGATACTGATTTATATCCCACAAACACAGGTATTCTGTACATTTTATTTCATGAGATTCCTATAAAAATGAAAAGATATGCTATGTGTATAAATGTATATCGTTATAAATGTATATATTAATGAGCACCTAACAGACTGGAATAAAATGGAATTACTGTTTTGACTGGGCATTGATGCGAATCCTTTATTCAATTGAACATACCTAATAAAGTGGGAGGATTTCCCACACACCAACTTCTGGCTTTCTATATTTCGCATCTGTTTCTCGTTCACCAGGCTACAGTTTACAACGTCCAGGGTGGCATAGGACATGTTTTATGCAATGCTACCCTCGGTCTGGGACTTCCATGCCCTGGCCCTAGATGAGATAGTGCAGTGGGAGTGAGGTGGGGACTTTCTGCTTTTAGGTGGGCCAGTCTCTTCCTATGTTGCTAGACTTGGGACCAAGGATCAGGTTTCTAGCATTGGTATAGACACCTGTGTGTGGCACTGTGAGACACACTGCCTTTCCATGCCTGCTCTCTGGCCAAGAGACCTTACCAGGGGGTTGGTACTAATATTGATACTGATCTGCATGAACAGTGCAATACAAGGAACCCTTCAAGTTCTTCTTTGTAGCTTATCAATAAAGGGAAATGAGAGCTTCCATGGGCAACTTGGAGTTGGAGACAGACCTGTCACCAGGGATTGTAATTATGATCTTGATGAAGACTCAGGCGAAAGGAGGACGCCATAGAAGGGCTTGAATCCATGCGTATCACACTTCTCACACTATCATCGTGCCCTGCGCTTTGGCCCGACTTGCCAGTCCTCTTCCCATCATGACTGGATTTTACCACCTATTCCCTAGTCCCAGACTACAGTCCTGATCCATTCTGAATGCCTCGCCTGGACTTTAGAACAGTGTCAGCGTCCTGTCCAGAGACCCTCCTAACTCACCCCAGCCTCCAGATCCAACCTGCGAAGAGGTTGCCTGACTTCTCTGTTATCCCGAGCACTGACACCTAACAGTATTTACTTTCCTTACAGAATGCAAACCTATGAGTGGCCTTGCCTCCCAAGGTTGGGGATTACCCTTGGGCACTACCGAGAGTGTAAGATCCCTGGTGGCCAACGTGTGGTGAGCCAGTAGGGCTTCCTGGTGGAGCCTGTAACTGCTCTCCTCACACCCATCCCTGAGGCCGGGGTCACTGTGAGAGATGGTGATACAGACCACCAAGAATCAGGCTTGACCTCCCTGGACCCTTCCCCAATCTCTCTTGCTTTGGTTCCACCAGGCCCAGACTTGGTTCTCTCTCATTTATCCTGTGATTAGCCTTGATTATATTTGGCTCCATGTCTCTGGACCTCCTCACTCACCTGAAGATACCGTGGGATGACGAGCGACTGCTTCTGGGCCTCGGGCATGAAATTCCGGGCCACACACTGAACCCAAACTCTCACCAAACAGCCATCAGCAACCCTGCACCTTCGTCCTCTCTGAAGGGGAGATTCCTAAAGCAAATAATTAGGCCTTAGATTCCTCTAGGGCATCGTCTGCCAGACGTATAGCTAAGAACGTAGGTGAAATGTAGTTTACCTTGTTTAGCAGTTCAGTATGCACATACGAAACCGAAATGAAAATATGTTGCACTGTGTGCAATTTTTGCTCTATTTAGGATTCACTCTGACATTTTCCTGTGTAGATGATGTCATCATAAAATCTGACCAAAAACCAGTATATATGTTTGTTTGTTTTGTTTTGTTTTGAGAGGTTTTTGCTATAGGGCGCGTGTGCTTGACAGACAGACAGAAAGAGACAGAGAGACAGAAAGTGAGAAATCACCCCCCAGGGGGGATGACCACACTGCAATCCCTTCTCCTCCATTCTCCTCTCGGGATCTTGGGCATGCACACAAACATGCCCAATGTGAGTTTAAGCCACCGGGTCTGGGACTCGAACCGTGGCCGACTACATGAAGTCCAACGAGATAGCCATTATGCCAACTGCTGGTCCCGCCACTGTATTTTTTTGTAACTCACTCATGAGTTCTGTCCTAATAGATACTGTAAAGGACTTCCCTGCTTGTGGAAGGGCTCCAATCCTGACCTTCTGGAAGATCCCACCTTAGCCATAAAGCAGCTCCGAACACTGGACACTTGGATCTAGTTCTTGTTAACCTACAAAAGGCAAACTGAGGCAAGATATATGAAACAGAAATGACTTTATTTGGCATAAATTTGAAGACTGCACCAAGGCATAGCCTGGATGAGTATATTTTGGGTAACCTCATACAGACTCTCCAAGGTCTTCTAGCCCTCAGATAGGTTTTAAAGGCAAAACCACAAATAAGAGGAAAGGGTGAGGAGGGGGATTATACCAGTTATTCTGAGACAATTATCCTTGGCTACCAGAATCAATAACAAGGAGACATCAGTCTAGGCTGGAGAATCTCTGGGCAGATGCCCTTGCAGAAGAAGTCTTTGCGTCAGGTTGCAGTGGTCTTTGTGCAAGTTTGTGGTTCTGGCAGAGTTAAGTAACGGTTCATGTTATCAGACATAGTTTAGTCAGGGTGGACACAAATGATTCCATTTTGATTCTGAAAATCTTTTACATTCTCTCCATAGATCCCCAGGTCTTGACAGAGATAGTCCCACTCTTGGGCTTAATTCTTCATTTGCTTGTAGTCTGTGAGTGCATTTGACTTGCCCTTCCAGGGCCTAGTTGCCCCGGAAAAGGACTGAACAGGTGCAGGGAGACTGTTGCTAGGAAAATGGCTTTTCTGGAAACACAATCATCTTATTTTCTTGGCTTGTACTCATTCCTCTTTCAAAATGTTCCCCGTTGCTCTGCTCAGCTCCCAGGAGACACAGTTTTGTCTTTATCCCGATTATTGGTCTTCTCTTAGGTGTCTTCCTCTTCTGCCTCAGGTATACTTTCTCTCTTCCTCCATTAGCCAATCATTCCTCCTTCAAGATGCACCTCAACCATCTCTTGTTCAAGGAAGCCTTTCTCGACACTTGGAGTCTGGATTAGGCTCTATCCATGTATTCCTGTGAGGCTGCTGTCTACCTTTTCCGTGACACTGAACTCTCTGCCTTGAACCAGCTGGTGGTTCAATGAGATCCCAATAGCTGTGGCATCTTGAAGACGGGAACTACATTTTTTAATATTTATATTTCAGTATCTGGTACCCAACAAAGATACAATAGATGTTTGTTGAATGAATGAGATTTATTGACTTTTTTTGCATCAAACTATTCCAGACCTTAGTGATCTCAAATCTATCATATTCTGCACCAACTGATTGAATATTGATCTCTTGCCATTGCTTCAAGTTAAAAAAAGAAAACTCTTTGGAAAATATGATGTGCAGTTGTAAAACAAAACTGATTCTATAAGCCGTACATAAATATCAGACTCATTATTTTATAATTATCCTTCAGAAGCGAAGATTCGAAATGACTGAGTTGCAGACGTGAACATAAGCTTCAGAAATCATAACTTCATTTCCTACTAGAAAACGAATAGTTTCAACTGAAACTGTTGAAAAGAAGCAAGCTACTATGGAGAAGACTTGCAAATAATATTTGGCTTCATTTTTGTTGACACGTTACCTGGTTGGTTCCTGTATCTTAATCTTCGAGTTCTATTTTACAGTGAAATTTATAACTGTGTCTTCTGAGGCCTTCCCGGCTGACATAAACCTGCCACATACTTAAGACTCTGCAATTTACTCAGTTCCATAGAAGTTGATCAAATTCTTTCTGTTCTAATTGTGCATGTATTATTTTCAGGTCAAGAGAGTCAAGATATTTGTGTAAAATATTTTGTTTTCTATTCATTCATTTTTTCTTTCAATAAATATTGCAAAGCTTTCATACACGTTTATAAGAGTGCCAAAGGGGGGAAATGTGTTTTTGATTTCATAAAAATGATAATTTAGTTAGGGAGAGGGGATGCACAGGCATGTTTAGCATGGACATTGAAGTTTAATAGCAGCATGAATCAATAATAGAAATCTCTTATCATTAAGTCTACTTCTCCTGGCTTTTCCTGAGTCTCTGGGTTTATCCTCACAGGAAGCTGGGTGCTACTGCTTACACATATCCCCCAAAGTTCATTTGTTGAAAGGCGGGATCTTTAAGAGGTAATTAGCTCATGAATATGTATGTTCTCATGAACGGATTAAATTCCTTGATCTCATGAGTGGGTTAGTTATTTGGGGAGTTAAAAAGGGAGAACTAATCCCCCTTCCTTTCACTCTCTTGCCCTTTGACCTCTTGCCATGGGATGACACAGCACAAAGGCCCTTTCCAGATGCTGGTTCCATGCGCTTGGACTTCCTGGCCTCCAGAACCGTGAGCCAAATACATTTCTGCTCATTGTAAGTTACCCTGTCTGTGTTACTCTGTTGTAGTAGCACCCAAGGGGTCATGACCCTGCGATGTGCTAGAAAGAAAGAGATTTCAGACACACACTACGGTTTGAGACAGGGGCAATTTACTCGCCTCAGTTGCTTCATCTGTTTCTATTCGGAGCATTGCCGGAAAGGGTAAATGTCAAAAATTGGGTCAAACTGATCATACAAAACCTCAAATCCCATTCCCCCATCTTGCTCTTTCTCTCAAGCCTCACGGAGGAGGGAAAACACGTACATCTGTCCTGCTCTCTTCTGGGTAGGAAATATCCAGGTGGGTTTAGGGTAATAGTGCTACGGGTGCTCTAGAGCAACTACCAGACCCTTCCAAAGCAGGTGGAGAGCAGTGCTGGCCAGCTCTCTGCTGTGGGAGGAGGTCCAGAGGAAGTTTCAATTTCATCCTGTAACTGGGACTGAGAGCTGAAGATGGGAGGAGTTTAATCCAATGCATTCTTTTTTTTTTTTTTTTTTTTTTGGAGAGGTTTTTGCTATAGGGCGCGTGCGCTTGCCAGACAGACAGAGAGATACAGAGAGACAGAAAGCGAGAAATCACCCCCCAGGGGGGATGGTCACGCCGCAATCCCTTCTCCTCCATTCTCCTTTCGGAATCTTGGGCACACACGCACACGTGCCCGGCGTGAGTTTTAAGCCACCGGGTCCAGGACGTGAACCGCGGTCGACTACGTGGGAGTCCAGCGACATAGCCATTACGCTAACTACTGGTTCCCATCCAATGCATTCTAAAGAGAGTTCATCAGAATCTGATTCCCAGCCACCCCTCCCTGGCTGTAGAGAGGGGTCACAGCACCATCCCCGATGCAGTTAATCACCAAGTACTCAACCTGGAGAGGCCACCCAGTGCTCTTAGGGAGGTAAGGAAAAGAGTCACCAGATTACTCAGTTAGGGAGCGTGGTATTGGTAATGATATGATTTCCACTCCTCTGTGGGAGGGGAAGGGAGTGTATTCTCCACTCACCCTGAAACCTCATTGGACAGAGGCTTTGAGACAGTCTTATGAGATTAAGGCTGTCTGTGATAACAGCAGAACAGCATCTTGCTTCCTGGCTGAGTTGCCATCGTCCACCCTGGGGCTACATCAGAGTGGGGTGTAGCGAAGGGATGCCTAGGACTGTGAAGGTGAGAGTTGAACTCAGCCATAGAAATTAGTGCCGTTTCTCCTCCATAACGAGCAGATCCAGGAAGGAAGGGTGAAGGCAAACCCGGTCATATTCCCGGAATCCTTTGGAGCACACAGAAGACCTAAGTGTTTCCTGCAGTTCCCAGGAAAGAATGGGAGGCGGGGGAGGCAGGGCAGAGAGTGGCCCAGGTGGGTCCAGCCAGGCAATGCCTTAGGGAAGTCTGTGAAGGCATGGATTCCTGGTGGGGCCCCTCTTCGAGATGTTTCTTAGAGACAGATAGTTCTTAGTTTCTTTCTTTTCTCATTTCGAGAAAACATTTCCAGCATCAACACAGGAAGCTACTACATAAAACTAATCCAAGTCAGAGTGGGGTCTGGGACCCCCTGTACTTGCACACTGTTCTCCCAGCAGAAGGGCCAGCCCTGTGGAGTGACAGGCTGGAGATACTGCAGTGTGACACTGAGCAAGCACTCAGAAGTCCCCCAGCCTGCATGGGGAGAGAGGCCAAGGAGCGAGACTTACAGTGCCTTTGACAAGCTTGAAACTGGACCAGACTGCTACTAATCGCAAGCGATTGCAAGAGTTAAAGTCTGTCTAAGACATCGTTGGGAAACAAAAAAGAGGACTGAATGCAACTTAGAGGTAATTGGTAATGGGGAAACACAAAATATTTCATATTTATGCCACTACTGAGGATCCTTAGCAAACTCCAGGCCCAGCAGGGACACTCCGTCCAGGGAGTGAGTGGGCGTGGACCAGGGACCAGCCAAGGACAGTGCTGGCTGGAGACCAAAGAGGCCCCCCAACCACCCGCCCGTCCCATGGCTGAAATGACTTACTCAGTACCTCCCAGACATTTTAGTGGGCAGGGCTCATTCAAAGCACCCCATGTGCCTCAGGTATTTTCTGTTTTTTTTTTTTTTTTTTTTTTTTTTGAGAGGTTTTTCGCTATAGGGTGCGTGCGCTCACCAGACAGACAGAGAGAGACATAGAGACAGAAAGCGAGAAATCACCCCCCAGGGGGGATGGCCACGCCGCAATCCCTTCTCCTCCATTCTCCTCTCGGGATCTTGGGCACGCACGCACATGCGCCCGGCATGAGTTGTAAGCCACCGGGTCCGGGACGCGAACCGCGGTCGACTACGTGGGAGTCCAGCGACATAGCCATTACGCTAACTGCTGGTTCCCAAGTATTTTCTGTTTTTTAAGGGATCAACCCTAGATTTTGTTTCTTGGGCTCTACTGGGGGGAAGGCATGGTCTCCGGGCAACTTCGATGCCCTTGGCAGGCAGGGAGGAAGGTCTAAAGGCTCAAATTTGGTATGGCTAGTCTGGTGGGAGGATCAGAGGAAGAATTTCACCTGAAAGGAGGGAAGAAATTCTAGAGATCAAAAACACTGCAATAAAAATGAAGACCAGCATTAATCCACTTATTGGTAGACTGGAGAAGGCTTAGAAAAGAATCTCTGAGATTGAGGATATGAGAACTGAAACCTCAAAAACGGAAAAAGAGTTTGACACAAACAAAACAGTGTATTCAAGAAAGGTGGGAAAACTGCAAAGGTTTAACAGATGCATAACAGGAGTACAAGACAAGAAAGAACAAGAAAGGAACAGAAGCAATATCTGAATCCTATCATGACAGAGAACTTCCAATTAATGTATCAAACCCACAGATTTAGAAAAGCTGGGTAACACAAAGCAGGATAAAGGCCAAAAAATAAAGAAAATTTAAAAAGAAAAAAAATGACATCTACGAATATCATATACAAACTTCAGAAAGATTATAAAAAAAATTTTTTTTTGGAGAGGTTTTTGCTATAGGGCGTGTGCACACGTCAGACAGACAAAGAGACAGAAAGCGAGAAATCACCCCCCAGGGGGAATGGCCACGCCGCAATCCCTTCTCCTCCACTCTCCTTTCGGGATCTTGGGCACGCACACACACGTGCCCGGCGTGAGTCCAAGCCACTGGGTCCAGGACTCCAACCACGGTTGACTACATGGGAGTTCAGAGACCTTGGACACACACACATACACACACCCGGCATGAGTTTCAAGCCACCAGGTCCAGGACTCGAACAGCAGATGGCCATGTGGGAGTCCAGCAATGTAACTGCTATGCCATCTGTGAGCCCTCAGGTATAGTTTCTTTAAGACTTGGTCTCCGGTGTTGCCATCCCACCGCCCATCTGGGGCTACTTCTGCACACCCTCAAGTGGGTTCTTCTTCGTTTCACTCTTGCCCTCCCACCTTGGTCCCCAGAGTTGCTGGGATTACAGGAACACACCCCACCATGCCTAACCTTTGTCTGGAATTAAGCCAGGGCCCACGCTGTCCCAGTTTGCAGAGCAGCAATGTCATAGTGGCATGCACTACCACAGCTGGGCCTCAGGCTGAAACTTCTTAAAGTCTCTCTGTTCTCTGGGTTGGATCCTGATTGTCTCATGGGGAATTATCAGTTAACCGAGGCCCTCTTCTAGAACCTCCACTAACTAAGCACTCAGTCCCTCTGTTTCCTTTCTTGTTGGCATTGTTTTTGGTAGGGTTATGTGGACTTTTGCTGGCCTTTTTGGGAAATCTAAGATCTCTCCAAATGGGCTTTTTTTTTTTTTTTTTTTTTATGTTTTTGCTATAGGTCGCATGCACTCACCACAGAGAGACAGAGAGATAGTGAGAGGGAAAGAGAGAAATTAACCCTTGGGGTGATGGCCACACCACAATCCCTTCTCCTCCATTCTCCTTCTGGGACTTTGGGTCTGTGTGCACATGTGCACATGATTTTCAGGCCCCCAGATCTGAGACACCAACTAAGATCAACCTTGGCTTTTTCTTTTTTTAAAATTTTTTTGTCATAAGATGCACGAGCTTGCTGGAGAGAAGAGAGACAGGGAGATTCAGAGAGAGGTGAAATGAGAAATCACCTTCCAAGGGGATGGCTACACCTCAATCCCTTCTCCTTACTTCTCCTCTCAAAATTTTGGGCATTCATGCACACATGACCAGCACGATTCTCAGCTGGCTGGATCCAGGACTTGAACTGTGGTTGACCACGTGGGAGCCAGCATCTTAACCACTGCACCACCTGTTGGACCCAGTCATGGCTCTTTTTAAGACCTGTTCTTTTCCACGTACTTCTGCCTCTCCCTCATCTTTTTGCCACCTTGATCTGCCATCTATGCCCCTTTAGTCCTTGTTAGATTCTCCTCCAAGCTCCTTTCGCTTTCATTTGGGGGTTGGGGATGGAATATTACTAAGAGGAAACCTCAGAGATAAGGATTTGTGTGCATAGGTCAAATTTAGTTAGGTTTCTGAACCTTCTCTGAGGGTGGTCTGTGTACTTCCTTGAAAATGTCAGGACCAGCAGTTAGCGTAATGGCTATGTCGATGGACTCCCATGTAGTTGACCGCGGTTCAAGTCCCGGACCTGGTGGCTTAAACTCACGCTGGGCACATGTGTGTGCGTGCCCAAGATCCCAAGAGGAGAATGGAGGAGAAGGGATTGTGGCATGGCCACCTCCCTGGGGGGAGGGTGATTTCTCGCTTTCTGTTTCTCTGTCTCTCTCTGTCTTTCTGGCGAGCGCATGTGCCCTATAGCAAAAACCTCTCAAAAAAGAAGAAAAAACAAAAACCCTGTAGTTGACACCTGCAATTTTACATTGCCTTGGCATTCACTTTGAGTCCTCCCATGTGTCTCCTCTGACACACCTGACCCTAATTCCCCAGAGCAAAACCTCAAGAGCAAGATCAATCCATAATATTGATCTTTGACAACAGACAAGAGCACCCCCAGCTCCTTCTTGGCAAAGCTCGTGTTCTTTCTCTGTCTTTGAGACTTAGATGTTCTGCAGATACCTGTCTTCTCTAGAACTTGGTATCATTTGGACAAACAAATGTCAGTGACATGATCGCCATCAGAAACAGGGAAAAGGGAGCTATTTGGAAACTTAACCTGTCCCATTTGCTAGATCTAGCCAGTAAATTTGGAATGATTAAAACCGGCGTGGGACTAAAAGTTTCATAGTGACAAGTATAAGACTTGGTTCTGTCTGTATCCTTAAATATAATACAGACATACACTTAGGCCTGGGTTTGATGGTCGGACTGGTTTGTGTTAAGATCAGAATACTGTAAGTGCAATCTAAACGCAGAATGCGTAGTGAAAAGGAATTGCTGGGACCAGCAGTTAGCGTAACGGCTGTCGCTGGACTCCCACGTAGTCGACCGTGGTTCGCGTCCCGGACCCGGTGGCTTAAAACTCACGCCGGGCGTGTGTGCGTGCGTGCCCAAGATCCCGAGAGGAGAATGGAGGAGAAGGGATTGTGGCATGGCCATCCCCCGGGTGGGGTGATTTCTCACTTTCTGCCTCTCTGTCTCTCTCTGCCTGGCGAGCGCACGCGCCCTATAGTGAAAACCTCTCAAAAAAAAAAAAAAAAAAAAAAAAAAAAGGAATTGCTGAGTTACTAATTCATGTCAGTTGTGGGGGGAAAAGCTAAGGGGGAAGAAGTAAGTGTTCTTCAATACTTTTTACATTTGTCTGATTTGTCTGTAAGATAAATGAGCTAAGATATCTATGATTAACGTCTCATGCTTTTTTTTTTTACTTCTCTTATTTTATTTTATTTATTTATTTAATTGCCAGAGGGTACATGAGCTCGCCAGAGAGGGATAGAATGGTGGAGGGACAGGACTAGCAGATGGCGTAATGGTTACATAGCTGGACTCTCATGTAGCCGACCACAGTTTGAGTCTTAGACCTGGCAGCTTGAAACTCATACTGGGGCCCATGTATTACATGCCCAAATTTCCAAGAGGAAAATGGAGAAGGGATTATGGCATGGCCATACTCCCTAGAGGGTGATTTCTCACTGTTTCTCTGTCTCTCTGGCAAGTGCACATACCCTATAGCAAAAATCTCTCTAAAAGCAAACAGACAATATATAACAAAAGAAAAAAGACCAGAATGACAGAGGGAGAAAGCAACTCCCAACGGCGATTGCTCACACTATAATCCTTTCTGCTCCATTTCTTTATCCTGTTGGGATTTGGGACATGCATACACATGTGCCTGGCATGTTTTTCAAGTCACTGGGGACAAGATTCAAACTGTAGTTGGTCATGTAGGGTCAGGCCCTCTTAACTAGTAAGCTATGGGGCTGGCTCACTCATAAAATTTTCATAAACTGCTCAAACATAATTGTTAAGAATGAGTTTCTGGGACCAGCAGTTAGCGTAATGGCTATGTCGCTGGACTCCCACATAGTCGACCGCGGTTCATGTCCCGGACCCGGTGGCTTAAAACTCACGCCTGGCGCGTGTGCGTGCGTGCCCAAGATCCCTAGAGGAGAATGGAGGAGAAGGGATTGCGGCGTGACCATCCCCCCTGGGGGGTGATTTCTCGCTTTCTGTCTCTCTGTCTCTTTCTGTCTGGCGAGCACACGCGCCCTATAGCAAACAACTCTCAAAAAAAAAAAAAAAAAAAGAATGAGTTTCTTAGATATAGAAGTGGGATAATAGTTGATAAATAATCTTTTCCAGTAATGATTATGCTTCATAATATATGTCTCCTTTAAGATAGTTGCAAAAAATCATTTCAGTAACTTGAAACCTTAAAGTGGAAGTACATAGTGGAAACTTGTCAAATGTCTGAGTCATTTGTAAGTAAGTTTAAATACTGAAACATTCACTATTAGAGAGAATAAGTTGATATACATCAATGTCTTGCTTTTTTTTTTTTTTGTGAGAGGTTTTCGCTATAGGGCGCGTGCGCTCGCCAGACAGACAGAGAGAGACATAGAGACAGAAAGCAAGAAATCACCCCCCAGGGGGGATGGCCACGCCGCAATCCCTTCTCCTCCATTCTCCTCTCGGGATCTTGGGCACGCACGCACACATGCCCGGCGTGAGTTTTAAACCACCGGGTCCGGGACATGAACCTCAGTCGACTACGTGGGAGTCCAGCGACATAGCCATTACGCTAACTGCTGGTTCCCAATGTATTGTTTTTATAAGGTCTAGAGAAGATAAATATATTTAGGTCTATTGAAAAAAAAGGAGCAATTGCTTCTAGAAATTATGAAATGAATACTGCTTTAAAAAGTTTGCAGCTCTTGGTAGGTTTTACTAAAATTTAAGGTTACTAAGAGTTAAAAATGACAACATATGTAATTTAACTACTGGAAATGATAAGGAAGACAATGGTGTGTACTGATGGCAAGAGGTGTTTGATAAGGAAAGTTAAGAATGGTGCATTTTTGTTTGAAGAAGAAAATGAAAAGAAAATATAATGGGTAGCTTAAAAATTCTAAAAGGTTTGTGAAAGTCTTACCTTGTGTAGGCAAAGCTGACTAAGATTGAATACATGTATTTAAATGTTTTTTAGAAAACATCAGCTTTAGTATTACTAGTACACTGATGCAAAAGTAGGTTAGTCTTCTCTGTTAAAATGACAAAATTTTCTTAGAGTATTGTTCTGAGAACATGAAGATTTCTTTTTTCCCATTTAAGTAATTGGTTTAGGAAACAAAGATTTTGTGTCTTATTAAGATTTTTTTTTTTGGTTTGATTTTATTTTTCTTTCTTCCTTTCTTTTTTTCAGGGGAGAGGTTTTTGCTATAGGGCGCGTGCACTTGCCAGATAGTCAGAGAGAGACAGAGAGACAGAAAGCGAGAAATCACCCCCCAAGGTGGATGGCCACACCGCAATCCTTTCTCCTCCATTCTCCTCTCAGGATCTTGGGCATGCACGCACACGCGCCTGGCATGAGTTTAAGCCACCGGGTCCAAGACTCGAACCGTGATTGACTACATGGGAGTCCAGCCACATAGCCATTACGCCAACTGTTGATCTTCGATGTTTTCTTTTTTTTTCACTTTTTTTTTTTTTTAATTTATGATAGAGTGTGTACGTGTGCATGAGAGAGAAAGAGAAAGAGATGAACGACTCCACGGGTCTGGTGACACCACAGTCCTTCCCTCTAGTCCTCCAGCCTGCCACATTCTGGATGCTCGTGTGTGTGCCCAGCACGTTTCTGGGTGACTAGGCCAGGGGTCACACCACAGTTACCATGTGGAATCTGGCTTCTCTCAAGCAGCACTAAATTGTTGTACTACAGAACTGGCCCATTAATTCTGTCTTTCATCGGATGTTTTGTTACTTAAGAGAAATGAATCTTCCCAATATTAAAAGAAGAAAAAAAAATTTTTTGCGAGGTTTTTGCTGTAGGGCACATGCACTCTCCAGAAAGCAAGAAATCACCCCTGGGTGGCCATGCCGCAATCCCTTCTCTTCCATTCTCCTCTCGGGATCTTGAGCACGCATGCACACGCGCCTGCCGTGAGTTTAAGCTACCGGGTCCAGGATTCAAACCACGGTTGACTACATGGGAGTCCAGGCGACATAGCCATTATGCTATCTGCTGGCCCCAAAAGAGCAAAGTTTTAATCATGCATATGCAATCCTTGATATTCGCATTTAAAACCTTGGCTATCTATCTCTTTGATTAGACCGAGAGCCAAGATCGTATTCAAGTAAGTGTTCTAAGCATTTGACATTTTGGATAAACTTCCAAAAATCAAATTCCAAATTAAGTCTTTTTGACCTCAGATCAACTTTGTGATTTCGTAGTTGGGCCCCTGAAAAGCCTTGAAGGCTGTGTTCTCATATTGTAAAAGAGAGTTATTAAACTAATTAGGGTCATTTGAGATGTTAAATTGTATGAAAGCATTGTCAAATAAGCAATGATGTTTAATCTTCTTTAAATTCTTCTTATGGATATTGTGTTGATATGAGTGTTCCAAATATTGTATGGGAATCTTAGAAATCTGTTATAGCAGTCATAATTTCAGTCATTATGTTAAGAATTTATGTGTCACAGACATATTCAGATTTTCTGGTCAATTGGTAGTAATAATGAACTTTTGTTTTTTTAAATAATTATTTTATGTAACTTTTTTTCTTTATTTTAATTTGACCAGAGAGGGACAGAGAGAGAGAAAGTGAGAAACCAAGCTGCCAGGTACAGGTCTCAAACCATGGTCGGTCATGTGGGAGTCCAGAGCCCTTAACCACCATGCCACCTGCTAGCATCTGAACTTCTGTTTTTAACCATGGTCATCACCCCTTTCTGTCTCTCCACTGACTACAGTTTCTTTAGGCCTAATTTCAGACAGTAAATGTGGTAGAACAAAAAGTGTTTGGCTTACGAAGAGATCTGGTAGGGCTGGCAGGTGGTATGGTGGTTGAGGGCACTGGACTCCCACATGGCCGATGGCAGTTCGAGTCCTGGACCCGGTGGCTTGCTTTCTCACTTTCTCTCTCTCTCCCCCTCTCTCTCGCTGTCTTTCTCTGCTCAAACTAGAAAATAATAATAATAATAAATAAAGTTAAATAAAATAATTCTTTTTTGGAGAGGTT
Organism: Tupaia tana; assembly: GCA_026018925.1. Classification (NCBI taxonomy): domain Eukaryota; kingdom Metazoa; phylum Chordata; class Mammalia; order Scandentia; family Tupaiidae; genus Tupaia; species Tupaia tana. Next base: position 11,336,119 of record JAKSZU010000025.1, on the reverse strand, counting down.
TTTCGCTATAGGGCGCGTGCGCTCGCCAGACAGACAGAGAGAGACATAGAGACAGAAAGCGAGAAATCACCCCCCAGGGGGGATGGTCATGCCGCAATCCCTTCTCCTCCATTCTCCTCTCGGGATCTTGGGCACGCACGCACACGCGCCCGGCGTGAGTTGTAAGCCACCGGGTCCGAGACGCGAACCGCGGTCAACTACGTGGGAGTCCAGCGACATAGCCATTACACTAACTGCTGGTTCCCAATAAAATAATTCTTAAAAAAAGAGATTTGGTACATATTGCATATTGTCTTTTAGTAAAGGACACGGGCCTTAATTATATTTAACTTTTGACTTCAAAACCTTGATTCAGGGTTATAAGAATGAAATCCAGGGGCCAACCGGTGATCTGGTGTTTGGGGCCCCTGGATCCCCTGTGTCCGACCACATAGTTTTAGTCCTGGACCCAGTGGCTTGAGGAGTGCGCTGGGGGCACTTGTGCATGCCCAGGGGCCTGGGAAAGTGAGAAATCACCTCCTGGGGGGAGGGCCATGCTGCAATTCCCTCTCCTCCATTCTCCTCCTGGGATCCTGGGCACGCTCACACACATGCCTGGCTGAAATTCAAGCCACCGGGTCAGGGACTCGAACTGTGGTTAGCCATATGGGAGTCTAGCAATGTAACTGCTATGCCATCTGCTGGCCCTGCCCTGTAGCAAATTAAAAATTGAAATCCGTGCATCCTAATAATGATTTTCTTCTTTTCACAGAGAAGGGGAAAATATGAGAAGATAAAGTAACCCATCGGACAAACCCTTTGCGCATTGTGAAGTCTTTAAGCAGAGCTAGCCCTGTGACATAGTGAGGTGATGAGGTGTGCTGTGGTGTCACAAAATCCTGCTTCGGTCCTTCCTGTTATTAAACTAACCCGTCTGTCTGCCCGAGTCACAAGTCAAACTGTCCACACTAGGTTTGGTGAAGGGAAGCACAGCTTCACTGTCACGTACAAAGCAGAGAGAATGAGCAGTGAACACTGAAGGAACCCGATCCCTTCTCACTTCTCAAGGGGTTCCATGCGTGTGTTCTTTTTTTTTTTTTGGAGAGGTTTTTGCTATAGGGCGCGTGCGCTCGCTAGACAGAGAAAGACATAGAGACAGAAAGCGAGAAATCACCCCCCAGGGGGGATGGTCACGCCGCAATCCCTTCTCCTCCATTCTCCTCTCGGGATCTTGGGCACGCACGCACACGCGCCCGGCGTGAGTTGTAAGCCACCGGGTCCGAGACGCGAACCGCGGTCGACTACGTGGGAGTCCAGCGACATAGCCATTACGCTAACTGCTGGTTCCCCATGCGTGTGTTCTTAAGGGCAGTCTCAAGGGTTGGGGTTTCAGGTGCATGATCAGCTCCATGATTGGTTCAGATGGAAGGAGAAATGGTGACACCATGGACAGGCCAGTTGTGTGGCCTCCTGTGCATGCTCTCTGACCTTCAGGTGTATATAGATTCAGAGATTCAAGATTCAAGATTTGAACTGAAATATTTGGAAGAGACTAACAGTTTGAATGCTGCAGTAGGCCAAAGATGAACACAGGAAAGAGAGGTTCCAGAATACCTTCACGATGAGAATAAGCAGATGGAAGAAGGAGACCACGCCATCATGCATCTGCACCACAGCACGCAGAAACCACCGACTGGGTGTGGGAAGAAGCAGCTTTTAGAACACGTGACAGCAACTCTGCAGAAAGGGCTCGACCACCTGCCCGACGAGAGCCGGGTGCCCAACCCCACACAGATGTACCAGCTGTTCAGCAGGGGAGGGCGGGCAGCCCTGGAGTGAGTATAAGACTTTGGGACGGTTGTCACCAATCCTGAGAAAGATAGAGACTTGGTCCAAGACCTCCTGGACTGCAAGGACAGAGTGGAGCCTGTGACCAAGATGTGTCCCAGAGGAATGAGAGTCCTGTACTCTGATGGGACAGGAGACCTCGCAGGCCTGCCGGGCTGATCGTAAACACACCGACTCGAGCTAGGGCAGGCAACCAGGAGGCCTTGGGCAAAGAGCCGGAGAGGATCCCAGACTAGGCCGTGGTCGTATTCAGGTTCCTCATGGTAAAGATGGCTTTGAGGCATTTCGTAAGAAAGATTTGGCCAAAAGGCTCCATGTTGGAAAGAGCACCTCTGTTTTTTTGTTTTGTTTTGTTTCATTTTACAGGTTTTTTGCTATAGGCACGTGCGCTCACCAGACAGACAGAGAGAGACAGAGAGACAGAAAGCGAGAAATCACCCCCCAGGGAGGATGGCCACTTCACAATCCCTTCTCCTCCATTCTCCTCTCGGGATCTTGGGCACACACGCACACACACCCAGTGTGAGGTTCTTTTTTTTTTTTTTTTTTTTTTCAATTTATTTATTTGCATTCATTCACTGAACATCATTACAGCATACAAAATGAGATTTTCCATCCAAAGTACACTATATATTGTCTCAATCAAGCACATCAACAAACATGTTATTGTCAGCAAATGATCTTCCATTTCTTGTCTTCTGTATGTTTTGCTTTTTTTCCCCCCATCCTTGATTCTCTATCTCTTACCCTCTGCCATCTCCCACTCTCCTCCCACAGTCTCTGGTATCTATGTTTGCTTTCTATACTGTTTTCTCCTCACATTTTATTGTATCACCAAAGACCCTAATCAATCCAAATACCCTCATAGCAAACACAGGTGATACCCGCATTTCCATGAACACAAGTCTTACTTTACGCATCCTATAAAGTAGCACCTAGCTGTGGCTACATATCCTACTGCAGTCATTGAATAAATATATTTTTTTTCTGAAACTTTTTTTTTGGTAACTCAATTTACATTCCTTCCCTAAGCTTCATCACAGCATACAAAATGCAATCTCCCTTCCAGTACACACTGCATAGTGATACAATCATGCACATTACAAAAAATTTTCCATTACTAGTTCCTAGAATTACTTCCACCCCTCTTTCTGACCCTCTGTCCCTTCCCACCCTCCTCTCACACCACCTCCGGTGTCTACAATTGTCCTTCATTCCCTTCCCACCCACGTTGCATTGATCACACAATTTCTTACATAATCTAACTACTTTCCATGGTGAGTTCACTCATTACTACTAAGAAAACCAGTTTTAACTTAACTCAAAAAAATGCCAAGGAACTTTGCTTAAAGCCAGGAAACAAGTTAGGATTCTGTTCAAATGGAAGGTGCATGAACCTATCAGTCTCATGTACTTTTATCTTCTGTTCTGGTTCAATTTTCCTGATTAAATTCTGGGATATAATATTCAACTCCAGACTTGTCCCTATGATTCAGTTGGCCACTTTCACAGTTTTTGGACTCTTATTTCCGTGTGTCTATGTTTAATTTTCTTGATACAGCACACCCTTGAGAACTTCTTGGAGATCTGGTCTGGTGCTGGTAAATTCTTTCAGGTTTTGTTTATCTGAGAATGTTCTTGTCTTTTCTTCCCACCTGAAAGATAATCTTGCCGGGTACAGTATTCTTGGCTGAAATAGCTTCTCTCGTAACACTTTGAATATATTTTCCCATTCTCTCCTCTCTCGCATTGTTTCCGATGAGAGATCTGCTGTTAGCCTGATGGGATGTCCTTTGTAGGTAACTTGATGTTTCTCTCTTGCCAATCTTAGTATCTTGTCTTTGTCTGCGGTTTTGGTCAGCCTGGCTATAATGTGTCTTGGAGAAGATCTTCTTGGGTTGATTTATTTGGGGTCCTTTGTATTTCCTGGGACTGGATCTTTGAATGCCTCTCTAGGTTTGGAAAGTTTTCTTGCAGGATTTCATGGAATAGATTATCAATGCCCTTATGGGTCTCTTCACCTTCTGGAATGCCAATTATCCGGATATTTGGACATTTGATGGTATCCAGTACTTCTCGCATATCATTCTCAAATTTTTGAGCCATTTTCTCAGTCTTCGTGGTGGATTTTTCTAAGTCAGCCATTTTCTCTTCTACATCTGAGATTCTATTTTCTGAATGATCTAGTCTGCTTTTAATACTTTCAAGGGAGATTTTGACTTCTTGTATTATAGACTTCATCTCTAGCAGTTCCATTTGAGTCTTTTGTAAAGTGTGTAATTCCTCTTTTAGATCTTGCAAGAATTTCCTCATCTCCTGGAACTCGGCAACTTCTTTCTCCTTTCTCTTTAGCAGTTCATTATCTCTCTTTTCTTCCATCTCTGTTAGCTTCGACATTACGAATGCTCTAAATTCCTTATCAGACATTTCCATGACTTTCACTGAACTGCTTGTGGATGAAGGAGAGTTACTCTTTTCCATTGGAGGAGAGGTATTTTCTCGCTTTCCCATATTTCTTGTGATCCGACGGTGATTTCTTGTCATCTGATGAATGGCGTGTTTCTTTGAAATTCTTGAAGTTAAGCCTCAATGTTCAGGAGCAAGCAGACAGAGGTGTTCTAGAATCTGTTTGCCGTTCTGTTGTGATCGCACACTAGCTTTGTTTGCTGGAGGCTGAATTATGAGTAGAAAATCTTCATTTCTCCTGTTCCCTGAAATATCTAGTTCCCAGTAGCCATCCTCAGTGTGAGTTTTAAGCCACCGGGTCCGGGACGCAAACCGCGGTTGACTACGTTGGAGCCCAGCGACATAGCCATTACACCAACTGCTGGTCCCAAGAGCACCTCTGTTGATGCAGAGAAGCCTGAGGGTGGCATGACCTTGGCCCGCAAGCTGGAGGGCACGCTCAAGGACACAGAGCTCTCCAGGGACATCGCGGCTCACTTCAAGCAGCACACGCAGAATCGAGGTGACCCCGGCCCTGTCGCCCTCACGGTGAACACACTCACACTGGGTTACTGGCTGACCCCATGCACGTGGGCGTGCCTTTCACTCCAGACATGGTCCAACTTCAGGAAGTCCAGCAGTCGGAAACTTCAGTGGCAAACCACTTTGGGGCATGATGTTTTAAAAGAGGGGTTTAATGGGACCAGCAGTTGGTGTAATGGCTATGTCACTGGACTCCCATATAGTCGACCATGGTTCGAGTCCCAGACCCAGTGGTTTAAACACATGTCGGGCACATGTGCATGTGTGCCCAAGATCCCGAGAGGAAGATGGAGGAGAAGGGATTGTGGCATGACTACATGATTATCCCCCCTGGGGGATTTCTCACTTTCTGTCTCTCTGTCTCTCTCTGTCTCTCTGGCGAGCACATGTGCCCTATAGAAAAAACCTCTCCAAAAAATAAAAAAAGAAAGAAAGAAAGAAAGAAAGAAAGAAAGAAAGAAAGAAAGAAAGAAAGAAAAAGAGAAAAAAAGAGAAAAAAAAAAGAAAAGCAGGGTTTAATGAAGGGAAGAAGGAGGTCCAGGTGCCCCTCTTCCAGACGCTGGTGCCTTTCATGTACAACGAGGGAGAAGGGTCCACCTTGAAGGACATAAAAATGGCCACTGGGATTGAAGTACGTTGCAGTTCCTGTCTGGTGGCAAAGCTCGGGTTCCGTTGAAGAGTCCCAAAGGAAAGGCAGTAGAAGAGGGAGACATTCTTTTTAATGAAGAGTTGAAGCACAAGTTGTTTAGAATAAAGATCAAATTCAGATGAGGGAAACTGGGGGAGCGCCGAGCAGGTGTTTAAGGACAGGCCATATCAGATCAGTGCTGCTGTCTTCAGGGTCACGAAGATGAGGAAGACTCTGCTCATAGCCTGCTCATGTCTGAACTATGCCATCAGCTGAATGTTCCAATAAAGCCTGGAGATTTGGAAAAGAGAATGGACTCTCTTACAGACAGCGAGGAGAGAGAGACAGAGACAGTCCGAGTCAGTACCACTGCGCGGCCTGCTAACCAGAGACTGTTTTCTGCAGCACTAGAAGTGGCGGACCACAGCCCTGCATCTCCAGGACTGTGATTGAACCAGCTGTGGGCACATTGGGAAGAGAAGAAAAGGCGATGATTGGGGCCGGCAAGTGGCATGGTGGTTAAAGGTGCTGGACTCCCACATGGTCGACCACGGTTCAAGTCTCGGACCTGGTGGCTTGCTTTCTCACTTCCTCTCTCTCTCTCTCTCTCTCTCTCTCTGATCAAACTGGAAAATAATAATGATAATAATAATAAATAAAGTTAAAAAAAAAAAAAGGCGATGATTGCCAATCATCCTTCCCAAGGCTCAAGGATTTTCCAATGGCACCTATCAATATATCCTTTGTCCCCATTCCTGGTCCCCAACTCATTATTTTAGGCATTTAAATGGTGTCTGTTGGAACCAGCAGTTGGCGTAATGGCTATGTTGCTGGACTCCCATGTAGTCAACCACAGTTCGAGTCCCAGACCCAGTGGCTTAAACTCATGCCGGGTGCATGTGCGTGTGTGCCCAAGATCCTGAGAGGAGAATGGAGGAGAAGGGATTGCGGAGTGGCCATCCCCTTGGGGGATGATTTCTCGCTTTCTGTCTCTCTGTCTCTCTCTGTCTCTTTGGCAAGCTCATGCGTCCTATAGCTAAAACCTCTCAAAATAAATAAATAAATGGTGTCTGTTGGTCTGTGCAAAATAACTTTGAAGTTGGACAAGAAGACACTGGTTAAAGAAGTTCCTTCATAATGACGCATTCTTATGCCAAAAAGCTGAAACTTTGTTTTTGTGCATGTGAGCATCAGTGCAACATGAGGAAGACGCTTCGTGCTGCAGTCTTCAGCTACGAGCTTGCTCAGAAATTCCTGACGACGCACTCATAGCCGAACACTTCTCATGAAACCAGGGAACCCTCGATGGGCGACGTTAAGGACACTGTCAGTGTTCAAAACCGGTGAGTTGATTAATGCAACCTAGACACTGGCGTCTGTGTTTTTCATGCATTTTAAAAACTTTCATGCTTTGATGACTGATTCATTTATTTACTTATTTATTTTTAACAAATCAGAATTCTAATTAGATGGGGTTCCTAATGCACCAGGTCGGCCGTGCCTGGCACGGGGAGCCAATCGGCTTCCTCCCATCCCACCGAGTTCTCGTGAACTTGAGGGAGTCAAGCGTTGGTGTTTCCATTCTGAGACGGAGTCTCATGGTCTCTTTCTTTGCATCAGCGAAACTGCCATTTGATGTTTTAAAGTGCAGTGTTGTTATATCACCATAAGGAAGGTTGTTTGAGTCTCACAGTCACACTTAGGGACAGTCCTTGTCCTCTGCTGTGCCACTGTACAAAGTTCCAGAGGACACTGAGAGTCTTGAAATTGTGAAGCAGAGGTGGTTTTGTTGAAAGACTGACAGGACTTCATTGGCACCCGCTCACATGTTGTGTGTGACCGTGAGGTCACACAGCACCGTGCATGTCCAGGTGTGAGGTTCTTTCTATTTTACATAATTGCGTGTTTCCCTTGGATTAAAAGATACTCAAGGGGGCCAGCAGGTGGTGTAGTGGTTAAGGCACTGGACTCCCACATGATTAACTGTGGTTCAAGTCCTAGACTTGGCAGCTTGAAACTCATGCTGGGTGAATGTGCCCAAAATCCTGAGAGGAGAATGGAAGAGAAGGGATTGCAGTGTGACCGTCCCCCCTGGGTGGTGGTTTCTCACTTTCTGTCTCTCTGTCTCTAACAAACCCACATGCCTTTTAGCAAAAATCTTTTACATAAAGGCTACCAAAGGAATATAGATTATGGTCTGAATGTTTAAAGCAATAATTTATGGAATATGCCAAGTTTAGACTATCTGATTTTGTGTTACGTTATTAGAAGACTCTCTCTCTCTCTTTTTTTTTTTTTTTTTGAGAGGTTTTTCGCTATAGGGCGCGTGCGCTCGCCAGACAGAGAGAGAGAGACATAGAGACAGAAAGCGAGAAATCACCCCCCAGGGGGGATGGTCACGCCGCAATCCCTTCTCCTTCGTTCTCCTCTTGGGATCTTGGGCACACATGCACACATGCCTGGTGTGAGTTTAAGCCACCGGGTCCGGGACACGAACCGCGGTCGACTACGTGGGAGTCCAGCGACATAGCCATTACGCTAACTGCTGGTTCCCAAGACTCTCTCTTTGAAGAAAGTTCAGATGACTCTCATATTCCAAGCAGCTCTGAAAGATGCTTTACTTACAGTTCAGATCTCGTTCATTTTCTGTTTGGGAAATTTTCCTTTCTTTTCCCTCAGCAGAGGGTCCCTGCTAGGCCTGGAGCCGGGAGCCCTCCTTTCAGCCTCTTCCCTCCCTTCCAACTGGGTCATCCTTCTGTGCCTGAAGGAGTTGGCACCTCATTAAAGCGTGTGTTAATAGCAATGGATTAGACGATCCACCAGTATCTGGCCCTAGTGTTGGGGACTAAGGAATCCCTGCTGTTGGGGACTTAGGGATCTTGAAGACTTCCACCCACCTCCATAATCGTACCATATTGGTGACCCCTGATTGTCTCCAGAGTCAGACGTATTGTGGGGACTTCTTGGGGAAGGTGATGGGCCCCATGGTTTCTGGGTAACATAGTTATTTGGCAGTTATGTCTTCCCTTAAGCAGCGTGATAGAGAACCCTCTTCCCAAAGGGTGTTCCTTAGGCCACCTGCTCAGAGTCACCTGAGCAGTTTTTGTTTAAAATATGGATTCCTAAGTCCTCCCCCATACCTACACTTTGACAGATTCCTTAGGTAGTCCTACAGATATTATGCAGAGTCTTTAGGTATTATTAATTTTTTTAAAAGTTTTTGCCATAGGCTGCATGCACTCAATGAAGAGAGACAGAGATGGAGAGAGAGACAGAGAGAAAGAAAGTGAAATTGTCCCCCCCCCCCAGGTAGCCATGATGGAATCCTTCCTCCTCCATTCTCTTCTTGGGTCTTGGGCAGGCACATGCATGACATGGCATGATTTGCAAGCTTCCAGGTCCAGGACTCCAGGGAAGGCGGGCCATGTGGGAATCCAGTCCCTTTATCACCAAGCAACCTGCTGGCTCACTTCAGGTAATTTTAATGCTGACTAAAGTTTAAGAACCAGAGCAGTATGGAGCAGGGGCTCTCAACCCTGGCTGTACATTAGAATCCACTGGGACTTATTTTTACATGTTTGATTCCCAGGTCATATTTCTTTAAATTCTGGTTTTACTGGTCTGGAGTAAGTGCCAAAAAGGAGTATATTTCGATATTTCTCAGATTATTCTTATGTGTAACTGAGACAACTAGAACTGTCCTCCTATCCTACTCAAGCTAGGCCTAGAGGCTGAAAACTGACAGCACTTTGGCTTCCCCACACTTCACTCTCTGTTAACATATTGAGTTGTCAGAAAAGTCATGATTTTTTTAAATGTATTTCAAAGGTTATTTATTTATTTTAAGAGAGAATTTTTCTATAGGGTATGTGTGCTTTCCAGAGAGATAGAAAACAAGAAATAACTCCCTAGGGGGGGTGGCCATACCGCAATCCCTTCTCCTTGATTCTCCTCTTTGGATTTTGGGCACACACACACACACACACACATACCCCTGGTGTGAGTTTTAAGCCACTAGGCCCAGGACTCGAACTAGGGTCGACTACATGGGAGTCCAGCAATGTAACCATTATGCCATCTGCTGGTCCCAAAGGTCATTTATGTATATAAAGAACAAAGATCAGTCAATGACATATTGCCCAGTTTGATAACCTTTTGCCATCTTTCAGTGAGCTTCATAACTCCTCATTCATAGAAGAACCTGTCTTTATGGATGAGAAACTGAACGAGGTCCTGATTTACAGCCTCATCTGATTTGAGCAGTATACCATGTAAGGAGATTTGAAGAGAGCGAAACAAGTGGAAGTCAGATGGCTCAAGGTCAAGTGAATATGGTGGGTGTGGCCACATGTCCCATCCAAGCTCTAATAATTTTTGACGGGTGATCAAACTTGTGTGTGGCCTCACGTTGTCATGATGGAACACAACTCCTCTACGATCAATGAGCTCTGGACGTTTCTGGATGATGGATTCGTTCAAACTGTCCAATTGCCAGTAGTACACATTTGAATTGATTGGTTCTTTGGTAGAAGCTCAAAAAACATGGCATCCTTAAAATCCCAGCACACTGAGAACGTGACCTTCCTCTGATGAATGTCTGCTTTCCGTGTCCTTTGGGGCGAATCGTCACATCAGGATGAAGATCATTTATGCACCACATTGCTGTAAACAATCTACTTCCCATCACCAGTTGTCAGCTGCTTCAGAAAAAGGATCATTTTCCTCACACTTAATGAGCATATTGTAGGTGTTTATAGGAATCAGCAAATAACTTCTTTGAGTTCATGAGGAACTCAGTATTGAGCTGACATATCCCAGCTTCTTCGGGTGGTCCTGAACACTTGAAGGCCGGATGTTCAATGATTCCCCCATCTCTCGTCTTGTGTAACATGGGTTTGACTCAATCAATGCCTTTATTTTGTGGTCATCAACCTTGGTGGACCTCCCTGACTGAGGAGCATTGTTGTGATTCACCAGCATGGAATTTTGCGAACCGTCGTTGGCACTAGTTTTCTTCTAGAGCATCGTCATTGTAAACTTTACGCAATTTCTCACAAGCTTGATGCATATTCTTCCTTTTATGAAAGTAAAATAGCAAAATAAGGTGAAAATGCACAATTTGGTCTTCCATCTTCAACTTGTAAAATCTCCAAAACTCAGGAACCAGCAGTTAGCGTAATGGCTATGTCGCTGGACTCCCACGTAGTCGACCGCGGTTCAAGTCCCGGACCCAGTGGCTTAAAACTCACACCGGGCGTGTGTGCGTGCATGCCCAAGATCCCGAGAGGAGAATGGAGGAGAAGGGATTGCGGCGTGATCATCCCCTCTGGGGGGTGATTTCTCGCTTTGTCTCTATGTCTCTCTCTGTCTGTCTGGCGAGTGCACGCGCCCTATAGTGAAAAAAAAAAACCTCTCAAAAAAAAAAAAAAATCTCCAAAACTCAACCAAATTGCTTCATTCTTTTTAGAATGAAGCTAGAACCGTCCACCGTCCAACAACATAGCAGTAACACAGATGCGAATGACTCTCGTACTTCTAAAGATGAACTAGTGCCATCTGCTGCAAAAATGCGTCATGAGTTTTCCAACAACCCAATACTTGACTGATTCCACTGCCTTCATTAGCATGGCTTTATCCAGGGAGTTTCTTTCCAGGGTAGATGGATTGGTCATTCTAGGAACTTCTTGAAAGACACAACTCTTCGGTAAAAAAGTATCTACAGATAGCTTTTGCACCCTAAGATTCTTAGAACACTGCTGTAAACTCCTTGCCTTGCTGTTTCCATCAATCCTGGGTTGTTATTTCATGATCCTTCATTGCCCCAACCCCCACTTTCAAAAACTCGCCTTAAGCAAATGTCCAGTTCTTAATAAATCTGGCTTTGCCTCTCCCCGAACCCCCAAACGCTGCTAAAGATTGTTGTATGTTGTATGTCCTCAGCTCCTTAAGCAATAAACTCAGCTTTGTCTTATTCATAGCAAAAACTAAACCAAAAAACTCATAAATGCTATAGCTAGGGTTGAGAACCACCAATAGAACAGAGAGAGTGCTGACAACAAATGGCCTGTTTTACCTAATTACCTTTCTCCTGGCTCTATTGCTTATGAACTCGGTGACCTTGTTCAGGTTACCTGACCTCTCTGACTCTTCGTTTCTTTTGTAAAACAAGATTTTGGGATACTTCTCCCATACCTCAGAAACAAGAAAGGCTCAAAAAAAATGATGGCTGTCGAAGTGGACTACAACCTGGAACATTCTCTCTACATACATGGCCATGAATATAAGCTGAGGGTATCAGCTCCCTTGTATGGAGCACCTACCATGGGGTCAGAAAGCACAAGCACCTCAGTCCATGTGCTCCTTTCTATTGTCCAAAGCACACATTGCTACCCGAGCATGTAGTCATCCCCATGGTGAGTCTGGCAACTTCAGGCTCCCTTTTATCATAGCACTCTGGTCAGTCAACAGTAACAGGTCCAGGTTGGCCATCTTGCTAAAACTTATCCTCACCAAGTTTCTACCAGGCACTATGCTACATGTTTTATTTTTTTTAAAGAATTATTTTATTTTATTTATTCATTTGTTTATTTTAATTTGACCAGAGAGAGACACACACACACAGAGACAGAGAGGGAAAGTAAGAAAGCAAGCCACCATGTCCGAGACTTGAACCGTGGTCAGTCATATGGGACTGCCCAGCACCTTAACCACCAAGCCACCTGCTATTCCCACTACATGGTTTATTGAACTTCATTTTTTAATTTATTAATTTTCATTGTTATTTATATATTTAATTGCTATACATCATTGAGATTGTAAAGAGGCTTTACCCAGCGTGATATATTCCTCACTCCAGCCCAGTTGATAAACTTCATTTTTTAAATCTTCACAACCTAATATAACAAATTTTAGTGTCACATTCTAAGTTCACTGACAGAAGTTAATTAACATGTGTTTATTAAGTAGCAGAGGTTAGTTCTGAGCCTAGGTTGGCTTTCTGCATAGCACACGTCATCTACACAATGACCATCTATTATGTACCTGAGTGCTAAGCTCTCTGACACAAAATAAGGTCAGGTGGTTATGCTTTTACTCTACCTGCATGGTTGGTGGCCCTGATGCCATGAGGAGCCACAATCCTCCCTCTGTCCTCTTGGGATTTTTCAGCTGGGCCTGAGAATTAAATTGACATACACCGATTCGTAGGAGAAAAGCATACACACGTATTTAATAAGTGTTATGTAACATGGGAGCCCTTGTAAGCAATGAACCCAAAGGAGATGCAACCCCTAAATGCTTTTAAGCCGGGATGAATAAAGAGAGTCAGTGTTAGAAAAGTAACCAAGCCATGCGGGGAGGCTAAAGGAAGATAAGAATTCTTTTATCGAGGTCTGTTTATACAGGATTCTCTTGGTCTCTGCTTCGCGTCCTTGATGATAAGAACGTTACTTTCTTCCTGGTATAGGAAGGGCATCTTCGCATGGAGGTTTTATCTCCTGCTTCCAGGAAGGAAAAGGGGAGGGTCAGAGCATCCTTCTACTTCTGCTGCTTTTATATTTATTTTTGTAAGTGCCTCTAGCTCAAACTAATCCTTATGCCAAAGTGGCATATTTTGGGGTGGCATATCCCCCCACCTTTCAGTGGCTATCTGGGAAAATACTGGAGGGCCTGTGCTTCCTGAATTCACAGAATAAACTCCTACATAAACACAGAATAAATTCCCTGAGTTAGTAAGAACAGTGGAGGGCGGTAGGGGGCGATATGGGACGTGCTCCCACCATCTAGCTAGGGAGGTCTGTCTGATTTCCAGGGCTGCAAATACACAAGCCAAGGTCCTAGTACAAGAGGCTGAGGCTGCCTGCTTCCACTGGCTTCACCCAGCGTAAGGGGCATGGTCGTAACAGAGAAAGGGAGTGTCTGCCTTGAAGGAGTCAAGATAACCTTGAAGGGAATAGATGAATGTACATATTGATGAAGCAATTTGTGTAAGTATTGATTCCTAGAAGCCAGAGTCTGGATTCTTAGCTCACATAATAGAGGAGGGGTTTCTTATAAATAAGGCTACAGAACAACTTTCTTTTATTAACCCAACCAACTCTTGTTATTGGGGGGTCTTATTATTTTTGTTTATAAATACGCAACTGATGGAGAATATGGCATGGCCTATGGCTTGATGGTTATTGATCGACGGCATGATTAATAGAGTTCAAAACCTATTATAGGGGGAACCAGCAGTTAGAGTAATGGCTGTGTCGCTGGACTCCCATGTAGTCGACCGCGGTTCGTGTCCCGGACCCGGTGGCTTAAAACTCACGCCGGGCGCGTGTGCATGCATGCCCAAGATCCTGAGAGGAGAATGGAGGAGAAGGGATTGCAGCATGACCATCCCCCCTGGGGGGTGATTTCTTGCTTTCTGTCTCTATGTCTTTGTCTGTCTGGCGAGTGCACGTGCCCTATAGCAAAAACTTCTCAAAAAAAAACAAAAACAAAAACAAAAAAACCTATTATACATAGCTACAAAGACAATCTCAAACAGAGAAGAAACATGATTTTCTAAAGGAATATTGATAATACAAAGATAAATTCTCTGGCTGCAGAATGCTTGTTGGAAAGAAACCATGATGATTTCTCCTCTGGAAAGAAGAGAATGCAGTTCTGGAAAGTTCTGCTTCACTCTAAACTATATCTAGTGCAAGACTGAATATGGTATTCCATGGGATTCTGCTTCTATTTCTCTTCAATCATTGACAAGTTACTTGCATTTATTTAATGTCCAATGCTCTGAAAATTGTCTTCCAAGGTTGTTTTTTTTTTTTTTCTATAACTATCATGTCATGAGTAGGACAAAAGAGTCATATACTTGGCTGTACATGAGAACAGAAGAGGCTAAGAGTCCATTAGTGTGTGGAATGGACAGGGGAACAAACAGTAATAAACTAGTAATATTGGAACATCTGTGTACCCATCCAACTACTTGTGCTGAATGTGAGGTGGCGTGTTTATAGCTGGTGATACACAAACAAAACACAAGTCTCTGGCTCAGAAGCTCCTGGGCTTGTAGGGAAGAAGAAAAAACAACCATGTAAACAAATGGAGGCATCCTTATATGCAAACCTACTCATTAAAAATATGTTGGGTTCTATATTTTCAGATGGGAGAATCTATTCTCTATTGTTTTAAATTAAAAAAAATAATAATTTTGGTCCATACCCATCCAAAAATCCCAATTTTTGTAAGCAACTCTCAAAGCACTTGTAAACACTTCTTCAGCTATCTCCTATTTCTAGTTTAATGTAAAACACTTTAAACCCCCAATGCTTACTTTTTGGCACTTAGTGAACTCCTTGTGTCTTTATATGGTATATGAAAATATTAAAGAGCAAAGGGCGTAAATCATGTTTGACTTCACCTGCAAACAATAAGACCTCAGTGCATCCCACCCTGTGATTGTCGATCCACTGCACTTGATATTTTTCTAGACTGAAAGAGAACATACCATGTTCAGTGAAGCTCTCCAGAATCAACTACACCTTCAAAAGTGTTCTGCATTTTCTTGTGTATAGAAAAAGTAGATAGGGACCCATGTCTGGCCCAGCTGGGGTCCTGTGTGTGTTTACCTTTCTCAAGACAGTTAGTTACCCCTAAAGTATGCACTTTTCCAGGTGTCTCGTGTTCACCTGTTTCCCTGGTACATTTCTGGTAGATATTTTCACTTAACATTGTGCACAGTACAGAACAAAGAAAGATGGAGAGACAGTCCTTTGAGGAGATCAGCCAGCAGATGACTGCGGGGCCCTCTGTGCCCCCTTGCCTGCTTCTTCATATTGATTATGATGGGTTCCTGATCTGGACAGGTACTATTGGGTGAAACATTTTGCAAATCATTATAGCAAATGTTCATTAGTTGAATCCTCAGATCACAAGGGATATGCTGTGGTTTGAATGCCCACCCCCCCCCCCCAAAAAAATGTGCTGAGATTTGGCCATGATGTGACTAAGATAGTTTTGAAAGGTGCGGCCTCTGGAGATGATTTAGGGTTAAAATCAACACTGGGATCCCATGACTGACTCCTGGCGGGTTTATCCAGAGAGAGAAGAAGAGAACCAGAGCAGATATGTATGGACATGGATGCATGTGCTCCTGTTTTTCCCCATGTTTATTTTTTTTTAAGAATTATTTAATTTTAGACATCATTATTTTTTAAAGATTTATTTAATTTTATTCATTTATTTTTAAAATTTGATGAGAGAGAGAGAGAGAGAGAGAGAGAGAGAGAGAGAGAGTCAGAAAGCAAGCCACCAGGTTTGGGACTTGAACTGTGGTTGGTCATGTGGGAGTGTCCAAAGCCTTAATCACCATGCCACTTGCTGGTGTCCCCCCCCTTTAAAAAATCATTATTATTTTTAATTTGATCAGAGAGAGAAAGTGAGTAACCAAGTGAGCAGGCAAGCCACTTGGTCCAGGACTTGAACCACGAAGTCCAGCACTTTAACCACCACACCACCTGCCAGCCTCGTCTCCCTTGTGTTTTAATGAAACTAGAAGACCCCTCACCAGATGTAGTCCCTGGACTCTGGTCTTCCAACAATGAGCTCCGTAGACCTTTTTTTTTTTTTTTTTTTTTTTTTTTTTTTTTTTTTTAAGTTTAAAGGGAGTCTTTATTAGCTGGCCAGTGACTAGTCTGAGGCTTGGTGGGTGGGGGAGGACTGAGAGTCAGAACTGTAGCCCTGATGTTTGAGCAGTCTTTTTATAGGGGGTCATTTCCCAAGGGCTCCTATGTAAGCAGTTACAGAAGCTGAATCAAGTAGGTTAATTATTTCTGATTATTTCTGAGGGGAGTGGAGTTTCTATGTAAGCACTTACATGGCTTTTTTCTCTTTTTTTTTGGAGAGGTTTTTGCTATAGGGCACATGCACTCGCCAGACAGACAGACAGAAACATAGAGACAGAAAGCAAGAAATCACCCCCCAGGGGGGATGGTCATGCCGCAATCCCTTCTCCTCCATTCTCCTCTCAGGATCTTGGGCACGCACGCACATGCGCCCAGGGTGAGTTTTAAGCCACCCAGTCCGGGACGCGAACTGCGGTCGACTACATGGGAGTCCAGCGACATAGCCATTAAGCTAACTGCTGGTTCCCAGCACTTACATTGTTAAACGAAAGGGTTTCAGGCTAGTTAGCAAAGACAGTAGCAGGGACAGGATGTCACCCCAGGGTGCGGTTTTTTGTAATGGCTAGCAGGAGCTATTTTCTCATGGGAAAAGCAAACAGGTTTGCAGAAGCAGACAGCCAGGTTAGGATAAGGGAACAAAATGGGAGAACAGTTGCTCATGTGCAAGATCTAATATGTGGCCTTCCACAGTACAATTTTTTTTTTTCACAGTACAATTTTGCATTACCACCAGCACAGAATGAGAGTCTGTTGTTCCATATCCTTGGTTCTTGTCAACATTTGGTGTTTGAGGATTTTGGACATTGGCCAGAAAGCCTCTTTTTCTTTCTTTCTCTCTCTCTTTCTCTTTTTCTTCTTTCTTTCTTTTCCTTTTGCTCTTTTTTTTTTTTTTAATTTATTTATTTGCATTCATTCTCTGAACATCATTACAGCATACAAAATGAGATTTTCCATCCAAATTACACTATATATTGTCTCAATCAAGCACATCAACAAACATGTTATTGTCAGCAAATGATCTTCCATTTCTTGTCTTCTGTATGTTTTGCTTTTTTCCCCCCATCCTAGATTCTCTATCTCTTACCCTCTGCCATCTCCCACTCTCCTCCCACAGTCTCTGGTATCTATGTTTGTCTTCTATACTGTTTTCTCCTCACATTTTATTGTAACGCCAAAGACCCTAATCAATCCAAATACCCTCATAGCAAACACAGGTGATACCCACATTTCCATGAACACAAGTCTTACTTTACGCATCCTATAAAGTAGCACCTAGCTGTGGCTACATATCCTACTGCAGTCATTGAATATATATATTTTTTTTTTCTGAAACTTTTTTTTTTGTAACTCCATTTACATTCCTTCCCTAAGCTTCATCACAGCATACAAAATGCAATCTCCCATCCAGTACACACTGCATAGTGATACAATCATGCACATTACAAAAAATTTTCCATTACTAGTTCCTAGAATTACTTCCACCCCTCTTTCTGACCCTCTGTCCCTTCCCACCCTCCTCTCACACCACCTCCGGTGTCTAGAATTGTCCTTCATTCCCTTCCCACCCACGTTGCATTGATCACACAATTTCCTACATAATCTAACTACTTTCAATGGTGAGTTCACTCATTACTACTAAGAAAACCAGTTTTAACTTAACTCAAAGAAATGCCAAGGAACTTTGCTTAAAGCCAGGAAACAAGTTAGGATTCTGTTCAAATGGAAGGTGCATGAACCTATCAGTCTCATGTACTTTTTATCTTCTGTTCTGGTTCAATTTTCCTGATTAAATTCTAGGATATAATATTCAACTCCAGACTTGTCCCTCTGATTAAGTTGGCCACTTTCATGGTTTTTTGACTCTTATTTCCGTGTGTCTGTGTTTAATTTTCTTGATACAGCACACCCTTGAGAACTTCTTGGAGATCTGGTCTGGTGCTGGTAAATTCTTTCAGGTTTTGTTTATCTGAGAATGTTCTTGTCTTTTCTTCCCACCTGAAAGATAATCTTGCCGGGTACAGTATTCTTGGCTGAAATTGCTTCTCTCGTAACACTTTGAATATATTTTCCCATTCTCTCCTCGCTCGCATTGTTTCCGATGAGAGATCTGCTGTTAGCCTGATGGGATGTCCTTTGTAGGTAACTTGATGTTTCTCTCTTGCCCATCTTAGTATCTTGTCTTTGTCTGCGGTTTTGGTCAACCTGGCTATAATGTGTCTTGGAGAAGATCTTCTTGGATTGATTCTATTTGGGGTCCTTTGTATTTCCTGGGACTGGATCTTCGAATGCCTCTCTAGGTTTGGAAAGTTTTCTTGCAGGATTTCATGGAATAGATTATCAATGCCCTTATGGGCCTCTTCACCTTCTGGAATGCCAATTATCCGGATATTTGGACGTTTGATGGTATCCAGTACTTCTCGCATATCATTCTCAAATTTTTGAGCCATTTTCTCAGTCTTCGTGGTGGACTTTTCTAAGCCAGCCATTTTCTCTTCTACATCTGAGATTCTATTTTCTGAATGATCTAGTCTGCTTTTAATACTTTCAAGGGAGATTTTGACTTCTTGTATTATAGACTTCATCTCTAGCAGTTCCGTTTGAGTCTTTTGTAAAGTGTGTAATTCCTCTTTTAGATCTTGCAAGAATTTCCTCATCTCCTGGAACTCGGCAACTTCTTTCTCCTTTCTCTTTAGCAGTTCATTATCTCTCTTTTCTTCCATCTCTGTTAGCTTCGACATTACGAATGTTCTAAATTCCTTATCAGACATTTCCATGACTTTCACCGAACTGCTTGTGGATGAAGGAGAGTTACTCTTTTCCATTGGAGGAGAGGTATTTTCTCGTTTTCCCATATTTCTCGTGATCCGACGGTGGTTTCTTGTCATCTGATGAATGGCGTGTTTCTTTCAAATTCTTGAAGTTAAGCCTCAATGTTCAGGAGCAAGCAGACAGAGGTGTTCTAGAATCTGATTGCCGTTCTGTTGTGATCGCACACTAGCTTTGCTTGCTGGAGGCTGAATTATGAGTAGAAAATCTTCATTTCTCCTTTGCCCTGAAATATCTAGTTCCCAGTCTCCATGTGGAATCTTCCCAGAGAATGGCTCACCTCTCCTGCCACACTAGCTTTGCTTGCTGGAGGCTGAATTATGAGTAGAAAATCTTCATTTCTCCTTTGCCCTGAAATATCTAGTTCCCAGTCTCCATGTGGAATCTTCCCAGAGAATCAGCTCCGTAGACCTTTTTATAAATCATCCAGCTTCAGTATTTTTTGTTAGTAGCAACAGAACGAACAGTACTTAACTTCCAAGATGGCGGGTTAAGGTAAGTGTGCTCACCAAGAAGAGTGAGGGGCTCTCCCAGGGAAGGCCAGGGAAGATTGCCCAGAGGCAGGAGGGAGCAAGGAAGACCTGCAGGATGGCATTTTGGCAGATAGGCCAGGCAGGAGGTGCAGGGGGACACCTTAGCCAGAGAGAAAAATGTGCAAATCCGAGGGGCAAACCCCTCTGTCTCTGGGAACTGAGATCAGCTTCATGTGGCTGAAGCGAAAGGAACAAAGCCCGGAGGGAGGCAGCAGCCCCGCGGGAAGGGCCTTGTCTGAACTTTTTCTGGAAGGCAGGCCATAACAAGGGGCTTTTAGGCAACAGCATGTGAGCCTCACTCTTGAAGTTTAGAGAAAGATTCTGGCGACTACATAGAAATAAGATCTGAGGACAGAGACTGGAGGCTAGAGATGACAAAGACCTGAGTAGGGCAGTTGCAGACATGATCACGAGGCGAGGAAGAGCCTGCGGAGAGCTCAAGACTAAGACCAATGGGAGCTGGCGATTTCCGGAAGAGGGAGCAGCTCCGGGATTGGGTGGGATTGGGTGGGGAGTAGCTCTCAAACTGACCAGGTCTGGGCAGACACCTGACACCTGGTAAGTAGGTAGGTACCTTTCCTGTTTAGGCAACAGGTATTCAGGCACGTGCTGAGTGAATGGGAAATCAATCAATGAATGAGTTAGTGAATTAAATGGCTGATTTCTGGTAGGGTCTGATTCCCCACAGCATTCAAGCTCCCCTTTTAAATTTCTATCACCGTCTCCTCGTGTGCGGAGCAGAAGTCTCCCTTGGAATATGGCAGTCTCCTTCCAACTCAATCTAGAGCCTCTGGTGGGGTCTCTTGCTGCTCGGTCCAGGTCGTCTTGACCTCGGCGAAGCCTCAGCCACTCAGCTCTTCCCATCATTTTTCTCCCGATGGAAATAATGATCCTTTTCCCTCCACCTCACACACACGTTAGACAGATTGATTAGTTAATGTTCAAAAATTGCTTCGAGGATGGAAAGTGCCGATTATTATTATTATTATGTTGTCTAAGAGAAATTCCCTTCCCTTTCAAGGGAGCCACAGGATGGCCGTTGACATTTAATTTTCATGCTTTGCATCTCACAGGTGAAATATTTATTTACTAATAAAGAAAAATATCTCCGTACAGAACAGCTTCTAGAAGCCCGTTCATCAGCTTTGAAAAGATGTGAACCAATTACCACCATGAAATGTAATTGGGGCAACATGGTTAAGGTCAATGTCTAGGCCTTATTATGTCAGTGAGGGGTTTGCCCTGGCATCAGAGGCACTGATGATAAAAAATGGCTTTGCCTTTTGTCAGCTAAATGTCACCGCAAATGCTCCCGACAGCAGCCTACACCACGTCCAGAGTATTGGAGACGTATATATAATTTTCTCTCCTTGCAGAATTCTTTGAACTTAGAACCTTTCACCTCGGCCGGGAGTGCAAAATGGCTTTTCAGAAGCATCATTTGTTTGTTTTAGTACAAAAATGATTTTTATGTAGATACCTCAGGAAGCTCAGTATCAAATAACTCAGAAAACAAACAAACAAAAATCAAGCTGACATTTTAAATTTTCCTTTTTTTTTTAAAGTTTGAAGCTTGATATAAAGTCAGGGAAAGTTGTAAGAAAAGTTGAAATTGCATTTGAATGATGGGAGGAGGAGGCCATTAATGTGAAACGGGTGGATGTAGAATTGATGCTGGTGGCTTGAGATTCCAAACTTGATTTGCTGTTCGTTTTCTTCAGCAACTTGGGCTTTTAGTGTGATTTATGCGGAAACTTTTAGAGTGAAATTTATGAACTGCATTAAGTGCTAAGGATGAAGCATAAAAATCAGTAATTTGAGGGTTTGGAGCGGTGGAGTGCTGTGTACAGTCTAAATGTAAATAATAGACTAATAGATGCTTCAGAGAAAAGCAAACGGCTTTCTGACATCAACGAACCAGAGCGCTGGGGAATTCTTTAATTATTGTCTAATGGGCTGAGTGAGAGACAGTTGCTAGAGATGTATCATTTTCAAAAGAAACAAATTTGGGTAGGGCAATGGCGAAGTGTCTGGTTGAGATTCATACCCGTGATCAATTAGGGTAGAAAACTGGGAAAGTTCCATTTTAGGATTTTGACCAGCAGATGGCGGACGTGAGGCTGCAAGAACACCAGGCGAGGTCGCTTTTTTTTTTCTTTTTCTTTTAATTTGTTTATTTACATTCATTCGCTATACATCATTACAGCATACAAAATGAGATTTCCCATCCAGAATACACTGTATATTGGCTCAATCAACATACGTGTTATCGTCAACAAATAATTTTCCATTTCTTGCTTCTTGTATATTTTGCTTTTTTTTTTGCCATCCTTGATTCCCTATCTCTCACCCTCTGCCGTGTCTCACCCTCCTCCCACATTGTCTCTGGTATCCATGGCTGCTTTCTGTGCCTTTCCCCCCCATTTTATTGATTTGCTAATGAACTTAATTAATCTAAATATTTCCAATAGCAAGCGCAGCTGATATATACATATACATGAACACAAGTCTGACTTTAGGCATAAACCTCAGTGAGTAGAATGAACATATTATAAAGTAGCACCTAGCTGGGGCTATATAGCTTACTGTAGTCATCAAATAGGTATTTTTTTTTAATTTCAAGAAAAACAGTTTTTGTGTTTTTTTTTTCCTCCTGAAACATTTTTTTAAATTAATTAATTTACATTCATCCCCTAATCATCGTCACAGCATACAAAGTGTAGTTTCCCATGCAGAATATACTGCATAGTGGCTTAATTATATATATATTATCATCAATAATTTTCCATTTCTAGTAAATATATATATATATTATATATATTATATATGTTTATAATATATAATATATATGTACATATTATATAATATATAATATATTATAATATATGTATATAATATATATTATATACATATATTATAATATATTATATATTATATACATATATTATAATATATATAATATATATATATATTACCCATGTGTCTGACCCTCTGCCCTTTTCCGCCCTCTTCTCACACTATCTCTGGGGTCTCCAGTTGTCTTCCATTCCTTTTCCCCCCATATTTTATTGATCACACAATTTCTTAAATAATCTAACTACTTTCAATAGCAAGTTCAGCTGACCGCTGTCTTCTAAACCCTGCCTACAGCTACAGATGGATTTTGAACTTTTATGGAGTTATTTAGATGTTTGCCATAGGGTGTTTGCTCTTGCTAGGGAAAGGGAGAAAGAGAGAGAGAGAGAGGGAGGGAGAAAGTGAGAACTCTCTCTGTAGAGGGGGATGGCCACACTGTAATGCCTTCTTCTCCATTCTCCTCTCTAGATTTTGAGCACGTGCGCACACCTGGAGTGTTCAAGTCACCCCAGAGACTCAAGCTGTAGAGTCTGCCATGTGGGATCCAGCATCCCAACCACCACGCCACTTGCTGACCCAGCAGATGTTTTTTTTTATTTTTTAAATTATATATATACATATATATAAAGTTTATTTATTATTTCTCCCATGTGTGAGAGACAGAGTGAGCGCACCCCAGCAGGTCAACACCACCATCCGCCTTCAGCCCCAGGCATCGCCTGAGCATGGCCAGGTTGGAGAGGTCTGGGGACTGAAGCCCTCGCCTTCTTGGTGGTCAGACTTACGGAGTTTACCAACTGTTTACCCGCTGCACCCTGGTGAGATCCCAGCTGCCCACCAAGTATCCGGATTCATGAGGCTGGCTGCCCCGCCTGATTTGAACCCCCTGGTGCGGCTGGTTTAGCCCTGGGAGAGCCCGGCTACTCTGTGTCTCGGTGCTTGGCTGCACTCTGGCTTTCCCCAACAGCGTTCCAGTCTCTCTCTCCCCCCAGCACGGTCCCTTTCCCCAGCCAAGCCGCGGGCCTCTGCAGGTCCATCCCTCGGGGCTTCTCTCCTGGACAGGGGCTACTCTGCACGCTCTGTCCCTCTTGGCTGCCAGCCGACTGAGCAGGCCCCAGGCTGTGGTCGCAGAGGCCCTCAGCCACCTGCGGTGGTGCACACGATCTCCCAACTGGTGAAGCCAAGGCTTGGAGAGTCAGGAGCTCGGCTAACACGCACAGGAAGCTGCAGAGCCCCGATGATCCCCTTTCCTGGCTGTTCCCTGGGGTGCTTGACCTTCCCACTAACCCCTCTGGTGTTGAGAGTCCCTGGCACCGTGCGAGTCTACAACCCCAGGACGGAGTTGTTAACACACCTCACAGAGGGGTCTCAGAGTGAGCTCCTGCCCCAGTGCACGCAGACGGGACCGAGTTTTCCAGCTGGGGTGGGAGGAATTGGAGAAGGAGCAGGGGGGAAGAGACTTCGAAGTCTCTGAGAAATGGAAGCCCTTATGCCTCGCCCAGCTCGTTTAGGGAGGCGGGCGCAGGTGCAGAGGCATCTGTGTGTTCCTTTCCAAGTGGGGTGGACCCTGGGGAGTGAGCTGTGGTGTGTCTGGGCCACTGGCCTGGGCGGCCTCAGCGCAGGAGCACTGACCTGAGGCCACCTGTGGCTTCCCAGGGGATGTTAACAGCGACTGGGAGCTGGGAAGGGGAGATGGCCGTGGGTGCGCAGGATTGCAGGGGGAGGGTGGACACCAGAGGCCAGCCAGCTGCGCTGTGACCCCACGTGGTCTCCTAGCGAAAGGGTAGGTGATTACCACAGAAACTAAGCTAAATTAGGGACGCTTTGGGAAGTTCCCATGTCGTGTTTGTGGGCTGGGATCTGTGTCCCCCAAGCAGCCTTGAACTCCGGTCTCTCTGGCTCCAAAAACTGCTCATTTCATGACACCAGGAGGAAGAGGCATATTCAGATCCAGGATTCAACATACTCAGAAGTAACCGTGAAGTCTAAGAATTTAAAAATATATGTCGCGCCATTCAAACCCATGCATGATCCTTGAAGGTTCATTTCCCCTCACTTATTTCCATTCCAATTGAGGAGATTTTACTCCCTAGTGAATCACTAGTCATCTCCCTTCAAGTAACTTCAGTGTGTTATACCAAAAAAGTACCTGCTGTACATGAAAAATATTCTTTTTTTTTTTAGAGGTTTTCGCTATAAGGTGCATGTGCTCGCCAGACAGACAGAGAGAGACAGAGAGACAGAAAGTGAGAAATCACCCCCCAGGGGGGATGGTCACGCCGCAATCCCTTCTCCTCCGTTCTCTTGGGATCTTGGGCACGCATGCACACGCGCCCGGCGTGAGTTTTAAGCCACTGGGTCCAGGACGTGAACCGCGGTCGACTACGTGGGAGTCCAGCGACATAGCCATTACGCTAACTGCTGGTCCCGAAAAATATTCTTAAATGAAGACGCAAATGATTTCAAGGGAAGACACACTTCCCAGTCACAGAATACATTAGAGCTACCCACTTGTGAGTTACTCATTTTATTTTACTTATTTATTTCATGAGAGAGAGGCCCCTTGACAGAGTCTCGCCATACCAAGCCCTTTCCTCGGGGCTGGATCCCTGCCCAGCCATTATCATGGGCCCGAACATGTTCGGGCTTAGAGCAGGGATTGAACCCAGGCCTCCCGTGGGTTCTAGAGTCGAGCAGCAGTACCCTACCACTGTGCCACCACAGCTGGGCCAGATTACTTACATTATAGGGTGTGTGGGCTCGCCAGACAGACAGAGAAAGACATAGAGACAGAAAGCGAGAAATCACCCCCCAGGAGGGATGGCCACGCCGCAATCCCTTCTCCTCGGTTCTCCTCTCGGGATCTTGGGCACACACGTACACGCACTCGGCGTGAGTTTAAGCCGCCGGGTCCGGGACTCGAACCGCAGTCGACTATGTGGGAGTCCAGTGACATAGCCATTATGCTAACTGCTGGTTCCCAATCCCTGCCATCCTTTTCATGAAGAAGAAAGGGGTCATAGGGCATTTACATCAAGATTTTACAGTTTACATTGCCCTCATTTTATAGCTAGAGATGCAAAATGCCCAGAATTTCCGCCAGATTCAGGCAGTTTGCTAGTAGCCTGAGTGGTATCGACTGGCCTTCCACTGGGACTTCCCCCTTCTACCTCAGGGGAAGGGCAGCGAGCTGTCTGGGGAGTTGCAGTGACTTGCGTTCCCAGCTACAATGTCGTCCCCAGCACAGAGCTGTGGGTTCCTGAGACCTTTTCATGAGTAAGGTCTCCTGGTAGCCTGGCTGTCCACTGCTGACTTTGACCTGCTCAGCTCTGAGCGGCGCTGGCTTTGGCTCTGAATTACAAACCACATGCATGAAAAGAGAAGCTGAAAAGGGATGTGGACTTTTATACACGTCCTGAGAAATAAAATAAGTGCCCTTCTGCGCTCAGGCCCAGCAGAGCTGTGGCCAGCCAGCCAGCTCCAAGACCCTTCTGGGTGGATGCAATTGCGATGAAATTCCTCTAGAGGGCGCTCGTAGCTTCTCTGTGAATCAAGGTCTTGCAAAATAAGACAAAACTTGCAGTTTTCCAGAAATGGCACAGGGTCTGCATGGGAGCAGAATAGGATTTATATAAATAGATGAATGTGAATGTGTAGGGTTTTTTTATCAGCAAATAATACCTCTTTGTTTTTTTTTTTTTTTTTCAGATCAGCATCAGCGAAAATCACGCACATGTGGGAAAGTGAAATACAGACGATTTCTTTTTGTTTTCTTTGTGAATGAACAGTGAACCTTCACCTCGAGGGGAGTTTGCTGTAGTTCACTACAGTGTCATATTTATAATTACTAGGAGAAGAAGGGAAATTAAAAGATTCAACTGCTTAACTCTGCAGCAGTTGAGCTGTTGGCCCTGGGGACCTGCCAGGAACTTCATGTTCTGGCTGGGCTCTGTGGAAGTCCTCGGGGAATGGCCATTTGACCTCCCAGGCGGCCACCTGAGGAAATCAGCTTTGGTTAGATCGGACGGATCGTAATTGGCTTTGGAGTTACTAAAACACATACTGACATTCTGAGTACACGTTTCTTAGCGTTTTGAAAGGCATGTGTTTTGCTTGGATCTGATCAGTGCAGAGAGGAGTCAGTCACAGCTTGGGTGGGTGGCTGCACTGGAATGTCATTTCCCAAGACCTGCCTGCCTCCCAGCCTCGGTGGTGACAGGTCACTCTCATACCCCAGGCCCCCTCTTCCTCCTCCCCTTCAAGCCAAGGGTCCAGGAGAGAGTTGAGTGTATTTGTCTGCAGTATAGCTTACCAGGGAAGTACTCACCTGGATAATTTCAAGAACTATTTTTTTTTTTTTTTGGAGAGGTTTTTGCTATAGGGTGTGTGTGCTCGCCAGAAAGACAGAGAGAGACAGAGAGACAGAAAGCGAGAAATCACCCCCCAGGGGGGATGGCCACGCCGCAGTCCCTTCTCCTCTGTTCTCCTCTCAGGATCTTGGGCACACACGCACACGCACCTGGTGTGAGTTTAAGCCACCGGTCTGGGACTCGAACCTCAATCTTTAGGTTCTATGACCCCATGAATTTGTGGATCCTGACATGAGGAGAACGTAATGATGGGTCAGTGAGACTTAGACGTTGGAAATGGCGTAACGACGACCCCTGCCTCGAGTCGTACTCACTCTCCTGCAAGAAGAATGATCCTTTGAAAATGCACATTGAGGGACCAGCAGTTAGTGTACTGGCTATGTCACTGGACTCCCATGTAGTTGACTGTGGTTCGAGTCCCAGACCCAGCGGCTTAAACTCACGCCGGGCGCGTGTGCGTGTGTGCCCAGGATCCCGAGAGGAGAATGGAGGAGAAGGGATTGTGGCGTGGCCATCCCCCCTGGGGAGCGATTTCTCACTTTCTGTCTCTCTGTCTCTCTCTGTCTTTCTGGTGAGCGCACGCGCCCTATAGCAAAAACCTCTAAAGAAAAAAAAATGTTCATGGAATCATGGTTTTCTTTTCTACTTAAAATTCTTTGGTGGTCCCCCCCCGTTGTCCTTAATAAAGAGGTCCAGACTCTTCAGCACACAGCGTGCAAGGCTGTCCACGATCCGGATTAGAGCCCCAGCCCCTCTTGCTGAATGACAGGCAGGTCTCCAGCACACTGCTCTTGACCTCCCGACCTGTGCCAGCCACCAGAGACACCGCTCTCGTGCCGACAGACACGCTCTTTTGCCTGGCGAATATTTTTCATACTTTAGCTCTCAGCTCAGGCAAGCCCCTTTCTCTAAGAAGCCTTATCTGATCCTTTTTTTTAAAGAGAGCTTTTTGCTATAGGCTGCATGTGCTCACCAGAGACACAGAAAGACAGAAAATGAGAAAAGTCACCTCCTAGGGAGATGGCCACACTGCAGTCCCTCCTCCATTCTCCTCTCAGGATTTTGGGCACGCATGCACATGGGCCCGATATGAGTTTTAAGCCACCGGGTCTGAGACTCGACCTTCGGTCGACTACTTGGGAGTCCAGAGACATAACCACTACACCATCTGCTGGGCCCAGGCTTACCTGATACTTACAGACCGGGTGGGGTGCCCCTTCATGTATCATCCTAGCATTTCGTTCTATCCTAAGCCCTGTACACAGGGTTTGCCTGCGGAAGCTGCTAGGGCTTCCATGACAGTGACTGGTAGTGATTTCTAGAAATTCAATCCCATCTAGAACACAATGTAGAAAGTATTTGTATCTATCTGGGACCTGAAATTTTCTCCCCTCACACTCAGCCTGAACACCAGGTCTATACTGTTAATTACATTAAAATTGGCCTGAGGCAACCTGGAGTCACTGAGAAATAAACTACTGCCTAACTTCGTATGTATATATACAAACCAAAAGCCTAACTTAACAGTGTGTTTTCTTTTTAATTATTTATTTAACTTTATTTATTCATTCATTCTTTTATTTTTTTAAATTTGACCAGAGAGACACACACAGACAGAGAGAGAGAAGGTGAGAAAGCAAGCCACCAGGTCCAGGATTTGAACCGTGGTCAGCCACGTGGGAGCATCCAGTGCCTTAACCACCATGCCACCTGCTGGTCCCTAAACGGTGTGTTTTTAACAAACAACTAGGTGTTGACCCATCACCGCAGCTGAGCTTCCACCAATCAAGGCTGACAACTGATCAGACCATGCTCAAATAAAGCAAATCGAAGTGTTTCTGTACCTCATTCCCTGCTTCTGTCCATAAAGACTCCCTGACCACTTTCCAGAGGGGAGCTCTCGGAATAGTTTCTGGTTTTGAGGACTGCCCAATTTGCAAATCCTTCTTTGCTCAAAGAAACGCTGTTTAATTCATTGAAAGTTTTATAATTCACACCTTCCTGCCTACGTTAGTGTAATTTTGTACTACCCTTCTATCTTCACTATCATGACTTTATTTTTCCAAAAGTCTCCTGGCCAGGCAAATGGATTTATTGTTTCTTAGAGGAACTTCCCCAAAGGGTTTTCCCAACTCTTCAGTGGAAAACATCAATATACAGTTTGTGCTATAGACCTTCAGTCCCTTGGCTCAAAATTCTAGTCTTGCTGTTTCCACCAATTCTGGACTTTTCTATCATGATCCTTACCCACATTTTAGCTGTATGTTATCCCTGTAAAGACACTGCCAATCCTTTGCAAGGTGGAGTTTTCATTTCAGGTTATTTATTTATTTATTTTATCAACTGGTTGTGTTAATAAGGTTGGGAGTCTTCTTTACTTCTCTTCTTCCTTTCTATTTTCTTCTTATTATTTTTTTTTTCTTCCCTTTTCTTCCTCCCCTCTTCTTCCTGCTCCTCTCCTCCCTTTCCTCCTCTTTTTTCTTTTCCTTCTCCTATTTACCAGAGGGAACACATGGGAGAGAAAGAAAGAGAGAGAGAGAAAGAGAGAGAGAGAGAGAGAGAAGAGAGAGAGAGAAGGAAAGTAAGACAGCACCCCCCCATGGGGCATGGTCATGCCACAATGCCTTCTCTTCCATTTCTCACTCCTTTCAGGATTTTGGGCATGCATGCACACGTGCCCGGCTTCACACCTCTGGGTTGAAGACCCGAACCATGCAGTTGACCATGTGGGATCCAGCTACCTCAACCATGACACCACAGGCTGGCTGGCCCAAGGGACCCACCTTCTGACATGCCTGGCTTAGTCTCTGTGTCATGTCCTGTCTTTGGTTCATATTTACGAGAACGGATTAGCCATGGTCAGCCAGTAGAGGTTGACAGGAGAGGGATTTGGTCCAGTCATATCTGAACAGGGTTCAGGGTCCCCTGGCCTTTTCCACCCAGCAAGGGTTACGGAAGGAGCAGACTATGAAGGGTTTACGCTGAGGCCCAGCAGATTTGCTGATGTAGCAGAGGTTCTACTTGCCAAAGTACAGGACTGTCCTTGAATAGAATGTTCTTTTCCATATTCTGCCGGAAGCATCGGAGGATTCTTAAAAGAAAGAATCAGTGTTCAGCTTTGACTTTAGACAGGGTTTGAATTCCATGACGAAACAATAGTCTTGCAAGCCAGGCTTTATTGAGAGAAAAAATAGATTTGTAAATGACAAAAGCGCCTTTTTCATATTAAGAACAGAAGGGGAATGCATTCCAACTGGTGATCTGAACGGAGAGTGTTACTGTAAACCAAAGCTGGAGGCTCAGCGTGTCCTGGAAGGAAGTCCCTTCCGGCCTTCCGGGGCAGGGGCAGACATGAACGCTCAGAGAAGTGAGCGAGTCCCAGAGGAGAGCGGATGTTTGAACTAAGTTTAAAAGATTGGAGAAAGCTGAGGTGTGTCCTGGTGAGGTGTGTCTTAACGCGCCACACATTTTTCATTTTTCACTCTTTTTTGGTAGTATTTTTCTGGTTTATTTTTCCTCTTTGCTTATATTTTTTAACCTTACTTTCTTACTCTAAGCTTCACTCTCCACATACTTAATGTCTAGATAGGCCTAGGTGCACAGTAGCCAAGCATCTGAATACTTTTAGACACATTAAAATCTTCAACACTTATTGAACCTCCTTCAAACAAGTGAAAGGAAAGGCCTAAGCTCAGGAGAGGTGCTTTAAAAATTTAAAAAAAAAAATCAAAATTTAAAGAGAGAGAGAGCGTGAGACAGAGAGACAGATAGCCAGAGACAGCGAGAAGACGGAGGTTGTCCTACCTTGTCTGAATATTTTGGGAGTCTAGGAGATGGGTTTAGAGAATGACTTCCCTGAATTTGCCAGGACACACCTCAGCTTTAAAATTGCTTCTTGTCTGAATATTTTGGGGGTCTGTGCTGCTATTTGTACTAACTATTGTTATCTAGCAGGAAATTACTTTAAGGAATATGATAATATATTTAATAAACAAATTTCTGTATGACAAAAAAAAAAAAAAAAAAAAAAAAAAAAAGATTGGAGAAAGTAGCCAGACAGTGGTGTAATGGTAACACGAGTTGAGCCCACATGGGAAACGTCTTGGGTTCATGCCCTGGGACCTCTCTGAGCATGCTGGGTACCTGAGGGTACTAGAGATCTGATGGGAGGGTCCTGGTTGCCCTCCCCAGGAGATGAGAGGAGAGCGTCCAGAGGTGGTAACATGAAGTCCACCTAGGTGTGTGGGCTCCTAGTGGACCACGGCTTATCCCTTGTTTTGGGGAATAACTTGGAAAACTGTCAGCCCCTTTGAATAGCTGCATTTAATATGGAGCTGGAGCGTCATGGAGCCTCTCAGGGGTAGTGAGCAAAGGTCAGAGGAGAATGGAGGAGACAGGATTGTGGTGTGGCCATCCCCCCGGGGATGTGGCACAAAGCAGCGATAACTCAATTTCTTCTATTTATAACAGACCCTTTGGGTCTAATTCACTCTCCTCTGAGTACATAGTCACTTGCTTCTGAGAGCAATTCCCTTGGGCTATTTTTCTTCTCCAGAAGGTCCTCCTTGGGTAAGGGGAGAAGGTCTCATGTCTTCATGATGGCTGACAGCTGTCCCCCCAGTCTTTGCTGGTCCCTTATGAGGTTTGCTGTTCCACTCTTTACCCCGTAGGTCCTCACTGAGGCATAGCGGGCCTGGGTTACCCTGAGTGTTCTGTGGTCCCCAACTGCGGCAGGCTCATTCTGACCCTGGCTCTTCTTCACTCCTCTACCCCAACATCCAAGAGCTCGTAGGTACTCTGTGCATGTTCCCTGGCCTCTCAGCCCATCGCCCTACTCAGACCTTTGCTCACTACTGGTCCCTGGCTTATTTTTTTATCTACTTGTTTGTCTTTCCTAGTGGAACATATGAGGTCAGAAATGATGTTTTACTGACCACGGAATTTCTAATACCTACTATCAGCTCTATACAAACTATGAGATTAAGAATTATTCTTTATTTAAATGTGGGTTGAGGGACCAGCAGTTAGCGTAATGGCTATGTCGCTGGACTCCCACGTAGTCGACCGCGGTTCAAGTCCTGGACCCGGAGGCTTAAACTCACGCCGGGTGCGTGTGCGTGCGTGCCCAAGATCCCAAGAGGAGAATGGAGGAGACGGGATTGCGGTGTGGCGATCCCCCCCTAGGGGGTGATTTCTCGCTTTCTGTCTCTCTCTGTCTTTCTGGCGAGCGCACGTGCCCTCTAGCGAAAATCTCTCAAAAAAATAAAATAAAATAAAATAAAATAAAATAAAATAAAATAAAATAAATAAATGTGGGTTGAATTTATAAAAGTTTGGGAATGGAGATGATTACAGGTAGGGCACTGATATATCTATGTTTGCCTGGTACCTACTGATCTGATGTAATTATTAGCCGAATTCTCTTGCAGTCTCCAAATTTTAAGTTTCTTTCTTTCTTCCATGAGTGAGAAAGACAGAGAGGAAACACCCCCAACTGAGTCTCAATACCACGATCTACCCAAAGCTCCAGCCAGCCCCAGACCCTGGGGACACACTCACGTGCCTGGTGTACCCAAGGAAGTCTCTGGAACATAAGCTTGGAATCCTCCCACGTGGGTCAACCTCACTTTACTGTGTGCTGCCATCTGGCTTCGTGGTCGCAAATTTAAGACTGTAGATTTTATGAGCGTCCTCATTTAAGGGGTTCTCATGGGACCAAGGACAGGTCCTGAGCAGTCCCAGTAAGAGTCATGAGATTTGGATCCGGCTCAAATTGGATAAGAATGTCAATTTTTTTTTTCCTTTTTGGAGAGGTTTTTGCAATAGGGCGCGTGTGCTCACCAGAAAGACAGAGAGAGACAGAGAGATAGAAAGCGAGAAATCACCCCCCGGGGGGGATGGCCACGCCGCAATCCCTTCTCCTCCATTCTCCTCTCGGGATCTTGGGCATGCACGCACACATGCCTGGCGTGAGTTTTAAGCCACCGGGTCCGGGTCTCAAACCATGGTCTACTACGTGGGAGTCCAGCAACATAGCTATTATGCTAACTGCTGGTCCCAGAATGTCAAGTTTTTACATGAGTGACTTGAAAGAGTGACTGTCATTACCTGTCGCCATCATCTTTTGATTATGTGCTCTATAATTAGATGTCAAAATGCTAATGCATATTAATACTTGATTGATTTGATTACCCATCCTAATTATACTTTGATCACTTCTGATATATTGATTCATATTTTATTTACTTCACAGTATTCTTTGTATAACTATGCTTTGATAATATCTGATTACATCTTAATATCTGATTGCTTTGAGTAGCTCTTGTTTTAACCATTGGGAAGTTGGATCATATTAGCTATGATGTGCCTGACTAGCGCGTATGAACATGGATTTTGCAATAAAACACACTCAGTTTGCTATTCCTTACTGCTTATACTGTGTGATGTTGGGTAAGTCACTGAATCTCTCTGTCTTTTATTTGGTGGTCAGGAAAGCCATGACATATTTTTCCTATGCAACAATCCTCACGATTTTTTTGACAACCCAATTATTTTATCATCTTAAAAATGGGGATAGTGGGACCAGCAGTTAGCATAATGGCTATGTTGCTGGACTCCCACGTAGTCGACTGTGGTTCAAGTCCCGGACCCGGTGGCTTAAAACTCACGCCGGGTGCGTGTGCGTGCGTGCCCAAGATCCCGAGAGGAGAATGGAGGAGAAGGGATTGCGGCGTAGCCATCCCCCCGGGGGGTGATTTCTCACTTTCTGTCTCTCTGTCTCTCTCTGTCTGTCTGGCAAGTGCACGCGCCCTATAGCAAAAACCTCTCCAAAAAAAAAAAAAATATATATATATATATGGGGATAGTAATATAAGTTGCTCATAAAAGGACCAGGTAAGGGACAATCACAGATTCATAGGCACCCTGGCTGTGCCTAATGGATACTCTAGATAATTATTTTTTGTTTGTTTTTAGAATTTTGCTAAAGGGTACATGTGCTCACTAGAGACAGACAGAGAGCGAGAGACAGAGAGAGAGTAGAGGAGAGAGAGAGAGAAAGTGAGAAATCACCTCCCAGGAAAAATGGCCACGCCATAATCCCTTCTTCTTCAACCTCCTCTCAGGATTTTGGGCATGCACGCAGATGGGTCCAGTGTGATTTCAAGCTTCCAGGTCCAGGACTTGAACTTCAGAGCCAGCTCTGTGGGATCCAGTGTTTTAACCACCGCTCTACCTGCTGGCCCCACACTCTAGGTAATTCTAACGTGCAGATGGTATTCCTTACTCCTGCCCTGTATCTATTGCACGAGCTGCTATGCATTAGGCTTTTTTTTTTTTTTTTTTTTGAGAGGTTTTTCACTATAGGGCGTGTGCGCTCACCAGACAGACAGAGAGAGACAGAGAGACAGAAAGCGAGAAATCACCCCCCAGGGGGGATGGTCACGCCACAATCCCTTCTCCTCCATTCTCCTATCGGGATCTTGGGCACGCACGCACACGCGCCCGGCGTGAGTTGTAAGCCACCGGGTCCAAGACATGAACCGTGGTCGACTACGTGGGAGTCCAGCGACATAGCCATTACGCTAACTGCTGGTTCCCTATGCATTAGGCTTTTCATTGTTGACCGTGTTTCAGGAGGGGTTCCAGGAAAAGGGAGCAGTGGTACTGGGTCAGATGCTGGTGAAGGGAAGAGGGGAGAGGAGAAGGAGGGAGAGGATGGCCGTTATGGACTCCATCCTCCAATCAAGCCCCAGTGTAAAATGAGTGTTAAAAATAGACTCAAAGATTCTCAACAAGATACTAGCAAATCGTATTCAACAACTTATACAGAAGATCATACACCATGATCAGGTAGGCTTTATTCCAGGAATGCAAGGTTGGTTCAACATACGCAAAACCATAAATGTAATACACCATATTAATAGGAAGAAAGACAAAAACCATATGGTCATATCGATTGACGCAGAAAAAGCATTTGATAAGATACAACATCCCTTCATGATCAAGACTCTTAGCAAAATTGGCATAGAAGGGCCATTTCTCAATACAATAAAAGCCATCTATGAAAAACCCATAGCGAACATCATCCTGAATGGAGAAAAGCTGAAAGCTTTCCCACTAAACACAGGAACAAGACAAGGATGCCCACTTTCTCCTCTCCTTTTCAATATAGTACTGGAAGTCCTCGCCAACGCAATCAGAAAAGAGGAAAAAATAAAGGGCATTCGAATAGGAAAAGAAGAGGTGAAACTCTCTCTATTTGCAGATGACATGATTGTATACATAGAAGACCCAATGGTCTCCATGGAAAAACTACTGGAAGTAATACATGAATTCAGTAAAGTTGCAGGATATAAAATCAATATACAGAAATCGATAGCATTTCTATATACGAATAACAGGCAGACTGAGATAGAACTGAAAAAACTTATTCCGTTTACCATAGCCACTAAAAGTATAAGATATTTAGGAATAAATCTAACCAAAGAAGTTAAAGACCTCCACAAGGAAAACTATGAGAAGGTAAAAAAAGAAATTGAAAATGACACAAAAAAATGGGGACATCCCATGTTCATGGATTGGAAGAGTTAATATAATCAAAATGGCAATTCTACCCAAATTAATCTACCTATTTAATGCAATGCCAATCAAAGTACCAGACACATTCTTCACAGATCTAGAAAAGACAATCTTAAAATTTGTCTGGAATCAGAAAAGACCCCGTATTGCCAAAGCACTTCTACACAAGAAGAATGGAGTGGGTGGCATCTCAATCCCCGATCCAAAAATATATTACAAAGCTGTGGTAATAAAGACAGCATGGTATTGGCACAGAAACAGACATGTGGACCAATGGAACAGAATAGAGTCCCCAGAAATAAGTGCCCAAACATACAGTCAACTGATCTTTGACAAGGGGTACCAGTCAATCCAGTGGGAAAATGAAAGCCTCTTCAGCAAGTGGTGCTGGAGAAACTGGACTTCCACTTGCAGAAAGATGAATCTGAACCCCTACCTCTCTCCTTTGACAAGAATCAAGTCAAGGTGGATCAAGGATCTAAATCTAAGACCTCAAACTATAAAGCTGCTCCTGGAGAATGCTGGGGAAACTCTGGGAGACATTGGTGTAGGGAAAGACTTCCTAAAGAAGACCCTCAAAGCAGAGTCCATTGTCCACAAAATAGACAAGTGGGATTACATCAGACTAAGAAGTTTCTGCATGGCCAAAGACACAGTAGTTAGTGTGAATCAACAGCCCTCAGAATGGGAAAATATTTTTGTAAATGTTTCATCAGATAAGGGACTGATAACCAGAATACACAAGGAACTAAAAAAGGTGTTTGGAAAAAAGATGATCAACCCTATTAAAAGATGGGAGAAGGAGATGAAGAAAACACTCTCTAAAGATGACATACGAATGGCCAAAAGGCATATGAAAAAATGTTCAACCTCCCTCATCGTAAGGGAAATGCAGATAAAAACAACAATAAGGTACCACCTAACCGCAGTCAGATTGTCTAATATTAAAAAAACAAAAAATGATAAGTGTTGGCGGGGGTGTGGTGAAAGGGGAACTCTTTTACACTGCTAATGGGAATGTAGATTGGTCCAACCACTGTGGAGAATAATTTGGAGATTCCTCAAAAATCTACAGATAGATCTGCCATATGATCCAGAGATCCCACTCCTCGGTATCTACCCAAAGGACAGAAGAATTCTTCATTGGAAAAGTGCTTGCACATCGATGTTTATTGCGGCACTATTCACAATTGCTAAGTCATGGAACCAACCCAGATGCCCCCGTATGGAGGAATGGATTGAAAAACTGTGGCACATATACTCTATGGAATACTACTCAGCCATAAAAACCAACAGAGCCCTGGCTTTTGACAGAAAGTGGAAGAATACGGAAGATGTACTGCTGAGTGAGGCAAGCCAGGCTATGAAGGAGAGACATTGTATGTCCCCACTTAACATATACCGTTTGTCTGCATTCTATGTCTGAAACTGATTGACTAACAGTTGAACAAACACAAGAGATGAGTGTGAATGTCAGATGAGGTGTATGTGGAGGAGTGGGGCCCAACGAAAGACATTTGGAGAAGGGATACAGAGGTAGAGCATTGATGGGATGGGGAGGTGTGGTGTTATCTGTTGAATATATTTCGATCAACGGGTCTGGGGAGAAATGTTCACATATCGAAATGGTCTCATTGTAAGCCAAACAATATGATTGAAAGTATATACAAAAATAAATAAATTAATTAATAAAAAAAATAAATAAAATAAAAAGCTTAAAATCTCAAAAAAAAAAAAAAAAAAAAAAAGGGCCGGGCTGAAGGGTTGAGGCTAAGTGGGGCTGAAACCCATGTCTGCCACAGGGCTGCACAAGCTTGCCGTGGGCTTCTTCTCTACTTCACACAGAGAAAAAAAGAATAAACTTTAATTTCTTAAAGATACTGGTCATTCAGGGACCAGCAGTTAGTGTAATGGCTGTGTCGCTGGACTCCCAAGTAGCCAACCGTGGTTAGAGTCCTGGACCCGGTGGCTTAAACTCACGCCGGGCACGTGTGCGTGCGTGCCCAAGATCCCGAGAGGAGAATGGAGGAGAAGGGATTGCGGCGTGGCCATCCCCCCTGGGGGGTGATTTCTCGTTTTCTGTCTCTCTGTCTCTCTCTGTCTGTCTGGCTAGCGCACACGCCCTATAGCGAAAACCTCTCAAAATAAATAAATAAATAAAAAGATACTCGTCATTCAAATTAAGTATAAGAATAGGTATTCCTAATTTTTTTTGGGGGGGGCGGGGGAAAGGTTTTTGCTATAGGGAATGTGCACTAGCCAGAAAGACAGAGAGAGACAGAAAGCGAGAAATCACCCCCCAGGGGGGGTGGCCACGCTGCAATCCCTTCTCCTCCATTCTTCTCTCGGGATCTTGGGTACGCACACACACACACACACACACACACACACGCCTGGCATGAGTTTAAGCCACCGGGTCCAGGACTCGACCTGTGGTCAACTACATGGGAGTCCAGAGACATGGCCATTACGCCATCTGCTGGTTCCAGTATTCCTAATGTTGCCCAAAAAAATGGAAATGGAAATCTCAGCCCTGGTGGGGTTTTCCTAGAACTGGGTCTGACCTGACATTTTTAAATGAGTGAAGGACTTCCATGGAAAACAGAGGATTTATGGACAAAGGTGCAGAGGCAGAAACAAACCTACCACGTGTGGATGACGAGTGGGAGGCAAAACATCAAAACCACAAGGGGAGCCTGAAATGCCCCCCAGCTGGAGGGAGGCACAGTCTTCATGCCTGTTTTCTTATTCTTGGTGCCCTGTAGTAGCAACTCAATAGCAGCCTTCATATATTCTGTGACAGTTAGTTCATATATTTTGTTTTTCTTTCATTTAACTGTAAGTTTAAAGTAAATATTGATATTTTCTAAGATATAAAACCAGTCACTCATCACAATGTGTTTCAACAAAACCAAACGTTTCCATGCCCTCGACTTACAGACATTTCTCCTAATTGGATAAAAAGATGAGGTCTGTGCTTTTTCATTTGCCTGATTAATTACTGCCCTGAAACCCTTGAAAACAGACATGGTCTGTAAGTGGTATCTGTTGTTTAATCGAGGGCAGATGTGTGGGGAAACCTTTTAAGTCGGCCTAGAGAGTTTGACTCATTGAACTGGATGCTTTCAATGTGACATGTCAGCAAAAAGCCGTCTTTGCTCATGTTGAAGTTACAGTCACCATAACTGTGGTTTGTCTCTGCTCTACCAGCATCAAGCTAATGGTAGGCAATGCCATCAGCATCCACCCAGTGGTCTAGGCTGAAAACCTGGCAGTCACCTCCACTTCTTTCTCCTGCACTTGCCTCCTGGCCCCTGCTCCATCCAAACTCTGCTGTCAAACTCACCACCCAACTACCTCTCCAGCTGTCTCTGTTGGACATCCCTACGACCACTAACTCAGTTATGGCAACAGTGTCATGTAAGCCTGGTAGAAAACTAAAGGCTCATGGGACCAGCAGATGGCGTAATGGTTACATTGCTGGACTCCCACATAGTTGACCATGGTTCAAGTCTTGAGCTGGGTGGCTTAAAACACACCAGGTGTGTGTGCGTGCATGCCCAAAATCCCAAGAGGAGAAGGGATTGCAGCATGGCTCATCCCCCCAGAAGGGTGATTTTTCACTTTCTGTCTCTCTCTCTTTTTTTCTTAGAAAAAGAAAACTAGGGACCAGCAGTTAGCATAATGGCTATGTTGCGGGACTCCTATGTAGTCAACTGTGGTTTGAGTCCTAGACCCAATGGCTTAAACTCATACCGA
The DNA here is from genome assembly GCA_026018925.1 of Tupaia tana. Lineage (NCBI taxonomy): Eukaryota > Metazoa > Chordata > Mammalia > Scandentia > Tupaiidae > Tupaia > Tupaia tana. The sequence goes on along the minus strand of JAKSZU010000025.1, from coordinate 11,297,079 downwards.
GCACGTGTGCGTGCGTGCCCAAGATCTCGAGAGGAGAATGGAGGAGAAGGGATTGTGGCGTGGCCATCCCCCCTGGGGAGTGATTTCTCGCTTTCTGTCTCTCTGTCTCTCTCTGTCTGGCGAGCGCATGCGCCCTATAGCAAAAACCTCTAAAAAAAAAAAAAAAACTAAATGCTTAAATAAAGGGATTTTAATAAAGAAACTGCTTCATGAATGTGGGCAGGTTAAATGAACAGAGAAGGGAGAGTGGAATAGTGATGACCACTCTTAGGGCTGAGGGGTGGGGGAGGACGCCATGTTTCCAAGGCCCAACGAGAGCTGATGGAAGAGGCCATGGTGGGGGATGGCTGCCCAGTCACACTGAGGTCACAGAGGCCTGTGGCAGAGAGTGTGGTCGGGAGCACCAAAGCTGGGAGAGTGATAACACCAACTTTTCTCCCTTCCTGCCTTTCCATCTCCTGCTGGCACCTCCTGTTGGCCAACCCCGTTGAAGCCAAGGGAGCCCAGAAGGTGTGATCTTCAGGGATTCGATTCCTCCTGCACAAATTAGGGCAAGGATGAGCAGACAGGGGTGTGGGAGCCCCAGTGAAGAGCAGCTAGCACAGCAACCACTGTGTGGCTATGGTGTAAAGTGACAAGACATTCTTCCTAAAGCAGAAGTCGCTACGTTTCTCCCCATCTAATATCCCTCCCACGGCTCCCCATGGTTCTCAAGATGGGATGAAAACTCATTATGCTGACTCATGCCCTGGCGGCCGTATTTCCATCTACTCTTCTACCCTTTGTGTTTGAGTCGGTTCTTTTAAAAGTAATGATTATTGTGGGCTAGCGGGTGGCGTGGGGGTCAAGGTGACTGGCTCCCACATGGCTGGCTTGGCAGCTTGAAAATCATGCCCAGAGCGTGTGCCTGCATGCCCCAAATCCCCAGAGCAGAATGAAGGACAAAGGATAATGGCATGGCCATGCCCCCATAGGGGATGATTCCTCACACCCCCATCCTCTCTCTCTCTCTGGTGAATAAACATCTCCTATAGCGAAATAAATAAAATAATAATTGTTGTGGGCCAGAAGGCAGCATGGAGGTCAAGGTGACTGGCTCCCACACGGCTGACTTTGCAGATTGACAGCCACGTGCATGTCCAAAATCCCCAGAGAAGAATGGAGAAGAAGGGATTGTGGCATGGCCATGCCCTCTGGGGGGTGATTTCTCACATCCTCTTCTCTCTGGTGAGTGAACACACCCTACAGCAAAACAAATGAAATAATAACGGTTATTATTATAGATATTCAGTTTCTGATTTATATGTAATAGCCACAATACTCCGTGCAGTTCTGGAATACGACACGCTCTCACTCATTACCCTACCATGGCCCATCTCGGCCATGCCCTCTGCCTGCAATATCCTTTGATTCCATAGTTCCCAGTTCTCCAGGCCTTTTCCACCTGGCTAAGTTCTGCTCTAGCTTTGTTTTCTTCCTAAGGCTGTCCAGGGTTCTTCCTTCTTTGTTTCTTGAATTTGTTTGTTTGTTTTTTGCTTTTTTTGAGTTTTCAACTAGACTAGTTCCCCCCCACACTCGACAGTTTTAAGTTTACAGAAAAATTGAATAAGGAGTACAGAGTTTCTATATATTTCCTTTCTTTCCTTTTTGTTTTGATTCTTCATTTCTTTTATTTATTTAGAATTATTTTATTTAATTTTATTCATCATATTTTTTTATTTCTTATTTTTTAAATTAATCAATTTACAGGTATTCACTGAGCATTGTCACAGCATACAAAATGTGATTTCCCATACAGAAGATGCTGCATAGTAGCTTAATCATACATGTTATCATCAATAATTTTCCATTTCTAGTTTCATATTATATATGTATATATATATGTATAATATACATATATTATATATATATACATATATTCCATATACTTCCTTTCCACCCCTCACCACAGTTTTATCTACCATTACAATCTTGTATTCATGTATGTCTTAGTCCCATTTTCTATTGTTCGAACTGAATACCCCAGTCTGGGTAATTATAATGAACCAGTGTTTATTCAGTTCCTGGTTCTGGAGATGGCAAGTTCAAGAGCATGACTGGCATGATCTGGTGAGGGTCATCCCATGGCAGAGCAAGCACATGAGACAGAGAACGGGAGAGACCCCTTATAAATGCCCACTCTCACCCTAACTAACCCACTTCCATGATAACCACATTAATTCATTCACAAAGGCAGAGCCCTAGTCACTTCTTAAAGGCCCTGTTTTCTTTTTTATATATAAGACTTATTTTATTTAACTTTCTTTTTAAATTTGAGCAGAGAGGGACAGAGTGAGAGAGAGAGAGAGAAAGTGAGAGAAAGAGAAAGTGAGAAAACGAGCCGCCAAGTCTGGAACTCTAGCTGGGGTCGGCCATGTTGGAGTCCACCATGTGGGAGTCCAGCACCTTTAACAACCACGCCACCTGCCAGCCCTCCTACTTCTTTTTTTTCTTTTTTAAGCAGAATATTTTATTGACTTTAGGTCAGCTGGGAATAATTATTTGCATTTATACTTTAAAATATTTTACCCCATGAGGACGAAGAAAAGATGAGTAGTGTATTTAGATATGTTTGACCTTCTTAATACCATCACAATGACAATTAAATTTTAACATGGGTTTTGATGGGAACGTTTAAATTATGGCAGTATAGTATAGTAGTTTGTTACCATCAATGATCGATATTGATATACTGTTATCATCTAAAGTGTATAGTTTACATTAGGGTCACCCTCAATGTTGTGTAGTTCTACAGTTTCGACAAACGCATAATGTCTTGTGTTCATCGTTTGAGTGTCATATAGGGTAGTTTCCCTGCCCTAAAAATTCCCTGTGCTTCACTTCAATTATTCATCCTTTGCTCCTGAACCCTTGGCAAGTACTGATTTTTTTCATTTATTTCCCCTTCTTCTTCTTCTTCTTCTTCTTCTCCTTCCTCTTCTTCTTCTTCCTCTTTTTTTTTTTAATTTTTTTTTTTTTTTTTTTTTTTTTTGAGAGGTTTTTCGCTATAGGGCGCGTGCGCTCACCAGACAGACAGAGAGAGACATAGAGACAGAAAGCGAGAAATCACCCCCCAGGGGGGATGGTCACGCCGCAATCCCTTCTCCTCCATTCTCCTCTCGGGATCTTGGGCACGCACGCACACGCGCCCGGCGTGAGTTGTAAGCCACCGGGTCCGAGACACGAACCGCGGTCGACTACGTGGGAGTCCAGCGACATAGCCATTACGCTAACTGCTGGTTCCCTCTTCTTCTTCCTCTTCTCCTCCTCCTCCTCCTCCTCCTCCTCCTCCTCCTTCTTCTTCTTCTTCTTCTTCCTGTTGATTTAGTTTTGCTGTTTCTAGAATGTCATATAGTTGGAATCTATATAGCAAATTCAGATTGGCTTCTTTCACTTAGCAATGTGCATTTAAAGTACATCCATGTCTTTTTATGGCTTGATCGTGCCTTTCTTTTTATCATTGAAAATATCTCACTGTATGGCTGCCCATGGTTTGTGTACTCATTTTCCTATTGGAGGACATCTTGGATGCTTCCAAGTTTGAACATTTCTGAATAAAACTCTCATAATTATTCTTGTGAGAGATCTTGTGTGCCTGTACGATTTCAACTCATTTGGATAAATGGCAAGGGGGTATGATTGCTGGATTGTATGATAAGACCATGTGTAGCTTTGTAATGACCTGACAAACTTGTCTTCCCAGGTGACTGTATCATTTTACATTTCCACCTGCAACAAGTACCTGTTGTTCTACATCTTCACTGGCATTTAGTGCTGTGCTTAGATTTTTGCTGTTCTAATAGGTATGCAGTGGTACCTCACAGTTGTTTTAATTTTCCTAATGACATAGGACCTTGAGTATTTCATATACTTATTTGCCAATTCTGCTCCAGTTTTAACTATCAGCTTAGTTGATGCTTTCTGACTGTAGAAATTCCCTCATTGCATCAGACAACCTTTGCCAAGTCATTGCGAAAGGTCTTCTCCAAAACTCAATAGCTTAAAACAGCAGTCACACGTCTGTGTGTCATACAGGGTTCAGCTGATTTAGGCTATGTTGGACTGGGTGGCTTAGCTTCAGCTGAAGTACCTGGGGCTGCTCTGCTTTTAGCTGTAGGCTGTGTAGTTCTGCTAGGGTGATTCTGTTCCACACATGTTGTCTGGGGCAGTGGTACAGGCATCATATGTCCTCATATATTTTACAAAGGCAGAGGTAAAAGAGGCTGAGTGGAAACACAGCGTTTCTTAAAGACTAGGCCAAATACTTGCAAATAGCCAAAATATTCAAGGCTAAGTTCAAGGGACAGTATGAGATCCTAGCAAAGATATGGATACATGCCAAGGAAGGGTGAAAAATTAAAGCCGACATGTCAGTCTATCACAGTCCACCCCTTTGGTCACAACTATCACTTCCTTCCAACATGTATTGGGTCATCTGGAAAGTCATGACACATTTTTGCATAGAAAAACAGAAAAATACATCATGACTTTCTCAACAACCTAATAAAATAACCTTACCCCTGAAGATAATACTTTACTCCAATAATGGAAATGGAAGGGTGATTGTCCATTTACTTTATCTGCATTTATATTGCCTTAATCACTCTTTCTTCCCCCTTAACCACTTCTGAAAGTGGAGTTAGAAAATATTTGTTTTTTTAATCAACTGAGTAAATTTCTCAGTATACTGTCAGCCTTGATAAAGTTGGGTGTTGGAGGTCTTTATATTTTTCAAACAAAGTCCTTTTCAATTAAGGTGAAAATATTTTTTCCAATTAGATTCTAAAACAAACAAACAAACAAAAAAAAAACAGTTCCAAACTTTCTGAGTTATTGTTATTATTTTTTAGAGATATTTTTGTTATAGAGCACGTGCACTTGCCAGAAAGACAGAGAGAGACAGAGAGACAGAAAGCGAGAAATCACCCCCAAAGGGGGATGGCCATGACGTAATCCCTTCTCCTCCATTCTCCTCTCGGGATCTTGGGCACGCACGCACACGTGCCTGGTGTGAGTTTAAGCCACCGGGTCCAGAACTCGAACTGTGGTCGACTACATGGGAGTCCAGCGACATAACCATTATGCAAACTGGTGATCCCAGCCAAACTTTCTGAGTTTTACAAATAAACAAGAGCAAGTAAAAAAATTTTAAAAAGTGTAAAGGAAGCATGTATATGTCTTAGAAGGGTGAGATAGGGCATTAATTTGCTCTACTAGTTAACTAAGATTGCTGAAGATAAAGATCAAATAGGGGGCCAGCAGGTGGCAGGTTAAGGTGGCTAGATCCCATAGGACTGACTTTTGCAGTCCAAGTTCAAGTCCTGGACTCAGCAGCTGGAAAATCACGCTGGGCATGTGTGTGCACATACCCAAAATGGCGAAAAGAGAATGGAGGAGAAGGGATTGTGGCATGGCCATCCACCTTGGGGAGGGTGATTTCTCTCTCTTTCTCTTTCTCTTTTCCTCTCTCCCTCCAGCCAGGGCATGTCCCTTATAGCAAAATATTAAAAAATATATGATAAGACCAGCAGTTGGGATGGTGTTTAAGGCACTGGACTCTCACGTGGCTGACTGTGATTTGAGTCCTGGACCTGGCAGCTTGCCTTCTCACTTCCCCTTTCTGTCTTTCTGTGGTGAGCACATATGCCCTATAGAAAACTTTAAAAAATAATAATAAGTAAAATGAAATAAATAAAAGAATTGGCTGACATGGAAAGTGCAAATCCCTTTCATTTCCATTCATTTATGTTTAAGGACCCAATTTCTCAGCATATATATGTTACAAACAAACAAGAAAATAAAAGGTATAGATTTTCAAAAAAATCCTTTATGAGTTTTTATGTAGTTTGTTCTAATCCACTCATGTGTCAAAATTCACTTGGGACATGCCTCTTTGTTGTTCTGTCTGCCTCTCTCTTCAATGAGCTCTCGGGAACCAGCAGTTAGCATAATGGCTATGTCGCTGGACTCCCATGTAGTCGACTTGGTTTGCGTTCCGGACCCGGTGGCTTAAAACTCATGCCGGGCGCGTGTGCGTGTGTGCCCAAGATCCCGAGAGGAGAATGGAGGAGAATGGATTGTGGTGTGACCATCCCCCCTTGGGGGTGATTTTTCGCTCTCTGTCTCTATGTCTGTCTGTCTGTCTGGCGAGTGCACGTGCCCTGTAGTGAAAATCTCTCCAAAAAAAAAAAAAAAAAAAAATGAGCTCTTGCTCATTGGGGCATCTCAGGCTGCCATGGTCCGTGCACTTAGGTTTCCTAAGAACCTGGTTGCCTGGGCCAGGGCTGCTGGAAAATACAACTTCGGCTCCACCTGAGAGCTGATCAAGCCGTAAGTTGCCCTCCTGTGGCTCTACCAAATCACAGTCCTGGGCGGGGGGGGGGGGGGGGGGGGGGAGGATGCCCAGCTATCTGCACCAACCACCCTAGGGTCATTTTGAAGCGTGCTGAGGTCTGAGAAATACCCTGACAGGAGCAACCTTCTTCCCTTTAGAGCTGAGCCTTCATCCCGACGGCTTGGCCTAACTGGCCATGCCCTGGGCTGTTTGTCACCAAGCTGTTCGTTCATGGCCATCTCCTTGACTTGATCTTCGACTCAGGCTGCACTTGGAGAGAGTCTTTCTCTGGCTGGTAAGGCTGGGAATGAGACACAGTTTAATTATCCAACCTTCGTGGTGGCACTCTACACGCCTATGTCCTGCTTGCAATCTGACCAGCTCTCCTCTAAGCTGTGCCATATCGTACATACCCAAAGCTGCTAAACTGCAGCCCCTGCCTGGCAGTCTTCTTGCCCAAGTCCACAGGTACCTTTTCTTTCTTTCTTCTTCTTTTTTTTTTTTTTCCTCTTATTTGGAGAGGTTTTCACTATAGGGTGCGTGCGCTCACCAGACAGAGAGAGACATAGAGACAGAAAGTGAGAAATCACCCCCCGGGGGGATGGTCACACTGCAATCCCTTCTCCTCCATTGTCCTCTGGGATCTTGGGCACGCACGCACACGTGCCCGGCATGAGTTTTAAGCCACCGGGTCCAGGACGCGAACCACGGTTGACAACGTGGGAGTCCAGCGACATAGCCATTACACTAACTGCTGGTTCCCCTTTCTTCTTCTTTTTTGAATTGGCAGAGGGTGTGTGTACTTGTCAGAGAGAGACAGAGACAGAGAGAGGGAGAGTGAGATGGCACCCCCTATGGGGCATGGTCATGCCAGATCCTTTTGTCTCCATCTCTCCCTCCTGTGAGAACGTTGGGCACACACACACGTGCCTGGCATGTTGCTTCAAGCCACCAGGTGTAACAGGAAAACTATGATCTATCTTATGTTGTGATAAAATATTTGGCAAAACTATCACTCAAGTTACTTGGAGGATAGAAGAGGCACCTAACATGGACTGGCCCTAGGGCCTAGCAATTGAGGGAGCCACATCGCACATAGCTGATGTGCTCACTCGGTGCCTGGCACATAGTTGACGCTCAACAAATGGCTCGTTGGACGAGCAGATGACTAGATAAGGGAATAAACGCTTTCCTCGTGGTTGGTCTGCCAAGTTAGATTTATAGAGACTAGGAGTTAAGGGGTGATTTTTTTTTTTTTTTTTTTAGAGGTTTTCGCTATAGGGCACGTGTGCTCGCCAGACAGAGAGAGACAGAGAGACAGAAAGCGAGAAATCACCCCCCAGGGGGGATGGCCACGCCGCAATCCCTTCTCCTCTGTTCTCCTCTTGGGATCTTGGGCACGCACACACACACGCGCCCGGTGTGAGTTTTAAGCCACCGGATCCGGGATGCGAACCACGGTCGACTACGTGGGAGTCCAGCAACATAGCCATTACGCTAACTGCTGGTCCCAAGGGTTGATTTGAAACCTTGTCTGGACATTTAGCTTGAACCTTCAAGATTTTCATCAGTATGTCTTCTTAGGAAAATAAGAGCTTACCTTTGTGCTTGGGCTTCTTAGGAGCAAAGCAATACTTAGCATTTGGAAGACACTATAAACCAAAGAAGAGTAATAAAAGAAAAAAAATGGAGCTAAAGAGAAAAAGCTGGGAGGAAAGAGCTGATGAAATGCCTGTGGGGGGTTTCATGCTACTTTATCTATTTTTTTCTCAGACTCTTTAGAAGGGATGAGAGAGGGAGTGCTACAGGGCTGTCCCAGGAGCACCCCAGCCATCACTGCCTGTTCTATAATCAGAGCCAAGACTCATCTGAGTGGGGGACAGGGGAGCAGGAAAAGCTCCCTGTGCTGTCTTGCTGGCAGGCTCTGTGACAGCTTCGGTGAGCCACAGGGGACAGCCTGATGCGGGCTGACCCTGTTCACACCTCCCTTCTGTCTGTGCTGTCTGGCTGTCACCGCACACAATGGTAGTACTATTTCTCTCTTTATAACCTACTTCTCAGCTCTATTCCTTTTGTAAATTTATTTGTATTTTATTTAATTTTTTTAGAAATTCACCATAGGGCATGCACACTTACTGGACAGAGAGAGAGAGAGAGAGAGAGAGAGAGAGAGAAAGAGAAGGAGAGAAAGAAAGTGAGAAAGTACCTTGCAGGGGGAGATAGTCATACCACAATCCCTTCTCCTCTGTTTTCCTCTTGGGATTTTGGGCGTGTACATATACATGCCTGGCATGTTTTTATTCTTTTTATTTTCAGTTGTTTTTGAGAGGTTTTTGCTATAAGGCACGTGCGCTCGCCAGGGAGATAGAGAGAGACAGAGAGACAGAAAGCGAGAAATCACCCACCAGAGGGGATGGCCACACCGCAATCCCTTCTCCTCCATTCTCCTCTCGGGATCTTGGGCACGCACGCACACGCGCCCGGTTTAAGCTACTGGCTCCAGGACTCGAACCGTGGTCGACTACCTGAGAGTTCAGCGACATAGCCATTACGCTAACTGGTCCCCATGCCTGGCATGTTTTTCAAGCTACCAAGTCTGGGACTCAAACCAGGCAGCTGGCCATGTGGAAACTAGCCACCTTAACCACCATACCACTGGCTGACCCCTCAGCTCTATTATTTAGGAGTTTTATTTTTAGAGGGCAAGTGGTGGCACAGTGGTAATGCCATAACCCACCTGGAAAGAGTCCTTGGATTATATTCTGGGACTTCCCTGATGACTCCAGGTATAAGTGCACAGCCCAAGACACAGGCTAGTGAGGCTGGGGGTGTATTGTAGTGTGAAGATTGTGTTGAGAGTGCCTGTCTCTCTAGTTCTCTCTCTCTCTGTGTCTTTCTCATAGATGGAATAAATACACTTTTGTTAAAAAGGGAGAGGGGTGTGTGTGTATATTTAATTTTATTTTTACAAATATGTTGCGGTGCTTGGGACTGAAAGGAAAAAGAAATCTTTAAACTCCACCTGACTTCAAGATCTTTCTTACTCGTCAATAAAAACCTGTGGCTTGGTTTAAACCTTGCAGTGAACTCAACGTTCATGTCTCCCCAAAGCTTTTATGTTGAAATCTTCACCCCCAGGGTGATAGTGTAGGAGGTAGGCCTTGGAAGGTGATGACGTCATGGGAGTGGAGTCTTCATGAAGAGGACCCATGCCCTTATATAAAGGACCCCGGAGAGTTCCTTTATCCTCTCACCATGTAGGACATGCAAGAAAATGCTATCTCTAAGGAAGTGGGCCCTCACCTCATCCACCCAATGTGTGGATGCCTTGATCTTGGACTTCCCAGCCTCCAGAACAGTGAGAAGGAAATGTTTGTCATTGATAAGCTCCCCAGTCTATGGTATTTATTTCTTTTTTGAGAGGTTTTGCTATAGGGCGCATGCACTTGCCAGAAAGACAGAGAGACAGAGAGCAAGAAATCACTCCCCAGGGAAAATGGCCACGCCGCAATCCCTTCTCCTCCATTCTCCTCTCGGGATCTTGGGCACGCACGCACATGCGCCCGGCGTGAGTTTAAGCCACTGGGCCCCGGACTTGAATCTTGGTCGAGTACATGGGAGTCCAGCGACATAGCCATTATGCCAACTGCTGGTCCCAAGTCTATGTATTTCTGTGGCAGACCAAATGGACTGAGACAGTGCTCAAGTGTGGCTGAGTTGGGCCTTTCTTCCCCAAGTCCACAGACCACACATGCTCCCAACCCTCACCCAGGAAAACACCCTGAGGCACAGGTGAGGACTGACTCTGATGAGAATTTAGACTCTAGTTCTACCACTTACTCACTGTGTCTCTGGGTAGGAGTTAGTTAACCTCTCTGAACTCTAGTGAGGAGGGGCAGAGTACTGTTGTGGGGTTAGATGTAGGCTATACAAGGGTATTCAGTGGGAAAATCTGTGGGAAAAAGGGAATTGAAATACAAGTTTATTTTGGTACAAAAATTTCAGGACCAGCAGTTGGCGTAATGGCTATGTCTCTAAACTCCCATGTAGTTGACTATGGTTCAAGTCCCAGACCCAGAGGCTTAAACTCACGCCAGGCGCATGTGTGTTCGTGCCCAAAATCCTGAGAGGAGAATGGAAGAGAAGGGATTGTGGTGTGGCCATCCCCCTCGGGGGGTGATTTCTCACTTTCTGTCTCTCTGTCTCTCTCTGTGTCTTTCTGGCGAGTGTACATACCCTATAGCAAAAACCTCTCCAAAAATTTTTTTTTTTTAATTTCCATGCCTAGCTTTTTCATAGTATGCACTTTCCATAAATCTTTTGAAGACTCCTCACACAACATACGATGTGCTCAATGGACAGCTTTTCAAAAACAGAGATATGCTGAATTGTTTACCTTCTTTTCTCACATGTCACAGGTAGAATCTGCCGCCTTTCACGGTCTGCCGTTAGCTCATGGGTTTCTTCCCGCCTCTCTCGCCAAGCTAAGTTTCCCGATGAGTAGAAATTACTGATTACATTTCTTTTGTATCCCTTATTGCACTTGGTGGGTGTTAATTACTATATAAAGTGACAAACTTAAATCCCTGCTTAAACATGAAACCTGTTTTAAAGATTGAACAAAATATTGCATTTTGTATGAAGTTAGCAGGCATTTGAGAGTTCAGGGTGGAATTTCAAAGTTCTCTTTCCATATTAACATGTGACTTCAGGGTTAAGAAAATCATTTAAGGGGCCACAGATAGTTTGGTGGTTAAGGCGCTGGATTCTCACCCACTGTGGTTCGAGTTCCAGACTCAGTGGCTTGAAAATCACACTGGGTGCTTATGCATGCATGCCAAAAGTCCCAAGAAGAGAAGGGATTGTGGTGTGGCCATTCTCCTGGAGGGTGATTACTCACTTTCCCTCTCCCTCTCTCTCTTTCCAATAAATGCATATACCCTATGGCACAAAACAAACCAACTCCCTAAAAGAAAACCATTTAATTTAATGTACAGCAGTGTGACTCTAGCTACTGATACTGTATTATATACTTGGAATCTGCTAAGAAGGTAGATCTGGGGACCAGCAGTTAGCGTAATGGCTACGTCGCTGGACTCCCACGTAGTCGACCGCGGTTCGCGTCCCAGACCCGGTGGCTTAAAACTCATGCCGGGCGCATGTGCGTGCGTGCCCAGGATCCCGAGAGGAGAATGGAGGAGAAGGGATTGCGGCGTGGCCATCTCTCCTGGGGGGTGATTTCTCGCTTTCTGTCTCTCTATCTCTCTCTGTCTTTCTGGCGAACGCATGCGCCCTATAGCAAAACCTCTCCAAAAATAAAAGAAGGTAGATCTGAAGTGTTCTCACCACACACAAGTGGTACCCATGTGAGGAAGCGGATTATGTTAATTAGCCTGGTGGTCATTTCACACCATGTATTTATTTCAAAACATCACATTAGGGACCAGTAGATGGTGTAATGATTGTGGCTCTGGACTCCCATATAGTTGACTGTGGTTCAAGTCCTGGAGTTAAAACTCATGCCAGGCACATGTGCGTGCATGCCTAAAATCCCAAGAGGAGAATGGAGGAGAAGGGATTGCGGCATGGCCCCACCCTTGGGGGGGTTGTGTGTATGTGTGATTTCTCACTTTCTGTATGTATCTCTTTCTCTCTGGCAAGTGCATGTGCCCTATTAGTAAAAAAAAAAAATCTCTCTCTGAAGAAAAACACATCACAGCATATACAATTTTTATTCATCAATTACACCTTTGTAATATCAAAGAATTTAAGGATCTTAGAATTCTAACCCTTAGATTTTGTTTATGTGACACATTTTTATTTAGTGCTTACTATATGTCAGGCTGGCTCTTCTAAGTTCTGGAACCTGATAAATAAAACAGGGGGAAAAATTAAACAGGCAAAAACCATTCTGTCTACATGGAGCTCATATTCTAGTAGTTCGTGGTATAAGAAGATAGTGTAACATTTGTCAGACTTTTATTAAGAAGGAAGCATGGAGGGACCAGCAGTTAGCATAATGGCTATGGCGCTGGACTCCCACGTAGTCGACCGCGGTTCACGTCCCGGACCCGGTGGCTTAAAACTCACGCTGGGCGCGTGTGCATGTGTGCCCAAGATCCTGAGAGGAGAATGGAGGAGAAGGGATTGCAGCGTGACCATCCCCCCTGGGGGGGTGATTTCTCGCTTTCTGTCTCTCTGTCTCTCTCTGTCTTTCTGACAAGTGCACACGCCCTATAGCAAAAACCTCTCAAAAAAAAAGAAAGAAAAAACAAAAGACTTCAAGTCTAAATTTATCTAATCAAAAAGCTTTTCCTGGGAACCAGCAGTTAGCGTAATGGCTATGTTGCTGGACTCCCACGTAGTCGACCGTGGTTCGCGTCCCGGACCCGGTGGCTTAAAACTCACGCTGAGCGTGTGTGCGTGCGTGCCCAAGATCCTGAGAGGAGAATGGAGGAGAAGGGATTGCGGCGTGACCATCCCCTCTTGGGGGTGATTTCTCGCTTTCTGTCTCTCTGTCTCTCTCTGTCTGTCTGGCGAGCGCACGCACCCTATAGAGAAAACCTCTCAAAAAAAAAAAAAAAAAAAGCTTTTCCGTTTTGTTCTTTGGTCACGCGGCCTCTCCAAGGGCAGTCACAGAAGGTGAATGGGGGAGGGGACAAATCCAGGGGGGGGGGGCAGAGAAAAGGGAGGTGAGCACAGGAGGTGAAGGGGGGATGAGAACCTTGAGAACAGTGTCGGTGGAACGTACACTGGGTTGCTGTCAAGGAAAACAGTACCCCATTCCTCCAGAAATTAAATACGGAAGTAATAAATGATCTGGCTCTTCCACTTCCGGATACACACCCAAAGGAATTGAAAGTCGGACTTGAGTGGCTGGCAGGTGGCGTGGTGGTTGGGGGTGCTGGACTCCCACATGGCCAACCACGTTTTGAATCCCTAACGTGGCAACTTGCTTTCTCACTTTCTCTCTCTCTCACTCTGTTCCTTTCTAGTTAAGTTAAAATGAAATAAAGTTAAATAAGGCAATTCTTTTAAACAAAGAAAGAAAGTAGGACCTCAACAGATATGTGAACACTCACATTTGTAGTGACATTGTTCACAAGAGCCAAAATGTCCACTGATGGATGAATAATCGGTCAACCAAATGCGGCATCCACATTTGATGGGATATTATATAACCTTAATGAGGAAGAACATTCTGGCACTTTCTGTAACACGGGTGGACCCTGGAGACATTATGCCAAGCGGAGTAAGTCAGTAACAAAAGATCAAGTGTTGCGAGATCTCACTGACGTCACTATCCAGAGCACCCAAGTTCCCAGTGATGGGAAATAGCATGCTGGTACCAGGAGCTGGGGGGCAGAGGATGGGAATGGTATTCGATGAGTATGGCCTTTCAGCATTGCAAGATGAGAAGTTTCTGGAGCTGGCTGGTTCTGAGGGCCGCACAACACTGCCATCGAGCGGAACACTTGAGAATGGTTGCAGTGGGCCAGGTGGTGCAGGCTCTGTGGACAGTTCCACCCAGGAAGGGTTCTGGTACAAGTCCTTAGCTGCCCCTCAGTGTGCTGGACATGTGTGAGCCTGTCGTCTGGAGCTGGCCGAAGCCAAGGGTGCCCCGCTGCAGGGGGACCCTGCAGAGTTACTGCCTCTTTCTCTGAAGAAATCCATGGAAGAAATAAATACACTTTTAAAAAGGGTTAAGCGAAGGACCAGCAGTTAGCGTAATGGCTATGTCACTGGACTCCCACGTAGTCGACCGCGATTCGAGTCCCAGACCCTGTGGCTTAAACTCACACCGGGCGCGTGTGTGTGCATGCCCAAGATCCCGAGAGGAGAATGGAGGAGAAGGGATTGCGGCGTGGCCATCCCCCCTGGGCGGTGATTTTTCGCTTTCTGTCTCTCTGTCCCTCTCTGTCTGGCGAGCGCACGCGCCCTATAGCAAAAACCTCTCCAAAAAAAAAAAAAAAGAAAAAAAAAAAAAGGGTTAAGCGAGAGATTTGATGTTAAGTGTATTTTACCAAAATTTAAAAAGAACTAGAGAGGGAACCAGCAGTTAGCGTCATGGCTATGTCGCTGGACTCCCACAGTCGACCGCGGTTCACATCCCAGACCCAGTGGCTTAAAACTCACGCTGGGTGCGTGTGCATGCATGCCCAAGATCCCGAGAGGAGAATGGAGGAGAAGGGATTGCGGTGTGACCATCCCCCCTGGGGGGTGATTTCTCGCTTTCTGTCTCTCTGTCTCTGTCGGTCTGGCGAGCGCATGCGCACTACAGCGAAAACCTCTCCAAAAAAAGAACTAGAGAGAGAAAGAAACAGGAAGAGAGAGAATGAGAAAGAGGAAGGACACCCTGAAGAGGAGCGCTGGCAGGCCTCTTTTCACCCCTGGAGTCTCCCTTTTCTTTCCCTGTGCACAAAGTCCCATCTCAGGGGCTGGATCCAAATCAAGGGACATGCTGGGAAGATTCCATTTGCGCCCTGGTGGCTGGTGTCAAACTCACTCTGAACACCTCCTGGGGCTCAGTTCAAGCCCTGTGCACATTCACAAGCACGAGTGGCTTCCTTTTTCCTCCTGGACTTCCACACAGTTGAAAGCAGCTGGGACTGCAGAATCTAAGGTCACAGCAGAGTCGTTCTCCAGGGCAGCGAGGTGGGAGGAGTGCTGAGTTGTTAATCCCAGCCTGCGACCTTTTCTGCAGAAGTGGAGAATGCTCATTTGCAGCCCCGCCGTGGGAGCAGAGGACTCCTAGGGTTGTCAGCCCCTGCTCAGGAGAAGGCCAGGGTGGGGGCGGACATGCAGATGTGCAGAGCTCCCTCAGACAATGTCTGAGAACGGTCGAGCCCTCAGCCTTCCCAGAGGCCCCGCAAGGGCCAAGGACCAGCCACACCTCCCGGGCAGCCCCTGAAACCACAGGTTTAGACGCCATCAGACTTTCTATCACCTTAGCTTTTCTTCAAAATAAGACGGGCTTTGTGGGGCTCAGGATGAGGGGGTGTTTGGGATGAAAGTATCCCTTAAAATATACCCCTGGGCTGAGATTCAAGTCGTGACTTGGTCCTCAGGAAGGTCGGCTTTCCATGGCTGCATTTCGGGGGGCCTGGAAGTCAGCATGCATTCTTTGTGGGCATGAAGTTTTGGGTTTTTTGTTTGTTTTTCTTTTTTCTTTTTTTTTTTTTTTTTTGAGAGGTTTTTGCTATAGGGCACGTGTGCTCGCCAGACAGACAGAGAGAGACAGAGAGACAGAAAGCGAGAAATCACCCCCCCAGGAGGGATGGCCACGCCGCAATCCCTTCTCCTCCATTCTCCTCTCGGGATCTTGCGCACGCACGCACACGTGCCTGGCGTGACTTTAAACCACCGGGTCCGGGAATCGAACCTCAGTTGACTACATGAGAGTCCAGTGACATAGCCATTACGCTAACTGCTGGTCCCAGTGGGCACCAAGTTTTAGACCAAATTTTTGCCCATAGGAATCTCTGGACTGAAGAGAATTCTTGATAAGACTGACGCACTGTAACAGCAGAAGATATTTATGTGGTCACAGCAGCTCCTTGCCAGACTTCCACAGATTTTATTTAACAAGTCTCACCTAGCACTTGCTCTGTGCCAGGCCCTTTTCTAAGTGCTTTTCTCATTTAGACCCTATAATTCTTGTAATGAGAATTACTGAGAGCTCCTTAGCTGTCGATAGTTGATATCAGAGTTGATATCCATAATATCAACTCTGTGTTGCTGAGACAGCTGGCAGTGAAGTTAAGTTACTTCCCCAGGTGACTGGCTTGTGAGAGGTGGGGATGGCAGTTCAGTGTTGGCCTGCTCTAACCCCCATGTTCTGCTGTCCACCTGTGTGTACCAGCAGATATGATGTGGCGTGAACCCACGGAAAGTCCAACAGACATCCTCTTGTGGCTCCCTTTATATTTTATAATTTATTGATTTAATTTTGTTTATTATTATGATTATTTTTAAATTTGATCAGAGAGAGACAGAGAGAGAGAGATTGGGAAAGTGAGAAATCAAGCCTCCAGGTCTGGGACTCCAAGTGCAGTTGGCTTTGTCTTGCAAAGCCAAGTTCTCTTGTCTGCAGACTGGAGTGGAAAATATCTTCTGTAAGGTGTGTTTGCAGACAGAGTGAAATAATCTATGGCCAACCTACATGAGTCAGACCGAGAGAAGTGACATTCCCAGAGAATGTACAATATGAAGATTGCACATCAGAAAGTGAGTTCTGGGATAGAAACATTCCTTTAAGAGCAATGATGAGTTTCGCAGCTGGGTAGCCAACAGAAAGATTAGAGTCTTAAGAGCCAACTACTGTGGGTTCAACTCTTAGCTCTGTTACTTACTGTGGATCTTGGAAAACCAACTAACCTGTCTAAATTCCATTTTCTCATTCATATCATTGGTATATGAATACAAGTCTCTTAAGACTGTCAAAATGGGGACCAGCAGTTGATGTAATGGCCATGTCTCTGGACTCCCGTGTAGTCTACCGACGTTCAAGTCCTGGACCCGGAGGCTTAAACTCACACCAGGCGCGTGTGCGTGCGTGCTCAAGATCCCGAGAGGAGAATGGAGAAGGGATTGCGGCATGGCCATCCCCCCGCTGGGTGATTTCTCACTTTCTGACTCTGTCTCTGTCTTTCTGGGAAGAACAAATGCCCTATAGCAAAAACCTCTCAAAAAATGTCAAAATGGTATTATCTAATGTCTGTAGAGACTGTTACAAATTTCTAGCTTTTCCCAACCCTGCAGGTGATCGATCCATCTGTCCAACAGCAGTGACAATGGCCACCTCCCAAGGCTTGTGCAGGAAAGTTTCCCATCTTGGTGTTCATTGTGTCTGTAGCTGCTATTATTTGTAGCCACAAACCTTGTTAAGTCACTCATAATTGCAGAAGAAAGGGAACCACAGAATGCCATCAGCGAGACACTTCAGTAAGCAAACAGTGGGAGAATCGCTCGTTTCTCTTTCCTCAAAGTCACTCTTCTGTGTCACGGGCATATGCGTAATCATCGTCATGTGACTTGGTGACGTGAATTTTGACAAGGATGGAGTTTGTCCAGGGAAGTCTCTCTTCCCTCCCCTCTCATCTTTCTCCCTATAGAATCACCTGAAATCATCATGTTCTGAAAACATCCTCCAGTTTCAACCCGATGAGAGGACACGTTTGTTCCATATATCCGAGCATGTCCAGTGGGTCCGTGAATGGGTTTAGCTGGAAACTGGTTGCTCCCTCTGCAGTCAGAGGGCCTGTGTCTCTCCCTCTCCGATGAAGGTTAAGAAACGGGGCTTCCAGGGAAGACGGATGAAGAAATGCCACTCCACTGGGGGCCTAGCCACGCAACATACTTCTGCAAAAGGATGGAAGGCAGATTTCACTGGAACTTTCCCCACTTTCTTTAGCACAGAGATTGCAGCAGGAAAAAAAAAAATCTAAATCTTTGGTGCTGTTTCTTTTTTCTTTTTCTTTCTTTCTTTTTTTTTTTTTTTTTTTTTTGGAGAGGTTTTCTGCTATAGGGCACATGCGCTCACCAGAAAGAGACAGAGAGACAGAAAGCGAGAAATCACCCCCAGGGGGGATGGCCATGCCGCAATCCCTTCTCCTCCTATCTCCTCTTGGGATCTTGGGCATGCTTGCACATGTGCCTGGTGTGAGTTTTAAGCCACCAGGTCCAGGACTCGAACCGCAGTTGACTACGTGGGAGTCCAGCGACATAGCCATTACGCTAACTGCTGGTGCTGTTTCTTTTCCCCAAGTATTTCTTTTTGCTGTCAGGGAAGGAAGTCCAGTGGACTCCCTCTCTGGACCTGGCCACAGAGCAGGTAAGCTTGCCTTTCCTAGAAGAACTTTGTCCTTGTAAGCCTCCTCTGGCGGATGAATGTTGTCTCTGAAAGTCAATAGCTGAGTCGAGTAGAGTCCTCCCGGATTCGGAGTCATGGCGTCTCCCTGCCTCGGTGAGACGGTTACTGGTTCGGTGGCTTTGCGTGACTTTGTGACCTTTCCTTACTACTGCAAACAGCCTTGCCCAAAATGCATGTGTTCCAGGTGCCAGAAACCTAGTTGCACAATTTAAAGAGATTTCTCATTTTTCAGCTTTTAGAGGGTCCTAATTTGTGGCTTTTTACGTAATTTGGTTCAAAACAAGCATTTGTTTCCTATAAATGCAGCTCTGCTCAGATGAGCCTCAGCCTGCATTGCAAAGGGAATTTGTTTAGTTACACTGGGCCGTAGGCAGTAAATTGGCCATCCTGTCACTTCTCTTTGGTAATCTAAACAAACTCACCCAGCGCTCAGCCCTCACCAGTGACTGGAACCAGTCAAGTCTGCTTGCTGCGCTGTAACTCAGAGGGCAAAAGTCCGATAACTGAGTCCGAGCTTCGCCTTTCCTG
The DNA here is from genome assembly GCA_026018925.1 of Tupaia tana. Classification (NCBI taxonomy): domain Eukaryota; kingdom Metazoa; phylum Chordata; class Mammalia; order Scandentia; family Tupaiidae; genus Tupaia; species Tupaia tana. Next base: position 11,278,306 of record JAKSZU010000025.1, on the reverse strand, counting down.
AGCCATCAGTTCATACATCACCCCTGACATAAAAAGGGCCTCGTTCCCACAGTGAGCCCCCGAAGGTTTGGCCTGGTGTTAAGTTCTTAAAAATAGCATCTGCGCTTAGATATTATTCTCTAACGTTTGACACAAGTGCCATTGCTTCCACTAAATCAGCCTTGCAGAGTATTCCTGAGTTCCTTCTGCTTATTTAGGGCACAGGGAATAATCAGGAAAGTATTATTTTGTAGGTTGCTATTGTATTGCTATATTCAGTCTACAGTATGTAGTACATCTTGAACACCGGTCTGCAGAGCCCCGAGAGGGTAGGTTCCCCTACCTGCCCTATAGACACGCAACTACGGGGCAGTGACTCTGTACCAGGCACAGCACCAGAACTGGGGCAAAAGGAGAGGAGGGGAAGGCTCTTGGGTCTTCTATTTGGATGGAGATGGCAAACCAGGCGAATAAATAAAATCATTACTGACAGATACGACTAGGAGAGATATAGACAGGGCTGATCGAGGAAAGTGTCTCTGGGCAGAGACATTTCAGCTGAACCCGAAGCATAAGAAGGGCCCAGCTGGGCCAGAGGGGCCACGTGATCCTGTCCAAGGGCTCTTTCTTCATCTGCATGTTGTCAAATGACAACGGCCCGTGACTTCTCTTCTAGATTGTTGCAAACATGAAAGTTTGCTTCACTTAAAATATTGCCTGAAACTAGCAAGCTGGATGTTTTGAGCGTCGGAGCATTATCGTGAGGAATTGAGCAGTTTTATTTCAGAAGAATACCTCTCTGCGGACCTCTGCTGGAGCCTTGGGTGTGTTCTGGCTGTGAGAAGAGTGAACCCAGATGACCCCCCGCCTAGCTCACTCAGCTCTGGGAGAACAGCAGGAACGGGCTTTGCTGATGTACAGTCTCCCCCGGGAGAAATTTCTTCCTGTGTAAATGAGTCACGGGAGAGGCTGATTTTCCTTCCAGAGGTCAGGCGTGCTATTGAGCGCTGCGCTTCCCAACTTCGAGAGAACTGGGACACCCTTGTGTCATTTGTTAGATTTCACGATGACCTCATCCTCCAAGAGTGCTTGTTCTAAACCTTGGACTAAATATAAAATTTATTTTTCTTTGAGGAGTTCTGAGAAATTGACGAAACCAGCAGGTGTTGCAAACTGGTCGTTACAAATTGACTAATATTGTTCAGGACATGCTTAGCGAGAAAGAAGGCCTTGTTTCTGCTTCGGAAAGATGGCAATCTAACTGTCTGAAACAAGGCAGACGAAAAGACAACTGCACGACAACAGAAAGAAGACGAGGCCTCCATCGGATAGCTGCTTGGGTAAGACAGCTTGCTGTTGAGAAGAACAGACAGTCCCCAAGCTCCCACCTCCACATGCGACGCGCCCAGATGTGCAGCTTCCTGTGGACGGCAGTGCTTGCTTGGAACCCCCATCCTCCCTCCGTGGACCTAGAGATGCCAAGACTCCTCTTCCACTCCTTGCTGAAGCCAGTGCCAACGCTTCACTGGGTGGTGCTCAGTGAACTTTTCCATTTCCTCATTCTCATGTGTTGAATCGTGTTCCCAAATGACGCTGAAGTCCTAATCCCTAGTACCTAGGAAGGTGACCTTTTCTGGAAATAACGTCTTTGCAGGTGATCGAGTTAAGATGGTAAGGTCGTTAGACTGAACCTTAATTCATGATGATTGTATCCTATTGAAAGAGGAAAATGGGTCAGAGACAGAAGGGAAAGGAAGGTGACGTGAAGACACAGGGAAAACACCATCTCGAACACAAGGAATGCCCAAGATTACTTGAAGCCAAGACAGAGGTGTAAGGCAAGGCTCTCCCCACCCCCCAGCCCTGCCAATACCTTGGTTGCAAACTTTTAGCTTATGCAACTGTGATGTGATAAATTCCTGTTGTCTGAGCTACTCATTGCTTCATTTAGGGAACAAATACACTCACCATGCATCTTCCTAATAAATGTCGTGAACATGTATTTGGAATAAGAAACTTCCCTTTTATCTTGGATTCGGAGGAGTCTAAAATTCAACAGTCAGTCATTATCAGCATTTATAATGTGCCAACTTTGTATTAAATGTGTTGCTTTCATTATTTCATTTATTCCTTCGAATCCATATACCCATTTTACGGGGGAGTACATTGAGATCACCCATCTGATTAATTCTTTTTTTTTTTTGAGAGGTTTTTGCTATAAGGCTCCTGCGCTCACCAGACAGACAGAGAGAGACAGAGAGATAGAAAGCGAGAAATCACCCCCCAGGGAGGATGGCCACGCTGCAATCCCTTCTCCTCCATTCTCCTTTCGGGATCTTGGGCACGCACACACACGTGCCCGGCATGAGTTTTAAGCCACCAGGTCTGGGACACGAACCGCGGTCGACTACGTGGGAGTCCAGAGACATAGCCATTACGCTAACTGCTGGTCCCCACCCATCTGATTAATGATGAGAATTGTTTTTGTTTTGTTTTGCCAGAGGGCACATGTGCTCTTCAGAGAGAGAAAGAGAGGGAGTGGGAGAAAGTACCCTCCCCCAATGGGGTGTGGTCATGCTGCAATTTCTTCTCCATTTCTCTACCTTGTCAGATTTTGGGCACGCACACACATGTGCCTGGCGTTTTTTTGTTTGTTTGTTTGTTTGTTTTTTTGGAGGGGTTTTTGCTACAGGGCGCATGCGCTTGCCAGAAAGACAGAGAGAGACAGAGAGACAGAAAGCAAGAAATCACCCCCCCGGGGGGATGGCCACACCGCAATCCCTTCTCCTCCATTCTCCTCTCGGGATCTTGGGCATGCACGCACACGTGCCTGATGTGAGTTTAAGCCACCGGTTCTGGGACGCGAACCATGGTCAACTACGTGGGAGTCCAGTGACATAGCCATTACGCTAACTGCTGATCCCTGCCTGGCATATTTTTAAAGCCTCTAGGATTGAGATTCAGCCCTCATGGTCAGCTATGTGGGATTCGATTCCCTTAACCACCGGGCCACAGGGCCAACTCAGGACTTAGATTTTAACTGCTGTGCTAGGTGAGTCAGGATCTTCATCATTTTAAAATACAGCTTTGTGGTGGACCAGCCAGTGGTGTGGTGGTTAAGGTGGCTGGATCCCACATGGTCAACCCCACGGTTCGAGTCCCAGAGTCGGAGGTGTGTGTATGTGTGGCCAAAATCATGAAAAGAGGAGAACTAGAGAAGGGATTGCAGCGCAACCTCTCCCTGTAGAGGAGTGCTGTCTCTCTTTCTCTCTTTCTCTCTCTTTCCTTGTATCTCCAGTGAGCACATATACCCTCTGGCAAATGATGTATATGGCTTCTTTATGGGAAGAAAGACTTACGGGGTGGATCTAGGATACGACTCATCAATAATAAGAGCATGTGCGGGAACCAGCAGTTAGCGTAATGGCTATGTCGCTGGCCTCCCACGTAGTCGACCGTGGTTCGCGTCTCGGACCCGGTGGCTTAAAACTCACGCCGGGCGCGTGTGCGTGCATGCCCAAGATCCCGAGAGGAGAATGGAGGAGAAGGGATTGTGGCGTGACCATCCCCCCTGGGGGGTGATTTCTCGCTTTCTGTCTCTATGTCTCTCTCTGTCTGTCTGGCGAGCGCACGCGCCCTATAGCGAAAAACTTCTCCAAAAAAAAAAAAAAAACAAAAATAATAAGAGCATGTGTTTGGGACAACGTATTCTGAGTTTCATGCTAACGAATCTTTGAAACTCATTTTAGTTAGTTGGTTATATTTACAGGTTGTCTGTGTGATTAAGTTAAAATATTGTGTTACGTATAACGATTATTCAAAATTTAATATGCAGAAGTGTGCTATGTTTTGTGTGTGTGTGTGTGTGTGTGAAAGGATGTCAGAAGATTTAAAAGATGTCTTTTCTCCCAGCTGGATAAAGTGAGATCCTAACGGAGCTATCTGATTACGGATTAGCAGGATAAGAACTAAATTGAAGGGAAATGGGTAAATCAGAGGGGGAGAGCCTAGCGTTTTAGGATAGGAACTGACTTTTACAAATTGAAAATAGAGATGACCAGAAAAACAGCTCCTAAGAAATGAAATAATTGCATGTTTAGGACTGATGAAGATCCTCTCTACTCCATTTTTTCTCCATAAACATTTCACTCAGAATAAGAAGTATAATCATGGGTCCAGCAGTTGGCATAATGGCTATGTCGCTGGACTCCCATGTAGTCTACTACAGTTCGAGTCCCGGACCCAGTGGCTTAAACTCACATCGAATGCATGTGCGAGTGTACCCAAGAACCCGAGAGGAGAATGGAGGAGAAGGGACTACGGCGTGGCCACACCCCGGGGGGTGATTTCTCGCTTTCTGTCTCTCTGTCTTTCTGGGGAGTGCATGCACCCTATAGCCAAAACCTCTCCAAAAAAATAACCACACACACAAAAGTATAATCATGATAAATAAATGTACAAAATAATTTGAAAAAATACTTAAAACTCTGTAACTAGAATTACTTGAGAAAATTGTAATAAAAAGTTGTGTATACATTAACTAGTTATAAAGGTTATTTAAAAGATAATCCAAAGAGACTGATTTCTCATTTTCTTTGTCAACACATTTTCTGAGATACTCTATTAATCAGATTTCAGTGGGATGCAAGCGGCAGAAGCTTGACTCAAACAGGTTCAAGAGTGGGAATGGGCTTTATGAAGTCATCTAACTGAAATATCTAGTGTAATTCCTATTACTTGATAAAGATAGATGGGTGGATGTACCTAGAACATAACCAATCTGACCTGTTGATATTAAAAATGTGGTATGAGTGAAATCTAAATTTTTTGGTTCATTGTCTGTGTCTTTGGATTGTATGAGTTTGAAACCGCTGGATCTCAGGCCATGAATGGCAGCATATAGACCATCGAGGGGCCAGCAGGTGGCATGGTGATTGAGGTGCTGGAATCCCACAGGGCTGACAGTTGTTCGAGTCTCAGACTGGGCAGCTTGAAAACCAGTGTTTGCATGCCCAAAATCCTGAGAGGAGAATGGAGGAGAAATGTTGCAGTGTGAGCATTGCCCCGGGGGGTGATTTCTCACTTTCCCTCTCTCTGTTTCTCTCTCTCTCTCTGGTGAGCACTCATGCCCTACAGCATAAAAACAAACAAACAAACAAAAACAAAAACAATTTTATGTTTTTTTTTTTTTAAGTTTTCATGACTATGTGAAGGTTTTTGCTGTAGGATGCGTGTGCTCGCCAGAAACACAGAGAGAAACAGAAAGTGAGAAATCGCCCCCCAGGGGTGACAGCCACGCCGCAATCCCTTCTCCTCCATTCTCCTCTTGGGATCTTGGGCATGCACGTGCACGCACCTGGCATGAGTTTAAGCCACTGGGTCTGGGACTCAAACTGCGGTTGACTACATGGGAGTCCAGCGACACAGCCATTATACCATCTGCTGGTCCCCATCAGTTTCTTTAAAATTTATTTTACAAGCTGTAGTGATATACAATGATTGTATAAAGTAAATTAATAAAGAGAAAAGTAATAAAAAATGATCTTCACTACATAAAATACATTAATATGTATTTAAAAAAAAAGATAACTGGCATAAAAGAAAAAAAAAAGTTGTAGTCACAAGGGGCCAGGCAGCAGCTCAGCAGGAACCCACCTGGACCACCTGGAAAGACCCTGGATTTACATACTGGGACTTCCCTGAGCATGCTGGGAGCAGGTGCATGGCGGTGGTTTGGGGGGTGCTGCCTCTCTGTCTCTGTGATCCTCTGTCTCTTCGTCTCCTTGTCTCTCTCATGGAAGTAAACTTTTTAAAACAGTGGTAATAATGAGACTCTCACTCCTACGTTGTGTTCAGCCAAGGTCATCAGAGGAAAGCTGCCTTATCCCCAAATATCACCACTCCCTCAGTAATTACACACCTCACTCGATCAGCCCAGGGCAAATGCCCATTCCCGGGTGAATATGGTGGGTGTCGGCATGAGTTCATTTGGAGGTGTCTGGTCACTTAGGTCTGGGTTGGGACTCTGACATGCCGATTGAGGCTTTTTGAGTCAAAACAACATGGTAGCTGAGAGGTAACGAGGACAGGGACTTAGGGTCTTCATGCCTTTTCTCCCAGGACATTCGGTGGTTCTGTAATTGTGCAGGCACGCGCATATGTGTTAAGAAAAAATGTCTTCCGTGTTTACTCACTGTCAGGCATCCCAATTCCCAGTGAAAATGGTAAACTTGTGGGAGCTAATTCTCAAATCATCACTGGGGCCACCACTGGCCCAAAGTCCAGCAACAATTCCTCTTCCATTTGTTTCCACCCCAGGATTTCCTCAACTCTGACAGGTGGGATGCTGATGAGGAGAGACAGTCGCCTGGTTCAGAAGTGGTGCATTTCGCTGTCGTGTCCCTCAGGTCTTCTTCCCTAGCCTTCTCTCCCCATGCTCTGGCCCAACCAAGCCCAACAGCTTCTGGTAGAGTCCACATGACAGTAATGCCGTAAAATCTAGGATGGGTCAGAGAGTGCAGAAGGGAATGCCAGTCTTCAACAGGGTAGAGGGGATACGGTTACTCAGAGGGCCGCTCCCGTGGGAGGCAGATGCAAAGACGAAGAATGTACTGCTGTCCCTCCATCCACAGGGTATATGTTCCAAGACCTCAAGTGGATGCCTCAAACCAACGATGGTTCTGAACTCTACGCATGCTCTGTTTTGTCCACACACACACACGAATAAAGTTTGATGCATGAAATTAGACAGAGTAGGGGCCAGCAGGTGGTGTAGTGGTTAAGGTGCTGGGTTTCCACATGGCCAACTGCGGTTCGAGTCCCAGACCTGGTGGCTTGCTTTCTCACTTTTCCTTTCTCTCTCTGTCTCTCTCTGGTATACCTAAAACAAAAACCAAAAACAAAAACAAATAAAATTAAATAAATAAAGCAATTAAAAAACTAGACGGAATAAAAGATTGACAAGAATAACTCATAATATCAGAGCATAATTATAACAGAATACTATAATCAAAGGGATGCGAATGAAGTCTCTCTCGCTCAAAAGGTCCTGTTGCACTGTACTCCCCCTTTTTCTTGTGATGATGGGACCATAACAGACTGACTAGCCAGCAGGTATGTAGATGAAGAAGATTCTCTTTTTGTTTCTTTTTTCTTTCCTTTTCTTTTTTTTTTAGAGAGAGATTTTTGGTACAGGGCACGTGTCCTTGACAGAGAGACAGAATGTGAGAAATCACTTCCCAGGGAGGATGGCAATCCCCTCTCATTCATTCTCCTCTCAGGGTTTTCGGCATGCACACAGACGCACCCACCATGAGTTTTAAGCTAGGTCTGGGACTCGAACTGTGGTCTACTACTTGGGAGTCCAGTGACATAGCTATTATGCTGTCTGCTGGTCCCTGTAGATGAAGATTCTGGACAACAGGATGATTCCCGTCTGGGGCGAGTTGGAGCGAGATGGTGGCAGAATGTATGACCTACTCAGAACACTGTGCGATTTAAAATGTATGCATTGTTTATTTTTGTCATTGCCATGTAATATTTTCAAACCGTGGTTGACTGCAGATAATTGACACCACGGCAAAACCGAGTCAAGTAACCCTCATCAAAAGATATTACAAAGTTTCTCTGATCTCCGAGCCAGCAGGTGCCATGGTGGTCAAGGTGTTGGACTCTCAAATGGCCAACCATGTTCAAGTCTTGGACATGACAGCTTGGAAAACAATGCAGGCGTGAGTGTGTGTGTGTTCAAAAGTCCTGAGAGGAGGATGGAAGAGAAGGGATTATAGTGTGGCCATCCTGGCTGAAAAGTGATCTCTCTCTCTCTCTCTCTCTCTCTCCCCCTCATATATCTCTGGTGAGCACTTGCCTTATGACAAAAATCTAAATTTTTTTTTCTCTATTTCTTCTCTCAAGACCATCAAGTACAATGGCGACCAGGGCTGTCATTTTCTTGTCACTGTTGCTCTTTGTCCCTGTTCTCATTCCATGATCTTCTTACCTTTCTGAAGGATGCTCTGTAAACAACGGAGCAGGACGGCCAGAGGGTACAGTTGGAATCATGTTTGCAGACAGAAGCCAAGAATCGTTTGAGCACTGACTTCCACCTAACAGCTGTGTGACTTGAGGCCAGTCATTTAATTATCATCCCGGCTCTCGGAGTGATGGTTTCAAACATCACTCGTGGTCCCTCAGAGCATCAAACGAGATTATGAATGACAAAGCGCTTTGCAAAATGGAAGGCAGCAAACAGAAACTGCTTGTGACAATGGTCAACTTGCAGTGGAAAACCATCGGAGGTACTTGGCTTTCTCGGTCTCCCCCTGGGGACCCCTAACATCTAGTAGCCACTGCTCGGTGTGCCCAAGCAAAGACATAATCTCATCATCACCTACCATAGAAACAGTGGGAGTGCGCTCAGGTGCTCAAGGACACATTGGTAGTCACTTTTCTGGCTTTGCATCAAGTTTAAAACGCATGTCGAAAGGCCAGAACTTGACCAAACTGGTTTTTTCTCACTCTTTCCAGTACCTAAAAAGGATCATATAGTTCTAATTAGGCCTAGAGAGCCTCACAAAAAAAACGTGTTTCCAAGAGCTTTGGATTTATGGACTGAAAACTGTAGGCTACTGTGTATTTTAATATATTCAGAGAGACAATTAAGATCACTTTAGTTATGGTTTTGGAAAGCCGTCCGGGCAGCCGTCACCCGAACATATAGCTTTTCTGTCAAAAACCCAACTGAAAGGACATTTTTGGAAGCAACTCACTGTGTTAAAAGCAACCAACCATCTGAAAACACTCAATGAGTTGGAATAAAGTTGTACAACATTTTGTGATTCTCAGGAGAGGAACAAAAGTTTGGAAGAACGACCAGTTGCCAAACTACAGAAACAGATGATTCACAAGGAAGGGAGTTCAAGGGCCTCCAATGTGAGCAAAAATGTTCAACTTCACTGAACAAAGAAATGTCAGTTAAAGCAACCCCCAAAATGCCACTGGCAGAGCTAAAAATAAATTCCAATACTCAGTGTCAGCCAGGTTTTATAAAAATGGGCACTCGTCTACCCCGTCGGGGTTAATATACATTGGTATAATGTTTTTGCATAGCAATCTGCTAAAATCCAAAGTGATACTTTAGCTTCATGACTCTGCTTCTAGATATTTGTCATAGGAAATTCATCATACATTTAAAGAATTATGAATGACTCTGTTCATTGCAACCTTATTCATCATAAGGAAAATGAGAAAAAACTTAATGTTTAGCAGTAGAGGAATGCTTGAATACATTGGGGTATAAGCATTCATAGAGAACATGTTATGCAGTCTACATTGTAGTATTTTGCAGTTTACTTAAGACTATGGAGATGCTTGTTTTACAATATTAATTATACTGTAAGAGGATACAAAACTGGGGCCAGAAGTTAGTGTAATGGCTATGTCGCTGGACTCCCATGTAATCGACCGCGGTTCGCATCCTGGACCCGGTGGCTTAAAACTCACGCCGGGCATGTGTGCGTGTGTGTGTGTGTGTACCCAAGATCCCGAGAGGAGAATGGAGGAGAAGGGATTGCAGCGTGGCCATCCCCCCTGGGGGGTGATTTCTTGCTTTCTATCTCTCTGTCTCTCTCTGTCTGTCTGGTGAGCGCACGTGCCCTATAGCAAAAACCTCTCAAAAAAATTCACTCATATTTTTACTAATATTTTACTAACTACCTTAGTTGCATCCTCTTATTTAATTCTTATAAGGGTGTAATGCATAATACTTATCATTTTACCAACACGAAGTTCATTAACAGACTGAAAGGGAGATAAGGAACAGAGTGTACGCCACACTTTCACCAGGGAGCTCTATCCAAGGTCTTTGAAATAAATGTGGGCTAGGCAATATTTATACTGCTGTTTCCTCCTAAGGCTATAACAAATACGTTTCAAATGGTAAATAGAAAAAAAAAAAGTTCCAATGTCGTCTTCTGGTCAATTTCGCTCAATTAAATTGCGAAATCTTGATGGTAATGGGATGAATGAAACACAGTTCTGCTCTTCAGAGGGAGCCTTAGGTGACAGACAAAGATCTTAACAAATGATGATAGAACTACAATGAAATGGGATTAACATAACAACAGAAGCATGCATGAAGTTGGATGGGTAAACAGACAAAGGGCAATTACTTCTCTGAGTAGAGAGATCTCACGACAAGTTATGTACCAAAGATGGCGGTTAACATTAAGCTTGACCTTAAGGTGTGTTTAGGAGCCTAACGATGAAACTGGTGGAAAAAAAGGCAACATAAAAGCAAAAAGACTTGGGACCAGCAGTTAGCGTGATGGCTATGTCGCTGGACTCCCACGTAGTCAACTGCGGTTCGCGTCCCGGACCTGGTGGCTTAAAACTCACGCCGGGCGAATGTGCGTGCGTGCCCAAGATCCCGAGAGGAGAATGGAGGAGAAGGGATTGTGGCATGGTCATCCCCCCGGGGGGGTGATTTCTCGCTTTCTGTCTCTGTCTCTCTCTGTCTGGCGAGTGCACGTGCCCTATAGCAAAAACCTCTCCAAAAAAAAAAAAAAAAACAACTCGGCAGGAGTCTTTCTTCTTATTCCTGCTGAATACCTAAAGCCTCCAATTGCCTTAAGTCTCCAATTGCATTTTCAACCCTGCATTTCTTATGATCTGTCTAGATTTTTCACTCAATCATCTGTCGGTCTAAAGAATTAAGGTACCACTGGGAGAGAGGCACTGAGAGAAAGATGAGCTGGTTGATCTGGAGTAAAATCCAACCAGTGACTTCTGTCTCAGCAAAACCACGTACCAACCATCTGAGAAAATCAGTTAGAGACCCATGATAAAAATGTACAGTCTGAGCTGAGTATCCCAAATGATGGGACCTGCCTCTAACCTGGCTTTACAGATAGCTTTGGAGACATCTCTCAGAGATTCTCGTGGCCACATGGAGTTTGGATCTTAGAAGTCTTAGGGAACAATTAGGAAAGGAGAATTTATCGTAGGGAATGTTTCAATTCAATACTATTACTCATCAGTATAATGTATTATATCAAGCCAAGGAGAGGAATGAGGATTTAGAAGATTGTCCAAGATGTCACAGAGATTAATAGATTTACTTGACTGTGAAAAGCAGACCAGATAGATCCACTTTCAGATTTTTAAATCTGTGAGTCCTGCAGCCCCTTATCTTGGCCCTGAGACATATGTGAATTCTTTCTAGCTGAGACCTGAAGACCTTCCTCGCTCCTGTCTAAGGTCATCTTGTCTTAAACCCTAGCCTGACTTTGTCTCTTATTTCTCCAACGTGGTCAATCAATATCCTCAAATCCTGACAAACAGACCAGTCAACTGGGCAAAGGGGGAAAAATGGGGTGGAAAAGGATATGCTTGCTTTTATTTAGAATTAGAGACCAGGAGCCTAGATTAGCTTTGTTTCAAATAGTAATGGCATGCAGCGACAAAGCTAAAATACTACAAGAAAAGGTAAGAGTAAGGGTGCATGTTTTAGAGGCAGAAAATCCCCCATTTTTTTTTTTGAGATTTTTTTTTTTTTCTGTCTCTCTGGTGTGCGTGCTCACCAGAGAGACAGAAAGCGAGAAATCACTCCCTGGGGCGATGGTCACGTTGCAATCCCCTCTCCTCCATTCTCCTCTTGGGATCTTGGGCATGCACACACACGCGCCTGGCATGAGTTTAAGCCACCGGGTGCGGGACTCAAACCGCGGTCGACTACATGGGAGTCCAGTGACGTAGCCATTATGCCAACTGCTGAGCCCGAAAGTCCCAAATTTTAACACACTCTTGAAAGACATAAAAGTATAGACTTGAATGACCAGAAGACGTCCTCGTTCTTGGATCGGGTGACTCCATATCATTTACATCATAAATATATCCGTTCTTCCTAAGTTAATGTGATCCCAACAAAACGCCATTTGAGAAACACTGAAGTCAAGGATCTACCTAATGTATGATACAATGGACTGTCGAAGCTTCTGGAATCAAAACAGTGGCATACAAACACACAGGGAGACAGACCAACGGAACCGGCCAGAAAGTCCAGAATTAGACTCACTAATCTCTGGGGTTAAAATAGACTTGTTAATAAATGGTGCGGGGGGCCAGCCTGTGGCACAGTGGCTACGGCAGCTGGATTCCAGATGGCACTGTGTGGTTCAAGTCTGGGACCCTGTGGCTTGAGGACCATGTTGGAAACCTGTGCATGTTTGTACAAAATTCCCAGAGAAGGAGAATTAATAAGGGGTTGCTGTGTGACCATTTCTCTCTGCTATGGGGAGGGTCTGCTTTCTCACTTTCTCTCTCTCTCTCTCTCTCTCTTTCTCTCTCTCTCTCTCTCTCTCTTCCTCCCTCTGGCAAGTACACATGCCCTTTGACAGAAGTTTAAATAAGTAAATAGAAAGAAAATATGGGGACCGCTAGAGAATAAACTCCAGATGGATTAAAAATGAAACCAACTAGTGTTGGGAGAAAATATGGGTGACTTTCTGTATGACAGGAGATACTTTTTTTTTTTTTTTTGGAGAGGTTTTTGCTATAGGGCAAGTGTGCTCTCCAGACAGACAGACAGAAAGTGAGAAATCACCCCTCAGGGGGGATGGCCACGCCGCAATCCCTTCTCTTCCAGTCTCCTCTCGGGATCTTGGGCACACACGCACACGCGCCCTCTGTGAGTTTTAAGCCACCAGGTCCAGGACTCGAACCGCGGTCGACTGCATGGGAGTCCAGTGACATAGCCATTATGCCAACTGCTGGTCCCGACAGGAGATACTTTTGAAACACAACTCAGAACACAGATGTGACAACAGAAAAGACTAATAATTTAACGAAAAATAAAATACGTGCGTGAGAAATAAGCAAGATTTCGTAGACACCTGACAACTGGGAAAACACGTCGGTAACAAATCTCACAGTTTAAGAGTCACTACTCCTAGTATATAACAAGGAAGGGATGTGGGAGGCGAGAATTCTCCTCCAGGTTTTTCATAGCTCATCTCTTCTAGGGGCCACCGCAATTAGCTTGCTATTGGGTTGGTCAGATTTAACCTTTCGTGGCCACTTTGTTGTTATTTTTCGCCAACTCGTGTTTTCACTCCCTGGGACCCGCTTGATTTATAAGGGTGCTCTCAGTTCACATTCTGTGCTGGGCTCTGCACCTGGTGTTTTCCTTGGGCCTGCAGCCGTGGCTGGTTTGCTGGGCTCTCATTTTGTTGAGAGTTCCCCGTGAGATCTGCCCCTGTGTGGGAGGTAGAAGCCTTGGGAAAGGGGGTTGGGTTGAAGGGATCCTTTCGCAGAGATTAATACACTCTAAAGCACACTTAGTTTACAGTCTTGGGGACGTCCAGGTGTTATGAACACAGAGGGTTCTTTATGATGTCTCAATAGGAATGGGTAAGTTTTCAAAGGAGGGAGGTAAAATAAATAAGCTTTAGGTTATAGATCGCTAAACTAAATCTTCGTGTTCATCTTTGTTACTTGAGGCCTCATAGTTGAATGCACACAGACTAAATTTCATTGTCTTTAAATTCATTAAAGTGTCATGGATGGACAGCAGGAAGCTAATGAGGTACTGGAGTTAGGGAATGTTCTGGAAGATTAAAGGCATGGTGCCAAAACTGGCCCTACACACGTACACACACACACACACACACACACACACACACAACTGTGTTGCTGGGAAGTAGATTTAACTGGAGATTCATGTTCATGTCAGAATGGATGAACTAGGGCATTTCCTAGCCATGTGTTCTTATAAATCTTTGGTCTGGATTTTGAGATAGATTGACTCACAGCTGATCTGCAAATAGCATAATAACAGCACTTGGCATTAGCAGAGTCTGATCTTTAATTTTTAATTAATTTTTTTTTTTTTAGTTTGCTCTAGGGTGCATGTTCTCACCATAGAGAAAGAGAGAGAGAGAGAGAGAGAGAGAGAGAGAGAGAGAGAGAGAGAGAGAGAGAAAGAATTCTCCTGGAGGAGGGCCATGCCACAATCCTTTCTCCTCCATTCTCCTCTTGGGATTTGGATCACACTTGTATATACGCCTGGTGTGTTTTTCTTTTTTTTTCTTTTTTTTCTTTTTGAGAGGATTTTTGCTATAGGGCGCGTGCGCTCGCCAGACAGACAGAGAGAGACAGAGAGATAGAAAGTGAGAAATCACACCCCAGAGGGGATGGCCACGCTGCAATCCCTTCTCCTCCATTCTCCTCTCGGGATCTTGGGCATGCACGCACATGCGCCCGGCGTGAGTTTAAGCCACCGGGTCCAGGACTCGAACCGCGGTCGACTAAGTGGGAGTCCAGCGACATAGCCTTTACGCTAACTGCTGGTCCCGCCTGGTGTGTTTTTCAAACCACCAGGTCTGGGACACAAACTATACAGTTGGCCATATGGGATCCCGCCACCTTAACCACCACACCACCATAACCAGCCTGCCACCTTAACCACCACTCCGCCTGGCTGGTACAACTTTCTGCTTTTTGAAAGCATTTCCGTATTATTTATCTTATTGGATCTTCAAATAGCCCTGTGAAACCTGTGCGTTCGGATATTACTATCCCTGTTTTGCAGATAAAATAACTGGGACTGAGAGGGATGAAGAGAGATGGGAGAACAGCCAACAGAGGAGTCTGGACTGGAAATCAGGCACCTATGAAAGATCCAACCTGCCCGTTAACCAGGCGTGGATCTGGAGCAAGCCCGTTACATAAGCTTTCTCAGCCTCCGCTCCACACTCAGTTCAATGAGAGCTTTGCATGCAATGGTCCTTTGAGGGCCCTCTCCGTGTTCCTGTTAGAAGATTTTACCATTTGCTCGACTTCCCCAGGAGTTAGTCAGTGGATGTGAAATGGTATACGAGACCCCAGAGCTCCCCCTTCCTCTGCCCCCCACAGTGCAGAACCGAAGGCTCAGCTGGGCTGGGGGTAGACGCTGTCCTCCTGCAGGCTCTTGGTGGAAGGAATGAGCTTTCCTGTCTGATTACAGGAACTTTCTTAAGTTTACTTTATTTTATTGCAATTTTTCAACTCCTCCTATGTATTTTTGCTTAACATCTTCCAACTGTATCCGAGTACCACGGACATGCCGCGCGATTTCCCACTGTAATGGCGCAGTTCAATGCTTTCGTAGTGGGTCTGTCAAGCTGGGCAAGCAGCCCCACCAGGTTCACAACGTCCCCTTTGCCCCTGAAGTTCTTTGTGCCCATTTACATTCATCTCCCTCATTCTGTCTGTTAGTCTCCCATCCCAGGCACTCATGGATCTGCTTTTTTATCGCTATAAATTGACCTGTTCTGGCTATTTCATATAAAAAGAAATATATAACATGTAGTCGTTTTCATCTGGCTTCTAGAACTTCAAGGTGTGTTTTCCAGGTTCTTTTGCTATAGGGCACGTGTGCTTGCCAGAGAGACAGAGAGACAGAGAGACAGAAAGCGAGAAATCACCCCCCAGGGGGGATGGCCACGCCGCAATCCCTTCTCCTCCATTCTCCTCTTGGGATCTTGGGCACTCACACACACGTGCCCGGTGTGAGTTTAAGCCATTGGGTCTGGGACTCAAACCATGGTCGACTACATAGGAGTCCAGCAACATAGCCATTATGCTAACTGCTGGTCCCAATAAGTCTTATTTGTCTTGAAGCGATCATGTGCTTCATGTAGAGCAATGGGTTGCTACGGGTTGAATGGTGTCTTCCCCAAGACCGTGCGTGGGAGATCTAGCTCCAACATGTCAGCATGTAGCGGTATTTGGAGACAGGGTCTTTAAAGAGGTAATTAAGGTTAAAGGAAGTCATCTGGGTGGGACCCTAACCCAATATGACTGGTGTATTGTAAGATGAAGAGACGCCACGGAGCTGAACTGAGAGAAAATAAATTGTTCCTGTCTAGGCCACCCAGTCATTCTGTCATATCAGCTCTGGCAAGTCAGTATGTGTCCCTGTAGTTTAAGGAACTGGCATTTAAATGGGATTGGCAGGTGTTCCTCTCACACGAACGCACTCTCTGGTGAGACGACACTTTGCTGGTAAGCACGCTTTCACAGCCGGCCTTTCTTCGGCTCCTACCACACAGTGGCCTCTCTCTGCATCACTCTGGTTTGTAGTCGTGTCTCCAGTTCCTCCCCACAGCAGCCTGGAGGCCACCTCCTCCCTTCCTGTAGCCATTCTCCTTGGTCTGCCCCCATCCATTCACATTCATCTCTCATTTTTTTTTTTTTTTTTTGAGAGGTTTTCACTATAGGGCGCGTGCGCTCGCCAGACAGACAGAGAGAGACATAGAGACAGAAAGCAAGAAATCACCCCTGGGGTGGATGGCCATGCCGCAATCCCTTCCCCTCCATTCTCCTCTTGGGATCTTGGGCACGCACGCACACGCGCCCGGCGTGAGTTTTAAGCCACCGGGTCCGGGACTCGAACCGCGGTCGACTACGTGGGAGTCCAGCGACATAGCCATTATGCTAACTGCTGGTCCCTCATCTCTCTATTTCTACGGGTGGGCTCTTCTACCCAGTGGCCAGCTGTTACTTATACCTTGCCCCTCTGCTAGACAAAGGATCCTTGGGTACAGGAAAAGTGGTGTTGGCATGTATTGTCCTCTGAACCAACCTGCTGGCTCCATGTCTGCCAGGAAGCAGGAATCGTCTTCATTAAAAATGACAACTTAGGGTGCCCAGTGTGGTGCAGCAATACCACAACTGGACTCATACGAGAAAGGTTCCGGGTTAGCGTCCTGAGACTTCCCTGAGCACGTCAAACTCATGCTCGCACGTGCAGTGACCCAGGCTGGCTGGCCTAGGGCATTTCTCAGTGCGAAGACCCCTTTGGGGTCACTGTCTTCTCTGTCCCTGTTTGTCTATCTTTCTCATGAAGGAAATGAAGACACTTTTAAAGAGGACAACTGACACTACGTTTAGAAGTTTCAGAACCTTGTAAAGACTTAGTGGTAGTGAAATAAGAGTAGAGAAGAAAGAGCTAGAAATGTGGAGATGGCGGAGGAGATCGTGGGCCAGTTACTGTTAGTGTCTGTCTGCCAACTCACGTCCCCACTCCATATGTCATAGTGAATGGGTCGACTAGCCAGGACTGCTCTGTGGCTTACATTACACACGTTCATAGTTCTTGGTGAGTCCTGTGAGATCCTATTTATTTTTTTTAAAATTTGTCAAAGGGCACATGTACTCACCAGAGAGAGAGAGACAGAGAGACTGAGAGAGAAGGGAAGGAGAAAGCACCCCCCCAATTGGGCATGGTTGTGCTCCATTGTAGGGGCATGCACACGCACTTGGTGCGTTTCTCACACCGCTGGGCTGGAACTCACACTCACATTGGGCCACGTGAGTTCCACGTCTCTTACGCTCTAGGCTACAAGATTGGCCCCAGAATTCCGTGTTTTGAAGTGCCTTCCTGGCTGCATGGCTGGTGGAAGACATTTAAGATCTAAATTACACATCCATGCAAATAAAATAAAATAAATCTGGGGATTCTGCTGTTTGTGTAGAGCTTTTCCAAGAGTATAGAATTTAGAGGGGCTGCTCAATGCCTTTGTGACCCAAACCTGAAAGGAAGAAAGAGAAAAAAAAAGAAGAAAGAAAAGAAAAAAGAAGAAAGAAAGAAAGAAAATCCCCAATCATGTCACACTCCTTTCGATATGAGCAATTTTAAAGGAATGTGTGCACACACACATACACACACACACACACACACACACACATTGACATACAACTGACATGGAATCACAGAGCATCATTTTCAACAGACCTCACTGGGAGAACGGTTTGTGTGGGAATCAACCATAAAGTAAAACACAAAGACTCCCCAAATGACAAGAAAAGAGAGCTTGTATGGTATGCAGGCCCTAAAGGGGCAAGCACTTCTGAAGAAGTGGCCTCGGACTTTCTTGGCCTGCGTTTTCACTTCTCCCTTGGGTTTCTTCAACTTGCTCTCTCTCCCTACCACACTCAGTTTCCAAGGATTTGTAAATCTTTTATTCCTTTAGGCTGAGGCATAGACAAAAATTTCCTTTTCCTCCCTTCACTCAACAGGCTTTTGAAAAACTGAAAACAGAGAAGGCGAAGGGGAAACTGGGGTAGGGTTGGAGGAGCGAAGCTCAGCTGAGCATTCGGTATATGGTCTCCTCACAGCATCGCACCAGGTGGGCACCACCTGCGAGTCTTCACTCCAATCCTTTTCCCTCTACTCCTGTCTGCTGTTGGTCTAGAACACCATCTCCCTGCTCAAGGATCATTTTATCCACTCATCCAGCAGATCAGTGGCAGAGGAAGACCCATTTAGTAGATTTTAGGAAGTTCCCTACTCTTTTTTATTTATTTTTTTCTTTTTTTGGAGAGGTTTTCGCTATAGGGCGCGTGCGCTCGCCAGACAGACAGAGAGAGACAGAGAGACAGAAAGCGAGAAATCACCCCCCGGGGGGATGGTCATGCTGCAATCCCTTCTCCTCCATTCTCCTCTTGGGATCTTGGGCATGCACGCACACGTAACTGGCATGAGTTTAAGCCACTGGGTCCGGGACTCAAACCGTGGTCGACTCCGTGAGAGTCCAGCGACATAGCCATTACACTAACTGCTGGTCCCGGAAGTTCCCTACTCTTTAGATCCTCCCACCAAATTGCTTTTTGGCTTCTAGTTACAGCTCTCGGTTCACCCCTAAGCATCGGCAATTGATGCTGCGAAAGCCCAGTCCCATCCAGTTGTCTCAGCTTCGCTCATGCGTTAGGTGGGCTAGTTCCCAAAGGGGGGGGGGGGGGGAATGGATTTCTTGTTCTTTCTTACCTCATCTCGTTATGTGCATTTGGGTCGAATCCTAATACATTTTGTAAAAGCTATATTCTGATCAGCACAGGAGTTTTGGCCTGCTTTGTCTCCGACCTGGGCCGGTTCACCCCTCCTTAGGTGACCTGGTGGTCCCCCCACTCCCAGGAGGTCACCATATTGATGCCAAACTTAGTGTGGATTGAAAGTAGTTATATTATTTAAGAAATTTTGTAAATCAATCAAATGTGGGGGAAAAAAGAAATGGAAAACAACTGTAGACACCTGAGATAGTGTGGGAAGAGGATGGGAAATGGCAGAGGATGAGAAATAGGGGTACATGGGACCAGCAGTTAGTGTAATGGCTATGTCGCTAGACTCCCACGTAGTCGACCGCGGTTTGTGTCCCGGACCCGGTGGCTTAAACTTAGGCTGGGCGCGTGTGCGCGCATGTCCAAGATCCCGAGAGGAGAATGGAGGAGAAAGGATTGTGGAGTGGCCATCCCCCCGGGGAGTGATTCCTCGCTTTCTGTCTCTCTGCCTGTCTGGTGAGCACATGTGCCCTATAGCAAAAACCTCTCCAAAAAAAAAAAAAAAAGAAAGAAAAGAAAGAAATAGGGGTACAAAAAATTTATATATATATGAAACTAGAAATGGAAAATTATTGACAATAACATGTATGATTAAGCCACTATGCAGTATATTCTGGATGGGAAATCACATTTTGTTTGCTGTGACAATGCTCAGGCAATGAATGTAAATTCACTCATTTAAAAAAATGTTTCAGAAGAAAATTACAGTACACTTGTCACTAGATTCCAGCTTTGTCCATATTTTTAGTTTAAGGTATTTTTTGAATCAATAAAATGTGGAAAAAAGTTTAGTATGGAAGGAAGAAAGGGAAAAGGGGAAGAAAAAAAAAAAAAAAAAAACAAGTAAAAATATGCTTAATTGACCAAAAAAATGAAAGGCTATTTGCTGATCAGTTATAGAGTGATATATTTGGCTTGACTGACATGCATAATATTTATGCTGGAAAAAGAAATGTTGTGCACTGTAAAGATGTGATTAAATGTGAATAAATTCATTTAAAGAAAAAAGCTTTATTCTGGGAAGAAAAAATTAAGAGCTGGGAGTCTTCTCTAGCAGCTTGTAGTAAAGTTAGGGTGTCGCTCTGCAGGATGGGAGGTAGACCCTTAGAAAAGGCTGCGGGAAGCAGAAGACAGAAAGGACAGTGGGGAGAATAAAGGAAAATGGGGTGAGACAAGGGAGCAAGGGCCATTCTCAGCCACTCCTCCAAGATGGCTTCTCTAGGGACTGATACATTGACTTTATCAAGAAAAGAAGGGTTATCTCTCTCTCTCTCTTTTTTTAAAAAGACATATTAATTTAATCATTTTATTTATTTACTTTATTTATTTATTTATTGTTTTTGGAGAGGTTTTTGCTATAGGGCGCGTGCGCTCGCCAGACAGACAGAGAGAGACAGAGAGACAGAAAGCGAGAAATCACCCCCCGGGGGGATGGCCACGCCGCAATCCCTTCTCCTCCATTCTCCTCTCGGGATCTTGGGCACGCACTCATACATGCCCGGCATGAGTTTAAGCCACCGGGTCCGGGACTCGAACCGTGGTTGACTATGAGGGAGTCCAGCGACATAGCCATTATGGTAACTGCTAGTCCCATTTTTTATTTATTTTTTATTTTATTTTTTTAATTTGATGAGAGAGAGAGAGAGAGAGAGAGAGAGAGAGAGAGAGAGAGGAGAGAGAGAAAACAAGCCTCCAGGTCCAGGACTTAAACAATGGTCAGCCTTGTGGGAGTCCAGCACCTTAACTATCACACCACTCGCCGGCCCCATGAAAGATGATCTCTTACCATCCTCCGTATTTTGTGTGCATCAACTCAGAGTAAGAATTTCCTTCTAGTAATGGAGCAGACCTACCAATATGACTAAGATACTGTGCATGTTCATAATAGCTGAACTTTCTCATGCAAAGGATTGCAAGAGATTGTGATGGAGACAGAAAGACAAAAATTAATAAAGTCTCTTCCATTGAGAAACTCAAGATTAAGAAAAAATCACTCAATACGAGTATGCTCAGTAAGAGAACTGTCTTTGGCAGTCGTTCAGAGACTTGGTCTCAAGAATATTTAACTTTTTTTTCTTTCTTATCCTGGGCTAAGGGCTGTGGCCCTCTTGCTAAGACTGGCATGATTCTTAAAGGGTTTTCTCTCATGGGTTGTGGGTCACATTACAAAGGTACTGAACCAAAGTGACCAGCTTAGAGTTTTTTATACAGAACATCTGCTTCCATCTGAAATCCAAGTCGACTCCCTTCATTAAGGAAATAGCCCAGGAATTGTTTAACTTTGTCCTCTAAGTTTTCCTTGGGGTGGCTTCCTCTGCATCTGAGTTGAAAAAGAATCCTCCTTCCAGCTTTCACTGCAGAGCATTTGGGATCAAAGCAGGGAAGAGCTCCTCAGAGCAGATGGTGCACTGGACCTTTCGAAAAGGACATTCATTCATTTGGTAAATTGTGAGTGCCTGTTATGAGCCAGACATTATCCCTGGAGCTATGGACTCAATTGACAAGGCCAAGTCCCTACTCAGTGCTCTCAGGCAAGTGAGGAGAGAAACCAAAAGAACAACCAGTGACAACTGGAAAGTAAAGTCAAGGAACTGCAAAAAGAAAAATGAGATGATTACAAATTGTGTCAGAAACTGTGAAGGAAACAAACAGAAGGCTGATCGAGAAAACTTGGGTGGACCATCTTTGACGGTCAGGAAGGCCACTCAGAGGAGGCAAAATTTCAGGTGAAGCTGAAAGACTGAGCAGGAAGCAACCATGCCAGTAGCCAGGGACAAGGTTTCCTGGTGGAAGGAATAGCATCTTGGGGCTGGGGAAAGGTTGGGGAGTCCTATGGAGAGAGAAAAAGATAGTGCGGGGCACTGTGGTTTGAGTGTTTCCCCAAAATGTATGTGTTGGAATTTGGTTGTATTGTGAAGGTATTAGGAGGAAAATGAAGACCTTCATGGTGTCCAAAGGTGGAGTTTTTGGAAAGACATTAGGATTGAGGGTCTCAGGGTAGGGGCCCCATGATTAATTCCTGGTGGGTTTAAAAGGAGAGGGAATGAATCAGACAGAGAATGGTGAACACAACTGTCCTACTCTGCTCTTGCCCTCATGGTGTGGCATGAGGACTCAGTGAGACCTGGACCAGAACTGGACCCTGGCTTTTGGACCTCCAACCTGTGAGGTGAACCTCTTTTCTCTTAAATTACTCAGATCTAGGAATTTTCCCATGATGGCAATCAGACTAGGACACTAGGTGTGACCAGGTGGCAGGGAGAGTGACTTTCACGTAGAGAACTGAAGTATTTGCTGGGCAATTCAGGACAGAAGGACACCGTCCAAGGGTCAAGGCTGATATCCTCTGCATTTTGTTTTAGATACACTTGTTAAAAATCACTAAAGCATCTTCAAGGTACACATGGGAAGACAAAGGATGAAAGACAAAATTGGAGGGAGGGAAAAAAGGAGGGTGAGAATAATTGGCAGCAGAGGGGGCGATGACTTCTCTGTCTTAGAGAAATCACAAAGAACAACCCCTTGGAGGGAAACACACAGTTATAAATCTTACTTTATTATTTTACTTTCTTAAAGTTCACTTTGTAAAGTAAGCAATTAAAATGTTCAAATTAAAGAGCCAAAGTAAATCACAATTATGAGTCAGTTCTTAATCCACTTAGGTTTCTTTTCCTCCCTCAAAATGATGAATTAGATTTCATGTCAACTTCTGTTCAAATCTCAGCAACAAATCTATTTTCTATGAAATGGGGATGGGGCAGGGTCTTGCTATATAATGTCCCCTCAGTCAGAGTCCTGTAAGAATCATGCATGGGAAAGTCCAAATGTTTGTATGGACAGAAGAGCTGAGTTTTCAAATTAATTGCAATCATAGACGAAATAGAAGCTACCAGGAAAAGAGTATCTCTTCATTCCCACCAGGGCAAGATGTCAATCATGTGACTTATCAGATCTTTTAACAAACAGTGACCTCATTGGAGGTTAGAATGGGTGAACCAACACTGGTGGGGACTGATGAAGGCCCCAGCAGGGGAGGAGAGGGTATGGTCAACGGTCCACAGGAAGGGGAGTTGGGCTCTCTTGTCTAGTCTAATCTCCAGAGAGATCCAGGTACATATACAGGAGACAGATTGCAAGCTGTCACTTTCTATACCCAGTCTCTACTGTGGTTGTTAACAGTGAATGGCTGGGCTTAGGAAGAAACAGCATGACACAGGTAAGAGTCAGGATTTTCCCCAGTCCTGTCTTTATCTGTCTTTTCACTAGCAACAAGCTAGAGTCTGCCTGACCTGCAAAATTCCCTTCAATTTATCTCCAGATCCTTTAAATCAAACCAAATTCTCAAAAAGTTGCAATTAGGCTGTATTGTCTTCCCCCACCCGATGTTCTAATTAAATTATTTTAATTACATTTCTTACCATCCTTTTTTTTTTTTTTTTAGTTCATCTCTAGGCAATTATATATATTTTTTAATTAAAAATTAATTTAAATTTCTTTTATATATTCAAACTTTATACATCACAACAGTTTGTAATGTGAATTTACCCAACATGAATGAATACACTTCACACCAGTCCAGCTGAAGATACTATACACGTTATCATCAACAGATAATCATTCATTTCTGTGTACCATAATGTCTTGCCTCTCTATTTTTCTCCTTGATTCCTTTTCTCACACTCTCCCCCTTCTCATACCTTCTTCCCACACTTTTTCCAGAATCCATAACCATTTTCTATGCTCCTATACTTTCAGTTTCTGCCGTAGAGTGCAGATAGTTGGTATATATTAAGTGGAGACATACGGTGTTTCTCTTTCATTGCCTGGCTTGCTTCATACAGCAGTAAATCTTCCATATTTGTCACTTTTTATCAAATGCCAGGGTTTTGTTGTTTTCTATGGCTGAGTAGTATTCCATAGAGCATATGTGCCACACTTTTTCAGTCCATTCATCTTTTTGTGGACATCTATAGATGTATAAGCACTTTTCTAACTGAATGTTCTCCTATCCTTTGGGTAGATACCCAGGAGTGGAGTTGCTAGATCATATGGTAGTTCTATTTGTAGATCTTTGAGGAACATCTGTATGACTGGACTAATTTACATTCTCATCAACAGTATAGGAGAGTTCCCGTTTCACCACAACCTAACCAGCACTTAGCATCTTTTGTGTTTTTTAATCTTAGCCATTCTGACTAGAGTTAGGTGGTATCTCATTGTGGTTTTGATTTGCATCTCCCTTATCATGAGGGATGTTGAACATTTTTTCCATATGCTTTTTGGCTGTTCTTCAGTTCTACGTCAGTCTGCCTGTTGTTCTTATATAGAAATGCTATAGATTTTTGGATGCTGATTTTGTATCCTGCCACTTTACTGTATTCATTTATTACTCTCAGGAGTTTTTTGTGGATATCTTTGGGTCTTCTCTGTATACAATCATGTCATCTGCGAATAGAAATAATTTCATCTCTTTTTTCCTTATTTTATTTTATTTTATTTTATTTTATTTTATTTTATTTTTTTTATTTTTTGGAGAGGTTTTCACTATAGGGCGCGTGCGCTCACCAGACAGACAGAGAGAGACATAGAGACAGAAAGCGAGAAATCACCCCCCAGGGGGGATGGTCACGCTGCAATCCCTTCTCCTCCATTCTCCTCTTGGGATCTTGGGCATGCACGCACACACGCCTGGCGTGAGTTTAAGCCACCGGGTCCGGGACTTGAACCGCGGTCGGCTACGTGGGAGTCCAGCGACATAGCCATTACGCTAACTGCTAGTTCCCTCTTCTTTCCTTATTTTAATGCCTTTTATCTCATTTTGATTGAATTGACCAGGACTTCCAGCATTATATTGAAAAGGAGTGGAGAAAGTGGGCATTCTTTTCTTGTACCAGCTTTTGGCTTTTTCCCATTCACTATGATGTTAGCTATGGGTTTTCACAGATGACTTTTGTTGTGTTGAGGAATGACCCTTCTATGCTAATTTTGCTGAGAGTCTTAATCATGAAGTGATGTTGTATTTTGTCGAATGCTTTTTCTGCATCAATTGAAATGATCATATGGTTTTTATCTTTCTTTCTGTTAATATGGTGTATTATGTCTATGGTTTTGTATTTGTTGAACCACCCTTGCATCCCTGGAATAAAACCTACCTGGTCGTGGTATAGGATCTTTTTTATATATGTTGTTGGATACTATTTGCTAGTATCTTGTTGAGAATTTTTGCATCTATATTCACCAGAGATATTGGTCTGTAGTTTTCCTTTCTTGTTATGTCTTTATCTGTTTTGGGGATGAGAGTGATGGAGGCATCATAAAATAAATTTGGAAGGTTTCTTTCCTTTTGGATCTTTAGAAATAATTGGAGTAGAATGGGGGGTTAAATCTTCTTTAAAAGTTTTGCAGAATTCAGAATTAAAGCCATCAGGACCTGGACTTTTCTTTGTTGGAAGGTTATTTATTACTGGTTCAATCTCATTGCTTGCTATGGGTCTACTCAGGCTTTATATGTTCTCTTAATTCAATCTTGGTAGATTATATGTGTCCAGGAATTTGTCCAGCTCATCCAGGTTTTCTTGTTTGTTGGCATATAGTTGCTCATAGTATCCTCTAATGATGCTTTGTATTTCTATTATGTCTGTTGTAATATTGCCTGTTTTATTATGAATGTGATTTATCTGGTTTCTTCCTCACTTCTTAATTAGTCTAGCTAGTGGTATGTCAGTCTTGTTTATCTTTACAAAGAAAAAAAAAACAGCTTTTGCTTTCATTTATTTTTTGTATAGTTTATTTATTTTCTATTTCATTTATTTCTGCTCAAATCTTTATTATTGCTTTTCTCCTGGTATTTTTTGTATTTTTTTGTTTTTCCAGTTCCCTGAATCTTGACATTAGATTGTCCATTTGCCACCTTTCCATCTTTCTCTTACACACACTAATTGCTATGAATTTTCCTCTTATGACTGCTTTTGCTCTGTCCCGTAGGTTATGGAAACTCATGTACTCATTATCATTGGTTTCCATGAATTTTTTTTATCTCAGTCTTAATTTCTTCAGTAGTTGTAAAGCCATTCAGGAATAGGTTACTTAGTTCTCATATATTTGGATAAAAACAAACAACACACATACCCAAAATTTCCACCTTCTTCATGCTCCAGGTAGCTGCCATTCCTTCACCCTGGACCCAAGAATGATGACACAAGGAGCAAGCAGACCTAAATTCAACCTAAAGTTCAGCCTAACCAAGCTCATTCCAGATGAGGTCAGCTAGCTATAGCTACTTGAGGCTAAGAATGAGAGATATTTCTTACTAGGCTATTATAGAAGAAGCCTAACTAGTACAAATAGATTGGGACCCAGAATTACAACTACAACTTGGGGCCCAACAGCAGTGGCACAGGCAATAGGGTGCTGCAGTGCAAACATGAAAGTTACATGGGAGGCCCGGGTTTGGATCGTGGGTTTACTCAAATATGCTGGGTGTACCTGGGCATACCTGTGATCTCGGCTGAGTGAGAGTCTGGGGAAGAACACAGTATGGTGAGACCCTGTCAAGAGTATGTGCCTCTTTCTCTCTAGCTCTCTTAGTGAATAACATAAACTTAAAAAACAATACAACCTGGATGACTGGGAGAACAAGGGGCAGATTATAAAGGAGGGAATAAAGTTGGAAAAGAGAAGAGAGGAGTGGAGCAGATTTGGGAGATGAACAGCATACTCTTTTTTTGTTGTGCTTTGCTTTACAAATAATTTGGTAGAATCCTTAAGTTTCTACTGAGCTGTCAGCTCTTTGAGAGCAGAAATGGTAGATTTTGATCATTGCTCTGTCTTTTTTTTTTTTTTTTTTTTGAGAGGTTTACACTATAGAGCACGTGCGCTCGCCAGACAGACAGAGAGAGACAGAGAGACAGAAAGCGAGAAATCACCCCCCAGGGGGATGGTCACGCCACAATCCCTTCTCCTCCATTCTCCTCTCAGGATCTTGGGCACGCACGCACACATGTCCGGCATGAGTTTTAAGCCACCGGGTCCGGGACGCGAACCGTGGTCGACTACGTGGGAGTCCAGCGACATAGCCATTACGCTAATTGCTGGTTCCCCATCACTCTGTCTTCAGGGCCTGGCATAGTAATTGTCATATCACAGACACACAATCAATGCTGAAATGAATTAATAAGTGAAATGAGGTGACAAAAGGCCTCTGTGCTCAGGTACCTGGCATCAGACTGGTCCCAGGGGCCTGTGGCTGCCCTCTTACCTTTACAGGAAAGAGTCTCCTGGGATGTACCTCAGTTTCTCCTAGGGCCAAGCAGCCCTTTCAGAAGCTCAACCTTATGAAGGCTCACAGGTCTCGTCTGGGCAACCTGGGGGAGGGAGCCAAGGCTCTCAGCACACCCCGAGCCTCGCCTGGAGGCCGCAGCTCAGTCTCTGTTCTCAGGATTCTCACATCCGAAACTCCACAGGCTGCCCTGTCTACCTCAGTGCCCGTCAGAGCCTCCGTGCATGCTGCAGTCCCCCGTACCCAGCACAGACAAGAGGGCAGTGCTCCTGGCACCACTGTCCAGTGCTACCCGACGCCAGCCCAGCCTAGATCTCCACTGCAACCCTGTCAGGCCCAGCGTGACTAAAACATATGACCCACGGAAACATCAGTGAGATAAAAAGACACAAGATAAGCAATGATTTTATTATTAGTAGTATTATTATTTAATCCCATTTGTTATTATTTTTTAATTTGACCAGACAGTGACACAGAGAGAGAGAAAGAGAAAGTGAAAAAGCAGCCGCCAGGTTCGGGACTTGAACCAGTGGGAATCCAGCACCTTTAACCACCCCTCTAGCAGTAATTTTTTTTTTTTTCTAGCAGTAATCTTTAGCCAGGAGGCCAGGGGTCTCTCAGTCTCAGAGGCATGTGGCCCGGACTGGCTGATTCTCCATGTATTTACTGAGGAAAAGGACAACAGAGAGACTGTAAGGACTTGGGAGTAGTCCTTGCAGCTGTGGCGCTAGGAGGACTGCAGATGTGTAGGGAACAGGTGAGACTGTAGATCTGACCTGTGTGGTCACACGTGCCTGTTTTCAGGACGGAGTGAGCACAGGGTTCTGTTTTCTCACTCTGGTATGTACACATGAACCATGTCAGGGTCTGACTGCCCTGCAGCACAGCCCACTGAGCCTGGCTCCTGGAGGGAAACCACAGCCTGGCCCTGGAAGTGGACATTCCTCTCTTACTGTGAAGTTTTATGTATGAAGAATTCGGAGGGAGGGACCAGCAATTAGTGTAATGGCTATGTCGCTGGACTCCCACGTAGTCAACCGAGGTTCGAGTCCCGGACCCGGTGGCTTAAACTCATGCTGGGCGCGTGTGCGTGTGTGCCCAAGATCCCGAGAGGAGAATGGAGGAGAAGGGATTGCGGCGTGGCCATCCCCCCTGGGGGATGATAATCACCTGGGGGGTGATTTCTTGCTTTCTGTCTCTCTGTCTCTCTCTGTCTGTCTGGAGAGGGCATGCGCCCTATAGCTAAAACCTCTCCGAAATAAAAAAAAGAATTCGGAGGGAGAAGGCTGTGGACCTCAGGATGTGGCAGTGGTCTCCTGACTCTGCTTCCTCAGCCGTGTACCCCAGCACCTGTGTACCTCACTCCTCTCTTGCCCCAGCCACACCCCTGCTTCCCAGTCCTGAGCCGGCCAGCATAAACCCCTGGGAGGGAGGGGCGGCCATGCGGGTGCTGCAGATGGACTGGCCTGCTACCTCAGCAAGCCATCGTAAAGTGGAGGGATTCACTCTATTTTTTTTTTTTTTAATAAAAAGGGACAGATTTTCCCTGGTGTGAAAATAAACAAACAAACAAACAAAGTTCTCTAAACAGACACATGGATCAGAACTCAGATGGGAGGGCAGCAGTAGCACCAGATCCAAGATGGCGGCCAGCAGGAGGCTGAGGAAGGAGCTTGAAGAACTCCGCAAATGTGGAATGAAAACCTCCCCTAACGTCCAGGTTGATGAAGCCCAATAATGAACCTGACAAGGCCTTATTGTTCCTGACAAGGGGGGCCTTCAGAATCGAAATCAGCGTTCCAGCAGAGTACCCATTCAAACACTGAAGATCACATTTAAAACAAAGACCTGACACCCCAACTGATGAAAAGGGGTTCATGTCTGCCAGTAATTGGTGCTGAGAGCTGGAAGCCAGCAGCCAAAACCCGCCAAGTAGCCCAGTCCCTCCTAGCACGGGTGAAAGACCCCAGCCCAGCACCCCCTCTGGGCTGACCAAGCTGAAGAATGCTCTAAGGACCGTCAAGAATTCTACAAGGACGCTGAAGAGCTTAGAAGAAATACGGGGAAGCAGCCTATGGGCTCAAATCTGCCGTGAACGATTCCAGCAAGTGTGAGCAGAGACCCGGGCAGGCCTCAGACACCCGGCAAGGCGGGACTCTGGGAAACTGACGCGTGCCCCCACCTGGCGTTCCCTGGTGGCAGTTACTAACTTTCCACAGTTTTCTTAACCAAAAGTGGTCTAGGTAACCTGTAAAGAAAGAATTAAAATTAAGATATTCTAACAAAAAACTCAGATGGGAAAACTGTACTTAAAAATCTAGATTCAATTAGCAGAGAGGTGATGGTTAAAGCCCGAAGGGGCAAGGCCTTCCAGAGGGAGACTTGTAAGGACAAAGTGGGAGAAGGCTCAGACAGACCCTCAGGGTGGTCTTGGATTAGAGACTGGTAGGATCAAGAGGGGATCTGGGGAGGACAAGAAAAAGAATGATTGAAGAAGGAGGAGGAGAGGTAGGACCTGGTGGGTCATGCAGTCTGCAGGAGGAGAGTGTTTGGAGGAGTGAGGGGTTAATAGTATCAACTACAGCAAAGAGGTCAAAAAGAATGAGATTGGAGGGAAAAGCCTAAGAATTTCTCCTAAAAAAGAAGTCATTGGGGAACTTAGAGAGAAAGACGCCTTTCACCATGTGTGAAATTTCTATTAACTTCAAACAGAAACTATGTGGAGAGAGTTGAAACGGCATGCAGAAATTAATCAACTGGAGAGGCAGGTCTCTGCTATGTCACCAGACGTGACCGAGAACAACCTCGGGCTGTGCGTGTCGTTGTCAGGAAAATGTGCTCTAAAACGGGATGAGCAAAAAATCATTTTAGGGGGGAAAAAAAAAAAAGCTTAACATGTCGACTCACTTAAATACTCTGTATTTTTTGGTTTTCATTATTTTTCCCTTTGGAAACAAAGGAAGCAGAGAATTCCAGCAGAGAAAACATGTATTTCCTGCAAAGCCAAGTGTTTGAAAGTGTTAATGCATGCTAACCTAACCTAGTGTAGGTTAGCATGCATTAATTCACAACAGCAAGGGCCTTTAATAAATACTAGCTATTAAAAAAAACCTCTAACAAGAGCGAGAACGGAGATAACAAGTTGATAGTACAGAAATAAAACGTGTTAGTAAAAATGAACTTGGGGTTCCATTTTAAGTGGAGATTGTTTATTTGGCCAAATGAGGTAATTAAACCAAGGAATGATTCTGAAGTCAAAGGGATTCATTTATTTGATAAAGAGTAAGAAGACGAGGGTCACTGAACTTCATGATAGATACTAAGGAAGTGATAAGAATGCTCCGTGTTTGCAAGCAAAGCGATAGTGAACTGTCTACACTGCTAACTTCAGCTGTGTAACCAGAGGACTCTGAGAACAGACTCCGTTGAAATAGCAGAGAAATTCTACAACATAATACATACTGCAGGGAGAAAGGAGTTAGAAATAGTGATAGCTTCAAGTTCGACTATGATGAAATTATTGGTACCGTAATCGTAATCAAGAACGAAGCAAAACAGTAACTCCTTAAAAAGCGTGGACCAAAATATCCCAGAAGAGCAATATAAAATGCCCATTTTTTTTTTTTTTTTTTTTTTTTTTTTTTGCTTTCTTATCATTATAAATGATGGACTATCAAAGCAACAGCAGATCCATTAATCAAGACTGTAAACAATTACAATCTTTTTCCAGATCCGGGAAAAGCATCAGACTTATCAAGACAGTGCCAAAAAAAAAAAAAAGGAACATAAATTTCAGTCGGCTCTTTGGATCTGGGAAGTATTTAGGCTGCCCAGCCAAAAAGTCAGAGAGCAAAAAGTCTAAGCAGAGCTGATAACGATGGATCGTTAATTAGAACTGAAGTCAACTATCTTGGTCTAGAGAAATATCTTGGCTACTCAGCTAAGAGCCAGAAAGCCAAAGGTCCAAGTTGGGTTCACTATAATTAATCACAGGCAAAGCCACTGCTCAGAAGAGCCCCCTTAGTGAAGGGGCGGCTTTGAGAAGAAGCCTTGACAGAAGCCGGCAGGGACACCCCTGGGGAAAGTGAAGAGAAAATGGGGGGCCCCGTCACTTTGTCAGAGGCTTGAATTTAAGGCTGAAGTCCCTGAAGTTATTCACATAGAAAAAATTCTAGCACAAACCGAGCCTTTGATAACTTGTTTTGACTGTCAGGATTTCTTGAAACTTTACAAAGGATTCTAGTTTCTGAATACCCTTGAAATAAGAGGAAGAGGGACTAGCAGTTAGTGTAATGGCTATGTTGCTGGATTCCCACGTGGTCGACCATGGTTCGAGTCCTGGACCCAGTGGCTTGAACTCACGCCAGGCACGTGTGCGTGCGTGCCCAAGATCCCGAGAGGAGAATGGAGGAGAAGGGATTGCGGTGTGACCATCCCCCCCGGGGGGTGATTTCTCGCTTTCTGTCTCTCTGCCTCTCTGTCTTTCCAGTGAGTGCACGTGCCCTATAGCAAAAACTTCTCAAAAAAAAAAAAAGAAAGAAAAGAAAAGAAAAAAAAAAGAAAGAAAGAAAAGAAAAGAAAAAAAGAAAAGAAAAGAAATAGGAGGAAGAAAGGACAGTTGGACGTAAAGGAAGGAAATAATAATGGAGGTTGTTTAAATGAAAGGTGTCTGGAGCTAGCAGGTGGTAGAGTGGTTAAGGTGCTGAACTCTCATGTGGTTGACCATGGTTCGAGTCCCAGACCCAGTGGCTTAAAACTCATGCCCGGCATATACGTGTGTGTGAGTGCGTGCGTGCCCAAAATCCTGAGACGAGAATGGAGGAGAAGCATTATGGTATGACCATCCTCCCAGGGGGTGATTTCTCGCTTTCTGTCTCTCTGACTTTCTCTCTATCATGTGCTTAGCACACACGCCCCCTATAGCAAAAAATCTCTAGAGAAATACAAAAGAAAAAAAACAAAAGTGTCCGAGGTAGAATTACATGCTCACAGCACCAAAAATCAGTCACCAGGTGAAAAAGGTGAAAATATGAAAAATAAGACTGACTATGGGCTGTGAGGACCCATGGATGCTATTTGCAAGTTCCTGCATACTAATATCCAAACTCATGCATCCATAAAAACCATTTCACCCACTTAATCAGAAAAAAAAGCACTAAGTGTCTTTTTATACATCCAAGTTCCTTATAGTAATACCGTATTTCATGGATTCTAGGCTACCTGCTCTCTTCACATTATCTCAAGACGCCGGGTCTAGGATTCGAACTGTGCCGTTGGCCCTGTGGGATCTGGCCACCTTAACCACCTCACCACCAACTGAGCCACTATTTTCACAGTTTAATGTCTCTGAAGTCAGAAAGTATCTTAAAAATTAGGGACCAGCAGGTGGTGTTGTGGTTAAGGTGCTGGACACTCTCACATGGCTGACCACGGTTCGAGTCCTGCACCTGGTGGCTTCCTTTCTCCCTTTCTCTCTCTCTCTCTCTCTGTGTGTCTCTCTGTGGTCAAATTAAAATAAATGAATGAATAAATAAAATTAAATAAATAATAATTTTAGAAAAAAAAAGAAAGTATCTTAAAAATCAATGACACGGTATGGCATAATCGGAAGTGTTTTTGTGGTTGATACCTATACGATAACATAATCGATGCCATTTAGATGACAACACGGTTACAAATAGAGCTCGCTTCTTCACCAGGATAGTAGAGACTTCCAAAAGTTCGTGGAAAAGTGTAATTAAAGTACGAGTTTATTTTAGTGTAAAAAAATTTTTTGAAATCCATGTGTAGCCATGAACTTGGATTGAACTTTTGGAAGACCTCTCATGTATGCTACACCACATAGCCAGGCAGGCCACAGAAAAGACTGACATGAGTGTGGCTTCAGGCAAAAGACAAATAGCTCTCCCACCCACCCCCTGCCCCAGGGAAGAGACCAGTGCACCGATTCCTGTCATTGAGAATAGACAGCATGGAGGACAGACTCAGCAGTTAGGGTAATGGCTATGTCATTGGACTCCCACGACTGCCAGGATGTGTGTGTGGGTGCGGAGGGTGCTGGGGATGGATGTACACAGGGCCCAGCCCCCCGCAGTGCACCAGTCTCCCACGGCCAGTGGACCTGTTCAAAAGCTGTCATCTCCCCACAGAAAGACCCCAAGCCTTGTCTTGTGCTGTTCAAAATACAGAAAGTGAGGGTGTGCGTGAGGCTGTTGACGTGTACACAACGCAACGGTTCCAAGAAAGGTGTGCACGTGCTCTCTACTGAAGAGAAGGGAGACAGGGGCTGTGCTCTGAGCTCTGTCTGCAGTGGGTCTGAGAGCTGCCACCCATCCTCTCTGGGACACAGGACAGGAGTCTGGCTGTGCCTGAACCCGTCCCTCACACAGTATACTAGTTGATACCAAGACTTGGGAAAGCCTTAGAACAACCCAGAGTAAACTCCAGAGAGAGACTTGGGGGATCCTTGGGGTTCAGCATGAGTAACCTGGCCAAGATCACACTGCTAGTAGGTGTGGAGGCCAGGACCTGAACACAAGTCCAGGTGGCTTCAGATCCTGTGCACTTAACCAGGGTACTAACATCACCCTGGCTCTTACAGGAAGATTTCATATATATATGTGTGTGTGTGTGTGTGTGTGTGTGTGTGTATAAATATATATATTAAATATTTATATATATATAATATATAATATAGAATTAATATATATTTAATTTAAAATATTTAATATATTTTATATATTTATACATAAATATATATTTATATATAATATATATTTATATTAATATATTATATATCTAATATATATTTATATTAATATATTAATATATTTAATATATTTATATTAATATATATTTATATATTTAATATATATTATAATAATATATATTTATATATTTAATATATATTTTTATATATTTATATATAAATACATATTTTATAAATATATAAATATTTTTGTATATATAATATGTATGTAAATATATATATATATATATATATATATATATATATATGTATGTTTAAATTTCAGTTATTTCTCTTATCCGTGAGGGGAAGAGACAGCATCCTTAGTTGGGCCTTGACACTGGAATCCGCTCCCAGTCTTCAGCCAGCCCTGGCTCATGGGCAAGCATGTACCTGGCACCTTCAGGGAGGTTTGAAGACTCGAACCTGAAACCCTCCTAGGTGGGACTGCTCCATGTGGCCCCCACAAGAAGACAACCTTTGGAGAAGAAAGAGTATCGGTGACTTCCTTGGACAGAGTAAGTGAAGAGGAGATGGAAGAGAAAACGGATTTTAGCCAGAGGAGTATTCCGGGAAGGAAGGCCTTCACCCTTGATCTTCTCCCCGGCTGTTAGTGAGGGTCTTCATTCCAGGAAGAGGAGCTTTGTGAAGGATGGGACTGGGGTCTCCAAGGCCACTCCTTCTCTGTCCTTGGACACAGGCCTCAGAAACCTGAGTGAATGGGACCAGCAGTTGGCGTAATGGCTATGTCGCTGGACTCCCATGTAGTTGACCGCGGTTCGAGTCCTGGACCCGGTGGTTTAAACTCACGCTGGGCGCGTGTGCATGCGTGCCCAAGATCCCGAGAGGAGAATGGAGGAGAAGGGATTGCAGCGTGGCCATCCCCCCTGGGGGGTGATTTCTCGCTTTCTGTCTCTCTGTCTCTCTCTGTCTGTCTGGCAAACACACATGCCCTATAGCAAAAACCTCTCAAAAAAAAAAAAAAAAAAAAAAAAGAAACCTGAGTGAATCAGTTATTTGGCCCTGGGGTCTGACAGCATATAATCCTACCTGCACCAAAAGACGCACATTTCACTCCTAGAAAAGTTTATCTAAATCGTCGATGTCTTCATCATCTGAAGAAGGGACCACTCAAACAGCATGTTCAAGTCTGAACTCTGAGCTGTGTAGGTGTGTGTGTTCAGAGATTCATACTATTTTAAATGCTGTAAAACAATGACTTGGGTAAGCTGTGAACATGTGTGCTATTTCACAAATACCACTCTGACGGAGTTAGGTCATGTTTATATGTTATAAAACATAGTAGGGTAATTTCCACTAGGAAAAAAAAGTGTGTTTTACCCCAAAATTCTATGTAAATGGTAATTTTGAAGGCATAAGTACATTTTTAGTTAAAGAACATCATCGTCACTTAATGTATTACTGAAGATAGACACAGATGTTGTTTATGTTTGTGTTTTATGGAAATTGCTTTTCAGTGGAGAAGAACGTATGCATGAGATTCAAACTGGCTGTTTTTTACATATTTCGTTTATGTCGTCTGTTTATAGTTCACAGAAAACAAATAAAGAAAAGCAATAGAAGCTAGCATATT
The DNA here is from genome assembly GCA_026018925.1 of Tupaia tana. Classification (NCBI taxonomy): domain Eukaryota; kingdom Metazoa; phylum Chordata; class Mammalia; order Scandentia; family Tupaiidae; genus Tupaia; species Tupaia tana. The sequence continues at coordinate 11,242,831 of JAKSZU010000025.1, read as the reverse complement.
GCATCAAGCTTTTTGATTATTGTAAGTCAGCTGCCCTGGATTTGCTAACCTATAGGGATGCTGGGACTGTACAAGAGACAACAGAGACAATAGAAGAAGCACATACTTCCCGGGAGTGGGCTGTGCTCTGCCTCTACCCATTTCAGTAGGCAGGGGTCTTTTTTTTTTTTAAAGAGGGATTTTTGCTAAAGGGTGCATGTGATCCCTGGAGAGACTGAGAGAGACAGAGAGACAGAAAGCAAGAAATCAACCCCCCCAGGGGGATGGTCATACCACAGTCCCTTTTCTCTCCATTCTTCTCTTAGGATTTTGGACACACACTCACATGTGCTCAGCGTGAGTTTAAGCCACCGGGTCCGGGACTCAAACCGCGGTGAAATACGTGGGAGTCCAGCAATGTAACCATCACGGCACCTGCTGGTCCTGAGGTGTGTGTGGGGGGTGTGTGGCTTTTCAGTGTTCCCAGAATGCACAGCCCTTCCTGCCACCATTTCTGGACTCATGAGAAGCGTCCAGCTCCTGTTCCCATCTCAGAATGTGCTTCTTGTGGCCCTATCAAATCCTGCCTGCGTTCGTTTACTGTGGCTGCCGGAGCAAAATACCGTGAGCTTGGAACCTTGGAACAACAAACATGTGTTCTCTCTGGCTTCCAGATTTCAGCAGGGCCGAATCCATGTGTCAGCAGAGCCGGGCGCCCTCTAGAGGCTCAGAAGGAAATCTGTTCTCGGCTTTTGGCAGCTTCACGTGGGGCTCAGCCATCCTTGGGTAGGGCTGCAGCCCTCCACTCTGTGCCACCACTGACAGGTAGCCTCTTCTGCTCCCATTCGTGTCACATCCCTCTCTCTTTCTCTCACAGGACACTTGACATTGGGTTTGAGGCTCGCCCAGATAGTCCAGGATAATCCCCCACGTCAGGATCCTTACTGTGGATGGAACGTTTGTGTCTCCACCAAATTCACACGCGGAAGCTCTAATCTCCCACATGGCAGTGGGGCCTTTAGGAGATAATTGATTACGTTATCTTAATGATGTCGAGGATCTCCTAATGGGGTTAGTGCCCTTATAAAAAGAGGAAGAGAGGGACCAGCAGTTAGCGTAATGGCTATGTCTCTGGACTCCCACGTAGTTGACCGCGGTTCAAGTCCCGGACCCGGTGGCTTAAACTCACACCGGGCGCGTGTGCGTGCATGCCCAAGATCCTGCGAGGAGAATGGAGGAGAAGGGATTGCGGCGTGGCCATCCCCCCTAGGGGGTGATTTCTCGCTTTCTGTCTCTCTGTTTCTCTCTCTCTTTCTGGTGAGCACACGTGCCCTAGAGCTCTGGTCGACTACCTGGGAGTCCAGCGACATAGTCGTTATGCCAACTGCGGTCCCACTAGGAATTTTAAAGGAGGCCCTGAGACTGGTTTAGCCAGAGTCACTGTGAACAAGCTGCCGCATCTGCTTCAGGAATACTGAGATGACTGGCAGGAGGGTGTGTGCACAGATCCCCAACATAGGTGACTTTGCCTGTGTAGCCATACACGTGTGTAAAAGTCTAGACGTAAAACAAAATGCCGTACCTCTTGTACTAAACTTCGATTGGTCCCTGTGTGTTTATTTTCTCTTTTCCATAGTACTGAGTGTAGCTCTCGGCACATAGTAAGGGCTCGGTATAACTGGATGAATAAATGCAGATCATCCCAACAGCTGAAAAACGGACGAGACTAGCAGTACGCCGGAAGCCACCGACAGATGGCGCCATGCTGCTTCCAACAGGAGCTTCCTCAGCAAGACCCGTGAATGCCACATACAGGGCTTAATTGCAAGTGCTGGTTGCAGGTAAATATGCAGTCACTGGGAATATATTTTACTACTTCAGACTTCATGGTTACACGATTAAAGTATGTTCATAGGTATGTATTTGCCCCCAGTATCTAAATCTTACTCTAAGGCTTTTTTTTTTTTTTTTTTTTTTTTTTGTCAGAACCTGAAAGGAAAGGAAATGAGATTGACTTGTAGGTAAGAGAAGGTGAAAATATCCACAGGTTATCATCATTAAAATGTTTGTGGGGACCAGCAATTGGTGTAATGGCCATGTCGCTGGACTCCCATGTAGTCGACTGCAGTTCGAGTCCCAGACCTGGTGGCTTCAACTCACACCGGGCGTGCGTGTGTGTGTGTGCCCAAGATCCCTAGAGGAGAATGGAGGGGAAGGGATTGCAGCATGGCCATCCCCCCTGGGGGGTGATTTCTAGCTTTCTGTCCCTCTTTCTCTGACTTTCTGGGGAGCGCACGCGCCCTGTAGCAAAAACCTCTCCATAAAAGTAAATAAATAAGTTTGTGAATATGAAAAAGTTGAGTTGCTAATTCATTCTCTCTAAGAGGTTATTATTGTTCCATGGCAGTAAAAATAGCTGAGTATTGCAACTGATGCCTTAGAGAGCAAAGTGCAGTTTGGAGTTCCTGTGTGATCAGACTGAAAGTGACTAGGACTAACCTAAATACACACTATGCTAAGAAACAAACCAGCAAAGAACCGCATTTGGCATGCACCTGCAAGTATGAAACAGCACTTCCACCGTAATTAATCCCTGTTACTTGTATTTTCTGTAGAGTGAGTTAGGATTTTCACCATTTGCTACACTCGTTATCTCAACTGCAGGCTTGAGAGAGGTGGATGTGTTTTAAGACAACAGCATCATGAGCCAGCAGGTGGCGTGGTGGTTAAGGTGCTAGATTCCCACATAGCTGACCATGGTTCAAGGCCCAGGCCCATTGACTTGATAATCGTTCTGGGCACCTGTGTATGTGTGCCCAAAATCCTGAGAGGGGATGGAGGAGAAGGGACTGTGGCATGGCCATCTCCCTGGGGGGGGGGGGGGGGGGGTGATTTCTCACTCTCCCTCTCTCTCTGTCTCTCTCCAGTGAGCACATGTGCCCTCCGGTGGGGGGGGGGGGCACAAAAAACAAAACAGCATTGCACAAAGGCCACATCTTGCAGCACTTGTGAGAATGGCAGATCACCCGCAGGACAGACGGGAGAAAACAGCTACACGAACAACTCTGTGGCTTTCATCCTCTACTGTGCACAGAGTGGATGCTACCACAATATTCCTTTTCGTCTCACTTCAGACGTGGACACATCCTACAGATGAATGCGACTAGTCCACGTTGAGAAAGTGTGCCCTTTTGAATCCGTGGAGCATGAGAGCAGATTCCCAAAGCTCCTAGGACCCCATCACTCTTTCCTTCTCTCTGCGCCTCGTGGCTCTGGTTCAGGAAGAGAGAAGCAGGGTCATTCTGGGCCTCTCTGAAAGTCAGTAAGAGCCGTCCAGGTGCTCATGGGTCTAACAGAGCTGAAGAGAAATAATTGAATTTTTTGGAATAGCGCCACTATGAATTTATAAACATGACATACATTACTAAATATTTAAATGACACTGTAGATATGCTTTAATTTAAAAAAATTTTTTTTTGAGAGGTTTTTCACTATAGGGCGTGTGCACTCGCCAGACAGACAGAGAGAGACAGAGAGACAGAAAGCGAGAAATCACCCCCCAGAGGGTATGGCCGCGCCGCAATCCCTTCTTGGGATCTTGGGCACGCACGCACACGCGCCCAGCGTGAGTTTAAACCACCGGGTCCAGGACGCGAACCGCGGTTGACTACGTGGGAGTCCAGCGACATAGCCATTACGCTAACTGCTGGTTCCCTAGATGTGCTTTCCATGTTCTCTTACCTGAGAACACTCTTCAGTTGCTTTTGTGGGCTTCTCCCGTCCTTCTTCCACGGAGGCTGCCTCAAGGCTTGGCCATCAGGCCCCGCACTCTGCCAATGTAAGTTGCTCATGGACTCAGTTACCACCTGGAGGTTGAAGACTCTACTTTTCTTTCCTAACGTCTTGACTTCTTCCTCTGCTGTCTAAGCCTCTCTTCTTGAATGTTCTGTTAGCATCTGAACTGCAATAAGTGGGGGAAAAAACCCTCATTATTCTCTTTCTGAACCTTCTGCCCTTCTGTATTTATTTCTTGTGTGTGAGAGGTTCTCAGTATGATATATGATACTTAAAAAAAAAATCTATGTAGATTAAGAAGCAAGGCCAGCAGGTAGTGCAGAGGTTAAGGCTGCTGGATCCCACAGAGCCAACTGTGCAGTTGGAGCCCTGGACCCTGTGGCCTGAAAAACACGTGAAGCATGCTTGCTCAAAATCCCGAAAGGAGGGAACCAGCAGTTAGCGTAATGGCTATGTCGCTGGACTCCCACGTAGTCGACCGCGGTTCGCGTCTCGGACCCGGTGGCTTACAACTCATGCCGGGCGCGTGTGCGTGCGTGCCCAAGATCCCGAGAGGAGAATGGAGGAGAAGGGATTGCGGCGTGACCATCCCCCCTGGGGGGTGATTTCTCGCTTTCTGTCTCTATGTCTCTCTCTGTCTGTCTGGCGAGCGCACGCGCCCTATAGCGAAAAACCTCTCAAAAAAAAAAAAAAAAAAAAAAAAATCCCAAAAGGAGAATGGAGGAAAAGGGATTGCAGTATGGCTACCTTCCCGGTGGGTGATTTCTCACTTCCCCTCTCTTTCTTTCTCTCGGTCTCTCTCAAACAAGTGTACTCACTTTTGGGGGTGAGGGGGGAACAGCATAACTATAAAACAAATACTCATGTAGTCTCCCCTCAGTTTAGGACTAAGCACATTAACCAGTGCTACTGCGTCTCCATAGAGCCTCACTCTCCCAACATCATGACGGCTTCTCATGGTGTATTCTTTTTTTTTTTTTTTGGGAAGAAAATCATTTTATTCTAGGACATTGTTTACATACTTTCAAATAGGATACATTTGAATGACATCAAATAGTTTTCCTATAGGTAACTATACTTAGCTGGTTAACACAATGAAAAGTTTTTTTCTATGGTCACTGTAACAAATTACTTCACATTGGCTTAAGATAATATAAATTTATTATTTTACAGGTCTGGAGATCAGAAGTGTAAGTGGGACATTAGGGCTGCATTCTTTCTGGGGACTTGCAACTGTAGGAATGTGTCCCCTAAAATTCGTATGTTGAGATTTGGTTGTGATGGGATTAAGAGGGAGAGAATTTAATCCAACTGTGGTGTTAGAAGGTGGAAACTGGGAACCAGCAGTTAGCGTAATGGCTATGTCGCTGGACTCCCATGTAGTCGACTGCGGTTCGCGTCCTGGACCCGGTGGCTTAAAACTCACGCCGGGCGTGTGTGCGTGCGTGCCCAAGATCCTGAGAGGAGAATGGAGAAGGGATTGCAGCGTGGCCATCCCCCCTGGGGGGTGATTTCTCGCTTTCTGTCTCTATGTCTCTCTCTGTCTATCTGGCGAGCGCACGTGCCCTATAGTGAAAACCTCTCCAAAAAAGAAAAAAGAAGGTGGAACCTTTGGATTGAAATTAGGATTAAAATCTCAGTGAGGGCATCCGTGAGTGACTCCTGGTAGGTTCTAAGAAGAGGAAATGAGATCAGAACAGAGACACACAGACGCTCTGTTCTGCTCCAGCTCTGCCCTCCGCCATATTGTCTACAGCAAGGAGACCCTCACCAGATGCTTCCTCTGGTCCTTGGACATGCAAACTATGAGCTGAGTAAACTCCTATTCTTATAAATCATCCAGACTTAGGAAACTCTGTTATTAGCAAGAGAACAGACTAGAACAAGTATGTATCCTCAACATTTTATTATTAAATTTTCTTTCTCTCTGGCTTCTGCTATTATTAAATTTGGTTTGTTTAGAACTTCGCAAAAATGGTAAAATAGAGTATACAGTCTTCAAGTGTTTCATTTACTTGATGATTCGAAATTTACCGATGTTACCTGTAGTTCATTTCTTTTTTTTACTATCCAATGCATTTGGTTAATGTGCATCAAACCATTCATTCTGTAGTGGATGCAAGAAGTTCTACTATAAATATTTTTGTTTCCTGGTACAAGAATATGTCTGCGTTTCTCTAGAGTTTATGTCTAGGAGTGGGATTTCTAGATAAGAAGATAGATAATGGGATAAAAAAGTGCAAATTATTTTTCAAGCTATTTTACACTCTCAGGGTATAAAGTTGCAGGTTCTATCATATCTTTGTCAATAAGCAATATGGTAAGTATGGTAAGTCTCTTCGTTTAACTGTCTCACTCTCTCTTATTTATTTCTTTTTTCTATGAACAAGGTGGAGAGAGAGAGAGAAAGGTTGGCACATGGTCTCACATGGTCCCAAAGCTGCAGTCCAGCAAGTACTAGCCCCAGCAAGTACTGGATCCCAGGCACATGTGCCCCCTGTGTTCAAACAAGTTATCTGAGAACCAGAGATCTTCCCACGTCGGTCAGTCTGGCCAAGTGTTATGTTACCATGTGACACTTTTAAGAGTTATTTATTTATTCATTTATTTATTTTAATATGGCACATGTGCTTACCAGAGAGAGAGAGAAGGTAAAACACCAGGTCCAGGACTCGAACTATAGTTGGCCATGTGGGTCGAGAGTGGGTCATTTGCGTGCCTGCTGCCTTCCTTGGTGCAGTTGGCCACGTGGGAGTCCAGCGGCTCAAGTACTACGCCACCTGCTGGCCCTGATGGTAAGTTGGTCTTAAAGGACATTTCACTGTGGTTTTGATTTGAAATTTTCTTAGGCCTTGTAAAAATGAGCATCTTTTCATATTTGGGCCAGAGCTAATCCTCTTCTGAGAAGTGCTTATTTGTGTTACTTGCCTGTTTTCCAACTTGTAGGACTTCTTTATGTATTTAGTGGATTAATCTTTCATTAGTTAATCCTATTGTGTATAAATCCTGCCAGGTTATGGGCATACACACACACACACACACACACACACACACACACACACACATATATATAGTATATGTGTATTTATATATATAGTGTGTGTATATATGTATATATATACACACACTATATATATGTCTCAAAGCTATATATACTATATATACAAAAATATATAGGTGAACTTCTTCTTCTTCTTAAGATTTTCACCAGCAGTTAGCGTAATGGCTATGTCGCTGAACTCCCATGTAGTAGACCGCGGTGATCCCGGCCCCGGTGGCTTAAACTCACGCTGGGCACGTGTGCGGCGTGCCCAAGATCCCGAGAGGAGAATGGAGGAGAAGCGATTACAACTCATCCCCCCTGGGGGGTGATTTCTCACTTTGTATCTCTCTGTCTCTCTCTGTCTTTCTGGCGAGCGTATAGTTCTCCAAAAAAAGATTTTTCCTTCATTCTAAAGATGAAAACTTATTTTCATGTATGAGCTTGTGGTGGAATGAGTATTTGGCAGAGGACACGGATTGTGTTTTCGGCACTAAACTAGATATGAATGTTATCCATACTTGCCCCTCAGCTTTTTCAGGGGGTAATTTCTCTCAGATAGAGTTGTTCTAATCCCTGCTTTCATGTTTCAGTGATCTGAAAATATTGAATGAAAAATTCCCCAAAGAAACAATCTCACACCATCTGAGTAGAGTGATGAAAACTGTCCTACCCACGATGTAAATCGTCCAGTGTATTCACACTGTTTATGCTACGCTGCCACTATAGCCCTCTCAGTTATCAAAAAATATATATATATAAATATAACTGTACATCTACACAAATATATAAGTATATATATATACTATATATATGTGTATATATGTGTGTGTATATATATTTATATATATAGTATATATAGTATATATATATATAGTGTATATATATAAATAATATAGTATATATACACACACTATATATATATCTATATACATTTATAGATATATATATAGTGTGTGTGTGTGTGTGTATATATATATATATATATATATATATATATAGAGAGAGAGAGAGAGAGAGAGAGAGAGAGATAGTTGGGTATTAGCTGTGGTTTTAGGCATCCACTAGGTGGTCTTAGACTACTGGGCTCTGAATTTCTGGTTTGGTCTGTTTCTATGAGTCCACACCGTCAAACATATCCTCTATAATATCAGTAAACCTAAGGCTAGACCTAAGGACTAGACTGACTTTGCTTTTTTTCGGGGGGTGTTGAGGTATAGGATGCATATGCTTTCTGGAGAGAGGCAGAGAGACATACAGAGAGGGCAAGTGAGAAATCACCATCCCTTGACCATACCACAATCCCTTCTCCATTCCCCTCTCAGATTTTGGGCATGCACACACACATGCCCAGTGTGTTTTTCTTTCCCTTTCATCTTTCTTTCTTTATTTAAAAAATTTAAAAATGTCATAGTTTACATAGTTCTCAGTGAAATGTATGCTATGTATATATTTTTTTCTAACAGAGAACTTTACCTTTTTCTGTCTGTCAACTGTTTCCTCCCCTTGTGCCTCATGCCCACCCTCCACCACCCACCCTGTACCATCCATTCTCCCCCTTGTAGCCTCTGGTGTCCACACCAGTTCTCTCTACCTCTCCACCATCACGTCTTCAGAACTCTCAACCTCTGCCAAAGAGTACAGACACTCAGTATAAACCGAGTGGGAGTGTGCAATGCGTATCTCCCAAAATCTGGCTCATTCTTCTCAACAGTAAGACTTCTACATTCAGTGTCCAACAAGTGGCATGGTGGTTAAGGCACTGGGCACTTCCACATGGCCAACCATGGTTCAAGTCCTAGACCTGGTGGCTTGTTTTCTCACTTTCTCTCTCTGTGTCTCTCTCTGGTCAAATTAAAATAAATGAATGAATAAATAAAATTAAATAAATAAGGCTTTTTTAAAAAAGACTTCTACATTCATCCCCTTCAAGTCAAACAATAGGACGCCGTTGTTGCTCACAGCTGAGTAACATCCCATAGTACACGTGTGTTACAGGACCCAGTCATCAGCTTCTAAGCACGTAGTTTGGTTCCATGTTTTAGCAATTGTGAAAAATGCTGCAATAAACATGGGTGTGCAGTGTCTTTCCAACTGAGTGTTTCCCTAAGCTTTGAGTAAATACCAAGAAGTGGGATTATTATGTCACATGGTAGTTCTGTGTGTAGGTTTTTGAGGACTCTCCCTATTGTTTTCCATAGAAGTCGTATCAATTTATATCCCCACCAACAGTGTAGGAGGGTTTCCTTCTCACCACAGCCTGGCAGGCACTTTTTGTTCTTTATTTTTTTGATCCTAGCCATTCGAACTGCAGTTAAATGGTATTTCATTGTGGTTTTAATTTCCATTTACCTTATGACAAAGAGACTCTGAACATTATTTTATAGGCCCAGTGTGTGTGGTTTTTTTTTTTTGTTTGTTTGTTTTGTTTTTTGGAGAGGCTTTTGCTATAGGGCGCGTGCGCTTGCCAGACAGACAGACAGAGAGACAGAGAGATAGAAAGCGAGAAATCACCCCCTAGGGGGCATGGCTAAGCCGCAATCCCTTCTCCTCCCTTCTCCTCTCAGGATCTTGGGCACACACGCACACGTGCCTGGCGTGAGTTTTAAGCCACCAGGTCCGGGACGCGAACCACAGTCGACTACATGGGAGTCCAGCGACATAGCCATTACGCTAACTGCTGGTCCTGAGGTCCAGTGTGTTTTTCAAGCTGCCAGGACTGGGACTCAAACCACAGTTAGTCATGTGGAATCCAGTGTTTTAACCACTATGCCACCAGTGGGCCTCCAGATTGTGTTTTTAAAAATATACACCTCATCAAGTTATTTCCATGACAAATGTCGCCCAGTGACTTCCCATCACATTCTGTATAAACTGAACAATTCCTTCCTCTCCACTGCTCTCTTTAGCCTGTCAGGAGTCCCACGTACCCCCTCACTCTGGTACTGCCAACCTTAGGGCCTTTGCAAATTTTTCTTTGCTTTCTTCCAGGAAGATATGCTTCCTTGCTACCTATGTTATCATATCCCCTTGCTTGGCAGTCTGTTTATTCTTCCTCCCTAAGTAATGACTCTGCTCTGGAGGCCAATTAGTTTTCGACTTACAACATCCAGTGAGAGCCGAATATTACACAAGTGGGAGTAGAAGAAGAAATCCCCGAAGTCAATTTTAATATACTATATAACATATCCACTAGTGAAAAGAGGTATTTAATTGCAGAAAGAAAGTATCCAAGGATGAAAGCTAATGAAATTGTCATTCTTGAAATCTGAGCTTTTTAATTAAAAGAAAGAAAGAAAGAAACCATGGAATGACACTTCCTCTAACACTAACACATTTGGGCTGTCAGCCAGGCTGGGGTGTGTGTAATGTTCAGTTTGAAGGAGCAGTTTGAGTTGCCTATTTTTTTTTTTTTCAGAAGTTTTTGCTTTCGGGCAGCAGATGCACTCACTGGAGAGACAGAGACAGTGAGAGGGAAAGTGAGAAATCATCCCCCGAGGAGGATGGCCACGCCGCAATCCCTTCTCCTCCATTCTCCTTCTGGGATCTTGAGTATGCACACACATGCGCCTGGTGTGAGTTTCAAGCCACCGGGTTTCGGACTCAAACCGTGATCGGCCATGTGGGAGTCCAACGATGTAACTGTGACGCCATCTGCTGGCCCTCAAGTTGCCTAATTCTTTAGTTAAGTGTAAATCTGTGAAGTGACTAAAGTATTGTGCAGGGGATCAAACTTTCCAAATGAGGAGCTAATCAATATTCTAAATCTGAAACTATATTGGGTCAATTGAGTATAGACAATATTGAGAAAATTAATCTGTTGGATATTTTGTTTGTTTTTATTTTTGCTATTGGATGTGTACTCTTGCCAGAGAAAGACAGAGACAGAGACAGACAGAGACAGAGAGGTAAAGTGAGAAATCTCCTTCTACTGGGGATGACCACGCCACAATGCCTTTTCCACCATTTCCCTCTCAGGATTTTGGGCATGGATGCACAAAATGATTCTCAAGCTGCTGGCTCTGGGACTCGAACCACATGGCTCATCATGTGGGATCCAGCACCTCCATGCCATCTGCTGACCCTGGTTGGTTGAATTTTTGTATTACATTTAAAAAAACAACCAATAGACTGATATTTCCTTAGTCCTCTCATTGTGATGCAGTCATACAGTGAATAAACAACCCTTGAAGTAGATTTAGATGCTGGAGTTGATAAGAACATGGATTCGGAGTCAGTTGGTTAGGATGTATGATCTTGGGTAAGTTGCTTCCATTCCAAGGGGATGTGATGATTAAACAAGGTAGCACGTGGCAGACACCTCCCGCTGTACCTAACACACAGTAGGAACTCAGAGCTGATTCAGAGATCTTTCACACCAGAGTGTGGCATGTCAAATTAACTACCATTTGTGACTTTTATATTCATGGAAATTTTGATTTTTTTAAAGCATGTATAAAGTATTCAACTGGATGCAAATAAAAAAGTGATCTCATAGTTACCTTAAATGAATCAAAAACACCCATGTTCACCAATTATCACCATTTTAGATGACATTCTCCTAAAAAGAGTATTCATTGTGTGAAAAAAACTCATTTTTCCTTCTAATAAGGAGGCCTTTGAGGTCCAGCTATCCCTTCAAAATGTTAGAATATTTTCATTCAATTAACTTAAATTATGTAATGTGAAAATGAATGATAGCCAGGAGTCTGACGACTGGTGTAATTCTGGTGAGAAATGGTATTTCACACATTGGTTTATTTAGTTAGAATTGAGAAAATTCTAAATTGGGTAATGAAAAGAGTGTCGTATAGAAATTAGTTGTATCTGACCTCACACGCACTGCTATTAATGACTTGTGCAAGTCCTCCACGCGGAGTGATGGCGAAACATCCCCCCAGAAGGCATTTTTACAGTAGAACAGGGGATCCCAGACCTTGTAGGAATGAGTTATTCTGGAGAGCTGAACGTGCCAGGTAACTGATTGAAAATAGCAAAACAGTGAATAGGTTAAATATTTAGATTGGAACATTTTCTAATTGTATCGTGTTCTTTTTTTTTTTTTTTTTTTTTTTTTTTTCCTTAAATAGATTCTGTGTGGATTATGATGGAAAGGTTTCTGGATGACTCACGCTATATCCCTTGAGGCCTGGGTGCTAAGGAATTAGGTCTGGATTTCGGTATCTGAGACCATGTCTCCATGGTCTCGTGAGTTCACTTTTTTTCTTATGGATTTGCCCAAAGCACAAGAGAGAATAATCTCCATGACGTATCACAGGGAGTCATTCTGGCAGGAGTAGAGGCCAGGTCAGCGAAGCTGGGGTGCTCAGCACAGCAACCTGAGGCCGCCTTCTCCTCTGTTAACATATTCAGTGTCCATGACTTGGCCTCTACCATCTAGCGTTCAACCACGAAAGGAACTCAGGGGACTAGCAAAGAAGCCTAAAGAACCATGTTCCTTGTCGCCAGAAGTTTCTTTGGCTCATTGAAAGTATTTGCAAATCTTGGGGTACCAGCAGTTAGCGTAATGGCTATGTTGCTAGACTCCCATGTAGTCGACTGTGGTTCGAGTCCCGCACCCGGTGGCTTAAACTCACGCCGGGCGCATGTGCGTGCGTGCCCAAGATCCCGAGAGGAGAATGGAGGAGAAGGGATTGCGGCGTGGCCATCCCTCCTGGGGGGTGATTTCTCGCTTTCTGTCTCACTGTCTCTCTCTGTCTGTCTGGCGAGCGCACGCACCCTGTAGCAAAAACCTCTCCAAAAAAAAAAAGTATTTGCAAGTGTAGAAGAGTAGCACCCAGGTCACATGGTCGCTGTCAGCTCAGGAGTGTCCTACCATTTCTCCTCTAAGTGCCAGCAAGCAGGGGAGAAGTGCTAAAGACGGGAAGCTAGCACTGCCCTTTCTTGCTGCCACTGCTGCGCTAACTCATCGTCGATGAGAGAGGAGGACAGACAGATGAAAATATTTTCACGGTAAACAGGGCCATAGGGCATCGCGAGCACACCAGAGCTCATGGAGTGAGTCCAGACTGCGGCCTGTTTCGTGTCATCCACAAGTTAAGAACGTTTTCCACGTTTTTAAATGGTGGGAAAAAAAATGAAACAAGAATAATATTTTGTGACAAGTGAAAGTTACATGAAATTCAAATCCCAACGTCCATAAATAAAGCTTTATTGGAATACGGCCATGTCCATTCATTTACAGATCATCTGTGATTGCTTTCATGATACAGTCTCGGAGCTGAGTAGCCATGACAGAGACCACATGGCCAGCAAAGCCTGCAATGTTTACTATCTGGATTTTTTTTTTTTTTTTTTTGGGGGGGAAAGTGGTTTTTGCTATAGGGCACGTGCGCTCGCCAGAAAGACAGAGAGAGACAGAGAGACAGAAAGTGAGAAATCACCCCCCCCCCCCCAGGGGAGGATGGCCACGCTGCAATCCCTTCTCCTCCATTCTCCTCTCGGGATCTTGGGCACGCACGCACACGAACCCGGCATGAGTTTTAACCCACCGGGTCTGGGACTCGAACCACGGTCAACTACATGGGAGTCCAGCAACATAGCCACTACACTAACTGCTGGTCCCGACTTTGGGTTTATCTTAAGACACAGGTGGAAAGAATTCGAATCATGATAAAGGAAGTCCCTGATCCCTGGAAATAAAGAGAAAGCTGGGGGCCAGCCCAGAGCATCCCACATAGCTAACCCGTGCGTGGTTCAAGTCTTATACCTGGCAGCTTGAAATCCTGCTGGGTGCATGTGTGCACAAACGTGTGCCCAAAATCACGAGAAGGAGAGATGGAGAAGGGATTGCGGGTGTGGCCTTGCCCCTTGGGGGTGATTTCTCTCCCTCTCTGTCTCTCTGTCTCTCTCTGGTGAGTGCATGTACCTATGGCAAAATTTGCCTTCTAAAAGGAGGGAAAGCTGTCCCTCTGGCCCCAGTGGAGTGTGGGTACAAAAGGGACCCAAATTTAAGAAGCAGTTGGTGAGACGAGTGTGTGCGGTTACTCTTTTCCAAGTCCAGGCGAGATGGGAGGATGTCTGGGAATTCAGGACAAAGTCAAAAGCAGAGTTAGTCTGCCCTTCTTTTCTTTTTTCTTTTTTGAAGAGGTTTTTGCTATAGGGCACGTGCACTTGCCAGAAAGACAGAGAGAGACAGAGAGACAGAAAACAAGAAATCACCCCCAGTGGGGAGATGGCCATGCCGCAATCCCTTCTCCTCCATTCTCCTTTTGGGATTTTGGGCACGCACGCACGCACACACACATGTACCTAGTGTGCTTTGCAAGCTGCCAGGTCTGGGACTCAAACCATGGTCATCCATGTGGGAGTTCAGTGCCTTAACCACTATGCTGCCTGCTGGCACCGTCTTCTATCTTTTTAAAAATGCCACTAAATTTATGTCACGACGTAGTCAATATATTATAACTTACCGCTTGACATGAGCAGCCCCAGAGGCGTAATGCGATAAACGAGACGTTTGCCCCTCCTGGCATAGGTCTAGAAGCCATGTCTCATATTGTTCTGGGTTGATAGCTTTGCTGTTCCCCCTACTGCAGGCAGAACTTATTTATTATTCAAGTAAAGCTATCTCCTTAATATTTACTATCGTAATCAAAATGCTTTCAATGACTGCGTATGTGATCAAAGCCCAGCTCAGACTCTTTTAAGCCAAAAGTGAATGTGTTGTCTCCCGTACCAGGGACAACCAGGACAATGTGAGTTTCAAGCACAAGGGACTCAAACGGTTTTTAGATGTTTCCCCTTTGCTTCTCGTCTTGCCTCTGGAAATCGGCCTTATTCTCAGGCCTTCTCTGTACAGCAGGGATTACGTCTTCGCCTTGAGCAAACACTCCCACAGTTCACAATGTAAAAGGGAGAGACACTCTCCTTCCACTCACTACTCACATATCAAACTCCTGGAAGGTGCTATGGTTTCAAAGTCCTGTCCAAAACTCATGTGGAAATTTCTTATCACTGTGATGATATCAAAAGGTGGGACCTTGAACAGGTGTTGAATGGATGAATGTCCCTATCAAGGAAGTGGCTAATGATCCTGGGAGTGGTTTTGTTACAAAAATAACAAAATCACTGCTCTGCTCCACCCTCTCTGTCCCTTACTTGCTCTTTGCCATGGGATGACATTGCCAGATGGAGGTACCATGCACCTGGGGACTTCCAGCCCCCAGAACTGTGAGCGATAAATTCATTTTCTTTGCAAATTACCCAGTCTGCGGCATTCTGTTATAGCAGCTGATAATACACTAAGATAGAAAGATCCTGATTGGCCATGCTTAAGTCACATGATTACCTCTGAACCAATCATGAAGTCTAGACAGATAAGGACTCCTGACTGCTTCAATCAGAGCTTACGCCTAACTGGCAAGGAATGAAGACCATGCCTGATAGTTCCTTAAGATGAGAAAGTGGGTGCTTTTATTGGAACAACAGGGGAGGAATTCTACTCAAACCAGAAGAAAAATCAAGAGAGACAAATCAATCCATCTATAGATAGATAGATGATAGATAGAGAAAGATAGGCTCTGTGTGGGGGTGTAAATCATTCTCTCACCAGTAAGGTAAACTAAATTTAGTTCAGACTTTGTGGCATTTTTTGCCTTTTTATAAAGACAAGGAGGGGGGGTGTGACATATAAACTAAAGAATCACTAAATCCTAACTTTTGACATGCTAAATGGGAATCACATTGCAGATGGTTACAACCGTGGGGGCTGCTTCCAGCCCAATATATATATATATATATATATATATTTTTTTTTTTTTTGGAGAGGTTTTCACTATAGGGCCCATGCGCTCGCCAGACAGACAGAGACAGACAGAGAGACAGAAAGCGAGAAATCACCCCCCAGGGGGGATGGCCACGCCACAATCCCTTCTCCTCCACTCTCTTCTCGGGATCTTGGGTACGCACGCACACGCGCCCAGCGTGAGTTTTAAGCCACCGGGTTCGGGACACGAACCCACAGCCCAATATTATAAAGAAGCCCAAATGAAGGCAATTTTTGTCCTTGACTACAGAGAGTATATTAAAGAAGTATAAAGTGAGGGTGGTTACTGAATAAATGGTTGAATAAATCAGAAGGTGGAGTATGTAAAGCAGAAAAAATCCCCAAAGCCAATCTCAAGGTATGATGACGGGCATGCTAGGTGTTAAGCACTGGTATCGTCATTTATGAAGATTATACTATTGACCCATTTGTGTAGGAGTGTGTAACACTGAGTTCATTTTTCAATCCACATATATTTTTTTTTTCTCTAGGGCATGTGTGCTTGCAGAAGAGAGGCAGGGAGAAAAAGTGAGAAATCACCCCCAGTGGGGATGGCCATGCAATAATCCGTTCTCTTCCATTCTCCCTTTGGGATTCTGAGTGCACATACACACAGGGCCAGATGTTTTCCTAGCCACCGGCTCTGGAACTCGAGCCACACAGCTGACTGTGGGCTCCGGTGCTGGCCCTCCAGCCACACTTGTGGTTGTGCCTATTCCATTCCACTTCTTTGTCTAATGCCCTCAAAGAACTCCCAGCTGTTGGTTGCAAACCAAGGTCAAGAATGCATTCTGGCTCTTTGAGACTTTTCCCTGGCCATCTTGCGGGAGAGAGGCCGGGATGGCAGATGAGAACACCAAGGCTCAGGTCACCTGGCCTGGTGGTGACGTGATCTTCAGCAAGATCATCTGCAAGGAAGTCCCCGCCAAAACCCTTTTTGAGGATGACCGGTGTCTTGCTTTCCATGGTATTTCCCCTCAAGCACCAACACATTTTCTGGTGATACCCAAGAAACATATCCCAGATTTCTGAAGCAGAGGACGATGATGAAAGTCTCCTTGGACACTTTATGATTGTTGGTAAGAAATGTGCTGCTGATCTGGGCCTGGAGAAGAGTTGTCCAATGGTGGTGAATGAAGGTTGAGGGGAGGACGACCTGTCTCTCACGTTCACCTCCATGTTCTAGACGGTGGGCAGATGCACTGGCCTCCCAGTAAGCATGTTTTGGGGATAACTTCCATAGGCAATAATCAAGTTTGCAAATTATGGTATCAGCACACTTATTTTTGCCTGTGTATGGAGAGATAGAGGAAGTCATTTGAAAGCCCCATACGTGGGACCAGCAGTTAGCGTAATGGCTATGTCACTGAACTCCCGTGTAGTTGATCGCGGTTCGAGTCCTGGACCTGGTGGCTTAAACTCACACCGGGAGCATGTGCATGCATGCCCAAGATCCCGAGAGGAGAATGGAGAAGGGATTGTGGTGTGGCCATCCCCCCTGGGGAGTGATTTCTTGCTTTCCATCTTTCTGTCTCTCTCTGTCTTTCTTGCTAGTGCACGCACCCTATAGCAAACACCTCTCAAAAAAATATACATAATAAAGAGATTTTGTTGCCTGGCCAAAAAAAAAAAAAAATGCATTCTGTATTCTTGAGACTGGAAGGTTGGTTGACCCACAGGAGTGAGGCAGCACTTTTGCTTCATTCACCCGTTACGTTACCAAGAGAGCTGGCCAAACAGAGACTGTCAGAGGAGAAAAATTAAAGTAAAAGATAGCGTTGACAGCGATTATATAGCAGCTTTCAAAAGAATCCCATAGGGTTTACAAACTGTAAGGGCGACTTGTTATTTTTTATAAAGCGTTCTGTGATGGCTGGTAAAAAGTGTGATGGGAGAAGGAAGACAGAGAGAAGACAAGAACTCATAGTGTTTTCTTTCTTCTCTTAAAAACCTTTTCCCCACGAAGAGAACTCAGGGCCACTGAGCAGCAGCTTACCATTTTCCCAGGGTCAGTTCACTTTCCGCGCTACTCCAACCCCTGCTGAAAGCCAGCTCCTTGGGGAGCCCCAGGAATTGAGGCTGGCCTCTCTTCAGTCTGCAAGCACTCCAGATGAAATGCCCCTTGCTGAGAAAGGGGTGGTGTTTGGGGGAGAATCCATCTACTGTCAAGGAAGTTTCAATTAACTATGGATGCCAATTAATTTAATTTATATTTCGGCATGAAAAATGTCCTTCTATTATATAGGCCCTGGAAGGATGCCAGGAGCCAAGGTTAATAAATTACATCTCTGCTCATATAATATTGGAATCACAGACTAATCGGATACTTATTAAATGCCCACCTGTGCTTGGGGCTACACCTTGTAGAAATTCGGTGGAAATAAGGTCTGTCCGGCAAGGCCTGTTCTTCCACCGTGATCGGCTGGCATCCACCTTCATCCACCCCTTTTCCCAGCATGGTCATGTCTCCAGAGAACAGCTCTAACAATGAATAATCAACATTCAATTGCAGGGAACCAGCAGTTAGTGTAATGGCTATATCGCTGGACTCCCACGTAGTTGACCGCAGTTCACGTCCTGGACCCGGTGGCTTAAAACTCACGCCAGGCACGTGTGCGTGTGTGCCCAAGATCCCGAGAGGAGAATGGAGGAGAAGGGATTGCGATGTGGCCATCCCCCCTGGGGGGTGATTTCTCGCTTTCTGTCTCTATGTCTCTCTCTGTCTGTCTGGTGAGCGCACGCGCCCTATAGCGAAAATCTCTCAAAAACAAAAACATTCAATTGCCAGTGCTTTTGACTGGGCACAGTTAATGAGTAAAGAACAACAGGGAACTATATTTAATTTATTCCAATTAATAAGTACTGGGCCTCTGTGGTTAGTGGGAAACTGGCTGTGATCAGTAGACTGTAGAGTCAAGGTGACTGACGGTGGGTAATGGTGACCACACCTGCTCAGGAAGCCCCAGTGCTGTCCAGACCACACGTTTTATTCTAAGTCCCTGCAACCATCCTTCAAGGTAGCAATGAGTCCCTTCTGCGTCCTTCCTTTCACAGACACAAAAGCTGAGGGTCAGTAAGTGCAAATGACCTTGCTTATGGTCACGTGATCAAGGAAAAGCACACGGAAGCCAGCCTTGTCTAACTTGAAACCAGAGTTTTTTTGTTTGTTTGTTTTGTTTTTATCCTGTGTACTAGCCATTTTTCTCTGCATTATATGTCACCCCTGTCTTCAGGAAGGATGGGCTGGTGACTGCCCTATTTTGTCACTGCTGACATACTGGAATTGGTTTTTTTTTTAACTTTTTTTTTTTTTTTTTTTTTGAGAGCTTTATGCTATAGGACACATGCGCTCGCCAGAAAGACAGAAAGAGACAGAGAGACAGAAAGCGAGAAATCACCCCCCAGGGGGGATGGCCACGCCCCAATCCGTTCTCCTCCATTCTCCTCTCGGGATCTTGGGCATGCACGCACACGCCTGGTGTGAGTTTAAGCCACCAGGTCCGGGACTTGAACTGTAGTCAACTACATGGGAGTCCAACAACATAGCCATTATGCCAACCGCTGGTCCCTGTTTTTTTATTATTAGTTTTTAAGACGGAGTCTCTCTGTGTCATAATCGTGCCTCAGCCTCCCCACTGGGACCATGAGTGTGTGCCACAAGATCCAGCTTTTTTTTGACAAGATCTTGCTACATTGCCCAGGCCAGTCTTGAACTCACGATCCTACCAGTTCAGTCTCCTGAGCTGCTGGGATTACAGGCCCAAGCCACTACCCTGGCCTATAGGTTGGACCTGGGGCGGAAGCGGCCTCCTGTGTGGTCCTGTCTGTGGAGCACGGTCTCAGCAGGGTGCCACTGTGGCTGGGTACACGCAGTCCCTCATGAGCTGCAGTTCCAGCGAAATCAGCAGGAGACGACTCTGCAACACCCACTGCCCGGCAGTTCACCCTGCTCCCTGCTGCCGCCTCTCCGTCGGGGTGCGAGATGGATGTTACCCGGCGGCAGCAACTTCTCAACTAGCCGCACGTTGCAATCTGTTATTTATTCAACTGTGACTGAGTACCTGGTGTGTGCCAATGAAAAAAGTCTGACTTAGGAAGAATACAGACACCTTAACACAGCATCACAGTGTGATGGGACCAGCAGTTAGCGTAATGGCTATGTCGCTGAACTCCCAGGTAGCCGACCGCGGTTCGAGTCCCGGACCCGTGGCTTAAATTCACGCCGGGCGCGTGTGCGTGCGTGCCCAAGATCCCGAGAGGAGAATGGAGGAGAAGGGATTGCGGCGTGGCCATCTTCCCTGGGGGATGATCTCTCGCTTTCTCTCTCTCTCTCTGTCTTTCTGGCAAACGCATGTGCCCTATAGCAAAACAACCTGTCCAAAAACAAAAAAATCGAATCACAGTGTGGTGTGTTAGATGGGATGGAATTCCTAAGGGAGGACACTCATTTTGTGGTTGACTCAATCACTCGTTCTTTCCTCTATGAGCGTTTAGGAGTTACCATGATGTACAAGGCAATAGGTCTCCACTAACCTTTGTGACAGGCCAGGGACAGACATGGAAGCCACTGGCTGGCATCTGCCTTCTTCCCAGCAGCTCCATTCTTCCCATCCCTGACTCTTCCTGTCCAGCAGGTGGCCACTCAAATGTGGGGACAGCCCAGCCAAGCACGCAGATTTCCCTCGAATCTCTTTCGACCAGAAAGAGGCACAGTTTGGCCTGTCGTTTGGCCTGTTTGAGAAGGCGGTGCTGGGAACCAGGACCCAGCCAGTGGTACAGAAAGAAATGAAACGGGTGTTGGGTGGGGACAAGTCCCTTCGACTCCATTCCCTACTTCCCCTGTGGTTGGGGACAAGGGGCACAGAAGTCCAGGGGGCTTCGGAGTCTGCTCCTCAAACCAATAGCCTCAAGATCACCTGGGAGCAGGTGAGAAATGCAGCATCTTGGGCAGTGTTGCAGAGTCTGTGTGTCAGAATAAGCGTTGTAAATAAATAAAGTCAAAGAAAAATACTAGAAACGAAAGAAAACAAGTAAGTAAATTAAAAAACAAAACTCGTGGGACCAGCAGTTAGCGTAATGGCTATGTCACTGGAATCCCATGTAGTCGACTGTGGTTCGCGTCCTGGACCTGGTGGCTTAAACTCACGCCGGGCGCGTGTGCGTCCGTGCCCAAGATCCCGAGAGGAGAATGGAGGAGAAGGGATTGCGGCGTGGCCATCCCTCCTGAGGGGTGATTTCTCGCTTTCTGTCTCTCTGTCTCTCTCTGTCTGGCTGGCGAGCGTATGCGCCCTGTAGCAAAAACCTCTCAAAAATAAAAAATAAAAAAAATAAAAACAAAACAAAACTTGTTAGCAAAAAAGAGAGAGAGAGAGAGAGAGAGAGAGAGAGAGAGAGAGAGAAAGAATAAGCATTGTAACAAGAACCCAGCTCTTGCATTACGGTTTGAGAAACACTTTCCCCCGTTCTTTATAAATGGAGACTGAGGCAGAAAGCCCAGGCCAGGAGGAAGGGTGGAGTGGGGCCTGCAAGCCCTGGCCCACATCACCTTCTGGGCATCTTTCTACTCTCTGATGGTAAAAAATGTACCAAAGTAACTTTGACAAAAAATACCTTCCAAACAACTCAGATTGACAGGAGCCTGGAATGAGATTTATGGTGAGCGATCCAAGGAGACTTCCATTAAGTCTTGGGCAAAGCAATTCAAAGAAAGTTCATCGCATGGCAAAGGTTTGAGGGAGGGCTGAGAAACATTCTTGTTTTCTATTTTGTTTCTGGGTCCAATGCAAATGAGCTGGAGAGGACTTTTGTCGTCAAAGTCCTTTTTCATTTTGTTTGCTTTAAAAAAAAATTTTTTTTTTCATTCTGTACTTTGAGTTTTTCTTCCCTTAGTATGGGTTAGTTCTCAATGCCTTCTCATGCATCTGCATTGTCTTGTTTTCCTTCATTTGTCTACTTTGCATGGTGGTTAAGGGTGTTGGACTCTCACCTGGTTGACCAGTAGTCCTGGACCTGGTGGCTTGCTTTCTCACTTTCCCTCCCTCTTTGTCTCTCTTCCTCACTCTTTCCCTCTCTGGTCAACTTAAAAGAAATAAACAATTAAAGTTAAATAAAATAATTCTTAAAAGAGAGAGAGAGAGAAGCAGGTTGAGATTTCAAAACATACATCAGTGCTTGTTTCATGCAATGACAGAATTTTATCCGTTAAGAAGCAATTACTATGAACATTGTATTCAAACATCAAATAGAATTGCATTTCGATTGTAGGAGTTAGAATGATCATTGCCTTACTGGGTGCCTTTCAGTTTCTTCTACTCCCATCTTATTTCCACTATTTTCTTTTTTCTTTCTTCCCTTTCTCTCCTTCCCTCCCCCCCCCTTTTCCTTGCCTCCTTTCTTTTAAAGCAAATTGTGTTTATTAAAGCAAATCCCAGACATCATATCATTTAACTCGTTTCCTCCAGAATTTCCTGGAGGCAAGGCCACAGGAGAACAGTGGACTGGAGAAAAGATCTCTTATTATTGCGTTCCTCACCCAAACATGCGGTTTGTGTTTCCGAGATAAGGAAAAATATAGAATTTCTAAAACCTCTACACGACTCCCCAGATCTGTTGCAGATTCTGTTTTCTATCTCCATGTCTTCTCTCTAGAGAGGTGTTTAAGAGAACTTTTTGGGTCTTCTTTTACTATTAAAATATCCATAGAAATAGGATAGCAGAAATCTTGGACATTTACAAACCTAAAAAGAAAAAAAAAGTGTATCTTCTCTTATGGTTGGTAAAGAGCATCTCAGAACATCGCTTCTTTTTTTAAAAAATTATTTTATTTAACTTTATTCATTCCTTTATTTATGTCAATTGGACCAGAGGGGGATAGAATGAGAGAAAGAGAGAGAAAGCAAGCTGCCAGGTCTGGGACTTGAACTGTAGTCGGCCATGTGGGAGTCCAGCACCCTTAACTACCAAGCCCATTGCCAGCGCCTCAGAGCATCACTTCTGAAGTTTAAACGTGTCCGTGTGAAGTTTGAAGAGATATTCCGCGTTAAGAAACCAAACACCTCTTTCTCCCCGTGAACCAAACACCTTCTTTCTCACCTCTTTCTTCCTGGTGGTCCGCTGTGATGGTTTTAAATGCAGCATGGATTAGGACCAGCGTGGTGCACGGCTGTGCTGAGGTCCACCCACATCAGCTCTCTGAAGTCCCCGGTAACTTGGAGGTTTGGTTATTTTCCAGTAGTAAATATCATCCCATTACATTTGGGCGAACCGCCCTTAGAATAAGTCAAACAGACAAGGGCTTTGAATGAGGGAATTAATTATAGCTGGTGTCCTAAGGAAAAGAACCCCGCGGTGACACGGAGAGTGTAATTAATGAGAGGTAAGCGCCAACAAATCACGGCTTAAAATATTAATGCTATCAAAGAACAGCTGGATAAGGAGGGAAACGCGACCCTTGGGGGGCCATGGAGGGTTGCTGCTGCAGAACGTTATGCAGCTGTGATGTCATGAAATTCCTCTACATTTTAACAGAAATAATATTAAGAGGCGTGGTTCCGGGAAAGTTGTTAGCAGTAAATGTGTCCTTGAAGTTTTATCATCATGATGATAATTATATCTCATTTTTGCTGTAGTTTTTCCAGGGGACTTTCCCCTTAATTGTTTAGGCTATACTTACAGTCCAAACACCACCCCTAACGGACTAGATTTAAAACAACAAAACCAAAAACACACTTTAAGCTTGATAACCAAAGTTTTTGTAAATAAACATTTCTGCCAATTTCCCCTAGGCTCAAGGTTGTCAGCTAAGTCAGGAAAAACTAACCCTATTGCATATTTGTTGATAAGAATCCAAACTTAATTTGATTGGATTTAACAGCTATGATTGCTCTCGCCCCCCCCCCCCCAAGAAATAGCTATAAATAAAAAATCGACAGCGTTAGAAATGTACAACACCACGTATAAAATGTGGGACATTTATTTTTACAGTCTCATAATGAAATGCTTAGTCCAACATTTCAAATGAGAAGTTAGAAGTCATTCTTTGCTTGGTGTATATACTTCAGTTGAGATTTGAAAAAAAAAAAAAAGAAAGCAATTGATTCATTTAGAGTTTAAAAAAAAAAGGTTCTTCTGGAACTGACCCGACCACTGGGAAGCGGAAAACGCTTCCGATCGCAGGCTGGTATGGCCGGTGCCCCTTTTTTCACTCAACTTGTCAACATTTAACTCGGTGACACGGGCATTCGGCTTCTTTGACAAACAGGTTGAGATCCGCGGATCGTACTCGCACATTCCCGTAAACCGAGAGAGGAAGTTGACGACGCAGTGAAAGGGAAGCCGGAGTGGAGCCCGGGTTTCACATAACACCGGTTTCCTACGGCACTTACGCCGCCCAAGGATCTGTGCCCCTGAAAATAGCCCCCAGGGGACGCATCGTTTAAATAAATGTGTTTCTTTGCCCGAACAGAAGTTCAGAGCTGCTCAATTATCATTAATTTCGTTCTTTTATTTCCTTCGCCGGCACGAACGGAAAAGTGCGCTCGGAGGTTTGGCGAGGGGGGCGTCTGCTGGAGGGGGCGCCCCGCGACTCCAACTCCGCGCCGCAGGTTCGAGATGTGGGAAAGAGGGTAGGAATTTGTGAAAACGTGCCGTTTCTCCCAGAAATAAAAGCGAGGGGGGAACGAAGGTGAAAGCTTGGTGCACATGTGGGTGATCCTCCCCCGTCCCCCAAATCGTGTTAACGGTCCTGGTCCCTTAGACCCGGTGTCCCGGAAAGAAGCCAGATCTGTGCGACAGGAGATAGACGAGTCCCCAAACTGCAGCCACCGAGCTCGCTTTAAAAAACGAAAGCCACGAACAGTCAAACCGGCCGCTCCACTCGCGCGCCATCGCGCGTGGACACGCGCGGAGCCCGGCAGCCCCCGAGCTCAGTCTGCCGAGCTTCCCGGCGATGCTAGAGCCTCGGTGCGGAGGCAGGAGGGTCGGCTCTTGGGCCAGGCCGGGGGGATGGGGGCGCGATGGGCGGGGCGGCCCGCGGAGCCGAGGTGGCGCGCGCTCCAGGGCCCCGGGGACCGCGGCCCGCGCCGGCGTGATTCGCTCCGGCGGCGCGACCCGGGAGGCGGCCTCTCTCTCCCCTCGCGTCTCCTCCCCCTCCTCCTTTTTAAAGGACGCCTTGCAGGCAGGGGTGTCAGCAAGCGGGAGGCCGCCCGCACTTGGCCGCACCACAGTGACTCCCGCTGCGGGGACCGACGGGGGTGGGAGCTGAGCGGCCGCCGGTCTGGGGACCTGCACGTGGGGAACCGTCTCCTTCCTTGGGCTCCACTCGGAACCCTGCGACCGCCACGAGTCGGGACGCTCTGCGGCCCTGGAGGTGGCAGCCCCGGGAGCGATGGCTCGCGTGGGGCGTGGGGAGTTAGGTGGCCGCGGGCTCGGTGCGCCGCTCTCGCCCGGAGCACTATGAGCTGGGCCAGGGGCGGCAGCCGCAGCCCAGCGCAGCCCTCGCCGACTCGTCCCGGCGCACCATGCTGACCCTCGGCCGCCTCCCAGGTCCCTGCTAACCCACGAGGGAGTGGCCTCGGCCGCCGCGCGCCCGGAGCCCCAGCCCAGCCGCTCGCTCTGCAGCCGCGACCTCCTCGCCGCCTTCCCGGGGCGCCCGGCCGCCATGGGGGCGCTGCTGGCGCTCTGCCTCCTGGTCGGCTGGCTGCGCGGGGCCCCGGCGGGCGCCCAGCAGTCCGGAGAGTACTGCCACGGCTGGGTGGACGTGCAAGGCAACTACCACGAGGGCTTCCAGTGCCCGGAGGACTTCGACACGCGGGACGCCACCATCTGCTGCGGCTCCTGCACGCTGCGCTACTGCTGCGCGGCGGCCGACGGCAGGCTGGAGCAGGGCGGCTGCACCAACGACCGCGGCGAGCTGGAGCACCCCGGCGTCACCGCGCGTAAGTGCCGGCGGCGCTGTGCGCGCGGGAGGGCTCCGTGCGCAGGAGGGACCTAGCCGGCGGGGGCAGCAAGGGGGGACTGGGTAGTCGCGTTTTAGGCCCGCGGGCCCTGTTGCTTTGCAGTCCCGCTTCCCGCCACGCGCGTCCCCAGGTCGGCCCAGAGGAAAGTTGGCCAGGGCCAGCGCGGACTGTGGCGCTTGCACCCCTGCAAAGAAGGGTCTTAGAGTGCTAGGCTTGGGCTGGGCTTTCTGCGACTGTGAGGGCTCCCCATTGAGCGCCGTGGTCACTTCGGGAGCTAAGGGAAGTGCTCGTGGCAGAGACACGCGACACTTGTCGCGCGCTCATCTGTACCCCGTGCGGCTAAGGAACTTCAGCTACACCCCCCCCCCCCAAACACACACACACACACACACACACACACACACACCCGGCTTCTTGGTATTTTCCAAGCCTCTGCCCCTTCTTCCTACTTCCTTTCGTTTCTCTGCATCGAATTACTCTCTCCCGCCCACCCCCTATAGTCGCGCCTTTCAGAAATGCCCAGGTCTTGGAGGTGGAGAAATCAGAAACTGGGGTCGCAGGGGTTTCCCCGCCCCCTATTCTCACGTCGGAAAACACGGGTCAAATTTCCGCTCACTTCAGAGCAGAATAAATCACGACCCCAGCAGAGGACATTTACACCTTGAAAAAAAAAATGTTTTCCACCTGAATCGGAACGTCAGGGAAACCCTTCAGAGCTCTAGGCGCTGGTTTTACGGCGGGGAAACCGGAGAAGCGGGCGGAGCCCAGAGCTGCTGACACTCCGGGACTCCAAGGCCGAGAGCAGAGAGGCGAGGAGGGGCTTCGGAGACCCTTCTTGGTGGTGCCCGGGCCCTCCTCTCCCTCCCACCCCCGCCACTGGTACCCCAGAGGAATGGGCGTCTGCTCTCCTTAGCACCGCGGTAGACTCTCAAGGGACTGATTCTGGGGATCCATCGTTCCAGGCTAGGGTTTCGGAAGTAGCTTCTGGAGAAAAAGGTCAGTGGGAGGCAGGGGACTCTGGGCAAATTTAGACTCTTCCTAGGCCTTCACTCCACTCCCTCCAAGACCCAGTTCCTCTCTGCAGAGTGAGTGTCATGGCCCCTCTGCAGCAGGGCTCCTTCCGGGCAAGGGCAGCAGGGCAGAGAAGCAACATGGGTACTCACTGGGGAGGGGATCAGGCCAACTCTGATGGACCTGGCTCTGTGGGCTCCCCGGCTGCATAACCTTGGACAGGCCGCTTAGCCACTTCCGGGCCTTTCTCAGTTCTAAAATGAGCAGTAGCTCAGGACTTAGGTTTGAAAATTAATTCAGGGCGTGGATGCTTAGCTCAGGGGTCAGTAAGCCCGAGGGGCCCAGTCACCTTCACCTCCTTCCATGTGGTGCAGCCCAGGTAGAAGCAGGCGTGCTCATGCCAGGGAGGCCACAGCTAGCCCGCCATTACCTGGTCCCCCCTGACTGTGTCTTCTGCAAAGGCTAACACCCTCCGATGTGTTTCCACATCTGGAAAATAGACCTTACCATGCCCGTCGTGCAGGGGCTCCGTGAAATTTGAAGCAGATAACGAATAAGCAAGAGCCTGGTACACAGTAAAGCCGCCGTCAATACCAGTTTTCTGTTTTCTACATCTAGGTTGGGTGCTGCACCCCAGTGTGGGCCTATCAGACAGGGGTGAGACCTGAAGCACTGCCCGGGGATGCCTCTGGGGTGGGGAATTTTCTAGAGAGAGAAAGAACCTGGAGTTGGCACTGAAGGATGCTCTTATAGACAATCTGCCCCCACCCCCGCACCAAGATCTGTATTATGATCTGTCAAGTTTGGCCTGACCTTCCCAGACACCGGGTGGGTATTAAGAGACAGGCATGGCCGCTGTAGACGCCCCAAATCGGCTCTGGAAAGGAGTGGCCAGAGCTGACAGTTTGTAGTGCAGTAGGAGAGACAGTAATGGGGACCCCCCATGGATGTCTTCACTCTGTTCTTTCCGGAGTCTTGCAAAACCCCAGGGGTCTCATTTAACGGGCCTGGTTCTCTTTGCTTAGATTGGAGGGTCTTGGATGGGAGATTTGCAGCCTCTGATATGGGTCAAAGTCCTAAGTGCACCACTGTGATAAAACCCCTAAAACCTGGATTCAAACCCAGCATTATTGTAACCCCCAAACCTTCCCTTTCTTCCCAGCGTGTGACCGGGAGGGTGGACTCCATCCCTTTCTCCTTCCAGAAGTGCATTATGAGGGTTTATGGCTCACGGAGGCTACAGTAGCAATTTGCTTCTTCCCTGAGAGTACCAAGAATATTCCGTCATCAGTCTGCAGTTTGGGGGTGACCAGTACCAAGCTCTGAAAGGGCGAGCCGACCCCAGGGGTAATGTGGAGCCTCCCAGCTCCCATCCTGAAGCTGCCCGGCTCAGAGGCCCTTCTCTGAGCCCCCGTGCATGTCTGCTTTTGCCTTCTAGAACCTGTCTACGTGCCCTTCCTGATCGTCGGTTCCATCTTCATTGCCTTCATCATCCTGGGCTCCTTAGTGGCTATTTATTGCTGCACCTGTCTGCGACCCAAGGAGCCCTCGCAGCAGCCAATCCGCTTTTCGCTCCGCAGCTATCAGACGGAGACTCTGCCCATGATCCTGGCCTCCACCAGCCTCAGGGCCCCCTCCAGGCAGTCCAGCACGGCCACCAGCTCCAGCTCCACCGGCGGCTCCATCCGCAGGTTCTCCTTCGCCAGGGCCGAGCCAGGCTGCCTGGTGCCCTCGCCGCCCCCGCCCTACACCTCCGGCCACCCCGTCCACCTGACCCAGCCCTCCGGTTTCCTGGTGTCACCCCAGTATTTCGCTTACCCACTCCAGCAGGAGCCCCCGCTGCCGGGGAAGAGCTGTCCGGACTTCAGTTCCAGCTGACAGGCCCTGGTCTCAAACGCACCACGCAGAACCACGGCAGGCAGGATCCTGGTGGCATTGCCACTGCATTTTTAAGGAACACTCCCTTGAGACTGGCCCAGCACCTGGGAGAAAAATTGCTAGGAAAACGCCTGCTTTCTAGTCTGAGGTCCGTGGCACCAGTCACAGAATGGCTATGTGGAAACATTGCTTCTGGCTTTGCAAACACGGTGACCATCATGTTGCGTTTATACTCCTTTTGCTCAATGTAGGTGGCAGCCGGACAAATTGGCCGAAAACGTTTTACTGGACAATTCAGCTGCACTGCTTAGAAAAGAGCTACGGGTTCCTTTTTCATACCGGTTGTTTATTTAGTTATAATACAAATACATACACCCATAAGCCAAGAAGAAGACCTAATTGTACTTACTGAAGGTTCACTTAAAAATTAACTACGAAGTAAACTCGAGAGGGTAGTGAACAAACATAATTTGGAGGAATAAGCTAACCCTGAAGAAGAGTAGTAGGATGAGAACATTTACTTTTTAAATGAGTAACTAAATTGTGTTGAAACTATGAGTTTCGTCCGTGTGTTTGTTTTCCCAGAATGTAAGGTTTCCATGAACACATCAGGAGTTGAATGTTAAGATAGGCACCTGGAGGGACCAGCAGTTAGTGTAATGGCTGTGTCGCTGGACTCCCACGTAGTTGACCGCGGTTCGCATCTCGGACCCGGTGGCTTAAAACTCAACGCCGGGCACATGTGCGTGCGTGCCCAAGATCCCGAGGGGAGAATGGAGGAGAAGGGATTGCGGCGTGGCCATCCCCCCTGGGGGGTGATTTCTCGCTTTCTGTCTCTCTGTCTGTCTGGTAAGCGCACATGCACCCTATAGCAAAAACCTCTCCAAAAAAAAAAAAAAAAAAAAAAAAGATAGGCACCTGGATGTGAACTGTTAACACAAACCCTATGTAAAACCGTCCCTCCCTCACCCACCCATCCACCCGAGGAAATATTTATTGCAGACTTTTTGTCCAGCAACTTTGAGTGTTTAAATGAAGGTTGGACAGCTGGGTCTTAAAACTAATTTGATTGTAAAATGATGTCTGTACAAATGTAAAGATGTGTAATTTAATGTATTTGCCACGTTGACGGAACGAATTATTTAGTAGTCTCACTGTACTGCGTGTGTTCATGGTAACTGTGGGGCTCACAGTCCACCTCCTGGGATAATCGTTTAACATCGCCTTTCGGCAAGGGCGCTGAAGTTCACGTCTCATGTTCTCCTAGCAGGGCATATACCCTGCTGTGTTAGAATAAATAAAGGACTTGATGTTTCCATGACCTCTGTTTGCAATTTTAAGTCAAAGCGCTTCATTTTATCTCCTTGTTAAGATTCTGTGCTGGTCAATAAAAGGAAGTCTCTTTACTTGGTCACATGCTTTATATTCGGAAATTAATATTTTCTGCACTCGGGCTCATGAAAGCAGCACAGGAATGAACTTTGAGAGAGGTTTCAGTCAATGGGCTGTGTCGCCCTCAGATGTGTGATCTGGCTGGGAGAGATGTAGCATGGTGGTTAAGGGTGTTGGACTCCCACATGGTTGACTGTGGTTCGAGTCCCGGACCTGGCGGCTTGCTTTCTCGCTTGCTCTCTCCCTCTCTTGTCAAATTAAAATAAATAAATTTAAATGAAATAATTTTTTTAAAATAAAGAATCTGGACTCATGGCTTCTCATGACGTAGAGAAGATGTCATGGGCCCTGCACTGCCAGTCGTCAGCCACCCCCAGGGGACAGGACCCCTGCCAGTTGCAGCCTCCTGCGTGCTTCTCCACCTGCTCCTGCAGGAGTTTGGGAGCTGAGGTTTACATGAATTCCCACTGTCCTCAGTCACCCTGGACAGTTCTTTGCAAACCAGTTGGTGGTAGGGTTCTGACCTGAGATCCGTTTGGGCCTGCCTCCTCGTTTTCCAGTTGAGGAAAGGTTCAGGGATGTTGGGTCTTGGCCTGCTCAGATGGAGGAGGGGCTTCTGTTTCCGCCTAGAAGTGGCCTGACTGCCAGATATCTGAAAAGATTCAAAATAATTAAGACAAGAAACAGCCGAATGTAATAGGCTACGCGTTGTGAGCACACACGCTAGCGTGTCCTTAGGCTTGCTTTACTCCTGTTTGCTGGTTACTGCTGCTTTTATCATTTCAGCCTCACCTTTATTGAGTTCTTATTATGAGCCAAGCCCTACTCAGCTTCCAGACAACCTTGCCAGGAGGTATAATTCCCATTTTATAGATGTAGAAACTGAGGCACTGTAGATTGAAATAACTTGCTCAGGGTGCCACAGCGAAGCAGTAGTGAAAGTGGCATAAAAACTCAGATTAGATGGGACCAGCAGTTAGCGTAATTGCTATGTCGCTGGACTCCCACGTAGTCGACCGCGGTTCGAGTCCCGGACCCGGTGGCTTAAACTCATGCTAGGCGCGTGTGCATGCGTGACCAAGATCCCGAGAGGAGAATGGAGGAGAAGGGATTGCGGCGTGGCCATCCCCCCTGGGGGGTGATTTCTCGCTTTCTGTCTCTCTGTCTCTGTCTGGCGGGCACACGTGCCCAATAGCAAAAACCTCTCCAAAAAAAAAAAAAAAAAACACAGATTAGAAACATGGGGGGAAGGACCAGCGGGTGGCATAATGGTTACATTGCTGGACTCCCACATAGTTGACCGCGGTTTGAATCCTGGACCCAGTGGCTTCAAACTCACATTGAACATGTGTGCGTTCGTACCTAAAATCCCAAGAAGAGAATGGAAGAGAAGGGACTGTGGTGTGGCCATCCCCCTTGGGAGGTGATTTCTCAGTTTCTGTATCTCTGTCTCTCTCTGTCTCTCCTGCAAGCGGATGTACCCTATAGCAAAAAACTCTCTCTAAGAAATAAAAAGAAGAAAGAAAAGAAATATCAGGAACTCTTGCTTTGAGTTTTTTTTTTTTTTCTTTTTTTGGAGAGATTTTTGCTATAGGGCACGTGCACTTGCTGAAGAGACAGAGAGAGACAGAAAGCAAGAAATCATTCTCTGGCGGGGGGAATGGCCACACTGCAATCTCTTCTCCATTTTTCTCCTGAACATGCACACACACGTGTCCAGCGTGAGTTTTAAGTCACTGTGTCCGGAACTTGAACCGTGGTCGACTATGTGGGAGTCCAACAACATAACGATTATGCCATCTGCTGGTCCCCTGCTTTGAGATTTTGATGCTTCTCTGCACAAAATCCACTGGAGATTTCAAGAGCCCACGTCTCAGCCTCCGAGGAAGCAATCCTCAGCCCTGTTGGATCCGATGAGCTGTCCTGAGAACAGATAACTTGTGCTAGCCCTTTAACTGGCCTACAGTTTAAAACGAAATCCACAAGTAATATAACTCATTACACAATACTTTTGTTTTTAACAATTTTGCCAGAGGGTGTGTATGTGTTTGCTGGGGAGAGAGAGGAAATTAGAAAGCACCCCCACGGCAGATGCCATATCACAGTCCCATTTCCATTTTTCCCTCCTTTTGGGATACTGTGGTTCAAGTCCCGGACCTGGCGGCTTGCTTTCTTGCTCGCTCTCTCCCTCTCTTGTCAAATTAAAATAAATAAATACATTTAAATGAAATAATTTTTTTAAAATAAAGAATCTGGACTCATGGCTTCTCATGACGTAGAGAAGATATCATGGGTCCTGCACTGCCAGTCGTCAGCCACCCCCAGGGGACAGGACCCCTGCCAGTTGCAGCCTCCTGCGTGCCTGGCATGTTTTTCAAGCCACTGGGTCCAGGACTGGAATCATGAGGCTGTGCCTGTGGGATCCAGCCACCTTCATCACCACACCACTGGCTGACCCAACACAAATAATTAAAAAAAAAAAAAAGAAAATAATCTGTTTAAAAATGTAACTTCTGGTACCAGCAGTTAGCGTAATGGCTATGTCGCTGGACTCCCATGTAGTGACCGCGGTTCGAGTTCCAGACCCGGTGGCTTAAGCTCACACATGCACACGTGCCCAGCGTGAGCTTAAGCCACCGGGTCCGGTACTCGAAACGTGGTCGACTCCCCAAGATCCCGAGAGGAGAATGGAGGAGAAGGGATTGCTGTGTGGCCATCCCCCCTGGGGGGTGATTTCTCACTTTCTGTCTCTATGTCTCTCTCTGTCTCTGAAGAGCACACACACCCTATAGCAAAAACCTCTCCCCAAAAAGAAAAAAAAAGTAACTTCTTGGGCTGACCCGTGGCTTGGAGCTTATGGCACTTGGATCCTGCATGATTTGAAACTTACACCTGGCAACTTGGAAAACACTGCGCACATGTACGTCAAAGAGGAGAGGACCAGCAGAAGGCCTAATGGTTACATCACTGGACTTTCACATAGTCGACTGTGGTTCGAGTCTCAGACTGGGTGGCTTAAACCTCACTCTGGACGCGTATGCGTGCGTGCCCAAAATCCCTAGAGGAGGATGGAGGAGAAGGGATTGCTGTGCAGCCATTCTCCCTGGGGGAGGCGGAGTGATTTCTTGCTTTCTGTCTCTCTGGGAAAGTTCATGCACTCTATAACAAAAATCTCTCTCTACAAAAACCAAAAAACCCCAAAAAACCTGAGAGGAGAATGGAGAAAACGGGATTGTAGTGTGGCCATCTGTCCAGGGGGAGGATTTCTCACTTTCTCTCTTCATTTTTTCTTTTCTTTCTCCTTTCTCTTCCTTCCTTCCTTCCTTCCTTCCTTCCTTCCTTCCTTCCTTCCTTTCTTTCTTTCTTTCTTTCTTTCTTTCTTTCTTTCTTTCTTTTTTTTTCTTTTTTCTTTCTTTCTTTCTCCTTCCTTCCTTCCTTCCTTCCTTCCTTCCTTCCTTCCTTCCTTTTCTTTCTTTCTTTCTTTTTCTTTTCTTTTTTCTTTCTTTCTCCTTCCTTCCTTCCTTCCTTCCTTCCTTCCTTCCTTCCTTCCTTCCTTCCTTCCTTCCTTCCTTCCTTCCTCTTTCTTTCTTTCTTTTTCTTTCTTTCTTTCTTTCTTTTTCTTTCTTTCTTTTTCTTTCTTTTTTCTTTCTTTCTTTCTCCTTCCTTCCTTCCTTCCTTCCTTCCTTCCTTCCTTCCTTCCTTCCTTCCTTCCTTTTCTTTCTTTCTTTCTTTCTTTTTCTTTTCTTTTTTCTTTCTTTCTCCCTTCCTTCCTTCCTTCCTTCCTTCCTTCCTTCCTTCCTTCCTTCCTTCCCTTTCTTTCTTTCCTTTCCTTTCTTTCTTTCTTTTTCTTTCTTTCTTCCCCTCCCTCCCTCCCTCCCTCCCTCCCTCCCTCCCTTCCTTCCTTCCTTCCTTCTTTCTTTCTCTGTCTTTCTCTGGTGGGTGCATGTTCCTTCTAGCAAAAATTAAAAAAAAGAAAAAAAAAAAAGAAAGAAAATGTCCTGGGCAGACTTCCGAAAGGACACAAACGCTCATCCCTTCTCAGAATCACTGTGTCACCTACACTCCTGGTGAGAGCCTGGTTTGTTAGGCCGGCAGCTCAAACAGCAGGTGCCCTGCCGCTAGCTAGCCCTGGGTCTTTTTCAAACATCACATTTGAGCTCCCTGTGAGCTGCACCATGGTGGTGGAAAATTCCGTGTATGCTAGGCAGTTTAAAAGTCACTTTCTTTACAGATAAACCGAGAGTGGGTGTTGCCACCGACAGGACTCGCGTGGATGGACCAGCGGGTTTTCCTCCCAGGCAGGCGGGCAACTGCACCATCCCCACTGGAACCGCTTCCTGCCCGGTGAGGGCGGCAGCAGCCTGCCTCCGCCAGCCTCTGCCCCACACAGTGCACGACTGCACACAGTCTAGGGGCTGGGCCGCCTCCAGGACAACTGGAGCTGGGCTGCTCTTTGGCATCCCTTTGGAGAGCAGACCCACCCACTAGGTAGGCCGTGTAAGGAGCTCACGGAGTTCACACCTGCAGCTTCTCCGTCCTAAGAAGAATGACCCAGGGACCAGCAGTTAGCATAATGGCTATGTCGCTGGACTCCCATATAGCTGACCACGGTTCGCGTCCCGGACCCGGTGGCTTAAAAACTCACGCCGGGCGCGTGTGCGTGCGTGCCCAAGATCCCGAGAGGAGAATGGAGGAGAAGGGATTGCAGTGTGGCCATCCCCCCTGGGGGGTGATTTCTCGCTTTCTGTCTTTCTGTCTCTGTCTGGCTGACTGGTGAGCGCATGCGCCCTATAGCAAAAACCTCTCCAAAAAAAAAAAAAAAAAAAAAAAAAAAAAGAAGAATGGCCCAATTAGGGAACTGGCCCTAAATGGTTCAGAATCCGGAGATACTATGTCCCTGGCTGTAATGCTGCCCTTGGTGACGCGGATCAAACGGTACCCCTATGCACTGGTGACACATCGGGTCTGCTGGGACGTTCTCTCTGGAAGCTGTACAGCCGGTCATATCATTCACACTCCGAAAGGTCCTCAGGCCCTGCCGTGGCAGGTTTCTAAAAGGTTGTGTCCCGTTCACCAAGCCTTGGGTCAACACTGCCATTGGCCAGGCACTGCCTGGGGGTGAGAATACCAAGACGAAGAAAATGTAGTTCTGATTAAAGGGGCCAGGGTTTGCTGACCTCAGGAGGGGCAGCGAACATTCGAGATGGAAAGTCGGAGGGGTTTTAGGAAAGCAGGACAGCGTCTTTCCTGCATGCTAGGAGCTTCAGGCAGGGAAAGTGAACCCAGGAGCCAACGCTGAGAAGGCACGGTAACTTCAACCATCACAGCGTGAGCAGGAGGCCCTGGCAGTGCGTACCAGGGCACTCACCCGTCCCGAGGGCTCCATGTCAGACCCGCGCCTGGAGAGGTGCATGGGTTTGGGTACAGAAGACCCATGGGAGTCTGGAGAGGAGGGGTGGGGTGCTGGAAATAAGGGGAAAGGCAAGAAATCATAGACGGGCAGGGAAACACCCAAGAGTGCGAAGAACAGGAGCAACCTGGAAACTAGACAGAGACCCCAGAGGAGTGATGGTGGAGAGGAAGCAGGGGCAGATCAGAGATCTTAAACACCACGTGACTGGGTAAACACAAATGCAAGGGGGGGGCTTGCATGAAGGAGAGGGGCTTGATACTTGCCTTTTAGGAAGATTAGAGGGCTGGCCCTGCAGCCTGGTGGTTGAAGGAGCCAGATCTCACCTAGCTGGTGAAGTTCAAGTGTTGGTCTGCTGGGCTTGAAAAATATGGCAGGTGTGAGTGTGTGCGCATGTGCACACCTCAAATCTGGAGAGCATGGAGAAACAGAGGAGAAAGGATTGTAGATGGCCACGCCCCATCAGGGCTTGCTTCTTCCCTTCCCCTCTCTGTCTCTCTCTGGCGAGCGCATGCACCCTCTGGCAATTAAAAAAGAAAATGAGAGGGATCAGCAGTTAGCAATGGCTGTGTCGCTGGACTCCCACATAGTCGACCACGGTTCGAGTCCCGGACCCGGTGGCTTAAACTCACGCCGGGCGGGTGTGCGTGCGTGCCCAAGATCCCGAGAGGAGAATGAAGGAGAAGGGATTGCAGTGTGGCCATCCCCCCTGGGGGGTGATTTCTCGCTTTCTGTCTCTCTATCTCTCTCTGTCTGGCGAGTGCATGCACCCTATAGCAAAAACCTCTTAAAAAAAAAAAAAAAAAAAAAAAAAAAGGAAAATGAAAGGTTAGACAGCAGGTGTCAAATCACATTACTAACAGCCTGCAGGCGATGCTCACCACCTCCTGACAGCACCAAAACGCAGTGGAAACTCGTCTAATGGATGCTTTTGTTACTTTCAAAAGCGTTTGAGTCCTAACAACCTCAAACCATGATTATTGTGAGAAATACTAGGTTGGGGGAAAGTCAGGGTGCCTTTTTGCATAGGAAAATACATCCCGACTTTCCCGATGACCTAACAGAGGTTCTGTATTTTGAAAGGTAGTTACATCAATAACGAGTAACATTTATTAAATACGGTGTGTGCCAAGTGCTTTATAGATTGCCTCCATTTCATTGGATTGGAATCAGAGTAACTGGTATCAGCTCATGTTCACAAACCCGCTGTTGGCACTGTTCTCATGCCTATTTTATGGATGAAGACATCCAGGCAGAAAGGTTAAGCACCATGCCCAAGGACACCAAGGACAGTAGTTAAGTTTTTTTTTTTTCTTTTTTGGAGAAGTTTTTGCTTTGGGCATGCGCACTCACCAGACATACATAGAGAGACAGAGAGACAGAAAGCGATAAATCACCCCCCAGGGGGGATGGCCACGCCGCAATCCCTTCTCCTCCATTCACCTCTCGGGATCTTGGGCATGCACGCACATGCGCCCGGCGTGAGTTTTAAGCCACCGGGTCCAGGACTTGAACCGTGGTCGACTACGTGGGAGTCCAGCAACATAGCCATTACGCTAACTGCTGGTCCCAAAATGGAGCTCGTAATAGGGCTTGGTAACTTGGGGTTGAGAAGTAGGACATTAAGAGACACTGTCACAAGTCATTTGTACTCTAGTTGGGGAGGGAAGCTGTACAGGAAGTTAGTAATGGAAAACAGGTGAAATACTCTAGAATAAAAATGAAAGGGTAGCTACTGGGAGAGGGCAGGGAACAGAGAAATGGCCAGTTGGATAGCGCCAACCACGGCTAGCGCATGGCCAACTTCCTGCTCCTGCCTGGGGTAGGCATCTCTCACCATGTTGGGTGCTCGTGACCTGGAAATTTATCACCAACTTTAGGAAACGTATTTAATAGGATCAATTTGCTTTAAAATGGTTATTCATTCCAATGCCAACAGATTCGTACTTTTCTTTTTAATTCCCAGAGGGTGTGTGTGTGTGCTCACTAGAGAGAAAGCGAGCGTGCTCAATGGGGCATGGTCACACCATAATCCTTTTCCTCCACTCCTCCTTCCTGTCAGGATTTTGAGCATAGACATGTGCCTGGTGTGCTTTTCCTTTTCCTTTTTCTTTATTTTTTTGCCATAGGCATGCACATGCCAGAGAGAGAGACAGAGACAGAGAGGGAAAGTGAGACATCATACCACAGGAAGGATGGCCACACGGTAACCCCTTCTCTTCTCTTGGGATTTCAGGTGTGCATGCACACGCGCCCGGTGTGATTTTCAAGCTGCCTGTCTGGGACTTGAACCATGGTTGGCCATGTGGGAAGGCAGCACCTTAACCACCACGCCATGCTGGCCCCTGCCTAGTGTGCTTTTACAGACTGAGACTCAAACTTGGTTGGCCATGTGGGCTCCGGCTCCCTAACTGCTGCACTAGAGGGCTGACCCCAGCCTGCACTTGGTACTTGTCCATGTGGATACATTATTTCCTCTTTTAGATTCCCAACTTTTTTTTTTTTTAATATATTTCTTCAGAGAGAGAGAGAGGGGCACTCTTTTTTAAAAAAATAATTATTTAATTTAATTTTATTTATTCATTCATTTATTTTTTTAGTTTGACCAGAGAGAGACAGAGGGTGAGAGTGAGAGAGAGAAGTGAGAAAGCAAGCCACCAGATTTAGGACTTGAACCCTGGTCGGCCATGTGGGAGTGTACAGCGCCTTCACCACCATGACACCTGCTGGTCCCGAGAGAGGCACTCTTTTTTTTTTGTTTTTTGGAGAGGTTTTCGTTATAGGGCGCGTGCGCTAGCCAGACAGAGAGAGACATAGAGACAGAAAGCGAGAAATCACCCTCTGGGGGGATGGTCACGCCGCAATTCCTTCTCCTCCATTCTCCACTCGGGATCTTGGGCACGCACGCACACACGCCCGGCGTGAGTTTTAAGCCACTGGGTCCGGGACGCGAACCGCAGTCGACTACGTGGGAGTCCAACGACATAGCCATTACGCTAACTGCTGGTTCGAGAGAGGCACTCTTAACAGGCTCTTCCTGTCACAGTCTTTCCCAGTCTCACAGACACATGCACCCTAACTGCTCAAGAAGAGGCTGGGGCAAGAACCTAGGACTTTTCCCATGTGGGCCCAGTTGCCTGCTAGACCACCACCTGGCCCCATTTATCTTCGTGGGTGCTACTTCTCCTGGTGAACACACCAGCCTGACCTGACTCCCCAGGAAATTGTTTTCCTATTAAAAAGATAGGCCAAAAGTTTCCTCAATTCAGTCACTTCAAACATTTTGTGTTGGGACCAGCAGGTGGTGCGGTGGTTAAGGTGCTGGACACGCCCACATGGCCGACCATGGTTCGAGTCCTGGTCCTGGTGGCTTGCTTTCTCACTTTCCTTCTCTCTCTCTCTATTTCTCTCTGGTCAAATTAAAATGAATGAATGAATAGATAAAAATTAAAAAAATAAAAAGATTAAGTTAAAAATTAAAAAAAAACATTTTGTGGAAATGGAATTAAAGTATGAGCTTTTTTTAGTGCAAAATATTTTGAAATCCATGCGTTTTTTTCATAATACATGTTTCCCACGACGAGATTCCATATATACATATATACATATGTACATACGTATATACATATGTATATATGTGTGTGTGTGTGTGTGTGTGTGTGTATATATATATATATATATATATATATATATAGTCACAACCAGAAATGCAATACATTTCCATGGGTTAGGATCAGTTTAGCTCTGTATAACCTAAAAGGTTTATGTAGTCTAT
This sequence comes from Tupaia tana, assembly GCA_026018925.1. Classification (NCBI taxonomy): domain Eukaryota; kingdom Metazoa; phylum Chordata; class Mammalia; order Scandentia; family Tupaiidae; genus Tupaia; species Tupaia tana. The sequence continues at coordinate 11,203,807 of JAKSZU010000025.1, read as the reverse complement.
GTTCAGGAAAAATAAGAATTTACAGTCCTCTTAAAGTACTAAGGGGACATACTGTTAAATATACTTTTAAATGTGCATGGCTATTTATAAATTGCAATGAGACAGTTATTACTAAAAATATCTGACAGTGAGTTCTCATTTGCTTGCTAGTTATAGTTTGTACATAAAAGTAGCACGCACCGAATCGTAAAGAAGTATTTCATATTTTCCAGTCGTTTTTATGAGCTTACTTGTGAAATTACCCAGGTTAGGAAGACCTTCATTAAAACGAGAAGGCTGTGTGTTACTGACATGGAAGCTTTAGGTTAGAGACGCCATACGCGTGCGAAAACAAACTTGGAATGGGGATGACGTTATTGCCTTTATGAGAATGTGTTCCTTATGGTAGCAGTCAAAGGCACCTTAAACTCCAGGGTCAGTGTAAATGGGAACATTATTCAGACCTTACCAGGAACTATTTTGCTCACTGTCTTGCTGTGATTCTGCAGAACCCTGGACCCGCCTGCTGTCCTGGGATGACTAGGCCAGAGCCCTCGCAGCCTCTAACATAAGAGGCTCATTGGATGGCCCCAGTGCCACTGTGTGTGACCTCTAGCTGTCACCTGCTGCTTCAGTTTTCTTTTACTAACGTAAACTTATTTGGGATCCAGCTACTGTATTGTCATTTCCAAGGGTTCCTGGACTCCATCTCCCATGTTCAATTTTTATGATCTTCTAGTTACTTTCTTAAATTGCTACTGATGAACCTCGATCATGTTCTCATGAACGTAGAAACACGTAGGGGGTTTAGCAAACTTAAGAAATTCATCCTAGGGAACCAGCAGTTAGCGTAATGGCTATGTCGCTGGACTCCCACGTAGTCGACCGTGGTTCGCGTCCCGGACCCGGTGGCTTAAACTCACGCCGGGTACATGTGCGTGCGTGCCCAAGATCCCAAGAGGAGAATGGAGGAGAAGGGATTGCAGCGTGACCATCCCCTCTGGGGGGTGATTTCTCGCTTTCTGTCTCTCTGTCTCTCTCTGTCTGTCTGGTGAGCGCACGCGCCCTATAGCGAAAACCTCTCCAAAAAAAAAAAAAAAGAAAAAAAAGAAATTCATCCTACATAAAAGGAGAGAGTTATGAATTAGCTCTTTATTTGCAAGCCAACTGAAATATGTAATGGGGACAATCCTGGGATTTTCTGACTGAAAAATAAAAATAGTCATTTTATTAAAAAAAAAAAAAAAACTTTCTTAATGGCTTGCACTGCCCTTCCAATCAAACGAAGGTTAATCCATTTCACATTTCACCCAGCGGGATTAAAATGCACAAATATTTTGTCCATCACTGGGTTGTAAAATGAAACATGGAAAAAAGCTAGTCAGTGGCAACACCTTGTCAGGCTGTAGATACTGTGGATTTGAAGGTTTTATGAAAGCAATATAATTTTTTTTTTTTTTTTTTTTTTGGAGAGGTTTTTGCTATAGGACGCGTGCGCTCGCCAGACAGACAGAGACAGAGAGACAGAAAGCGAGAAATCACCCCCGAGGGGGGATGGCCACGCCACAGTCCCTTCTCCTCCATTCTCCTCTGGGGCCATGCAAGCACACACACCCGGCGTGAGTTTTAAGCCACCGGGTCTGGGACTCGAACTGTGGTCGACTACGTGGGAGTCCAGTGACATAGCCATTATGCTAACTGCTGGTCCCAAAAGCAATGTAATTTCTAACACGAGCAAGCAGAACTTCACAATTTTCTTTATGTAACGGTCAAGTTTATTTCATTTTTAATAATAATTAGAGGACAAAATGTTTAAAATCTGCAGTTTAAAACATGCACATTCACAAAAAGCCAGTGACACGGAACACTGCATAGAAATGCATATTACTCAACTTGAACCACTACTTACAAAACAGTGCATTAAACACCAAGAGACGCAAACCTGAGAAAACTAACTACCACGACCACAGGTTCAATACTCGCCACTCATGCGGCTTCACAATTTCGACAGCAGTTTCGGCAGGAATGATTTTTCCATGGAGCTGAAAATACTACTTGATCGTTAATGTAAACTGCAGTTTTCCCTAGTAACTGCCTTCCAACGCTGCCTTTTTTAAACATAATAACCTAGAAAATGTGAGAAACTGAAGCTTGCAGTCGTTAAATAACAACAGTATTCACTGTGTTTATGGCTTCTCTTTGCGAGCCATGAAACATAAATATCTTTCTTTCTTTTTTAATATTCTGCTCACATCTTTGCCAGGACAGATACACCTATGGAAAATTGCTGTTAATTCAAAGTAAGCAAATACAACGTGTAACTTTGTTGCTACTCAAGGGTACTTTTTTTTTTTTTTTTTCCTGACCCAGTTGGGAACTTTAAGAAACGTTCCGAGGCAAGCTACACATTTGTTCAACTGTGTTTGTAAAAGAATGTTCGGAGGCAAGCCAGTTACATTTGTTCAACTGTGTTTGTAAAAGAATCTTCTTTTAAAAGAAAGTTTTGAGGGGGACCAATTAATTTGTCTAGTGAATATTAAATTCCAGGTAGGCTAGGCTAGAATTTTATAAGGCAGAAATAAACATCACGATGGATCGCAATAGCCATGCGTTGGCCTGGGATCACTTTCGTATTAATTCATGCAAAACCATAAACCTATCAAAAACACAGCTGCTGCCATACAGCAAATAAATCAAAATGCAAAATGGAAAACATTTATTTCCTTCAAAAGTTCATGTACATTCCATTCTAATAGCTGTGGAAGGTTAATTAAAATGCAGCAAAGTTTCACAAGTGGCTTCAGTTCGTTTCATGTGAGACAAATCAGACCGTGGTATACTTCAGATGCATTTTAGAAATGTTCATCACTGAAAAGGCATTTATTAGGCACTGAACTGCATGGTGTCATCTTAAGTCATTTACAAAAAGAATCCCATCAGCTGGGTCTATTGGTATGAACAGGCTGGGCATTTTCTTGATATATTTTGGAGATGATTCATGATAAGAGTTTAGATTTCGTTAATGAAATCACTGTGAAAGTCAGGGACAATCAAAATGCAACTGCACAAAAATCAACCCTCGTGATTATTCAGCTTTGGAATAACTATGACATTGTTATAAATAAATGTAAAAATCTATGAATAGACGCTCTCGCTTTCTCATTAGCGTTCGCTTCTCAAAAGGACATTTTAAATGACAGGACTTAAGTGTGACACCCACGCTGTTCGATAAACTTTCATGTGACTTTCTTACTGGCTCTTCAGAATGCTGACCACCTGCGAAATTGACATAAAACATTGAAGGATCCAAATACGTGCAGATTGAGTTCTCGAATTCATGTTTCTTCCTGGACATTGAGAGGAATCACTGATTTCCCATGATGACCATGCAATTCATGTCAACGGTTAACACCTGACTTGATTAGAAAAGGTTTTCCATTGAGTTAGCAAAATGACTGAAGCACTTTTACAGAGGATGGAGTGGAGGCGGGAAGGGTGGAAATACACAGATCATCTTAAATTTACTACATTCCTGAGAAACACTGTTTTCCTGCTCGTAAATCCTACGATAGAGCATCTTCCTGGGTGTGAGACACCAATAGACTTTTATATGCATATATATATAAAACTTTAGAAAATCCATGCTCAATACCACTGAATTCAAGCAGCTCCCAGCCTTTCAATAATAGGAGTTTTTCCTCTAAGTAGTATTTTCTGAATTGTAAACATTTGTAGAGGAACTGTGTTATTAGCATTTGCCAGCATCCCTACGAGGGACTTTTTAATTGAAGAGTGTGTGTTCTTTATTTCAGAAAATACACATTCAAAGTCACTTCGACTGTTTGTTTTAATCCTGATAAAACCACGTCCCTCTTTTCCGATTAAGGAAGGTTAAAAATTCAGAGTGTTTTCTCTAATTTAACCCTAGGAGGTCACTGCAATTGCAATGTTATATTTTAAGATTTACCAAGAAGGTCACTTTTTGCCTCCTAACCCTTTTCCCCAAGAAGCAGAGAGACTGACTTCATAATAATAATAATAATAATAATAATAATAATGATTCAAAGTTAGGACCATGAGACAAAAATGACATATATTAGTCACATTTCAGATCATTATATTATACAGTGAATTAACAGCCATGAGTAATGAGTATTCTTCTCACATTAGAGAGCTCTACATACATGATCCAGGTATCAAGATAAAAACAAGACCTTCAGTTTTCTAAAGTCAGAAAGTTCAGTTCTATGAGAATCACCATGTTTCGATATAAAATAAAAATGATGAGATGAGGGTGAATGGGAGCCATTCTTCTCTGTAACTGCTGTGAAGGGTTTCTAGGCAGGGATGGGCTTCAGTCTTGCTTTCTGAATTTCAGTTTGACCTCAACTCTCACCCCTGCAAGGCTCAGCAAACGCCACTCTGAAGCTCTGAGTATCCATTTGGTAAAGTCTGTGGCTTCCGAGTTTTGAAGACAATCTTGGGCTCTTACACCTGTGATCAGGCCCGATGTTTGGACTCACGATTCTCTTAATCAAACTCCCAAATGGGAAATTGGAAAATGAAGTACCCCAGCAACTTGCCCTTTGGGTTAGAATGACACACGTTATTATGACCTCCTGTTCGTAGAAAATGTGGAGGCTTCTTGGTAACTAAATGCTAAAAACACAGAGAAGGCTATGACATATTTCCTAATTTCAATCTAGATTCAGACCAAGGGTGAAAAGAACATGAAATGATTAAACTCAAGGGGTGATTTGGAAAATCACCTCTCTTCTGAATTCTAGTTGTCTTTTTTTTAAAGAGGAAATTTTACCTAGTTTGCTGGTAAGTCCACTTGAAGGCAAACAGGCTTTTTGAATAAAAGGCAAAAAAGTTTGCTTCGGTCTCTGAAGTGGATCTGAAAACTAGAATTCCTTTTTTTTTCCCTTGTAAATGAAGGCATTATTTTAAAAATCGTGTAGAAAACCAGTTGTTTTTTAAACAGCCCCTTTAACCATTTATGTTTGGTAGCAAAATAGGCATTTTCAGGAGATTGCTTGGAAAATGCTGAAAATAATCAAACCGAATAGACACTTCAAAACATAGGAACAAAAACTACTCATGGGAAGCGCTCTTTGGAAAGCTATAGGCTTGCGTGAAATCGGTATTTCTAAAATAGGGAAACTATACCACTTGTTTATCCCAATAAGCAGCACGTGCCTGGTTTGGGGGGATGACTTGACAAATGAACTGTGAAGTCATTTTCAGTCTGAAGTTTGGGATGGTCACCATTAAACGGAGTGTGCCACATGAGACAGGTCATCTCTCGTGGGGACAGATGCTAAGGACCAAAACAAGTGACAAAAAGCTAAGCAACATGCATTACACAGGCCCATGTGTTTATCTGATGTGGTGTCCCACCCATCTCAACAGAAGCTCTGGAAATCCCACATCCACGTTTTTCTGAAGAGGGAAACCTTGAAGACAAAATGACATCACTCCATCTACAGCAGAAGCTACGATTCTAGAAAAATCTGAACAATGAGGGATTTGCTTCCAGGACAGAGACATAGACACCATGGGAAAAAATCAGGACTGTAATGATGGAGTCCCATGAACACGTGTGCCTGCTAACAAATGAACAAGACAACGACAAAGAAGCGTTGTAAGGCCGAAGGTGCGACATCACAAGTTTTAGTAGCAAATGCCTTGAAATACTCATTTTTGCAAATCACTCTTACGTTTGAAAAGTCAGGCATGCAGATCTTACAGCAGAACTGGCAGTAATCTTTCTGTGACATTTCTGGGCAAATGACTACTGGATGAGAAATAACGCTTACCGAACTTCTTTGGCAAACATTTATCAAGAGATTTTTGACCCAAACACTTATTAATGCTGCATTTAGAAATGCCCAGTAAGGTGAGTCAGTCCCTTAAGAATGCTGGTTTGTTTCAGCATATTCCAAAATCTCAGTGTGAATCTCAAGAGAGTCCCTTGAACTTAATACCATTTGAGAGTGTTGGAATGGTCGGCCATCTTACTGGTATGGCCAGTAACTCGACAGTTAGTCACAGCCCCAAAGTAACGGCACAAGAACGCTGACCCGATTCCAGCTTTAGAAAGCCCTCTGGCAAGATACGAGATCATTTTCGATTTCTGTTTACAAAGACTTAGCAAAGACTCTTAAAAATCTGAGAGATGGTGTTACAGCAGAGTTGCACAGTGCTGATGTCTACAATGTACACGAATCTGAACGTCCATCAGCAAGAGGACCTCAGATCCACCTTTTCTCCCCGTGACCAGCCTGGAATTGGCCAGCAGACGCGGCGACGACTTGGTGGCTCCCCTCAGAGACACACAGGGCCGGCCTCTCGGCCACTTCCCCGTCACCATTCGTCTGGCCTCTGTTTTGTGGTGTCATAGGCTCGAATCACTTCAGACTGGGAAACGATTCCATTTTCATCTTGAGAGAAAGCATACCCATCTGTGAGGGAATGACAGAACAGAATGTCATCTTCACAAAGTGGCGGGACCTCACTGTCACTCTGAGGTTCAAACATTCATTCTCTACCTCACCATCCGGACACTTTCTTCCCTCCTCTGAAAGCACAGAGACTCTGCTTTGTAACGTTCAGAAAAGACACACACCCCACTGCAAATGGAAGCATGGGATGCCTGGGGGTGACCCTGTAGAGTCTATGAATTCTGCTTTCTGGAAGGCTGAGCAGGTACCCTCAGTTTTCCTCCACTTCTGTTCAGAATCTCAACTCCCACTGCCCCTAAGTTCTGTTCCTTCATTACTGGAGGGGATGAGGGATTTAGTTGAGTGGGCAGGCATTTCTAGGTCAGGTGCATAGGAGGGGAGGAAAACTGAGATGCAGGTGAAGGGACAGCTGTATTAATTAGCTTTATTTAATCACTTCGCAACGTACACCTGCATCAAAACATCACCCAGTACCCCCTCAGTATACACGATCGCTATTTATCAATTTGAAAAAAGACTAGAAAGAGAAGGTAAATGTGAGTAGCTGTTAACGGGAGAAGTGGTCTCCTTCCTTTAGAAGAAATTCTCCATGGCTCTTGGCATCTACAAATAAATTCACCGATAGCTGTACAGGCTTGGAGGGGGTGTAGGGATAAGAGATGACCCCCAAGGGGACCCCATCTTTTGAAAAAAATCTTTTGAAGTATGACAAGCAAAAACATCAAACATGAGCCTATATAAATGAAACTAAATCATATCTGGAAATAACATGAACCCAAAGATATACTGCTAATGTAAATCAATTTAATACCAGACTTTGTACATGATAGTCTTTTTTTATATCCTTGAAATACTAAAAGGGCATGATACCTAATAATTTCTTACAACTCTAAATATTCCCAACTATTTTGGAAGGGGAAAATATATGCTTCTTTGTGTTGTGTGAGAGCTGAAGAGACTTGCAAAATGATTCAAGTCGAAAAATAACAATACGGAGGCAGCTTTTAAGAGTTCAGATTTATTTTACGGGCTCTTTTAAGAGTTAAGGAAGCAAGGAATGTGGAAATATTATTGTTTTTCTTGAAGTGAAACAGCAAGATTTTAAAATGCTTTATTTCATCTGTTAAAAATGAGATGGTGATTGCCCAGGGAGTAGCTAACCACTTCTTTACATGATCCATCAAAAATACGTAAAACTTCTTCGACGTGTCAACATTTTAAATAGCGAAATGTCCCTAAAGTCAAAATACTGATCATTTGAATGCTATGATACAGCCATGGCAGAGAATTTATTTAAAATAAGAGCTCAAGTACTCACGGAGCAGGTTTTGTTGCAAGGACTCGGACCGGTACAAGTTCACATGGTTCTTCTTAAAGACGTTCTTGAGCAGTTGTGCTCTCTCGGTGAGGCTGTGAGCAGGTGCAAACGTGTGAAATGAATTATCAACTCGGCAGAGACCCCAGTGCACCCAGACCACCAGAGAGGGTTAGCCTTAAACAAAGGATCGTTTGACAAATCTGTAGCCTAGTGCTTTTTTTTTTTTTTTTTTTTTTTTTTTTTTTATCCCATTTTCTCTGAGAGCAAATGAGATTTTAAGTATTTAGAGACACTGTGGAGGCCACTTTTTTTCATTGCTAAGGAGGAGTTTCAGCCCTAATCATTTAGTCAAAAGTAAGATTCTCTCATCTACCAGTTTTATTTAAGTCAGACACAGAAAACTGTGAAACAAAATGAATAGAAGTTACAAAAATCATCTAACAGTAGCACTAGTTTCTAAAACCTTGGTTGATTTACTATGTCTATTTTAAACATGGCATTTTTAGAGCTAAAAAACTAGCTTTTCCTGTACTTTGCACATAGTGTGGTGCAAAATACATTTTTTTTTTTAGTTAGTCAAAGAAATTCAAAAATACACAAAGAATATGTTACCTAGACTTTTTAACTAGAAAAATTCTATCACCACTCCAATACAATACACAATGTGTTTCTTCATTTTGTTTTAAAATCAAAAAGGAATCATTCTCACGATAGGAGTATGCTAGGTACGTTAACGAGGAAAAATGTTGATTTTTCCAGAAAAGTTTAGAATCATCTTCTTCACAGATACAAATCTGGGTAATGAGCGACTGATGTTCCCTCCAAGCTGTATGGAGCCAGCACTTCGCCTCACACAGTAGGAATGCAATATATTTATCCAAGAAATGAATTTGAACAGTCATTTTGAACTGCGCTTTTACACACCATCTTCCCGCTTCATCATTAGTCGATTTCAGGAACTTGGGCTTTGTTATAAAGAATCTAATGACCACGAGGGCCAAACAAGGGATCCACAAAAGCTATATAGTATGTGTCTGTCTGTGTCATTTTGTTTGGATGGCTGGAACGGACTCAGTTGAAAACTTTCCATCTTGCGTTTTTCCCACTCTGCAAGGTTTCGTGAGATTCCTGTAAGTTATGTTCATTCTGTGTTTTGCCAAGTTTTTTAAGACCCTGAAATGGAATAATCTTTATCCTATACCAAAAAGGATCTTCTGCAAGATGAACTCATTGTATAAATGAAGGACATAAACACTGAGACAAAAGCTGAAGGGAAAATATTTACAAATGTTGACAGATTTTTGTTTGGGTCCAGGGATAATTCTTGCTCATCAGACATATGTTTCTGTCACTGGGGGATTAGCTATATTAAGGCAAGAAGACAAACTAATAGAAAATTCCAGTGGTTCAGCAAATAGTTATAATTTTTTTTTTTTTTTTTTTTTTTTTGTCAGTGAAATGAACAGATAGGAGAAGTGAGAAAGGGCCTTTTTTACAGAGTCGCTTTTCTTACTCTGTTCTTTAAATGATTTAACATTACAGATGCTGGGACCCTGAGGGACACTAAAATATGTAACAGCTTTAAGGAAGTCTGCAGCTTCAGCAGCAGGTGGTCTGAATTGTTAGCAGGGCGTGCTGGCCAGTGCTGGGGTGTCTCTGGTGTTGAACCCCGAAATGACTGCAGAAGATTAAAGAATGGTGAAGTGTCTGTGTGCAGCTTCTTCATCCCCAAATACACTTTCCAGGTCTCAGGCTGCTCTTTCTAAACATGTAACACGTCTGCATGCCAACAATGAATGTTAAGAAGGCAGATGTGAGGTTACGTGAGATTTTTTATCCATCATGTTATGGTAACTCAAGTCCAAAGAGAATTCCAACGCTGGTGAAAAGTAGACTTAAAGGATGAGTTTAGTGCTGTGAAAAAATGTTTGAAATTCTTGTGTTGTTTTTTCATTTTTTTTTTCCCCAATAGTACTCATTTCACATGAACTTTTTGAAGACTCTTTCCTGTAAGATAATGTAAGTCTATTATGCAAGGGGTTCATATAAGGCTCTCACTTAGCTGGTCCATCACGCGAACAGCTTCAGTGTTACAACACACACACGAACAAAGTCTCTTTCTTGGGAAAGTAGCACGTAATCAGGAAAGTGCATGAGATTTGGAATCTGATTTGGGCTTCATTCTGAGTCTGCTACTTATTCATTGGTCCCCACAGGAAAACCTTTCTTGGTTAGGACAATACTTAGCCCTCAGGCAGACTGGCAGACTTGGGTGGGTTGTCTGTATTGTGACTGACATCGAAAAACACTCAATGAAAGGTGGTCCCTCTCACTCTTTCCACCCAGATCCAAACAAATTCATCATAAACACTCCACTAGAGGGACCAGCAGTTAGCATAATGGCTATGTCGCTGGACTCCCATGTAGTCGATTGCAGTTCGAATCCCGGTGTCTTAAACTCATGCCGGGCACGTGTGCGTGCATGCCCAAGATCCCGAGTGAAGAATGGAGGAGAAGGGATTGTGGCATGGCCATCCCCCTTGAGGGGTGATTTCTCGCTTTCTGTCTCTCTCTGTCTTTCTGGCGAGTGCATGTGCCCTATAGCAAAAACCTCTCAAAAAAATATACAAAAAAACCCCAAAACAAACAAATAAGAAAAAATTAAAAAACTCCACTAGAACGAGATCGTCATAAACCAGATGGTACTTACATCAAAAGGACCAGTGTGGGTGCCTCCCTTTATATTCATTCATCTTTAACTCATCTGAGAAGTCTACTGCGTGTGTGAGCTTTAATTTCGAATGTTCCATCCCACCTCCTAAGAAAAACACTAGATTGTTGATGTTTTGTTTTCCCTCAGTTACTCTGAGCTTGTGTTAGCCATGACGTAGTTTTCTAGGTTTTTCCACACAAAAATACGTCATGACTTTTCCGACGACCCAGTAAGAATGTGTTACCACTAAGCAGACACTCAAAGTTCGTTTTTTGTTCAGTACTTTAACATGCTGTGAGAACAAACGAACCAAAAGACCAAGCTATTTTCTCACTAACACAACATCTTACTCACAACTCGTGGCTAGAAGTTTTAGTCAATCTGATATGGTCTTTCATTTACACACCAAGAGGAGCTCTTTCCGAATTTGTTTAATGCAATCACGCAACAACTACCACTTAAATATTGTGACCTTGGGAACCAGCAGTTAGCGTAATGGCTATGTCGCTGGACTCCCACGTAGTTGACCACGGTTTGAGTCCTGGACCTGGTGGCTTGAAACTCACGCCGGGCGCGTGTGCGTGCATGCCCAAGATCCCGAGAGGAGAATGGAGGAGAAGGGATTGCGGCGTGACCATCCCCCCTGGGGGATGATTTCTCACTTTCTGTCTTTATGTCTCTCTCTGTCTGTCTCGCAAGCGCACGCGCCCTATAGCGAAAAACCTCTCCAAAAAAAAAAAAAAAAAAAAAAACTGCGACCTTATTTCTAAACCCAGTAAACTGTTGTACCTCAGATATCTGGTGGAGGTGAGTAGAAGGATGCATTCTTTAAAAATAAAATTTCATTTAGAAACACTGAAAAATGTTTGGGTGGGTAAAAACCCACTTATACTCTTGGAATATGTTGTATGAGTGTATTTCCAGTGATCTTTGAAGAGCTGTAAGTTTGCTTTTGTCTAAATAGTGGGTTGGCAGGCTGTTTGGATTTCATTAAAATTCATTCAAATGAATCTCCAGGAAATAAGCACGTGGAAGGTTGAGTGCCCAGCACGTGACAGGCGCCCTGTGCTAGGGAGTGGATGTGATGGGGAGATGAACAATGGATACGAAGGGCCTAATCTCTGCCCTGGAGCAGATAACCTCTCACTGTTCGGCCACTTTTCTTCACTAATACTGTATAGAACACTATCACGGTGGTGAGACCAGGCTGAAGGAAAGGTCTGATAATGGCCTCAGTCCGCAACCACCACCATGGTATATATGTAGCACATAAAAATCCAGGGTGAAACTGAGAAATACAATTCTTTTCTATTAGTTTTGAGCAATGTTAAAATTGCTTTCTATTAAGATAAACAATACAGGGGACAGCAGGTGGCGTGGTGGTTAAGGTGCTGGATATCCACATGGCCGACTGTGGTTCGAATCCTGGACCTGGCAGCTTGCTTTCTCACTTTCCCTCTCTCTCTTTCTCTCTGTCTCTCTCTGGTGAGCACATGTCCATATGGCAAATGCAATAGTAACAGCAATAATAAAAAATTAAATGAAATTAAAAAGTAAAGAGAATACGAAGAAAGAGTGGTAGAGAACACCTTTATCATCCTCATGACTAAGTCATCTGACACTCATTCTACCCTACCCTCTTTGTTTACAAAGAGGCTATGGGTCACATGACGGTGATGGGCACATCAGTGAGGATGGACTTAAGGATGCCAGGCTAAAATTCAATTTAGTAATGGCTGCTGGTAACATGTCGGCCAACGTCTACAGTTACAAACTCACATTACGAGTGTCATTAGCACAGTCGCCTGTCTACAAGATGCCTTGCTTCAAGTCTCCCCTGTCTACAGTCCCATATTCAAATAAAAATGAAGAGTTCTATATAAACACCATAAATGTTTTTATATTTATAGGGTAAATGGTTCAGAGATTTTATATTTTAGAGTTGGAGGTGTTTCTGCTAGTGTTGAAGCACGTACACAGGAAATCACGGCAACGAATATGGTCCCACAGCTTCTAGGGACTTTCTCGATCAATAGTAAGAAGCCATGGGTGCATAATCAGGAATAAGGTTTTGGTTATTCTCCCCATATATATATTTTTTTTTAATTTGCCAGAGTGTAATTGTGCTTCTAAGAGAGACAGAGACAGAGAGAGAGAGAGAGAGCACGGGCGTACCCTCCCAAGGAGGCATGGTCACACTACCCTTCTCTCCCATTTCTCTACCCTGTTGGGATTTGGGGCATGCATGTGCCCGGAGTGTTTTTTAAGCCACCAGGGTCAGGATTTGAACTTTTAAGTTGGCCATATGGAATTCGGCCCCTTTAATCATCAGGCTACGGGGCAGGCCTAATTCTTCAACATTTTACACTTGAACTGATTTCTGCCATAGCCTATGGCTCAAAAGCGGTACAGAAAGGGAATGCAAAAGGTTCAAGTAAACATGGGGTGGAAGTATCAGTTTATTTTGGTGCAAAAAATGTAAAATCTATGCAGTTTTCCCGTTACATGTATTTTACATAAATTTCTGAAAACCTCTCATACTAAGATTTAATGAGACATACTTTTCCCCCAATAACTTAATGCAATGTATCTCATTTGCTAGATAACAGAGTAAGTGGTATGCCATTTCTATGAAGAACAACTAGTTCTTAAAATAGCAGCAAAAGGGGCAAAATAGTGAGTGGTTCAGAACCACGTGGCATGGGCGCACCCCCACCCCCAGCACTTACAACCTTAGGGACCTGGTCACCCTAGGCCCCTGTTAGCTCATCTGAAAAACAAAGAAAACTGACCTGTACAGGGTCATCCCAGAGACTCAACGATTCAATAGCACATGTAAAATGTGAGTGAGTGCCCGGCACGGTGAGTGCTCAGCAAACGCCAGTGCTATTTCTTTTTTTAAGAGATATTTTTGCTATAGGGCATGTGCGCTCACCAGAGAAAGAGAGAGAGAGAGAGAGAAACAGAAAGTGAGAAATCACCCCCTGGGGGGATGGCCACGCTGCAATCCCTTCTCCTCCATTGTCCTCTCGGGATCTTGGGTACACACGCACATGCGCCTGGCATGAGTTTAAGCCACCGGGTCTGGGACTCGAACTGCGGACTACATGGGAGTGCAGCGACACAGCCACTATGCTAACTGCTGGTCCCAGTGCTGTTATAATCAAAAGAGACACAGACCCTGGTATGCCATGTGTCCCTCGGCCTAAGGAGAGGGAGTGAAAACTTGAAGTCCCAGTCTGATGCTCATCCTCGACAAACACTCTACAGTGACTGTGGTGGCTGTAACAGGGTAAATCATTCCCTATAATTTACACAAACTCTGGCTCACTTTAGTACAGTGAAAAGGAAAACAATAAAAAGAGTTCTGGTATTGTCTTCATTATTATATTTTACTATAGACTGCTTCAACACATTTTAATTCTTTTATACAGTGTTTTGTGAATTTAGTGCATTCCAGTAACTTTTTTCTTTACTGCCAAAGGTCATATGAGTTGGCAAGAGAGAGAGGGAGAAAGCACCCCTCAAGCAGGCTTGAGCATGCCACAATCCCTTTTCCTCCACTCTTCCCACCATCAGGATTCTGGGCACACATGCACATGTGTCTGGCATGTTTCCCAAGCCACTAGGGTTGGGATTTGAACTTCCGTCAATCAGATGGGATCTGGCTCCCAGAGCACATCGTCTCATCACTGTGCCAACCCTTAAAAGTTTTTTTGCACCTAAATAAATTCGTGTTTCAATTCCGATTTTCCACGATCTTGTAGAAGTCCTTGGTGTGGGGCTCTGTACTCTGTGTCGACCTCCGATTTGGATCACATACTATTTATTATGGATATGGCTTCAAGCTAAGTCTTTCTTTTTTCCTTTTCAGTTTAATAACACAATAGTATTTGTTACTACGGTTTAATCCTCCTTGGCAATGAGGAAACCAAGGTTTATTAGCATTAAGCAGCTTCACTAAGGCCCCACGCAGCTTGGGGACAGGTCTGATTTGAATCCATCTCTAATTCCTCCATCTGTCACCACTGACAGCTCCATGACAGATGACTAATGAAAGTATTATTTTTTTAAAGAGGTTTTTGCCTTAGGGTGTGTACGCTCGAAGGAGAGAGAGAGAGACAGAGACAGAGACAGTGAGCGGGAAAGCGAGAAATCACCCCCAGGGGGGATGGCCACGCTGCAATCCCTTCTCCTCCATTCTCCTCCCGGGATCTTAGGCACGCATGCACAGACACCAGGCATGATTTTCAAACTGCCCTTTCCTGCCCAGGCCCCCCGATTAATGTTTTATTAGTTATTTCCAACCACTAGTACATAGAAATTTTTATTTATTTATTATTATTATTTTTAGATTTGCTATAGGGCACATATGCTCACCAGAGAGAGAAAGAGAAAGAGAAAGAGAGAGAGAGAGAGAGCTGTCAGGTCCAGGACTAGACCTGCCGTCAGTCATGTGGGAGTCCAGAGCCTTAACCACCACGCTACCTGCTGGCCCTAGCAAAAGGAGATTTAACGTTCACTTGGAAAAGAAGGTATTCAGCGTGTACTTTACCTTTTTCCTAGCACAACTGCTCCTGGGTCTTGAGATTTTGCCTCCAGCTCTTGAACTTCATCCACTAATGTTTTAAACGCGGTCCTCTTGATACTGAGGGGACAAAAGATTTGTATGAAATATTCACGTGAAGAATTTATAAGCCCAGATGTCCGGTAGACTAAGTACAACAGTAACTAGAATAGAAACACTTCAACAGACACTTCAACAGATATGAACATTCATATCATTACAGGAATCATCTTAAATGACTCAGGCTGACAATATAAAGACTCTTTGTAGTTGTCAAATGAGCATCCTATAATTCATTTTACTAATACCTTCGGGTGGGAAAAGAGAGTATTTTCAAATTTAGACTCCTTGAGAAAACTCAGTAAAGTTTATGTTTTCTTCCATTCTCTATTTCGTGTGTGTTAGAATCAGGCAGAGCCACTGTTCTTTTCACAACCATTAAAAAGAACGTGCTCGGAGACAGAACAATTTTTTTCTTCTACCACAAATGGATTTTCAGGCATACATACTCTCATGTAATTTTCTCAAATGCAGTGAACTGATGTTCACTGGAACGACCTCTCATTTTTCTTTTTTTTTTTTTAACTCCCTTTAGTTTTCTAGTTCCTGAATCACTCCTTTCTTCTTTAGTTATGTGAAAACCAATCAATACTACCAGTTCCTCCTCAGCACACTCTACATGCCTGAGTTCATTACAGCTAGGGCCCAATGGAGGAGCGCTACGCGGTCTATGTTCGTGTTCATAACTGTGTCGTGTACTTACACCTTATATGCCACGTCGAGAAGCAAAGACGCCACTGGGATGAACAACAGGCCCATCCAGAAGACCCCCGAACTAAACAGCATCGCCGCCTGTGGGAGTCACCACAACATCACACTTTAAGCACCCAGGACGACATCATTCGTGTCTAGTTTTTCTATGACTTCAGGTCAAACAGCAAGAGTTTTAAGAAGATCTTAAGAGGATGTACGATCACTCTGAAATCATATTTGAGGTTCAAGGGCAAAGGGGTTACTGTTTGGAACATTTAAAGAGAAATGGGTGAAAACATATACTTACTACATTTGTTTTCCCCCTCCAGCAGTAAGAGAGCGAAGCTTTATCACTGAACAAATCTTTTCGTATTTTTCTTTTTTTTTAAAAGAATTATTTTATTTAACTTTTTTATTATTATTATCATTATTATTTTCCAGTTTGATCAGAGAGAGGCAGAGAGAGAGAGAGAGCAAAGATTTATCACTGAACAAATCTTTTCGTATTTTTCTTTTTTTTAAAAAGAATTATTTTACTTAACTTTATTTATTATTATTATCATTATTATTTTCCAGTTTGATCAGAGAGAGGCAGAGAGAGAGAGAGGAAGTGAGAAAGCAAGCCACCAGGTCCGAGACTTGAACTGTGGTCAGCCACGTGGGAGTCCAGCACCTTTAACCACCATGCCACTTGCTGGCCCCATGTATTTTTCTATATTGTTATTTTTATTATTGTGGTCAACACAGAAAGGTATGAGCTTTGACCACCTTTTACAACGGAAATATCAAAATTAATTTTTTTAGTAAACTTTAAAATATACTCTGTATTAAATTTTCTGAAAAGAATATAACAGGTAAAATAAATCTGTTAGAAACTAGTTACCAATGAAAATGAATTTTACTTTTGCCAGATTGTAGGATATTAAAAACGGTCACCCAGATAAATCATGACTATTGTATAATCAAATTAAAATAT
Organism: Tupaia tana; assembly: GCA_026018925.1. Lineage (NCBI taxonomy): Eukaryota > Metazoa > Chordata > Mammalia > Scandentia > Tupaiidae > Tupaia > Tupaia tana. Next base: position 11,187,034 of record JAKSZU010000025.1, on the reverse strand, counting down.
TTATAAAACAACAATTTGAGTAATTTTGGCTAATTTTAGGTAGGAATCCTATAATATTAATTTTTATTCAGTAATTTATATTACTTGTATCAGTGCATATCTATTATTGCTAAAGTACAACAAAACATGACGTATGCAAAAACCCAAATAAGAGTGTATTAAAAATAACTCTAATTCTTTTGTATTAAATCCCAAATTGTTATATCAGAATCTTTCGGTTGGCCAAGAAAGTGAGTCTGCAGTTAGAAAAGTAATAAATTCTATTTGCAACTGTAATAAAAAATGACCCTTGTAATATATGTAGATTATACAGAGCTTAAATGGAATACTGTTATACAATAAAACCCAAAAGAGAAAAATTTGGTTTCACTTCTTTGAATCTACTTGTTTATAAGAGTAAATGTGCAATACCATGTATTTCCGTATTTAGTTCCATAAATGTATTGCTATAATTGCATTACAAACTAGTCCACCCCTGCCTGTATAATTGCATTCTTCTAAAAATCACATAGGTCATTTTTTTTTTCAAACCAGTTGTGGTTCAGAAATGAAAAGTGATCTAGAATTTCATTCTTCCAGACAGTTACACAATTATATATAAGTAGCACGTATCGATCAATTCTTATCAAACAGAAAGATTCCTGATTTTACTTATGTTTCCAATTACTCGTTTATTCTCAGCCAAGGACCAGGAGTTGCTGTTTCAACTTTCTCTTCTGTCAACGGGGGATTATGGATACAGACCGACCGTCGGTTTAAGGGGGCTAAATATGTCCTTGCACTGAACGGAACTCTGAACACATTTAAAATAAATAAATCATGCTCTTGCAAAAAGTTTAGAAGATACAATTTTGCCACGTGGGTTCAATGGTAGTGATAGTCTGGACACCAACAAGATGGAAAAATATTCACATAAAAGTCACTTCACTTAATGAGCAAAACATGATCTTGGACATGTTTGCTGACACCCTCAATAGCGAAAACCAACAGCAACTACCTAATAGGAAATGTCTGTCAGGCCAGTCGGTTTTGTTTAGATTGAAGGAAGCTTCTAGTAAGGTAACAACTAGTAAAAGAAAAAAAGAAAATAAGAAACTCATTTCTTTTTTCATCTGGGTGGACAAGGTAAGATACGATGCGAAGTCAGAGAACAGGAAAACCACGTTTACTTGGCTGAATTTCAATACATTTTCATTTGGGGGTGCAGGAGAAGAAAGAGTCCTTCTGGCCTTTGCCACCTGGTATGTGGGCCGGTGGAAAAGGCAGAGGTGCTGGGGATTGGAGGCTGCTAATTCTGACCATTGTGATGCTAACGATGAATGGGGGTGCAAGGGGGCGCCCACTATTCAGTCCACCAGCCTTTGGCTTCACAAATGAACAACGTGAATTGAGGGGGAAAAAAGTGTTTCTGCGTCATATCTGAAAGCCTGTCACATTTGTGGTTTTTTTTCTTTTTTTTTTCTTTTGCAGAGTTAATCCAAACCTAAAAGATTTAAAGCTGGACATTCGCATTAAAGACAGAGAGCCCCTTTGTATTTTGGGGGATGAAGAGGAGGGGAAACAAAATAAAATCCCACGGAGGTATTTCCTTCCTTTCTGTACGAGAAAGCTCCCCCTCTGTGTAGAACCCAGTTTTGTCTCTAACTTTTCACATCTCCCCATTCGCAGGCAGGTCAGTTGGGAAAAGGCGCCCAGTCCTGCAGACAATGGTGGTGACAGGAGCAGCCAGTGCAGGGGCTGGCCGGGCTCCCTCCCAGGGCAGCTCAGGGAGATGGGTGGGCCATGCCAAGTGCCCCTCTCCGCCTCCTTGAGGCTGTGAAAAACTCAATGGACTCGGCCACAAAAGTGGCTCTTGGGGACTTGTAAGGAGTCCTGCAAAGGGGGCTGTGGATCTGGTAAACCAGAGGGCCCTGGCCTGCCAGGGAAACAAGCAGCTGCTTGTCTCTGCAGGGCGCGGTGCTGGCTCCGCACTGGACCGCTGAGCTGCGAAAGGAAACTGTCCTGGCCTGAAATGCAACTTGCAGAAGAGGGATTGCTCTCAACTGTCCGTGTGAACTTGCAGGAGAACAACACGAGAAAAGAATGAGGTTATGTCTATCTGGCCAAGTGGAGGGGCGTGAGCTCCCAGGAGGGGCTGGGGCTCTTCTCCCACGGCAGGGTGATCACTTGCATGTCCACTCTCACACTAGAGAACACCTCTTCCCCTCGGCGTGCCCGTGACAGTCTTTTTCTTTTGGAGAGGTTTTTGCTATAGGGTGCATGTGCTCACTAGAAAGACAGAGAGAGACAGAGAGACAGAAAGCGAGAAATCACCCCCCAGCAGGATGGCCACGCCGCAATCCCTTCTCCTCCATTCTCCTCTTGGGATCTTGGGTATGCACGCACATGCGCCCAGCGTGAGTTTAAGCCACTGTGTACAGGACTCGAACCGCGGTCAAACACATGGGAGTCCAGCGACATAGCCATTATGCCAACTGCTGGTCCCAGCCCATGACAGTCTTGTGGGAGAGAGAATCCAAACACGCCACCTGCCTGAAAGCTTCTAGACATGCAGTCCTCTGTCCACCTCTGTTTGACACCGTAAGTCTCAGGAAGGTGTGCTGTCTGTCACTCTTACTCTTGGATCATGCATTCATGTCTTCGACAGAAAGCAGGCCCCTGGAGCTCTAAGAGTATGTCCATGGACCCCCACCTGGGGCAGGTCTGGTGGTGAACAGCACAGGAAGTGGGTCGTGGCTTTGCCCTTCCCAGCTACCAGCTTCCGGGGAAGTAATTTCTCAATCTGCCTTTTCCCAGCTGTAAAGTGAACTGTAAGACTTGAAATTGATAATGTTTATAAAGTGGATGCTTTTTTATTTTTTGGAGAGGTTTTTGCTATAGGGCACGTGAGCTCGTCAGAAAGACAGAGAGACAAAGACAGAAAGCGAGAAATCACCCCCCATGGGGGATGGCCACCCTGCAATCCCTTCTCCTCCATTCTCCTCTCGGGATCTTGGGCACACACGCACACGCACCTGGCATGAGTTTAAGCCACTGGGTCCAGGACTAGAACCGCGGTCGACTACATGGGAGTCCAGCGACATAGCCATTACGCTAACTGCTGGTCCCACATGTTTTTTTTCTTTTAAAAATTCTGCCAGAGAGCATGTGTGCTCACTGGAGAGAGACAGAGAGAGAAAATGAGAAAGCAGCCCACGTGAAGAATGGCCATGCCACAATCCCTTCTCCTCCATTTCTCCCTCCTGTCAGGGTTTTGGGCACACATGCACACATACCCAGTATGTTTCTCAAGCTGCCAGGTCTGGGACTCGAACCGCATAGCTGCCCACGTGGGATCCAGCTGTCTTAACCATTCTGGCTGGCTTGGCTGCTTTTATTATTAATGCTGATTATGAATGTTGCTTTCCTTGCATCCTTTAATTTTCAAACTTCCTTAAACACTTCAGTTTCTGGTTCTTTCCAGTCATCTGTCCCAGGAGCTTCAAGGGAGATGATTTTTACAATGATCTCAAATTAAGTGTAAGTCAGTTAGGAAATGTCATGTTTTTTTTTTTTTTTTTTTTTTTTTTTTTGAGAAGTTTTTGCTATAGGGCACATGTGCTCACCAGACAGAGAGACAGAGAGACAGAAAGCGAGAAATCACCCCCCAGGGGGGATGGCCACCCCGCAATCCTTTCTCCTCCATTCTCCTCTTGGGATCTTAGGCACGCACGCACACGCGCCCGGCATGAGCTTTAAGCCGCCGGGTCTGGGATGCGAACTGCGGTCGACTACATGGGAGTCCAGCGACATAGCCATTACGCTAACTGCTGGTCCCATGTCATGGTTTTTAATCACTGCTCTTACACATGGCCAGAAATAACTTTATAGAATATTTTCACATCGCAATGTTTGAGGTCACATGAGGTCAGGGGTAGAAATTTCCCCTTGTAGCACTGTGTTGGTGCTGACAGTGTTTCAGATGTTGAAACATTTTGCACTTGGGATTTTCACATCAGGGCTGCTCAATTTATATATGCTTGACTCATCTAATATTTTGAAATGCAATCAATACTGAAACATAGGCCAAAGTAACTGATCATTAACAAAGGACATTCATCACAATTTGCTAATTTAGGAAACAGAGATATGTTTTTTTTCCCCAGAAAAATGATTACTCACAGACAAAATATATTAATTTGAAAAGGGAAATATGTTCAGAAGATAGTGCTGCAAACTTGTGTAGCTACCGATTGATTTGGAAGGGAGTGCAGTAAGAGAAATTAACATGAATTCCAGCGAGGTTGAATGTTAACATTAGCAGGGTCAAGAGGTGGTGTGGTGGTTAGGGCGCTGGACTCCCACATGGCCGACAGCAGTTTGAGTCCTGGGTCTGGCAGCTGACTTTCTTACTTTCCTTTTCTTTCTCACTGTCTCTCTCTGGTGAGCACACATGCCCTATTATAGCAGATTAGCAAATAATACTTATAAATAAAACTAAATAAATAATTCTTTTGAAAAAGTTAATATTAGCAATGACAACAAAAAGAACCTGATAAGTGATTATTTATTAAGTGTCTGGATAGCCTTTATTTATAAGCTTTCTAGGCTTAAAAATAGTAAAAAAAAAAAAAAAAAAAAAAAAACTACAAATGGATATGCTTTTTTTTTCCTTCTTTTTTTGGAGAGGTTTTTGCCATAGGGCACGTGCACTCGCCAGACAGACAGAGAGAGACAGAGAGACAGAAAGCAGAAAGTCACCCCCCAGGGGGGATGGCCACACCGCAATCCCTTCTCCTCCATTCTCCTCTCGGGATCTTGGGCACACACGCACACGCACCCGGCGTGAGTTTTAAGCCACCGGGTCTGGGATGCGAACCGCGGTCGACTACGTGGGAGTCCAGTGACATAGCCATTACACCAACTGCTGATCCCTTCACAAATGGATATGCTTTAAAGAACTGATTCACAAAAATATAGAACTTCCATAGGTCTAAAAAGAACATAACTATGGAACCAACAGATGGTATAATGGTTACAACACTGAACTCCTCCATAGTCAAATACAGTTCGAATCCCGGACCGGGAGACTTAAAACTCATGGCAGGCATGTGTACGTGTGTGCCCGAGATCTCGAGAGGAGGATGGAGAAGGGATTGCAGCATGGCCCTCCTTCCTGGGGGAGGGGTGATTTCTTGCTTTCTGTCTCTCTGTCTCTCTCTGTCTTTTTCTGTCTCTCTGTCTTTCTCTGTCTTTGCAGCAAGCACATGTACCCTATAGCAAAAATTTCTTTCTCAAAAAAATAATAAAAAATAACCGCAAAACTAAAGGATAAATAAACTGGGAGAATGACAGCTACCAACACATGACCTTCTGTGTTACTATCTGGTCACTAAGACAGCTCATTTGTCCTCACAGGAACAGCTGAGCCCAACAGATAGGCACAGGGTCGGGAAAGGTTTTTGCCAACACGGCAGCACCAGGTTACCAGTAAAAGAGAACAGTGGGGCGCTTTCTGCAGTCATAGTAACACCACCCAGCAAAATCAGATCTTAGAAACTCACTATCACAGTTTGGGGGCGGAGTCGGAGCGAGCGGATTGGTAAGGTTTAGATTCCCAGCAGCATCGCACTAGCTTTGTGAGCAGGGTTCCAAACCTTCTTTCCTGTTCCCGTGATGATCAGGTTTCTGAGACTGGGGTTAAAATGAGGTGAGCTACGCACCTACAGGAAAAAACTGTTTGGTCACTAGTCCTGAAAACACCCACCACCAAGAACACACCTCGTGTGGCCTGGTTTCATCTAGGTGCAAACCAGAGCAGCACCCTCCCGAGGCCCTGAGAGTCCACCTCAGGACAGCACAGCGAGGGCTGGCAGGGCTCAGAGAAGATCCCTGCCGAGGAGTTTTTCAGCCAGCGTTTCCCAAATGTGTTTACTGCCTGTGGGGCAGGTCCCCCCACATACTGCATACTAATATCCCACAGAGCTAATTTCAGGGAATGCAAATATTTATTGGACATCTTTTAAATAACAAAACAGTGTGGTTGGGACCAGCAGTTGGCGTAATGGCTATGTCCTTGGACTCCCATGCAGTTGACTGAGGTTCGTGTCCTGGATCTGGTGACTTAAAGTCATTCCGGGCATATATGCATGCACGCCCAAGATCCCAAGAGGAGAATGGAGAAGGGATTGCGGCATGGCCATACCCCCCTGGGGGGTGATTTCTCGCTTTCTGTCTCTCTCTGTCTGTCTGGCGAGTGCATGTGCCCTATAGAAAGAACCTCTCCAAACAACGAACAAACAAAACACAGTGTGGCTGGTTAAATAAGTGTCTATTGGAGAGAAAATAATCCCAGCTGTCAAAGATGCTGTTCAGAAGATGTAATGATTAGAAATTAGATCGTCTTACTGAGACCTGAATAAAGGGCAAGGCAAAGTACCCTACTATTCTCTCAGGGGTCTTCTGGTACCACTGACTCTGTAAGAATCAGTCAAAAATCTCCACCTGTGGCTTAGACCACTTCCTTGTATCTAACACAGGCTATCCGGCTATGACCGCGAATGTCACAAAGGCCCCTCAACCTTAACACATCTCTGTTGATCCCATCTTTCTTCTTCTTCTTTCATTTTATTATTACTTTTTTTATATTCAATCCCTGTTCATCTTTACAGCATACAAAATGGATTTTCCCAGCATGAATACACTATTAGTCCAGTCAAACATATGACCATATACATTATCACCAGATAATTTTCCGTTTTTGTGTTCATTAAATGTCTTGCTTCTTTTTTTCCCTTTATTCCCTCTCCCACCTCCTCACCTTTATCCACCCTCCTCCCATACTGTCTCTACTATTTACAGTTGCTTTCCATGCTTTACACCTTCCAACCTTATGGTTTCTGTTATAGAGTGCAGACATTCAGTATATATTAAGTGGGGACATATAATGATTCCGAGTAGGACTGCCATCTGACCCAGTAATTCCACTCCTGGGTAACTATCCAAATGATAGGAAAACAGAACAGTCAGAAGGTTTGCACATCCATGTTTATTGTAGCATTATTCACAACTGCTAAAACATGGAATAAACCCAAATGTCCCAGAACAGATGAACGGATTGAAAAAATGTGGCACATATACACTGTGGTATACTACTCAGCCATAAAAAAAGATGAGACCCTGGCATTTGATCGAAAGTGGACAAATATTTACTGCTAAATGAAGCAGACTGATCCCATCTTAACACACTGCCTTCCCTAACGCAGGCTCTGGCTGTTCAGGGAATGGCTTTACCACTGGCTGCCTTTGGTGGAAACCTGGGCCCTATTCCTGAACGGTCTCTTTGCACCATATCCAACATTACCACTGAGGTCTGTTGTGCTTCAGGACTGTCAGACATACCTACCTCTTGCCAACATGCTGCTACTATCCCAGTCCAAAAAATGTGCCTGTCTTTCCAAAATAACCTTCTTACTGGACTTACTGACTCCAGTACTGCCCTGCTTCTAGCCATTCACATTGCAGCCAGGGGCACATTTCCAAAGAGCAAATTATAATTAGCAGCTACTAGATGTCATGGTCTAGGTAGAATACAACATCCTTAATGTGATTTCTAGTTCTCTCTCTTTTTAAAATTTGTTATAGTGCACTGGAAAAAAAGAGAAAGATTATCATCCCCTAGAAGAATGGCCTTGCCACAATTCCTCCTCTTCCATTCTCCTCTTGGGATTTTGGGTACACACACATGTGCACCTGGCATGTTTTGAAGGCTGCTGGGTCCAGGACTTGAACCATGCACTTGGTCATGTGGGTTCCAGCCACTTTAACCACCATGCCACTTGGCTGGTCCTCACGAACTTTCCTGTCTGACTTCTGAGTGCTTCTCCAATATCACCTTTCAAGCCAGTCTCTACCCCAAGCAGCACACAGTATGTTTTAGTTCCTGGAAAACATCCATCTCCCACCCTTGGGCCTCCATCTGTGGCTCTTATTCTCTTCAATTTTCACATCAGATGTCCTTCCTAGACTGAGTTAGCTAACTCCTCTTTGGACTTTCATTATATGGTCATCTATCAACCATTTCCTTGTGGTTGTTTGTCTGTCTGTTAAGACTATATTCTTTGTAAGAGCAAGAAATATGTTCTTATTAACTCTCACGACCCAAGTGCTTAACCACCAAACAGATGTTCAATAAATAATTGGTGGGTAAATAAGTTCTTACAAGCAGTGTTTGGAGAGATTAGTAGAAACCACTGGAGCCCTAGGACCCTGTGTCTGACCTGTGGTGGTTACAGTCTGCCTGATTTTCTCTGTTCTGGCATGTAGTCATCCCGGGAAGAGCTATAATAGATATTTATGTGTTTTGGTAAGGGAGAAAGGAAGCTGATCCCACTCCCTAACCACCCTTTTTCAGTGTAGGTTGTCTTTTCTGTTAAAAAAAAAAAAAGTTGAATAATATACATTAGAGATGAAGTATGTTAAACTACCCCCAGTATGAATCAACAGAAATATTTCAGAGAGTCCATGGAAAGTATGATACCTGGAAATAATGTAAGTTTTGGTTAGTTGTTTATTTATCAGAAACAGAAGATAGATGATCCTGTACCATCATTAATGAAAATTTTATTAACTGGAAAGGTGTGAAATCCTGATAGGCACTACCACAGAATACCCCTAGGGGCCTATGCTAATGAAATGTGCCACACACGAAGGGCAAGCACCCTAAGTTGCACACCTTGGGGAGCTGGGCTCCAAACTTCCTTTGTGAAAACCTAAAGGCAGGAAACAGCAGTTGGCATAATGGCTATGTCACAGAACTCCCATGTGGCCTACTGTGGTTCAAGTCCTAGACCCGGTGGCTTAAACTCATGCTGGGCACGTGTGCACGCATGCCTAAGATCTCGAGAGGAGAATGGAGAAGGGATTGCGGTGTGGCCCCCCACCGGGAGTGATTTCTCACTTTCTGCTGTCTCTCTGTCTCTCTGGCAAGTGCACATGCTCTAGAGCAAAAACCTCTCCAGAAAAAAAACAAAAAAACAAAAAAACAAAAAACAAAAAACAAAACCTAAAGGCAGAGAGTGATGGCAAATGCCAAGTTCTAATTCCTGGGAAAAATCTTTGATAAGCTCTAACGATAGCAGAATAGAATTCTTGCAAAATTTCAATGATATTACATGATATGTATTCACATCAACATGAATGATTCTTTTTCATAGTTTACTAGTTTATCACTAGCACTTACTCACTTATCACTTCTCTGACCCCAATCCTTCTATGGCTGCTGGTACCTCTGGAATACTGTGTATTCCCTAAGGAAAAATGAACAGCCATGGCTTCAAGTAATGACCTTCATGACATTCGGGTAACTTTCTGGCCTGGTCTTTGCATAACCTTCCAGCTGTAGCTTCAGTCATCCTCCACCTCAGGAGCACGACACACTCACTTTCCCGGACAGCCGGGGTAAATAACCAAGAAACCTTTCCAATGGAGGGCTGCAGGGTCGAGTGCTCTCTGCTCCGTGGGTCCCTGGGCCCCCCTGCTATAGTGACGGTCATACTTCTCATTATCTGGGGGCTTCTCTATGAAATGTGAGCTCTTCAAAATGGGATCATTTTAAAGAACTTGCTCCATCAACACCCAGTGCTGCTCTGACACACGGAACCACCTAAACCCCAGCTGAATTGGGTTCTTGTCCAGAAAGATTCATTACTTTCACTATAAAAATAGACAGGGAAGAACACCCAGAATACGACGACAGCGAAGGGTGTTTTGGATAATCCCTGATATGTTTGCAATTATTCTCAGCAGCTCTTGATTGCTGAAGAGACAAAGAAAACCCTGGGCTTGCATTACCCCAAACAAGCAGAATCCTTAGAAAAGATGCACGTTCAATACCAGCTTACAACACATACGTGCTCTTTCCCTTGGAAATTTCTGGGGGGTGGTGCAGGGGGCTGAAAGGGAGGTGCTGACCTTCTGGGAGTCTGAGCCAATATTAGATCCAGCCTCATGATGTCTGACATAGCCTTTGCAACTCCACTTTATGACGGAGGGAGCAATGAGAAAATGAATGTGTGAAAAGACGGTTAGAGGTGAAGGAGGAGAGCTAGCTAGGACCCGAATCAACCTGAAGTTTATTTTTCCAGAAAGAGAGTAAAAGTTGTTTCAGTCTGCCAGCTTGCCAGACTGTTTTCAGGCCGACTGGGATATCTGAACCCTTGGCAGGCCGTATGATTCCCAGTTCTCAGTTTAGTTTGCTACCAACTGGGCCAGCAGGCTGGGCCTTTGTGAGTGTTTCTGATATGAGGCCAACGTGCAATTAAAACACAAGCTGCAGTGGTCTCATGGGCTCGAATGCTGGGCCTGGAAGGGTATCTACCCTCTGCCCACTGTGAGGACCCCACCTCCCAGTGCTTTTCCCAGCATCCTCTACTGCAGCCACCCTGGGCCTTCCTTTGAATGCCTGCCTTAGGGAGTGGGCACCTTCTGCTCCCTGAGTCTGAAATGCTCTTCTTTGTAGGACTGTCCTTGCATCATCTGAGCTCGAGCATCATTGACCCAACTTCTAAAAGACTTCCTTGAAGTCCTATGACCACCCTGGCCCTTATCACCTCACCGGGTTCTCCTCTGATCACTTATTACTTTGTGACATGATCTCTGTTCATCTGTCAGTCATTTGCTCATCGGTTTTGCGACTGCTCTGCCCTACGTGCCCGAGGTTCTCTCCATTTGAATTGCACTGGGGATGCTGCCCAGTTAACCCAATACCTAGAAACGGGGTCTGGTGCTGGTTCAGCCCTCAGCGCCCAGGCATGGAGGGAACGAATGGGAGGGAACCGCCTCTGGAGGAGAAGAGTTGGAACTCTGCCATCCTACGATCTGGCTTCGTGATGCTCTCACGCTTTGCTCACTGTCACGGCATCTGGGTAGGCTACAGCATCTTTCACACTGCGGTCACCCATGCCCCATCACCAGCAATGAAGTCTTCTTTGCATCCTCCACTGCCTAACATACAGCCCAGCACCCAAGACACCCAACTTCATCTGCTTCATTGTGGGAAATAGGTTGTGCTTACCCCAAACCGTGCTTGTTCTCATGATGACTTTAAAGAGAACTCTAACTTGGCACCAGCAGGTGGTATAGGTGGCTAAGGTGCTGGACTCCTACAGGGCCAATCATGGTTTGAGTCCTGAACCTGATGGCTTGAAAATTATGCCGGGCACGTGTGTGCGTGTGCCCAAAATCCCAGGAGGAGAAAGGATTGAGGCATGGCCATCCCTCCACTCCTGGGGGTTGATTTCTCACTTTGCCTCTCTGTCTCTGTCTCTCTCTTTCTGGCAAGTGCATGTGCCCTATGGCAAAAAGGTTAAAAAGAGAACTCCAACTTAAAGCACGTGCAAATGTCCTGGTTTGTGATTACACGGGTCAGACCCTGTTTCCCTGTCCTTCTCAAGGTCTCTCTCTTTTTTTTTTTTGGAGAGATTTTCGCTATAGGGTGCGTGCGCTTGCCAGACAGACAGAGAGACAGAGAGATAGAGAGATAGAAAGCGAGAAATCACCCCCCAGGGGGGATGGCTAAGCCGCAATCCCTTCTCCTCCATTCTCCTCTCAGGATCTTGGGCACGCATGCACACGCGCCTGGCGTGAGTTTTAAGCCACCGGGTCCAGGACGCGAACCACGGTCGACTACATGGGAGTCCAGTGACATAGCCATTATGCTAACTGCTGGTTCCCAAAGAATTATTTTATTTATTATTATTTTAATATTTTCAGAGTGACAAAGAGAGGGAAAGTGAGAAAACAAGCCTCCAGGACCAGGACTCGAGCCACAGTTGGCCGTGTGGGAGTCCAGCACCCTTAACCACCTTGCCACCTACCGGCCTCCCTCAATGTCTCTTCACAAAGTAGGCTCGAAAGTGGCCATCAGCTGGCTTCCCTACGCACTGTGACGCGCTGCCTGTCTCCTTATGGAGAGGTGCATGAAGGCTGGTTAGTGACGGGCTGGCAGTCGCAGGCTCTTTGGAGAACATCTGAGAGAGCTCAGAGTCCTTGTTCCCTCCAGGCTACTTGGCTAAACACAGGGAGCTGGGCTGAAACCCCACCCTACCCCAGCAGTGCCCCACCCTACCAACAAGGCCACTCCAGGACCCGTACATTCTTCCACGCGCCCTAGGTGATTAAAAGGGGGGGGGGGCGAAGGACTACTTTGCCCAGGAAATTCCTCCTATGAAAAGTAATTTATTATGTTGGAGAAAGTAGGCAACAGCACGATTTAGGAAAATTATATCACTAATGTAGCTTATTAATACCTTTCCTATAGGGGTGACACCGAAGGGGCCCACAAAGATTTTTATTGTTTTTCAGAGAGACTTGACCAACCTCAATCAAGAGATCTGAAATTCTGTAAAACACATGCTCGCTGCTTAACTTCAATTTCCTTCAGTAGTTTTATAGTTCCCTCAGGCCACGGAGAGCAGAAACAGATGGTCTGAGGGGACTTTACAGAGCATGTCTGCAGCGCCACCATAAATTTAAAAGTGTGGCCGATACGAAGCTCCTGATATTAATCCTGATGTGAAATGATCCTTGATGTTGCTTGTGTTTTACTTTGTAATCTGGTTTACTAATCATATCAGCTGAAAGATTTTCTTCTGCAAAGTCAAAAAAATAACCCAGCCACATCATGGAGCCACGTCGGAAAAGCAGGCCAGCGTATGTTTATATAACATAGCACTTTTCCCCAGGGCCTACCTTGCCCCATAAATTGTTGTACTGGTGTGAAAAAATACAAGTCAGGTTTGAGAAAAAAAAAAAAAAAGTTCTCCTCTTAAATCACAACCATATTTGTGAGGAGAGAAAGCGACATATTTAAAGCCACAGCCAAGCTCGTCACACTGTTTTCTCTTTATTTTCCTTTCCTAAATAATTTCTTCCTGTTGTGTTTACTAAGTCATTGTGTGTGTTTGAATCATCCATTCCCACCCTCTGTCTCCCCTCCCTCTCCCCCATCATAATTCCTTTAGAACAGTTAAATACTTCCGTCATGTGTGGCACTGGGATACTTATTACTCATCATCCTTTGAATGGTTATTATGAGCAGAGATGTAGCATTACTGTAATGGAAACGAACTGTGAAGCTGTAGGAAGGGGTGTCCCCCCAATGGGAACACCCTGCCCACCAGCCGAGAACAGCCAGCCCGCTGTGCTGACCGAAGTGTGTGTGACACTCAGATATTTGGGGAGTAGCTTTCTGGCAACCTCGGGCACACAGAATGAGCTGAGGCAAGGGAGAAAAGGCTGCTTAATGACACACAATAAATAAGTAAATAAAAAAAAAGCAGCTGAGACGTTGAAGATGAAAATATTCTAAACAGGTAAGTCTGGTCCGTTACCCACCAGGCGGAGAAAGGGCTTTGATCAGTGGCGCTGGGAGTGAAAGAGCATCCAGCCTCTAAGGTTGCTAGGGCTGGGAGAAAAGCCACAGCAGAGGGGAAAGAAAAGGTGCGAGAAGAAACGGAAAAGGAACAGACAGGAAAAAGAAATGGTTAAGGAGACACACTCTGGCTACCTTGAAATTGGAGCTCGGATCCTGCCTAGAGCTGTGTGACCTTGAAAAAGTCACTTAACTCGGAAACCAGCAGTTAGCGTAATGGCTATGTCGCTGGACTCCCACGTAGTCGACCGCGGTTCGAATCCCGGACCCAGTGGCTTAAAACTCACGCCGGGTGCGTGTGTGTGCGTGCCCAAGATCCCGAGAGGAGAATGGAGGAGAAGGGATTGCGGCGTGACCATCCCCCCTGGGGGGTGATTTCTCGCTTTCTGTCTCTCTGTCTCTCTCTGTCTGTCTGGCGAGCGCACGCGCCCTATGGCAAAAACCTCTCCAAAAAAAAAAAAACTAAGGAAAAAAAAAAAAGTCACTTAACTCTGTGTCTGTGAAATACACCCAAGGGTTGACTTCACAGCGTTTCTGTGGGGACACTGAATGAGTGAACACACGAAAGGACTCCCAACCGTGACTGGCCCTTACGAAGTGGGGCCATATTATAGCAAAACGACAACCCATACATTCCATGACAATAGGAAATGACTAGGTTTTCAATTCTGCAGGTTTTTATTATTTTTTTTTTAGTGAGATGGGTATTATTTAGAACAATGATATTAAGAGGTAAGAGGCTAGGCTATAGAGTGATGTGGAATTTCTACACATGGGGTCGAAGGAGTTAGGATGGTGTTAAAGGAAAAGTTGGAATTAAAAATCTGAGTACTGGGACCAGCAGATGGAGTAATGGTTTCATCACTGGACTCCCATACAGGTGACCGTGGTTCTAGTTCTGGACCTGGTGACTTAAAACACATGCCAGGCACATAGGCATGCATGTCCAAGGTCCCGAGAGGAGAATGGAAGAGAAGGGACTGTGGTGTGGCTATCCCCTCTCAGGGGTAATTTCTTACTTTCGTCTCTCTATCTCTCTTTCACTGGTGAATGTGTACGCCCTATAGCAAAAATCTTTCTTAAAAAAAAAAATCTGGGAACTGGGGCCAGCAGATGGCATAACGATGAAGACAGTGAACTCCCACATGGCCAACTACAGTTTGAATCCTGGACCTGGCAGCTTGCTTTCTCACTGTCTCTGTCTCTCTCTGGTGAGCACACATGCCCTGTAACATATTTTTAAAAATAATAACAAAAATTCTGAGAACTTCTAAGAAGAACTGGAAATATTTTTATATCTGGCTACCTGACAGAAATTGATGAGGACCTTAATTAATCTGGGAAACAGCAGATCAACCAAATCAAGAAAGGTTGGAATACAGAGTTTCTACTTGGGAGTATGGAACAGCAACGCCTCAAAGAGAGGGTATTGAATCCCTCGGAATGTTGGAGGGACCCAGTGGGATTTAAAAAGAAAGCTCTGGGTTGAACACTGGGCCACTGGCTAGCTGTCACCCGAAGGGTTGTAATATGGACTTAACTCAAACAAGGACACAGGGCCTGGAGAACACTGTGGGAGCATGATACATACTAGTTCCCTCCTTTCCCCTCTAGCGAGCAGGATTTTCTTTCAACACATTGTGAGAAATCATTGTCTTCAGATGGGGGCTGCAAAGATGCACCGAGAATGAAAATTAAAAATGACTATGAGGGACCAGCAGTTAGCGTAATGGCTATGTCGCTGGACTCCCATGTAGTCGACCGCGGTTTGAGTCCCGGACCCGGTGGCTTAAACTCACGCCGGGTGCCTGTATGCGTGTGCCCAAGATCCCGAGAGGAGAATGGAGGAGAAGGGATTGTGGCATGGCCATCCCCCCTGGGGGGTGATTTCTCGCTTTCTATCTGTCTCTCTCTCTCTGTCTCTGTCTCTGTCTGGCGAGCACACGTGTCCTATAGCAAAAAAAAAATCCCATGAATAAATTTGCATCAAGCTGAATAAAGGTAAGACCTGTGCCTATAAGTTGCCTAATTTGTACAATTTGCACCTTGAGATGCTGTTTATTACAGTAAAATGTGTCTTGTCCACAGGTTCCTCTGCCGAGAACACAGTCGAGAAAGGCACTGAGGGAATGACACTCCTAGGAGCTGGAAGGCCAACTCCAAGTACAGAATGTTCTTTCTAGAAGTTCATGAACAGGGTGGAATTAAAGTATGAGTTTACTTTGATGAAAATCAAAATCAAAACCCAGGCATGTGTTTCCCATAATACGTATTTTCTAAGAACCTTCCGAAGACCTGTAGATGTTGCAAATGCATCCACAGTGACTCAGAGCTCGTCTCTGGCCAGGAAGAGTTTAATGAGACTAGCATCCTGTATTTTTGTTGTTGTTGTTGTTTAAAGAATTTTATTTTATTTTAATTAATTAATTAATCAATTAAAATTTGACCAGAGAGAGAGAGAAGGCAAGCTGCTAGGTTTGGGACTCGAACCGCAGTTGGCCATGTGGGAGTCCAGCACCCCCAACCACCAAGCCACCTGCCAGCCCCTAGCATCCTGTTCTGTGGTTGGAAATGTTGATATGTTGGAATCTCCAGGAGATGAACTTACTTGAGCTGAAATTAGCCTCTCTGGAACCCTAACTTCATAGTTTCTTACTTGTTTACTTAAAACAAAGAAGCTAAGCATTTTATTTAACAAGCACTGAGCGCTCCATTGTGGGGACCAGAAGCCCAGTACCACTGCGTCTGAGTGAATGTGGGAAGAAATGAAGGGGTGGTGTAGACTCCAGGAGTCTATGACCCACCCACTTGCACACAGTTCAGCCTAGCACCTAGGGAGCCAGATCCCACATGGCTGCCCACAGTTTGAACCCTGGTCTGGGTGGCTTAAAAACACACAGCGAACACATGGGTGTGCATATCCCAAATACTGACAGGACAGTGAAATGAAGGGACAGGGATTGAAGCATGTCCATGCCCCATGGAGGGGTTCTCTCTCTTCCTGGTGAGCACACGGCGATATAATCAACCAACCAAAGAAGAAAACCAAAACAAGGAAAAATCCAAAAATCCCAGAAAGGTATAAGCATTCTGTACTGGAGACTGTGGTGCTGATGTAGAGAAAGACCAGAGGAAGAATGAGACCACTGCAGTGTCTACAGAGAAGAAAGTCCGAGAGGAGACATGGAGGAGACGGTGCTTTCGGGACAACAGGAGACAGAATTTCTTGTTCTACATGAAGCCCTGCTAAACCTGCAAGGAGTGACCTCTCATTTGCAGATCACATAGCCAGGACTCTTCTGCATAACTAAAAGAGGACTTCAAAAACTTGTGGGAAAACGGAATGAAATATGACTTTATGGGGCCAGCAGGCAGCGTAGTAATTAAGGTGCTGAACCCCCACAAGACTGAACACAGAGTCCTGGACCCGGTGGCTTGAAACTCACACTGGACCCATGTGTGTGTGCATGCCCAAAATCCAACAGGAGAATGGAGAAGGGACTGCAGTGTGGCCATACCCCTGGGGGGTGATTTCTTGCTTTCTGTCTCTCTGTCTCTCTCTGAGGAGCACACATACCCTAAAAACAAAACTCTCTTAAAAAAAAAAAGTATGGGACCAGCAGTTAGCGTAATGGCTATGTCGCTGGACTCCCACGTAGTCGACCACGGTTCGCGTCCCGGACCCGGTGGCTTAAACTCACGCCGAGCGCGTGTGCGTGCGTGCCCAAGATCCCAAGAGGAGAATGGAGGAGAAGGGATTGCGGCGTGGCCATCCCCCCTGGGGCGTGATTTCTTGCTTTCTATCTCTCTGTCTCTGTCTTTCTGGCGAGCGCACGTGCCCTATAGCGAAAACCTCTCCCCCCCCCAAAAAAAAAGTATGAGTACATTTTGGTGCAATGCCCCTACCCCTGAAATCCATGCGTAGTTTTTTATAATATGCCTTTTCCAAGAACTTTTTGAAGACCTCACCTGTCTTCACGGAAGCAGCACAGAGAGTGTTTATGGCAGCAGACTCTGGGACAGACATCTAAGTCAACATTTTATCTCTGCCTTATCAGTGTCAGATAGGGTGCTGAACTTCTCTGGACCTCAATTCCCTCATCTGTAACATGGTTATTTGAGCAAGTCCGCTGTGGGGATCGAGTGAGTTCACGATAAGCACATCCTCATGGCAAACACAACGGAGCTGGCCCTGACTTCATTCTGCTTACTCCACACATCTGACCTGTCCGTAAATCTCACCGGTTCTGCCTTCAGACTGGATTCAGAGTCTCATCTTCCTCCATCGCTGCCCTTCTGGCCCAAGACCCCATCACCTCTAGCCTGGTTTATTGCAAGAACCTTCTAAGGGGTTTGCCATACAACAGCCAGAGTCTCGCTGTGAAGTCGTAGGTCAGATCACAACAACTGTCTCTCAATCCCAGCGGCCCCTCATCTGAACACGAGTAAAAGCCACTCATGGGCTTCTCTGGGGACACCTGACTGGACACCTTGCTTGCAGACACCTGGCTGTATATTTCCCTTAATTGCTTTATTCATGATCTGTCTCCTTCTGCTAGAAAAATGAGCTGCGGAGGGCATGGGTTTCTGTTTTATTCAGTACTGAATCCACAGTGTCCAGAATAGTGCCTGACACATCAAAAAACCCCAAGTTATTGAACTGCCTGAATGAATGCCTATAAATACGTAGAGAAGAACCTGGTGATACCCACTAGGTATTACCGGTGGTGTTATTCTTCCCAGGTCTTGGCTGCCTTTTTGAAGAATCCCTCTATGTGGTCCGTGCTTCTATAACAGCATGCGGTCTCTCTCCCTCTGAAGCCCTCTATCCTGACCCAGCTCAGAGAACGGGGCTGCTGTTTCCAGTATGTCTACCCCACTTCTGTGCTGGGTCATCTTGGAGGCCCTTAGCAAACATGCAGCAACCAATGCACATTAGTTATGTAGTTAGTGAAGTATGTGGTTTTGGAAGGAATTATTGCCAAATAAACACAGGAAAGAACTGGGATCCTGGGAGTATGGTCTTTGGGTAGACATCCACGACTCTGTTTGTGGTGGTGACAGAAAGTTACCTACACACCACACTGTGGAATAACCTACGTTCCAGGGTCTGTGTTTCTAGGGATCATGGCTCATAAAACCAGTCAAGGCAGTGATGCTAGGATTTATGCTTATGTTGGTGGTACTTATGACAATAGATTACTATATGTAACATATATCTATGTAATATATAATATATTACAATAAGATATTACAATAAGCTATTACTATGAAAGTGAACAGATGAATAAACAGACTCTAGGTTTATTACTTTTATGTGTGTGCGTGTATGTTATAAATATTGGTGCACAAATTTTTCATACACACACACACACAGTGTATGTGTGTGTGTGTGTATGTATACAGGTATGTGTTTGGCTATATACGCTTATACACTTTTCCCAAAGATTATTTTATCCATGATAGAGAGCATGCTTGAACACACGTGTACATAAGAGAGTCAGGACAAGGGGAAAAGGGTTGAGAGAGAGAGAGAGAGGGAGGGAGAGAGACACCCTCGACAGGCTCTCGTCATGCTGTGGTTTCCTTCTCCCTAGCCCTCCGTATCTCAGGATTTGGGGTACCCATGTGTGCACCTGGCATGTTCCAGGTCAACTGAGGCCCTGAGTTGACCATGCCACCTGCCAGCCCCTAGCATCCTGTTCTGTGGTTGGAAATGTTGATATGTTGGAATCTGGTCAACATGTCAGCCCCATGTTGATATGTTGGAATCACGGTCAACAGTCAGCCACATGTTCCAGCTGCTCCCACCTGTCCCAGGCTGGTCCCTGCACTTGGCTGTATTCTTGATTCCAGCACAGAATTTTCAGATTAGAAAAATGTAAATGTAAGGATAGTCACTTCTTTCTGAAATTAACTGGGCTGCCATGTAAACTAACTGGTGACTCTACCAGCAGTCCCCAACCTTCCCAGCACCAGGGACTGGCCCTATGGAGGACAATCCCTCCACAGACTGGGGGTGGGGAGGCTTGATCCTAGGATGACCAAATGTACCATGTCCACCCTGCCCCCCATTTCTCCCACTACCACCCTGCAGCATACAACGAGACAATCACACAGCAATAGGGCTCACACTCCCATGAGAATCCAACAGTACACAGATCCAACAGGAGGTGGAGCCCGGGAGGCAGTGAGTGATGGGGAGAGGCTGTAAACACAGAGCCCGGGAGACACTGTGAGCAATGGGGAGAGGCTGTAAACACAGAGCCTGGGAGACACTGTGAGCAATGGGGAGAGGCTGTAAACACAGAGCCCAGGAGGCACTGCGAGTGATGGGGAGAGGCTGTAAACACAGATGAAGGCCTGCTTCGTGGCCCAGTGGACTGGCACTGCTCTGCAGCTTGGGGGTTGGGGACCCCTGCTCCATACCCACAATAAAAACATTACGAATCAAGTATAGCTATGATGTTTCGGGGACCTATTACCACCGTGCCCAAGACACAATAAATGAAGATGTCTATTCTAAGAATCTGAGAGGTGTTCTTGTCTTACCCTTATTTTGAAGTTGTTCTGAGGCTCATTTACACAGGCATACACACCCACCAAAATACTTGGTGAGTGCTGAAATGCTACATACGTTTAGATTTTATTCTTTTCAGTGAATGAATCAAATAGACTCGCATTTTGTCTGCTAGTAAAATGTACAGCCACCTGAATCCACTCTTCATATTTCAGCTATGTAAACATGATGGTCAAAGAAGCAGTAGTAATAAAGCAAGCAGAGAAAGGGCCCTGGTCAGCATTTCCCACTGTATTTGGAGTGGACAGAAACATGATGGAGCCCTGGCATTTGGTTCGCTTTGAATTAAACAAAGTATCACCGCAAGTCTTCAGAGACGATATTAAGTTTTGTGTTTGGGTATCACTGGGAATTCTATAGCCAGGGTAGAATTGTATTTGGTTGGCAACAAGCCAGTCAAATTTCACACTTGTCCTGTAAGTAGGTGGTCAAAAACTCACTCTTGTCATCAGACCTACTGGCCATTGTTGCTCAAATGATCTGAGTCTACAAAAATCTTCCCTGTAGCTTATTTTGAAGCCAAACACATTAAGAAATGAGATAAAATGAGGCAAATACACTAAGTTAGAACTGATTTCAGGGAAAAGCAGCTCCAATTAGACAGGGCACATCAAATAGAAACAAAGAGGGGCCAGCAGGTGGCAGAGAGGTTAAGACACCGTGATCCCACGTGGCTGGCTGTGTGGTTCAAGTCCTAGACCTGGTGGCTTGAAAATCACACTGGGTGTGAGTGTGTGAGTGCCAAAAATCCCGAGAGGAAAATGAAGGAAAAGGGATGGCAGTGTGGCCATTTTCCTGGTGGAGGGGATGATTTCTCACTTTCTCCTTTTTTACCATCTTTGTCTCTATCTCTTTCTGGTGAGTGCATGTGTCCTATAGCAAAAAATCTAAAAACAAATAAATAATCAAATTAAAAAAATGAACAAAGACTAGAACTGGCTATTTTTTTTTTTTTTTTGACAGGTTTTTGCTAAAGGGTGCGTGTGCTTGCCAGAAAGACAGAGACACAGAAAGCGAGAAATTAGCCTCCCAGGGGGATGGCCGTGCCGCAATCCCTTCTCCTCTATTCTCCTCTCGGGATCTTGGGCACGCAAGCACACGCGCCCAGCATGAGTTTAAGCCACTGGGTCCGGGACTCGAACCATGGTCGACTACATGGGAGTCCAGAGACATAGCCATTACGCTAACTGCTGGTCCCTAAAACTGGCTATTTTAAGCAGGTATCATCAGTGTGAGTGAGTGTGAGTGTGTGTACATATATTCTGACTTTATTTTTCAGAAGACAGGACTAAAACCAAGGTGAGGAGGAGATGCATTCACAACTCTATCTTCCTCAAAACGCACACCGCCAATTTTCTAGGGTGCACAGTGAATGTTCTAAAAGAAGCCTTTACTTTCGCTGGAAGGAAGAACATGCTCCCCCATACGTCTGGTTTCGTTGTAATAGTATAAATGCTCTTCTCTAATAAATGTAACCACAACAGTTTTAAAAAATGTATCTGCATTCTGATAATTTATGCAAAGCAGGATGCTGTCAGATGAAATTTCATGAACATGATCTATAAACCAGACTGACAAAAATGAAAGGGACTCAGGCAGGACTTGGGGGGCGATAACAGCTCAGCGACCACCGGAAAGGGCTCCCCACCCACGGCAGAACGACGCGCTGTAATGGAGCTCACGTTACCTGGATTTGCGAGGTACTGTGAGGTCACAGGAAATCCCCAAATGTTTTCCACATTTTCTTTTATACATTTTATGTCAAATTTCCTGCAATTGAAATCATCAACCCTCCTACTGCTGGAATCTCTTCTGAAGGAAAGGAGATCTTTGACACTCCCCCCCATGAACACCTAATAACTCAATTCCTACCAGCGTAACAAGAAACCGAAAGACGGATTGAGCGTGGACTATTATAAGGCTGAAATGCCAGAGGTCCAAATTCTTTCAAAATGCAAACCAAACCGATGGCATTAAGACAACTCAAAAAGTGCATGTAATCCAGGGACACCAGGCTTTTCTTTAAAATAAGAGATAACAGAAGAAATGACAGTCAATGATAGAGACTCACTACTTCCCCAGACGTCTCATCCACAACCCATCTGCAGATTTATAGTCTAATTTAAAAACAGCATCTTCTGTATATTCTTAAAACGACTCAAGCTCCTGACAACCCTATTTTATCGTCCCAGTTATGTTTATGAAAGGATAAGTCAGATTGAAGGAAAATGTTCCAGCTTAAAATACTAGAAAGATTTATCACTCGCAACTGTGGAATTTAAAAACAGCTTTTACACGGTCAAATACTACTGTAACATAAATCGATAAAAGGAACATCTCGCCAAATGCTGAAGGTTCATTACTAAATGCCAGCATTTAAGGTCTCAATCCAAAATGTTATTGCATACATTACCTCTCCTGACATATCGGGGGCCATTGGAACAGCCGGCCACAGCGATGAGTAGATTCCAAAGAACACCACCCAGAGAGTGATGCTACCCCATATGGCGATGTGGCTGAACTGCAGAGTAAGAAAATCAGAGTCAGAAGACTTTCAAGCCAGACTGAATACACAACTAAACAAACCCCAATGAAATGCTCACCAAGTCCCTTATATTATGAAGCTATGACTGATGCGAATTTTTGCCTCTTTGTGTGTGTGTTTATTTTGTCTATGTGTGTGTGTGCATTTGGGTTGTGTGGCTTTACTTCTCAGGCAGGGTCTTCCTGTGTCACATCTCCTGCCTCGGCCTTCTGAGTGGCTGGGACCATGCGCGTTTGCACCGCGTAGACGCTGGTTTTTACTGGGTCTTTCATGAAGTGCTCACCTCTTCCACAGAGTTACGCTGTGGTCCTAGAATTCAGAGCTCCTAGTTCCTTCTCTACCTCCTCTGGGGATTCTCCTCTTACCCTTATCTTTATTTACCCTCTATCATCTTTATCTTTTGCCTTCTATGCTCGTGCTGAAAGATCTTAGATACTGAGAGAGCAGTATCTGTAGGATGAGGGGTTCAACTCCCCAGGCCAGTCTCCCCCGGGCACCAGACCTCAGTGACTTCACGGACTGGTCTCTCTAGCTAGCTGGGAATGTACTGCAGAACTCATGGATCAAAAATGGAGCTTGTTTTATCCAGAATGGGCACTTACACATGTCTTTTACTAATATTAATGGTTTTCACAAGCATTTTCCAGTAGGTTTTCTAAACAATGCCTGTCTCTGACACCTCTAAGAAAAGATTCATAGTCAAATAAATTTACAGTCTTCCCACTTTAGGGATATTAGTAATATAGGAATAAATTATATATATATATATATATATATATATATACACATACATATATATGTATATATGCACATATATATATATATACACGCACACACACATACACACATGCACACACACATATACATGTAAATAAATAAAGTTAAATAGTTCTTTTTTGTGTGTTTATTTTGAGAGGTTTTTGCTATAGGGCACGTGCGTTCACCAGAAAGACAGAGAGACAGAAAGCAAGAAATCTTCCCCCAGGGGGGATGGCCATGCCGCAATCCCTTCTCCTCCATTCTCCTCTCAGGATCTTGGGCACGCACGCACACACACATGCCCGGGAAGAGTAAGCCACCGGGTCCAGGACTCGAACCACAATCGACTATGTGGGAGTCCAGTGACATAACCATTATGCCAACTGCTGGTCCCAATAAAATAATTCTTTAGAAAACAAAAACAGGGGCTGGCAGGTGGCGTGGTGGTAGAGGTGCTAGACTCCCACATGGCTGACCATAGTTCAAGTCGTGGACCTGATGGCTTGCTTTCTCATTCTCCTTTCTTGCTCTGTCTCTCTCTGCTCAAAATTGAATGGTGATAATAAATAAAAAAAAATTAAAAATAAATGATCTTAAAAAACCCCCAAACCAAACCCAAACCATTACTTTTTTATATATATAAAATATTTTTATATATAGATATATAAATACACAAATTACATAAATTTATGTATATATATATTATATATACACACATATATAAAATTATTTTAATTTGACCAGAGTGGGACAGAGCGAGAGGAAGAGAGAAAATAAGGCAGCAGGTCCAGGACTCGAACCGTGGTTGGCCATGTGGGAGTCCAGTGCCCTTACCCACCCTGCCACCTGCTGGTTCCTAGAATAATACATTAAACACTCTGTGAAGTCTTGTAATAAGCGTATTTAAAAGTTTAAGTCAGTGTTTCCAAACTAAATTCTATAGTTCTCTCCACTCCATTTTCAACACCCCACCATTAACATCTGTGGACAAGGACAGAGGGACATTCCAACTTCAAATGAAAAGCAACCAAAACATGGTGGAGAAGCCATGAGAAAACGTGACATTCCCTGGTTGTGGTCACAGGCACACTTACCCATGTCCAGTATGACGTCTCCAGTCCAGCTTTCAAACACACGGTTATCACCACGAACTGAAACGGAAGGTGAAAGTGTTTTTTTTTTTTTTTTTTTTTTTTTTTTTTTTTCATAAACATAACAGTTTATCACAAGACTGGAAGGGAGACTGAGAAGGAACAGGTATCTTTGAAATAAATCATAGGACCACAGATCATTAGCGTTTAGCTTTGTATGTCCAACAAGCAAACAGGTGACATGCTGGGGCTGCCATCAGGATGGGGATCAGTCAAGTCTTTGGCCACAGCAGCGTCACCCTCCCCTGGCCCTTGGCGGCCTCTCCTTGCCTTCACAGCCTCCAAGCCCAGGAGCCTCCGGGACGTGTGTCTGCCTGTTTTATCTGTACTGTTTCTGAATGTCTATGGAGAGCGTGTATCAGTATTAAGTGGGGTTTTCAGACTAACTGTATTTTAAATAATCTTTTATGCTAAAAGTCCAACTTTCTGAATTACAAAGATAAATAATAAAAGCAAAATAACTGATGTCATAAACCTAAACCTGGGCCAGCAGGTGGCATGGAGGCCAAGGCAGCTGAACCCCGCATGGCTGAGTCCTGGACCTGGCGGACTGACAGACAAGAGGGGCGCATGGGCATGAGTGCCCCAAATCCTGAGAGAACAGGATTGAGGGACAGCTGTCCACCTGGGGGGATTCTCTCTCTCTCTCTCCAGCAAACACATGTGCCGTGTAGTAAAACTAAAAAAGAAACATAAACCCTTATTCTGGAATGTTCTTACTCAAAGCAGGACATACGTGTTTGTGACCTCTCCATGACGCACATACATGATGCCACACAGCATTCTCTCACGAGGACACATTCTAAGAACCCTGGGGGACGTCAGAAACAGTGATGGCACTGCCCCCCCCCCAGTGTTTTTCTATACATACACCCTAAAACGTTAAACTTATAGACGAGGCACAGGAAGACGGGCAATCACGATGACCAGTTGGATCAGTCCTACCAATGCACTGCATGAGGGTTTGCGAGCAAGGTCCCCCTCGCTGTCTCTCAGCATCCCTCCCTGTGCTACGTCACCTTCCACCTGTGCTGACCTGAGGTGCTGGCTGTGGTGGCTGCTGTCCTGCTAGTGGGCATGTGGCTACACAGCAGGAGTGCCCGGGTTGGCACAGGGCAGAGGAAGATTTCATTGCACTGCTCAGAGCGGCCCAGGATTTAAAACGTAAGCACTGCTCTTGTCTGCCATCTTCCATTGAGTATTGTCAGGTCACAGGTGACCGCGAGTAACTGAAACTCAGAGAGCAATAGGGCGGACGAAGCGGGGAGGGACTGTGTCACCCTGGCACGAGGGAACCAGGACTGCACGATGGCTCTGTGTACTCCACGTACCGCACGACGGCTGGACACACTTGCCCGGGGTCAGGTGCCACTGTCCCAGACTCCGACAGTGTTTAGCAGTTTTGGTTAAAGAACGAGCTAAGTTACTTTTTTCACTCCTCTGTATCTTGGCTCCTTCATCTGTGACTGGGACCGAGAAGGCTTTCCCACCTCATAGGTTTTATGTGTTGAGAGTAAACACACTTGGAAGAATGCTTAGAACTGATGGCTATGTTGCTGTACTCCCACGTAGTTGACGGCGGTTCGAGTTCCGAACCTGGTGGCTTAAAACTCATGCCGGGCGTATGTGCGTGCATGCCCAAGATCCCGAGAGGAGAACGGAAGAGAAGGGATTGTGTCGTGGCCATCCCCCCCGGGGGGTGATTTCTCACTTTCTGTCTCTCTGTCTCTCTCTGTCTGTCTGGCGAGCGCACGCGCCCTATAGCAAAAACCTCTCCAAAAAAAGAAGAATGCTTAGAACTGGAGCACTACCTATTACAATTTATTTATAAGTAACAGCAAGTTAAAAAAAAATTTTAAGAGAGATTTTTGCTATAGCACACACAGACTCGCTGGAGAGACAGAAAGCAAGAAATCACCCCCTGGGGGTGGAGGTGACCTCACTGCAATCCCTTCTCCTCCACTCTCCTCTTGGGATTTTGGGCATGCATACACATGTGCCCAGTGTGTTTTAAGCCACCAGGTCTGGGACTTGAACCACGGTCGACCACATGGGAGTCCAGCGGCGTAACCGTTATGCCATCTGCTGGTCCCTCTAACAGCAAGTTTTAAATATGGTCCGTCAAGGGATCTCTGGGCACCTGCAGGAGTCTGTGGGAACGGAAATGTGATTTTGCCCTGCACCAGAGAGTCCTACCTGCAGGCACTTTACGGTCTGCACACAGCATGTGCTTAGACTCTGGCCATGGGGGTCGTAAAGTTAGAGTAAAGTGAGACAGTTAACCTTTCTCAGCAAGATACTGAAGAGCAATTTAGGATTAATATCTGTAGAAATAAAACCTGTATAAAAATGTAAATATGAATTAACTTCAGCTAT
Source organism: Tupaia tana (assembly GCA_026018925.1). Lineage (NCBI taxonomy): Eukaryota > Metazoa > Chordata > Mammalia > Scandentia > Tupaiidae > Tupaia > Tupaia tana. The sequence goes on along the minus strand of JAKSZU010000025.1, from coordinate 11,160,212 downwards.
ATAAAAAGTTCTAAAATAAGAGAGATAGCTTGACATCAAATGAAAGAAAAGCGTTCCCCCAAGACCTGGGTACTTTAAAGCGTCTCAAGGAGACATCCACGATACATATGCTGATTTATTCCCACCCACTTGGTTCCGTATTTACTTATTTCCGGTTTTGCATTCATGCTGTATGAGAACGAGCCACGAAACACAAAGGTGTTTCTGCTATTCTTTACTACTTCACGGAGTTGATACCAATGGGAGGGAGACTCAGACTAATCCTTCTGTTACTGAACACTGTAACACTCAGTTATGAAAATACCAGACTCGTTTTCCTGTCAGCTGAGCCACCCACACTGCCGGCCACTGGTGGTCAGAACCAGGGTCTCCTGCATACCTACGGCCGAGGGCTGGGCCAGAGAATTCAGAGTCGAAGCTCCAGTAACCTTTATAATCAGACACCAGTTGTGTGACCTCAGGTATTAGCATGCAAGTAGTGCTTTTGACTTTTAAGAGAAAAATGGTTTAAAAATGTTTCTTGGCTCTTTATTGTCAGTGAGGAGAGCCGGGACTCCTCTGTGCACCCTTCCAGTCCCAAGCACAGTGATGACACACAGAGGGTCACATGGCTCAGGCTGGCTAAGTATCCCCAACGCCTGGAGATACCTTCTCCATTTCAGTTGTATGACCCTCTAGACGCACCCAAGTTTGATAAGGTCTGCTCTAAATCCAGGAAAGTAAGAAAATATTAGTGGCGGTGGGAAAAGAAAGTTGAGAAGAAAGGGGAAAAAAAAGAAGCACGAAGGGGAAAATGTGGAAATACCAATAAAGAGAAAATCCTGAAAACGAGCTTTAGAGTCAGTGGCCCTGGTGGTATTTTAAAAATCCAACGTAAATAATCTCTTAACAGTGGAAACATCTTATTTCACTTTTAAAGGGAACTGCAAACCCAGGAACACACACATCTGAGCCTGGGAGTGGAAGAAGCCGCAGAGAGCTCAGACTGTGTGCAGACGTGGCCCGGGTTCGTACTCACAGTGTACACGAGGTTTCCCAGCAGCAGGTAATCGGAGGTCTTCCCATTTCCAAATACCGTACCTGGACAAGAAGAAGAGAGGCTTATGGAACAGGAAATGAAGTCCTTTGGGAACCCTCTCACAGATAAATTGATTTAAAAGTTTTGAACGAGAGAGGGACACACACTGGTTTTAGAAATGGGGTTAAGTTAAAAAAAAAAAAAGAAACACTAAGAAGTAATCCAAAGGTGCTTTTATTTATGTGGTTTATATTACCAATAATCACCAAATGAGAAATTAAAAGAGAAAATTTAGAAACATGGGCCAGCCAACTGGCACAGTGGTTAAGGCAGCTGGATCCCACGTGGCTGGCTATGCGTTTTTCAAAGGCACTGGGTGCGTGTAGGCGTGTGCCCCAAATCCCGAGGGGACAATGGAAGAGAAGAGACTGTGGCATGGCCATCCCCCTGGGGGTGCTTTCTTACTTTCCCCTTCTCTCTCCAGTGAGCAAAAGTACCCTATTGCAAAATACAAAAAATACAATAGAAAAAGAAAGAAAAATTAAAAATATGAGAGGACTTCGTGGAACTTGGTATCTTTTTTTTTTTGGGGGGGGGGGGTTTTGCTATAGGGCACATGCGCTCACCAGAAAGACAGAGAGAGACAGAGAGATAGAAAGCGAGAAATCACCCCCCCAGGGGGGATGGTCACGCCACAATCCCTTCTCCTCCATTCTCCTCTCGGAACCTTGGGCACGCACGCACACGCGCCCGGCATGAGTTTAAGCCACTGGGTCCAGCACTCGAACCGCTGTCGACTACATGGGAGTTCAGTGACATAGCCATTACGCTAACTGCTGGCCATGAAGTCGAATGAAGTTCTGTAGCTAAAGTACCAAAGTCTGGAGCAAGATGAGTTTACCACATAGATAATCCAGGTCAATCACGAAGTCTCATGCTTTCAGGTCTCTGGGATCCTTGGCATTAAAATATTACTCACAATCTCCCAAAGCTTCTGTTTATGTGGTCTATACCTACCAATAATTATCAATTAGAAATTAAAACAGGAAAATTTAAAATATGAGGGGACTGGTCCAACAGATGGTATGGCAGTTAAAGTGGCTGGATTCTACATGGCTAACTGCCCAGTCTGCATTCTGTTTGTTTGTTTTTTTGGAGAGGTTTTTGCTATAGGACGCGTGCGCTCGCCAGAAAGACAGAGAGACACAGAGAGACAGAAAGTGAGAAATCACCCCCTGGGGAGGATGGCCACACCGCAATCCCTTCTCCTCCATTCTCCTCTCAGGATCTTGGGCATGCACACACACGCGCCTAAGCTACCGGGTCTGGGACTTGAACTGCAGTCGACTGCATGGGAGTCCAGCAACAGCCATTACACCAACTGCTGGTCCTGCCGCTCTGCATTCTGGGCCAGTGGTTTGAGAAAGATGCTGGGCACATGTACATGCCTGAAATCACCAAAAGAGAAGGGAGGAGAAGAGATGGTGGTGTGGCCATCCCCCAGAAGGATGCTTTCTCACTTTCCCTCTCTCATGTCTCTGTCTCTAATCAACACACACACCCTACAGCAAAAAGTGAAAAAAAATAAATAAAAAGAGGGGGCTTCAAAACATTTATGGAAAAGTGGATTTAAAGTATAAGTTTGTTTCTGGGACAAAGAATTCTGGAAATCCATGTAGTCTTTTTTGTCATGCATATTTTTCATGAACTTTTAGAATACTCTTTATATATACTATTTTGTCTAAAAATAACAGTAATAAACCCAATTCATGGTAATATAAATAACAGATTTTTAAAAATGAAAAATAATGATTCTCCAGAACAAAACAAAAGGATTAGAAAATGGGCATTGTTTTACATTTTCACTGTCTCTAATGCCTGGCTTAATGGAAGGCAGCTGGATTCTCATACGTTGTTCTTTTGGAAGTAAATTCAGCTTCGCAGAGACAAGGAGGTATGAAGCGGAGGGGTATTTTAACAATCCTTTCTGATAATTGTGTATATTCTTTGATACTACGTCAAAACTCAACAAGGATTCCTTACAGAGGTATAGGTAGTTTCTTCAAGGTGAGCTTCCAGAGTGGAATCTGAATGTCATCAACCAACTTTGGTGGTCAGTTACATCAAACTCCACGAGTCCACTTTCAGAATGCTCTTTGACCCAGGCACACTCTGCAACCCCTTGGAAGTAAAAGGTTTGGTGTCCTCACCACCCACAAAGCGCTCTGCTCCCAAACCACCACTGCAGTTTAGCTCGCGACAGGAGGGCTTAGTGTGCACATCACATTTGTCACGGATTATCAGTAAGATATTAAACGTTCCCAGGTTTAATAAAAGCATTCGTTTTATGGCTTCTCTAAGGACATTCTTGAGGGAAACGGGATACGTGGCAACAAAGGACATGGTGGCCCCTAGGACAGCGGTGCCACTGTTCGTTCTAACGTGCTGGCAGGGTTACACACCAGAGCTTGTAAACCAGCAGTGAAAAAGGCAAATAATACTTCATAATATTAAAGAACACTGGAAACTATGAAATTTGGAGTTCACGGATCTCAGAGAGGTCTCGGGTATTTCCGGGGGGTTATAGGCCACTCTTTGAGAAACAATGAGGAAGAGAATACATGAATATTTAGGTCTGTATTGGCTCATTGGGAAAGTCATGATGCATTTTGCGTAGAAAAATATAGGGAAAGGGGCCGGCAGTTGCTGTGGTGGTTAAGGGCGCTAGACTCCCATATGGTTGACTGTGGTTCGAGTCCTGGACCTGGTGGCTTGTTTTCTCACCCCTACCCTTCTCACTCTGTCTCTCTCTGGGTGAATTAAAATAAATAAATAAAGTTAAATAAAATAAATTTTTTTAAAAAAGAAAAACATAGGGAAATACACATGACTTTCCCGACAACCTAACATTAGGTAGTAGGTTGCCCTCTCTTCTACACCCCATCCTTTCAAACTCTGAAAAATGAAAGAATCCCCCAACAAAAAAACTCCTTTTATTTAAAAAATGGAAAATAAGGCAAGATAACAACTACAAAATCTGAACATCAAAATAGTATGCTAGAGTCACACCTCCCTTGAAAAAAGCAAGGAGTGTTCTCTAGACAGGTTGGGTTTGGTCTAGGGAGGCAGAGGCCCCCACGATCTGCCATAGCTAAAGCTGGACTGTGTGTGCAGCTTTCCAGAAAGTGCAATGGGAGGTGGAGAATTTGTCCTCCGGAGATGAAATTATGTGGGGATTCCCTCTAGACCCTGTCGTTGCTAAGAAGCTTTGGATGCTATTTGTTTTTTTGAGAGGTTTTTGCTATAGGGCGCATGTGCTTGCCAGAAAGACAGAGAGAGACAGAGAGACAAAAGCGAGAAATTGCCCCCCAGGGGGGATGGCCACGCTGCAATCCCTTCTCTTCCATTTTCCTCTCGGGATCGTGGGCACGCACACACACGTGCCCGGCATGAGTTTAAGACACCGGATCCAGGACTTGAACCGCAGTCGACTACATGGGAGTCCAGTGACATAGCCATTGCGCTAACCACTGGTCCCACGGGATGCTATTGGTTTAAAGCTACTTTTTGTATTAAATTCCTTTTTTTCCAATTTAGAGTGACAAAATGGCAGCTTAATAGATGACATGCCTTGTTTTTTATACTTACACCTAATGAATTTGCATTTTGAAAATAAGCTTTACCTAGCAGCCTTATCTGAAGTCGCGGTGCCCTGCAGTATACCCCTGGCTTCAACATTCCATTGCTCCAAAATGGGGAGATAACCTGAATGTCCGTCAGCTGATCAAAGGACAAACTTTAGTTTACTGTGTATATATACATACAGTGGAGTAGTATTCAGCCATGAAAAAGTGAGGTGATGAGTCATGCTCAACAAGGATAAACCAAAGTCACATATTATATAATTCAAATTGTTATAAAATGTCTAAAACAGGAAAATGCACAGGGACAGGAAAATCGGTGACTGCCAGGGGCTGGGGGGAGCGTGGGAGAAAGGGGGAGTGGTGACTAACAGGGGTAAGGTCTCTGTACGATGTGATGTAAAAATGGCCTCGTGTTAGATAGTGGTGACATTTGCCTTATTCTGTTAATCTCTTAAAACCCATTGGATTGCACACTTTCAAGGAAGACTTTTTTTTTTTTTTTGGAGAGGTTTTTGCTATAGGGTGCGTGCGCTCGCCAAACAGAGAGAGACAGAGAGACAGAAAGTGAGAAATCACCCCCCACCCAGGGAGGATGGCCATACCACAATCTCTTCTCCTCCATTCTCCTCTCGGGATTTTGGGCATGCACGCACACACACCCGGCGTGAGTTTAAGCCACCGGGTCCGGGACTCGAAACGCGGTCTACTACATGAGAGTCCAGTGACATAGCCATTACGCTAACTGCTGGTCCCTAAAGGGAGACTTTTATGGCATAGGAATTATATTTCCAAAGCAAGCAAACAAACTCAATGTGGTTCTCCTGGCCTCCGAGGTAAGTATTCAATACTTTAATCAGATTTTCTTGCCACTGTCATTCACATGGCCTAGAAATGGAGAAGTATGGACTGTCACAATTTACTGAGCAATGAATAAAGAAAGGAGCTGAGACCCTTCACTAATACATGCAATCACTGTCTTCCCTGTAAGGCTCCTTCATTCAGGCCACATGCCTTAGTTCCTTCGTCCACAACTGACTGAGTACCTCTGACAAGCTCGGCACCATTCTACGCACCAGGAACCCAACAGAAGTAACTAATTCCCTACCCTCCTGACGCTTCGACTCTAGCAGAACAGGAAGATGATACAACAGAAACAAATGCATCCTTTCACTAGGCAGGGACTAGGAGAAAGCGCAAGAGGACACAGGGAAACAGTGACAGAGACAGTGTGGGCAGGTGTCGGAGCTCTTTGGCTAGGGTGATCCGGTCTGAGAGGGTCTCTGAGCAGAGGGAGGGAAGGGAGAGCCCGCACGAGCATCTGGTGAAGGAGGAGGAGAAACGCAGAGGTGGAGGACTGGGGTCTGCGTGTGGTCAGTCTCTGAGAAGAGGGGCCCTGGCCTGACTCACATTTTACCAGGCTCATGCTGGTGGCCTAGGGGGGCAGCTGAGGAGGGCAAGCACGGCCAACACGCTCCTCTGTTGACCATCACTTAACTCTCAGGCAGTAGGCATGGCCTGGACTTGCTAACAGGTGATAGTGCCTCGCGGGGAGGGTATGTCATGTTCTCAACGATGGCAGTTTAGGAGCAGGGGCACTGAAAGGCTGGCCGTCCTCCCCTGGGTCTCAAGGCAAGGTCTGGCCAGGACACGGCAGCAGCTTCCGCATGCCAGGGATCTCTTTCCTAACGTGGCTACTTAATCATTTTTATGTGCATAGGAAATTCACCATCAGCCTCTCTCTCAACACAGACAGAATAAAATCTCTCCTCCAAAATGAACTGAGAAAAAGCTTACACTCCAACACGACCATAAAAACATATTACAAACCTCACCTACAACTTCGCCTCCAGTACACATGTCTGCTGAGATTCAATATAACAGAGCTTGATACCAGCCTCATGGGGATAATAAACAGACGACATAAAATATTAGTACTTATTGTCTTCAAACTATACATCAACGGAGGGGGAAAAAAAAGGAGCCTTAAATTTTACTCTCTGCAAGTTTGGAAAACATGAGAAGGAAAGAAGAAAGGCTTTGCATATATTAAATCACTTTGCTCCCTAAGGAATAATAAAAATCTCTTAAGTGTGGATGACTTTGGGATGCATGCATTTTACACAAAGGAAAATACCGTCCAGTGAAACACGGCCATAATTTTGAACCCATATTGACCAGGAGTTATTTTTCTAGAAAAAGGAAAAAGTCATCTCTTAGCATTCATACCCTCTCTACTTACCATACTGAAGGGCTTTGAGTGGAAACCAAAACAGAATAACTGAGTGGAAGAGGCCATTTAAACAATGAACCCAGAAAACCTGAGGGAAAACAAAAATCCATGAGAACCATTTGCGATAAACTTGCTCCGTGAACTCTGACCCTTCCTTTTTATCTACGGGCTAGATTCACAAAACGTGTTTCTGTCGGGCCACCACTGTGAATTAATAGAACTGACAGACACTTTCTGCCTCTTAGACTTTCATGGGTCATTTATTTATTTTTATGTTTCTCAAAATGTTTTCTCAGCTTCCCTTGAATTTTCTTCTACTGCTTCAAAACCAAATGATCGAAAGTGAACATTTCTGCCCGAAAAAGGAAATAAAAATGGAAAATACGTGCAGGTCCTGACATTTCTTGAGTGGGACTATTTACATTATTCCAAAAGAAAAGCCTTTTACAAAGATTGTAGTTTGGGGTAAACCAAAACAAAACAAAACAAAAAAAGATTGCAATTTGGGGAAATCCTTTTCCTTTGCCGTGTGTGAGACAAGTGTGAACTTTTCGATGGTAAAGATGCACTGTTTTCTCTACCTAGCGAGCTATTTGGCTGTCTAAATATACAATACGCTCGTTGCATTAAAAATAGCAAATACAACATTTAAATCGTGCGATCATCAAAAAAAAAAAAACGCATTGTGACTAGGACTGAATTTGGTAAAGGTTTTCACAATTTTTTAAACACCTGTCAACCCCGGGTTTCATATCATTATAACATCATTTACTATTTGAGTTGTGACTTTATACGTCTATTATATTGTAAGAAGGTGCTCGTATCAGGGCCTACTGTCTTCACAACATGATGTAAAAGATTAAGTTATAGCCATGCTGTTTAGAATTCTTCCAGCTCTCCGAACAGTGGTAGCTTGCTTCTTGCAAACAAAATGGACGCTAAATAAAATGGGCACGTATTAATAGTTTTAAGCTGTTCAAACAACAGAAATGAAGTTGCCTGCCTCCCAAAATTTTCCACTGTGGTCTCAATCCCCTTTGTAAGCTCCCCCCAGCCACGCCGGATTGTATGATCCAATTTACGCTCCAATACATTACACATTTGAACTTGTGTTACTCATTAACCTTTGTCTCCTCTCCTCACTATGTCATTACCACCAGTTTTTATTTGACAGAAAGCACAGGTGGGTGCAAGAAAAATTAGTTCTACTTTTCCATTTTCCTGACCGATACTTATTGTCACATGCTAATCCTTTAACCCCTGTCACGACCTCAGAACCTCCGACCCTTCTTACCATAACAAACGTAAGCGTCCTCCATTCAGGGCCACAAAGCTTCTGCACTTGGGACCCACAGCAACCGCCTGTGTTACAACTATGCATTTTGTTGCCGTTTGTCCCTGAATTTTAAAACACTGAGCCGGGATTCAAGCAAAGACTTTTCACTGATGTGATCAGGAAAATCCATAAACCTTGGCGGAAACTGTTGGCCACTCATGTATATCAATATTCAAATAGAAAATTCAAATAGATATAAAAATTGCATAGACCTGTTCAAGATGACCTGATGACGTTTTTAAATTCCTGGGCTGTCCAGTGAATGAACTACTTTGTCTATGACAAGGGGTATGAGAGTGACCAAAACATCAGGACACTGCTGTCTGCTGCACCCCATGCCTGCCACAGAACCATGTTCAAGTTGCCGTGGACAAAGGGCATGAGAGGATGTGGCTTTGCAGGAATGATTTTGGCTAATCCTATAAGGATCAATTTCTGTTTTTATGCAAGCGTGACATGGCCAACTTGTGGCAGGGAGGTTAACTCCAGAGCGATGGCAAATGGGGACCCGTGGCAAAGGTGGACGTGACTGTCCAGGTTGGTGAGAATTACCACTAGCATACCAGCACCCTTGGGATGTTCCCTGTTCAGATCACTTTTTCAGGGAAATAAGAGCTCACAGTCCATAGTATCTGCTCTGATTGGGGCTTTCTGTGAGTTGAAAACACCCACGATAGGTCATGAAAAACATCATAGGAATGTGCTGGCCTTTGTCACAGACTGGGCACCACAAAGAAATAAAAAAATTCAAAACTGAAACATCAAAGCACAGATGTGACATATTATCAACCATAACAGTTTTAAAAGACCACTAAAAACACTTTTTAGAACCAATGGTAGAACTTGAAAAACAAAAAACAAAACAAACTCTCCTTTAGTACTTAAAAAAAAAAAATCCAGTTATTTAAAACAATGCCATCAAGCAGCGTGTGTGTACTGCAGGAGAACCTCTGGATAGAAAGTTAGCACAATCACTTACGGTGTGAGGCTGAGACACTGAAACACCTGTTTGTTTCCCTTTCTTCTCTCGGTGTATAGAATATAGGATTCTGGAGAGCTTTAAGAACTGATCATTTTAAAAGAATCCTATAAGTTTGCATCTAATTATCAGTAACATGCTGCTAAAAATGCACTGCATTAAAAGACAACAGTCCTGTGAAGCTGTGCTGTATCTGCTGAATTTATAATACTAAGAAAATAGACAAATGTTAGTGTTTCAGTATGGGATCTACTTGATTATATGAACTTCTTCCCCCACTTCATACTAGACATACTAGACATAATTTGTTGAGACAAATTACTCAACAAATACGGTGGAAACACTTAGAATGCATGTTTGTAGGAGAGTAAACATGCAGAAGATGAGGTATATTTTATTGCTGGGATGCATACACACCACATTATCACAAGGAATGACCATAGCCCATGGCTTGTTATGTGGACTAAAAAATGTGATTTTTGAATCAATAGGTTGGCTATTTTAGCTTGTATTTGTAATTTTATGGCTGGGACATGTTGAGTATTGTGATGAAATAAATTACTGCCTAGACATTTTCGTTTTTGTGCCCGGCATGATCAAGTGAAAACTGCAATGAGAACCAAGTTATTTTATGAAACAGAAAATGAGTAAAGAATGCCAAAACACCTCCCACCTTTTTACATATGCAAAGCCAGCTCCCCTTGTTCTAGATGCCTGGTCCCCTTGGGGAGCCAGGATTTCACGACAGCATAGACGAAAGACATGGGACCCAAGGACAGGGACGTTGGTATGGCAGGCCGGAGTTACGGCTGCCTCACAAACCCCAGTGCACGGTGGTTATGTTTTAATTTTGTAACAGAAAGAAACCAAACTGAGCAACCAATAATAATCCCTCTCTGTGCCTAGCAGAATTTAAGAAATGCAACTCGCTTAGCTGGCACCCTAAGGTTTTCTCAGACTAATGTCTCCCTAGCTTTAGAAAAACAGGTGCCCCTATATATAGTGATTGAACGTTTAAAAAAATAATAAAAATAATAATAACAACCTGAAAAAAAAAATGACAAGCTATTTGATGATGATGATGTGGATAGTAATGTCTTTGTCTTGACTGATATGCATGGTAATCATGCTGAAAAAAGAAATGTAATACACTGTAAGGATATATGTGATTCAATGTAATACAACAAAGATTATGATAATACTAAGTTAAATTAAATTAAAAAATAAAACAAAATGAGAGCAGTGCCAGGGCACTGTCCCCTCCTACCTTGGTGTTGAAGTCCAGGGCGTTCTGAGATGTTTTGTATAATTCGGGATACTTCAACATATTCTCTTTTCTACACGATCGCTCAAATATTCCAAGAGTTAAGGGAGGCATTGCTGTAAACATCTGAAGGGCACACACTGGTCATTAGCCAAGTAGCCAAATGCGGGGTGAATCTTTATCTCAAAGTGCTGATCAGATGGGAATTATCCAGCAGTCCTACACTTACCACATTATAAAGGCCTATACACCATCGCTCAAAGAGGATCTGTCCAGAGAAACCATTCACAAAGGCAAACCAGATCTAGGAAGAAAACAATCCCGAACCCCCAAATTAGAACACATGAACATAAATGCAGGCTGAGACTCAGGGGTATACTCGACCATTGGCTAAAGCAACATTAACTTACTATTTTCACTGCTTCCTAGAGATTGGCATTTTGTGGGGGCATACTTTTTCATTTAAAAGGATGCTTTCACAAGCTTTGGTTATGTACGTCAGAACTAGTTCTACTTGTTGAATCCAAAAAATACCTATATGAACAAGCGATCATGGATTACAAAAATCAAATATTTTATTTCAAAAAAGCACTTTAGGGAATAAATGTCTATGCCAGTACTATTTTACAATTTTAATTCCCCTTTAAAATATGTATGAGGATGTAGTATGGCTACAGAAGATTATTGTACATTATAAAAGTAACATTTGTTTACAGAGAAAATAATTTCTAATAATGCCACAACCACTATTTTCTTCTACATTGCCTGTATTTATATATTGCATTTGAATATACTAACAAATTTACCTTACTAGAAACCTACTGTAAACAGTCCTCCTTAATGGTCTATAATACAAATTTTCTTAAGTTGTTAAGTATCTTTTAAATTGCTGTTAGTGGATGTACAACCCATATAGCATCAATATAACTGTTATGGACATTTTGCTAGTATAAATTTCAAGTAATTCTAAACTGAAATACTACATATCTTTTTTCTTTGAATGAATTCTTAAAAAGTAGAGTTACAAAGCAAAGTATATGAGTTTTTTTTTTTTTTTTCTCCCAGTTCTAAGAATTCTGTCATTGGAACGTTAACTTGGAAAACATTTTTAACTTAAACTCTATGCTTTGGTAATATCAAACAGTTACTAGAGCATAATGTTTTATATATTTTACAGTTCTCTTTAAAACAGAAACCTTAACTTTGGAACAAAACTAAGGGGCAATACATCCAACATGTTTAAAACATCCGGAAAAATTAAAGTGACTATTCGGAAGTTGATAACTATATTAGTTTTTATTTTTTTTAAAAGCAGACCTAAAAGACAATTAAAATCAAATAATTTTGGAAGAGTAAAAAGGCTGACCCAGCAATGAAATTACACAAACACAAAAACAGAAACTGTTGGAGGAAAGTAGCCTTGACCTGTGACGGGACTGAATTTTTGAATCCGGTCACAGGGCCTCTGCTACACTTCACGTTTCATTTAACCTCATTACGGAAGCATGAATTGCTACAAATTCACCATTTATCAATATGTACCCAGGCTGGCCTCCTTATGAAGAGTTTCTGTAACCACACTGATCCGCTCCCTGTTTATGGTGGAAGGGAATCATTAAGCATGTACAAAACCCAATGTCTGCTTCATGAGATGGAAAACAAAACAAAGTAGCCATCGCACGTGAAAATAAGTCCAAATCATGTCAGGGCTGAAACACACATTAGCACAGAATAACAGAAGCCCAGAAATCAAGAGTCAAGCCTAAAATCCTTGAAGGCTTCGCTACATGTAGTCGCTAAATAAATAAATAAATAAATAAATATAAAAATAAAAATAAAAGAATATTTGGCCCAACCAAGGAGCCAGGTCACTGGCATATGCAAATGTTAAAAAAAAAAAAAAAAAACTTCGATCTTCATGGTTTATTCTTTGGTCATGAATATGTACAAACCTGACAAAACAGACTTTAGTGCTCTCTTGCTGTGTTTTCGCATTTGTGAGATGTGGATTATGCAAAGACATGTTTGGGATACTCTGGGAGATGTAATATTCTCCCTAATGCAACTGTGATTTATTAAAGTAGTAGAGCCTAAGAAACTCTTTCAGATTTCTTAGGGTATGATATAAATATGAAGAATTTAAACACGAACATTCAATGACGACCTCTCTAATCCATGAAGACACGGTTGAATCTTTGTTGGTCTGGAGAAAGCCAAACCTCTTTGCATACCAAATTGTTCCGATCGACAGCATTCAGCCCAGCAGGTACAGTGCTAAATGCACTTGCAAGCATCCACACTTATACTATGAACAGCCTACGTGAACCGATTTGTATGGGGGACACGTTTGTACGTGTGGATAGTCCCTGAGCTGCTCCGTACACACCACTCAGTGTTGATTTAAAGATACCATGAAATTGAAATTGAAGACCTTCCCTCAAAATCAGTACATATTTACAGAAAGTTTCAGATGCAAAATAGTTATCAAATATACCACCATATCTGAGTTCCCTGTGTATTTTAAAATGAACACGTTTAAACATTTTAGGACAGTAAATGTGTAAGTAGAAAGGGATCCAAACTTTTCTTCTTTTCTTTTTCTATTTTATTTTTCCTACAGAAAGGTTGGTGGACATGTTTTTAGAAGTTTATTTCCTAGGGGCTGGCAAGTGACATGGTGGTTAAGGGCACTGGACTCCCACATGGCTGACCACGGTTCAAGTCTCGGACCTGGTGTCTTGCTTTCTCACTTCCTCTCTCTCTCTCTCTCTCTGTCTCTCTCAGATCAAACTGGAAAAAATAATGATAATAATAATAAATAAAGTTAAATAGAGTAATTATTAAAAAAAAAACAAGGACACATTTAAAAAAAAAGAAGTTTATTTCCTAGATTTTAAAAAGGGACGAGATAAGAACAGAACCTTTCCATGCGTATCCTACACCTTCATGCAAACACTTTGGCGTTGAAGTTTACGTATTTAAATGAGAAAGAGAAGGTCTTTAAGAGTATAATAGTCTATTAGAGGGCTGACTTCGGGTTAATCTGGGATTTATATAGTTCAATGCCATATTGGGGACCGATCCAGGAAAAATTAAATAGCATTTAGATGACCATAAACACACAAAAGGTCCTCATTTCACTATACGGAGGCCATGGCTGTAGAAAGCAAGCACCAGTCCCTTTGGGGAGGTATCATGGTTATTGAAATTCACAGAGACTATCTCACAGCATGACTTGCTGGAAAACTATCAACTTGGTGACTTTAATCAACGCTCCTAGAAATCTGAAATACTATATGGCTTTGGGGTCTTACCCCAAAACCCGGATGCAATCAGTCACTTGAAAGAAAAATCTTTTTTTGCTAGGAAGGAGTTGGATGTTTTAGAGAAATAGGAAAATCTTAGAAAGAGCCAATAATTTTTTTTTTTTTTGGGAGAGTTTTTTGCTATAGGGAGCGTGCGCTCGCCAGACAGACAGAGACAGAGAGACAGAAAGCGAGAAATCATCCCCCAGAGGGGATGGCCATGCCGCAATCCCTTCTCTATTCTCCTCTCGGGATCTTGGGCACGCACGCACACACGCCCAACATGAGTTTTAAGCCACCGGGTCCGGGACGCGAACTGCGGTCGACTACATGGGAGTCCAGCAACATAGCCATTACGCTAACTGCTGGTCCCAAAGAGCCAATAATTTAAATGAACTCCTTGAGCTGGGTGGCTACCTCTGTAAGGCCTTGAGACCCCCACCTGCCACATCTATATTTGTTTGTTTGGCTCACATTTACAGGGATGGAGTAACAAGATAGTGATATTCCTAGCACTATAGCAATGGGTAAAGTAGTTTTTGCAGAGACTCTATAAAACTCCTAGTATTCAAGACTAGTCCTTTATTAGGGAAGAAACTTCAGACCTGCCTCTCCTGGCATTATTTTCTAAATTCCACCTCCCAGCAGAGGCGTGGCAACTAAAGCTTCACAGACATTCTCCTGATGGAACATTTCAGCATATTAAACAGCAGCTTACAAATAGTCAATGAGTCCTCTGCTCCCACGCCTGATCAGCAAAAAAAAAAAAAAAAAAAAAAAAAAAAAAACCTGAAAGGAGAGATTTGAGACTGGCAGTTGTCCTCACTAGAGACATTCAACGATGTGTTTTCTGTCTATTCATTCACGGTATTGACATGAGCCATTAACATCTGCAGAACTTGTTTTAGCTGGCAAAAGCTGGGTATCTGGGAATTGATTTGAAAGGTCAATTCATTTCCAAGACGGTTGAATTATATTCAAGATACCTTTCCCTAAAGTGCTAGAAGAAAAATAAAAATGAGAGTTCCAGTCCAGCTTAAACCTGACTTCTTTTGCAACGTGTCAAGCATCTGATCAGTGTTAACTATCTCACGAAGAGGCTTTAAATTCAAAGCCAAGTGAAATTTAGGGCTAATCAACCACAAATCACATAATTCTGGATTTGAAACAGAGCGTGCAAATTTAGTTTTCCTTCGAGTTTAATATATTTTTTTCCCTCATTAGTGCATAAATTCTGCCCATTTCATTGTTGATTGTCAATGAATCTTGATTTAGAAAGTGGAAAGTGGAGTACTCTTACTTCCTTTTATAGAATTCAATTGTTGTAAGCAGATTTATTGCTGGCCGTGGCTTTAAAATATTGGTTTCTTCAGAAGTCTATGTAAATAAACTGTAGAAACTGAAACTCTTTTGAATGTCAATGTCTGACAATGGCCAGACGATGTAATTAGAAAATGAGCTATATGGAGAGGATTGAGAATAAAAATCATTTTAGAAGGGAATCACAATGCAAGAAATAATAAAGTTTTAGATCTCAGCTATTTCGAAAGTACATTTGGTGTCACAACACAGACGCTGCCAGACCAAACGTGGCAGGAAAGGAGAGTAAGTAAGCTTGTGAATGATTTCCTTCGCGTTTCCGAAGGTTTGACTATTTTACCTAACGGGTTGTCCTGTCATGACGGATTTGCAGTGACTGATAAATGAAACTGTACTGCCTGCATCCTTCAAAGCTAAATTTTAATTTTACTAGTCTGACTCACAGTAAGAACTAATCTCGGACAGCATTTTCATAAGGAGATAAACAGTTTTTTTTTCCTTTTTTTGGAGAGGTTTTTGCTATAAGGCACGTGCGCTCGCCAGGAAAACAGAGAGAGATAGAGAGATAGAAAGCAAGAAATCACTCCCCCAGGAGGGATGGCCACGCTGCAATCCCTTCTCCTCCATTCTCCTCTCAGGATCTCGGGCATGAACGCACACGTGCCTGGTGTGAGTTTAAGCCACCGGGTCCGGGACTCGAACTGTGGTCGATTACATTGCTGGTCCCAGGAGATAAACATTTGACAGAGTACAAAAAGCAGCTAAACTACATGCACTGGAGTACCCGCTAACATGCCAAGAGGGTCAATGTGGAATTCACTCCTTTTTTAAAAATCTTTTTGCTAGAGGGGGTATATACTTACAAGAGAGAGACAGGGTAGGGGGTGGGAGTGAGAAAGCACCCCCATGGGGAATGGTCACATCACAGCCCCTTCCCCTCTGTCTCTCCTTCCTTCTGGGATTCTGGGTACACATGCACATGTGACTAGCATTTTTCTCAAACTGCCAGGTCTGGGACTTGAACCCTGTAGCAGGC
Organism: Tupaia tana; assembly: GCA_026018925.1. Lineage (NCBI taxonomy): Eukaryota > Metazoa > Chordata > Mammalia > Scandentia > Tupaiidae > Tupaia > Tupaia tana. Next base: position 11,144,080 of record JAKSZU010000025.1, on the reverse strand, counting down.
CGTGTGGCCTCTGATCGCCTTAAGTACCAGGCCACGGAGCTGGCCTCTACTGATTTTTTGTTTGTTTGTTTCCATTGTGACTCCTCTGGTGTAACTAGGGGGTATAGTCGCTGCACAGGACACGTTTTGGTTGTGCCTTTTCTTTTTAAAGAATTATCTAACTTTATTTATTCATTCATTCAATTTGACCAGAGAGAGAGAGAAAGAAAGAGAGAGAGAGAAAGAAAGTGAGAAAGCAAGCCACCAGGTTTGAGACTTGAACTGTCGTTAGCCATGTGGGAGTGTCCAGCGCCTTAACCACCACGCCACCTGCTGGTCCCCTCGGTCATGCATTTTCTGAGAATCATGTGGAAGTGGGTAAGAGGGCAAAGTGGTGTGGACAAACATCTGTACGGGAGCCTGCAGCAGGTTTATGAGGGTGTGTGGGCTCCTGTCAGGAGAGACCTCTGAGGAGGAGGCAGTCTGCTCTGCAGGGCTACAAGAGGAGATTCCTGACAGCTGGGGGTTAAGTATGACGACTGTAGCTTCTAATGAAGAAATGGACATCCGTTCAAAAATAAAAAATAGCGTCTGGCTCATGCCCTGATTAGCCATGCTGCTTCCTGTTCTCTGTTGCTGTCCTGGCCACTAGGGTGCCCTGGCCACCTGTGACTCTTCAGTACCTGAAGCGTGATGGCTCTAAACTGAGGTGTGTAAGTTGCACACTCAGTTCAGCTTCTGAACTCTTAGTGCAAAGAAAAAAACGTCGAGTATCTCACTAGTGAATTTTAATGGTGATTACGTGTTGAAATAATAATATTTGGAATATAGGAGAGGCCTTTCCAAAGTTCATGGGACGGGACCAGCAGATGGCGTGATGGTTATGTCATTGGACTCTAATGTAGTCAACTGTGGTTTGATTCCCGGACCTGGTGGCTTAAAACTCACTCCGGGCGCGTGTGCGTGCATGCCCAAGATCCTGAGAGGAGAATGGAGGGGAAGGGATTGTGATGTGACTATTGCCCTGGGGGGTGACTTCTTGTTTTCTGTCTCTCTGGAAAGTGCACTTGCCCTATAGCAAAAAAAAAAAAAAAAAAAACTCTGAAAAAAAATTTCATGGGACATGTGTATTAGGAGAAAACCAAACAAAGGTTTAAAAAACATTGCACCAAAAGAAACTCACACTTTAATTCCATTTTCCCACCAACTTTTGGAAGTCTTCTCATATTGATTTAAATAAAATATGCTGGGGGACCAGCAGTTAGCATTAGTAATGGCTATGTCTCTGGACTCCCACGTAGTTGACCACGGTTCGCGTCCCGGACCCGGTGGCTTAAAACTCACGCCGGGGGCGTGTGCGTGCGTGCCCAAGATCCCGAGAGGAGAATGGAGGAGAAGGGATTGCGGTGTGGCCATCCCCCCTAGGGGGTGATTTCTCGCTTTCTGTCTCTCTGACTCTCTCTGTCTGGCGAGCGCACACGCCCTATAGCAAAAACCTCTCCAAAAAAAAAAAAAACATGCTGAAAAATAATCTTGAGCTTTCCCGTTTGCTAATGTGGCTCCCGGGGTCTGAATTTACACCTGTGGCTTGCGTTGTGTTTCTGCTGGTCAGCTCCTGGAGGACAGGAACCGTGTTTGACCAATTTAGAAGTTGCTGGAATAAGCCTGGCGCTTGGCACAAAGTTGGCAACACAAAGATGTTTGTAAGGCAGCCTTTTAGAAGCGTTGTGCTGTCCTGGGTGTCCATTTTTAAAGTGATGGTATAGTTGATACATGAATCCGCTACTATCCAGACACAGGACTGGAATGGTCTGGCAATTTTTAGAAACATTTCTCGTTATCTGAACTCTTGCTACTCGTGACCTCAGTAAGCAAAAGAGATCTGTAGAGCAAGGGACACTTGTACACAACAGGGATCTAAATTTTGAAACATAGTAACGACAAGACAATCCACACCAGCAAAGCTGACTACCCTTCCTGATCTCACCGCTCTGTCTCCCCCAGAATCAGAACTCCTGTCTTCAGTTTTCTATCATGTTCTTATTCTTCTTTTGAAATACTTTTCCACGCACGTATTATTCTTCAACAATATATTGCTTTCTTTGCATGCTTTTGAGTTTTGTAAAAAATGCATTATTTTTCGAAGCCTACTTGACACGGACACGGAAAACACGATTCCATTATGAAGTCTAAGGCAACACTTCTTACCGAAGAAACAACATTTTTTAGCTGAAATTTATAGATGAATTATTCCTAACAGCTGACAAACTTTTGGTGTGAACACATTTAGAAGTTATAACTTGGGTAATGAAGTGGGTGATAAGTATTAATTGAAACCACAAGACAATGTCTTCATAAAGAAAATTTCTTTCGGGCTGGCCCTGTAGTCTATCAGTTAAGGGAATCAGATCCCACAAAGTGGACTGTGGTTCAAATTATGACCTACCAGCTTGAAAAACGTGTTGGATGGGTGTGTGGGGGTGTGTGTGTGTACCCCAGATCCCAACAGGAAGGAGAAATAGAGGAGATGTGTGACCACACCTCACTGGGAGGGTGCTTTTTCCCTACTCCCTCTCTCTAGTAAATGCACACATATCTTCTAGCAAATAAAAAATAACTTTTGTTTTTTTCTGGAGAGGATTTTGCTATAGGGCACGTGTGCTCACCAGAGAGACAGAGAGAGACAGAGAGACAGAAAGCGAGAAATCACTCTCCAGGGAGGATGGCCATGCCTCAATCCCTTCTCCTCCATTCTCCTCTCAGGATCTAGAGCATGCACGGACACACACCCGGTGTGAGTTTAAGCCACCAGGCCCAGGACTCGAACCGCGTTCGACTACACGGGAATCCAGCAACATAGCCATTACCCCAACTGCTGGTCCCCCAAATAAATCCGTTAAATATGTATAGGAGGACAAGGGTTTTAATTTAACCTCTTACCTCAATAATATAGAGGACAATGTTCTTGTAGAAGCAGTACAAGATGCACTTGGAGACTCTGTTGTAGTTCCAGGCACCATGAACCATCAGTAAATTCTTCAAATACTTGAACTGAAATAAAGGTGGGAAAAAAAATGAGTGCATTCCTCCTCCCGGCCTCAGCTGCCCGGAGCGTCTTTGGCGGAAGCGTGGTGTTACCTGTGCTATGGAGTAATCGGAGGAATTGGCAGCCTGTAGGCCTTCATTGCCGCTGATGCCGACCCCCACGTGCGCCGTCTGGATCATGCTCACGTCGTTCGCCCCGTCGCCGATGGCCAGAGTGATGACTTTGACTTGCTTCTTCACCATATCCACAACTTCCGATTTTTGGAGAGGAGAAACCCTTCAATGAGAAGAAACAGTCAGTGACCCCTGTTTTTGGAGGGGAAAAAAGAATTTTGAAATGCCATCATCTTGAAAGATGAAAAGATGCCAAAGAGCCAAGTGAAGAGTTCTTGGAGGAACCATTATGAAAAAGTCTCTGGTTTATAAATACTTAATTCTCTGTTAGCCTGGTTGCCACAATAAGGGCAATTAAAAACAAAAAGGGGGACCAGCAAATGGCATAAAGCTTATGTTGCTGGATTCTCACGCAGTCACCTGCAGTTTGAGTGTTGGACCCGGTGACTTAAACTCATGCCAGGCACATGTGTGTGTGTGCACAAAATCCTGAGTGGAGAATGGAGGAGAAGGGATTGTGGCATGGCCATTCCCCCTGGGGAGTGATTTCTCCTTTTCTGTCTCTGTCTCTCTCTCTCTCTTTCTGTCTTTGGAGAGTACACATGCCCCTTAGCAAACAACAATAACAACAAGAACAAAACTCTATAAAAGAAAAGAAAAGAAAAGAAAAGAAAAGAAAAGAAAAGAAAAGAAAGAAAAGAAAAGAAGCTTAACATGGAAACCTCTAAATAAGTTTAGAAGATATACAGCCTTGTTAAGAGTACTAGGTTTCCTGGATATCTGCATCAATTTGCTAAAGAAATTAAGTTTGAGGGTGAGCAGGTGGCGTGGTGGTTTAGGGTGCTGAACTCCCATGTGGCCGACCATGGTTTGAGTCCTGGCCAGGCAGCTTCAGCTTGCTTTCTCACTTTCCCTCATTTTCTTTCCTTCTCTCTCTCTCTCTCTCTCTCTCTCTCTCTCTCTGTGTGTGTGTGTGTGTGTGTGTGTGTCCCTCTCTGGTCATATTAAAATAAACAAATAAATAAAGTTAAATAAAATAATTTTTTTTTAAAAAAAGAAATAATGTTTGAGTACAGAAATTCTATTTCTTTCTTTATTTTTTCATTTGTTCAGTTTTTTTTACTTAATTTTTATTATTACTCATACATTCAATCGCGATACATCATTTAGATTGTGAAGAGACTTTACCCAGCATGGTTTACACCTCAGTCCAGTCCAGTTGAGACTATTATACACATCCTCGTCAGCAGATAATAGACCTTGTTTTTGTCCCACAAGTGTCTTACCTCTCCATTCTAACATGTTTCCCATTCTTTATTTCTGAATTAAAAAGCTCGTAAAGACTGTTGAATGGTAGTTCAAATATTTACAAATCCTACATAGTACCTGGAAAGGAAAAGCTTTGAGCTTCTGCAAGCTGCTCTTAGGTGCTATCTACTCAAAACAACTGAAAATGTGACTTACATGAGCTATTGGGAACCTGCTAACTGTGTGACCTGTCCTCAGACCCCACGGCGAAACTCTCTCCAAGCAATTACCAAGACCCTGATCACAGATCCTGTGCTTTGATTTCTCACAAAGACCCCGACCAATGGTCAAGTAGAATTCAAGCATTATTTATTTATTTATTTTTTGCTATAGGGCGCGTGCGCTCGCCAGAAAGACAGAGAGAGAGACAAGAGATAGAAACCGAGAAATCACCCCCCAGGGGGGATGGCCACACCGTAATCCTTTCTCCTCCATTCTCCTCTCGGGATCTCGGGCACGCACGCACACGCGCCCGGTGTGAGTTTAAGCCACCAGGTCTGGGACTCAAACCGTGGTCGACTACATGAGAGTCCAGCGACATAGCGACTATGCCAACTGCTGGTCTCTCTTCTATAACGTGAATCAGAACAGAAGACACCAGCATTGACACTTAAATTATATTTGGTATTAAACGTGGAGTCACTTTTCATAGTCTTTTAAAAGTCATTAAACAATGAGAGAAGGTCTAAAGACAAAATGCATTCTCATAATTATCAGAGTACATTGTCTACACTGTACTGGGGATTACAGAGAAGCACTAACACAAGACCTGGCCCAGCGAATTCTGAAGACAGTTGTTCAACGAGAATGGGTAACTACTGGGTCATTGGGAAAATCCCGACTCGTTTTTACATAGAAAAATACGTCGTGACTTTTCCGATGATACGATGACATACACAACGCTGGTGGAGAAACCCACCTCAGAGCTACCTGCTTTGTCATGGTTAAGCGAGATAGGTGTGTAATAAGTATCTGCTGAAACATCTGGGAAATTATTCTATTTATTTATTTATCTTTTGGTATAGGGTGCATGTGCTCACCAGAAAGACAGAGAGATACAGAGAGACAGAAAGCGAGAAATCACCCCCCAGGGGGATAGCCACGCCGCAATTCCTTCTCCTCCATTCTCTCTCGGGATCTTGGTCACGCACGTACACGCGCCCGACGTGAGTTTAAGTCACTGGGTCTAGGAACGTGGGAGTTCAGCGACATAGCCATTATGCTAACTGCTGGTCCCTATTTGTACAATCTTCATGCATCTAGAACAGCCTCAATTCTTCCCAGTGTCTATCAAAAGCCACAGAACTGCGGCTGAGAGTAACTAAAACGAAGCTTTATAAATACAATAGGGATCCAATATAAATCAGAAACAGCATGAAAGTACTGCTTTTTTCCCCAGCTACATATTGATAGTATTTTATTTATTTATTTATTTTACCACTTGTGTGTCTGCATCAGGATTTAAATGATTCACAGTTCTCCTCTTTTCTAGTTCTGCTTTTTCTTCTTTGGGAGAAATCAGAGACTCTATGGGAAAAGACTATATCCTCGGCGAGCCCCGCAAAGTCGGTTTCCCTTCCTGGTGGCTCCACAAACAGAGGGTGGTCGACTGCCGCACAGGCGGGACGGTACCGCGAGCGGGCGCACGGGGGCGCTGTTTGGGTATTCTGCTGGCTGCGGTTCCTACACGTGTTCTTCAGTATTTTTTCTCACTGCTCCGTGAACATGAGACCAGAGAGCTGGAAATGATGACTATAAGTGGACTATCTTTTTTTCTTTAGTTTTTGCTGTAGTACACTTGTATTTGACCAGAGAAAGATAGAGACAGAAAGAGAGAGAGAGAGGAAGTGGTAAAGCAACCCCCCCAGAGGTGATGGCCACACCACAATCCCTGCTCCTCCATTCTCCTCTTGGGATTGGGATTTTGGTCATGCATGCACACGTGTCTGGCGTGTTCCTCAAGCTGCTGGGCTCAGGACTCGAACTGCAGAGTTGGCCATGTGGGATCCAGCCACCGTAACCTCCATACCATCTGCTGGCCCCAGTGGTTCATCGCAACTGGACCCTGTTTGTAGTCATTTAGTGGCATCAGTTAATGAATCGTCTTTTCAACAGAATGTGGACAAACGTTATACATATATTATATATTATACATATATTAGACATACATATAAATATTCAGACCTATAATAAAGAATCATTGAAGGGAGTTTTCACGGAGAGCCCAAAGTAGTATAATAATATATCCTACGGGAATACATTCTGGGGCTAATAACCTACGAAAATTCTCATATATACACAAAACTATATTGAAAATACATGATCACTTCAAAGACCTATATGGTGAACTTAAAAATTACTATAAAGCTGCCTTTAGAAGGTGACTCTAGAAAAATGTTTAAGAAGAACGTGGAAGAATACGGTATTTCTTAATTTCCCTGAAGTATGTGGCAAGTGACCAAGGCCTGGGTACTTGCTGAGCCTGAGGTCTGGTCCTGCTGGTATTTAGAGGGTAGGGTCATCACTGGGGGACCTGCTGTTCATCCTCTGCAACAAACTTCTTTAGAGTTCTCCTAAGAATAGCACTCTGTTGCCACTGAGTCATAGTCCGTGGACTCATAAACGAACTACAAATAGACAGAAAAATCCTACTTATGAGCTATTCCTTGCATCTTTTTGAACTAAAATTTGTTAGGGTCATGTATACAATTTAATTTTTTAAAAGAATTATTAAATGAATCAATTTTTCAATTTTAATTTGACCAGAGAGGGACAGCATGAGAGCAAGTGAGAAAAACGGAAAATGAGAAAGCAAGCTGCCAGGTCCAGGACTCGAACCGTGGTCAGCCATGTGCAAGCTCAGTGCCCTTAACTGTCACGCTACCTGCTGGCCCCATTTATAAAATTTTAAATTGAGAAGAAATTAAAATACAACAAAAAGAAAAACTGTTTTGTGTACCAAAATTACACATAGAAAACTCCCCATAAATTTATTACTGGAATAAAACAGAAGCTTATTTGGCAAACCCTAAAAATGGCATTTAGCATATGGTACATAATGAAACACTCAACCAGGGAAAGAGCACTGTGTTATCCAAAGGACTGATGGGTGAAAGCTCTCCTCGCTTCCCAAACCAACATCTGTCGATAGACGGCATGGTCACAGGTGTCAGAGAGCCCTAGTGATGGAGGGGCTGAATCTACAGAACTAAAATACAGACAGCCTTTCCACAGGACCAAACACGGAAAACACATGTGACCTATAGCAACTTTGAAAAAGATTTCCTGTCTCGATGCACTTTAAGTGCGAAATTTCTCTTTCATGGAACGTATGTGGTCATTGGTAAACTGCTACTGCCTTCAGTGTCAAAGGTTCAGATAATATTTGAGCGAGAGACTGTTCACATTGATCATGTGTACCTGAATGTGCATGTACGCATGTGCACATGGATAGCCCAAGCCACTAATCGGAAATAGACCTTATAAAAGGCACTACAACGAAAACTCCTCCTAGCAGACATTTTTATTACAGCGTTTGCATTGAGAACACGTTTATTCACCACAGTGCTGTTCGTTTTAAGAAAATAACTAGGTACACTAAACCTAGCACTGTACTCAGCACATAGCCGATGTAAAAGTGGTAACGGGACTGTATCAATAGAAAGGTTGTAAGAAAGAGAAATGCATCTCATCATCCCATGGTACTAACATTTCTGCTTAGATGGATGCTTAACTGCTGTTGGGACGTGAAATCTCTCCTCTGCTCTGTACCTAGAGTATAAGAAACTATGCAAAGGTTATTGGATTGTCTGGGCTTTCTCCCATGGGAAAGACAGTTAAAAAATGTATTAAGTTGGGAACCAGCAGTTAGCGTAATGGCTATGTCGCTGGACTCCCACGTAGTCGACCGCGGTTCGCGTCTCGGACCCGGTGGCTTACAACTCACGCCGGGCGCGTGTGCGTGCGTGCCCAAGATCCCGAGAGGAGAATGGAGGAGAAGGGATTGCGGCGTGACCATCCCCCCTGGGGGGTGATTTCTCGCTTTCTGTCTCTATGTCTCTCTCTGTCTGGCGAGCGCACGCGCCCTATAGTGAAAAAAAAAAAAAAAATGTATTAAGTGGTGGCAGGGGGTGGGGGGGGGGTGAGACCAGCAGATGGCATAATGGTTACATCACTGGACTCTCATATAGTTGACTGTGGTTCGAGTCCTGGACCCTGGAGGCTTAAAACTCACACCAGACACATGTGTGTGTGCCCAAAATCCCAAGAGGGGAATGGAGGAGAAGGGACTGTGGCATGGCCAACCTCCCCCACACTCCCCAGGGAGGTGATTTCTCACTTTCTGTCCCTCTGTCTTTGTCTCTCTGGTGAGCACATGTGACCTATAGCAAAAATCTAAAATAATGAAACAAAAAATTAGGTGGAGAAGAAAATATCTACTGCTTCAAAGGACATTCAGAATGGATGAGACTCAGATGACACGGAGCCTCCACGTCATGAGAAGAAAGTTTTATTGTCCTGCAAGCTCTAAGCAATAGATGTTAAAAACTTTTGAGACAAGGAAGAGCATGGTAGGAAGCGGTGTTGAAAATGTCCACTTGGCTTGCTCAAAAGATGTGCTCCATTTATGTCCATACCAGGCCTAAAAATGTTCGCGAAAAACGCATATTATGGGAACCAGCAGTTAGCGTAATGGCTATGTCGCTGGACTCCCACGTAGTCGACCGCGGTTCATGTCCCGGACCTGGTGGCTTAAAACTCACGCCGGGCGCGTGTGCGTGCGTGCCCAAGATCCCGAGAGGAGAATGGAGGAGAAGGGATTGCGGCGTGACCATCCCCCCCGGGGGGTGATTTCTCACTTTCTGTCTCTCTGTCTCTCTCTGTCTGTCTGGCGAGCGCACGCGCCCTATAGCGAAAATCTCTCAAAAAAAAAAAAAAAAAACCAAACCAAAACAAAACGCATATTATGAAGAAGCTATACATGCATCTCAAGATATTTTTATTTACCTTTGATCATTGTACCTTCTTACGGCTTGCAACATGGTTTTTCCCAACGCGCATGCTACCCCCTCATGTACACGGTGTCTAGAGCTGCTTTATGTAAGCACGGCGGGAGTAGCTGAGACAGAGGAGGCTCTCTAACGTAAATTAATATCTGGCCCTTTCTGTCCAACGTAAATTAATATCTGGCCCTTTACAGAAATGTTTGCCAACCTGTGCTCTACAAAATACTCCCTTCCACTTTCAAAATGTCACCTGGAACCATCTCCTTCATGCCTCAACCTAATATTTTATTTTATTATTATTATTTTAAACATTCAATCACTATACATCATTTAGCTTATAAAGAGAATTTACTCAAAATGACATACACCTCACACCAGTCCAGTTGAGAATACTGTACGTGTTATCATTGACAGGTAATAAACCATTCTGTGGCCCACCAATGTCATACCTCTATTTTCTTCTCCCTGATTTCCTTCCCTGTACTCTTCCCCTCTCCCACCCTCCTTCCACACTGTCTCCAGTGTCTATAACTGTTTCCACTGCTTTTATATCCTCCAATCTTTCAGTCTCTACCATAGAGTACAGTCGGTATATATTAAGTGGAGATGTACAACATCTCTCCTTCATGGCCTATTTGCTTCACTCAGCAATAAATCTTCCATATTTGACCACTTTCTATCAAATGCCAGGGTCTTGTTTTTTTATGGCTAAATAGTATTCCATAGAGTATATGTGCCACAATTTTCATTGCATTCATCTGTTCGTGAACATTTGGGTTGGTTCTATGTCTTAGCAATTGTCTATAATGCCACAATAAACATTGGTATGCAAGCACTTTACTGACTGAGCATTCTCTTGTCTTTGGGTAGATACCCACGAGTGGAATTGCTGGATCATATGGTAGTTCTATTTGTAGGCTTTTGAAAAACCTCCATATTGTTCTCCACAGTGGCTGGACCAATTTACATTCTCACCAACAGTGTAGGAAAGCTTCCCTTGCAGCACAACCCCGCCAACACATACCATTTTTTGCATTTTTAATTCTCACCATTCTGACGGGGTTAGGCGGTATCTCACTGTGGTTTTAATCTGCATCTCCCTTATGAGGAAGAATGTCTCAACCTAATATTGAAAGACCTCTCACACATCTATTTTTCTGTTCCCTCGCTGACACGGATTTTATTTTTCAACACTATCTTCTTTTCCCTAGGATGCTGTCTCCTTTCTCTTTGCTTTAAGTCCTGCTTTGCTACCTGATCTTGACTCTTTGGACTCTAGCATGGCATGGATTAAGACTCCAGACTTTTTAAACTTTCCCTAAGTGGGGATGGCTCCAATAGGTTTATTGAAAGAAAGAAAGAAAGAAAGAAAGAAAGAAAGAAAGAAAGAAAGAAAGAACGAACACTGGAAACCACTATGAGTTCATGGAGAACCAGTTACATCATATCAAGTTTGCCTTTTTTCCTGTCAGTAGGTTGACAGAACAGAGTAAAGCCACAGGTACTACATATCATGTCCTAGCAAAGTGCATTTGGAGGAGGACTATAAGCAATCTCTATATATTTGACTGAGCAAATATTAGAGTGTCAATTTATTGATTTATATAAAATTTTAGTTCTTTTATACATTTAAGTATAGTAAGCTACACTTAAAATAGTCTATCTCTGTGTTTACAATGTGCTGAACAGAAAGGAATCCTTAATGATCTGAACTGTGGAAGAAATACATGCTTATTCAAAGTTAATAAGATACAGAACAGAAACAATAATAAAGTGAATAGTATAATTGAAGAGGACTGGTGACAGAAATCAAGACAGCAGTTGCTCTTGGAAGGTTGATGATTCCCCCCTTGAGTGGCTGTCCAAATCTTGGCCATGTTTAGGTGCATGATGCAGGAGTGTGTGCACTTTGTGAAAATTCACTGAGTTGTGTATTTATACTGGACAAACTCACCAGTACGTGTTAAATCTATTTTACCGGAATTATGTAGTTCTGATCGGGGGGTATGTGTGTGTGTGCATGTCAGTGTGTGTGCGCACTGGTGATGGGGGAGATGGAGATGGTGGTTTGATAAAGGAGTCACACCTAGAGCTATAAAATATCGACTCACAGTGGGATTCCGCCACATTCAGCTTTCTCAAGCTGTCTCGTTCCATTTTCTGCTGCTCTCACAGAATACCTGAGACTGGGTAATTTATAATGAACAGAGACTGGGTAATTTATAATGAATGGAAAGACTGGGTAATTAATAATGAACAGAACGACTGGGTAATTGATAACAAACAGAGACTTATTTGGTTTGGTTCTGGGGCTGAACCATGAGCAGGGCCCTGGAATCTGGTGAGGTCTTTCTTGTTGCAGTCATCCCAGGGTAGAAGGCAGAAGGGCAAGAAAGCGTGTGACATAGAACAAGCGCAAGAAGGTCAAACTCGCTTTCATAATAAGACCACTCTTGATAACAAATGCACTACCACACAACTGCGTTAATCCCTTTCATGAAGAAGAACCCTTAAGACCTAATCACCTATGACAGGACCCATATGTCAACACTGTGGCATTGGGGATAAGGTTTCCAACACAGTTAAACCACCTATATTTTTATATATTTGACTGTCAAATACGAACTGCCCTGGGACATCACCATTGGCTAACAGGCTGCAATCTGGCCTAGTGATTCCTCTAACATTACTCGGTAGTGGTAGAACCACCATGAGACGGGCAAGGCCGAGCGAATGATTATTACTGTAAAGGAAAATATAGGCATTTTATGAAGCTATAAAAGTCAGTGTGTCCTCTTCCAGCCATACATGTAGGAAAGAAATATTCTCTGAACGTGTCCAACATTTATTCAGAGTTTCTTGGAAGAAGTATAGGGTTGACATTCATTAATAGTTTGTAAGTCTTTTCGAAGCCAAACATCTGCTTGGCATCCAATGGTGTGTGCAATGTTTTCTCCTTAAAGGAATGTCTGTTGAGCATTTATTAGCTTCATTTGTGCTTTATGACAACCTTTTAAGTAGAACATTTATTTAGAGAAATCCTGAAAGCTAAACACAATCCCAAAAGATTCAAGGAGGAGAGTTGTCTTGACCATGTATTGAACACACTTAGCTATGATAGAAAAGACTCAGTGTCCCCTGAGATTTCTCGGAGGGCCCCTGGATTGTGGTAAGGTGAAAGGCCCTGCCTGGAATGCCATTCCCAGGCGACAACAGTCACTAAGTTCAAGTGCTTTTTATACACTGTGGGGGAAGTACCCTAAAAGGGGACTCCACTTTGATTAGAGATGTTGCATGTGGGGAAAACTGCTTACTTCAATTTAACTTCTACTTCTCAGAAGACATGAGTACATAATTATGTAGAAGAACAGCGATTACCACACAGTCTAAAAGCTGGAGGCTCAAAGCCAATTTTCAACCAACTGTCACAAAGCATAAGTTTTAAAATATGTCTAAACCCAACTGACAACTACAGAAAAAATGGAAAATTCTTTGAGAGGCTGGGTTATGGGAACTGATGAAGACCTCAGAAACCACACACTATTTCACACACAGCAATACTTCACTGTAACATCCCCACTCTCTTTCGGAGGAAAGATTAAGAGGTGGAACAGATGCTTCCCCACATCGAGCTGATCCAAGTAGTAGGAAGACGGTTCCCAGCACAGAGTGGCCAGCAGAAGTAGGGTTCATCCAAGACTGAAAGGGCCAGAAGAGGTCCTCCGGCCCAGAAGCATCCAAAGTGGGATGAGATAACCCAAGACTCTGTATGTGTCCCTGAGGTTCCCACCTTCCTGCGTCAGAGTCACGCCACTGCTACTTGCCTGACACATCCGGGTTCCCTGAGGACTGGACTCACCGCTATATTCCAGTATCTTTTTTATTTTTTTTTTTTTTTTGAGTTTGCTTATTTAATAGAGAAGCTCCACTGACAGCCAGGTGGACAATGGCTCATGCCATCAGCAAATACACACACATATCTGGTTTTATATGCCAAGAACAAAGCATGCATAAATCATGTCAAGACATACACTGTTTAATGGTTTTGATACAAGATCAACTTTTCAAATAATAGCATCACAAGGTATGTCCGGATTAGTGTCTGGGGTCTACTACCTCTAGTCTGGCAATGTTTGCCATGGGAAAGGAACGAGACATACGTCAGGAACATCCCTGGCTATGAGCCGCTTCCATGAGATAAGGGAACGGTTGTGAGGGGATCATGATGTCCAGCTGAATCTGCACCCAGATCTCAGAGGAGTAAGATGAAGAGGAGGGGAAGGAGAGCTCAGTGTATGGAGTGTACCATCAGACTTAAATGCTACATTTAAATTAAATGGTATTCCAGTATCTTCAGCCTGTAGGTCATACAGCCAAGGCCAGAGAGCTGTCACTAGGTCCTTCAAAGTGCTAGAGAGGTAGACTAGAATAAGCATTTCCTGAATATCCAGCTAAAATGCCACTAGGCCACTTCTACCATAAAGCACTGGTCAGAAAGAGGGGTAAAAAGAAAATTCTAGAAACTAGAAATGAAAAATTTTTGAAAATCATATGCATGATTAAGTCACTATGCAGTATATTCTGAATGGGAAATCACATTTTGTATGCTGTGATGATGCTTAGGGAAAGAATGTAAATTAAGGTAGAAAAAAAAAGTTTCAGAAAAAAGAATAGCTATTCGATGACCACAGTAAGATATATAGACCCCGCTAGGTGCTACTTTATAGGATGCCTAAAGTCAGACTTGTGTTCATGGAAATGTATATATCAGCTGTGTTTGCTATGAAAATATTTAGATTAATTAAGATCTTTAGTAATTCAATAAAATGTGGGGGAAAAACAGTATAGAAAGCAAACATAGATACCAGAGACAGTGTGGGAAGAGAGTGGGAGATGGCAGAGAGTAAGAGATAGGGAATCAAGGATGGGGGGAAAAAAAGCAAAACATACAGGAAACAAGAAATGGAAAATTATTTGTTGACAATAACATGTATGTTGACGTGCTTGATTGAGACAATATACAGTGTACTCTGGACGGAAAATCTCATTTTATATGCTGTAATGATGTACAGTGAATGAAAGTAAATAAAAAAAATATTAAAAAAAAAAGCACTGGTCAGTGAATTCAGAAATTGCCCAGCCAGCAGAGTGGCCTCCAGGGTGGCTATTCATTTCAGCTGTGCCCACCAACCTCGAAGGGTCTTAGAACAAGCTCTCCCCACCGCCCCTGACCTTTCCATGGTGTTTCTGGGAGTCTGTGGAATCCTTAAAATGGTGCAGGTCATGTGACTGTGTGCGTGTGTGTTTCTTCTGGAAGGGATAGTTCACAGCTTTCATTTGTTCTTTGAAAATATTTGTGATCGGGACCAGCAGATGGCGTAATGGCTGTATGGCTTGAGTCCCATGTAGTTGACCAAAGTCCGAGTCCTGGATCCAGTAACTTAAAACACATGTTGGGCATGTGTGCGTGTGTGCCCAGGATCCCGAGAGGAGAATGGAGAAGGGACTGCGGCATGACCATCCCCCCGGGGGGTGATTTCTTGCTTTCTGTCTCTCTGGTGAGTACACATGCCCTATAGCAAAAGAAAAATCTCTCACTAAAAAAGAAAAAATACTGTGATCACACCAGATGTTAAAGAGTCAGTGAGCTCGGGGCCAACAGGTGGCATGGTGGTTAAAGTGCTGGACTCCCACATGGCTGACCACAGTTTGAATCCTGGATCTGGTGGCTCAGTTTTTCACTTTCTCTCTCTCTGTCTCTCTGGTGAGCACATGTACCCTGTAGCAAATTAATACATAATTAAATATTTCTTAAAAACAAACAAACAAACAAAAAACTCAGTAGACTTGACCAGAAAAATAGAAGGCAAGAAAGACCCCAAAAAGAGAGTTTATGTTTATAAACCGGATAGCTTATCAAAAACTACCTTAAAATAAGGGACCAGCAGTTAGCATAATGGCTATGTTGCTGGACTCCCATGTAGTCGACCGTGGTTTGAGTCCTAGACCTGGTGGCTTAAACTCACGCTGGGCACGTGTGCGTGCGTGCCCAAGGTCCCGAGAGGAGAATGTAGGAGAAGGGATTACGGTGTGGCCATCCCCCCCGGGGGGTGATTTCTCGCTTTCTGTCTCTCTGTCGCTCTGTCTTTCTGGCAAGTGCATGCGCCCAATAGCAAAAAAACCTCTCCAAAAGAGAAAGAAAGAAAGAAACAAAGAAAGAAAGATAGAAACAAAGAAAGGAAAAAAACTACCTTAAAATAAGATGCATGTTTCCTCTTAAATGACTTAGGTTTTGCAGGTAAATGGTTAAAAACAAAAGCTGCATAGGATCGCTGAGAAATACAGTGCCTGTTAAACCAACAACAACATAGTTCATTCTACATCTTGGGCTTTCCAGACTTAAAAAAATATTTGAGGTATGATATGCAACCTAGACTCTGTAAACCAATACCAGCCCTCCAAGGCCCTGAATGATTTGGGGGTGGGGGACATCGGCGTGTCTGACCATCCCCTTCAGAGGACTGTGGCTAGACACATAATGACTGCGGGCTGAGAGCAACTGTTTCTCTGGGTCCCGCAGCACACTTGTGGGAGAACGCTCATCTTTCTAACTGTGTCAGTTAAGCAAGCACTAAAGATTCCTGTCTGCTCTTTTTGCTGATAAGCTCAGGGAAGAGAGCTCTCACAGCCCTGAAGATGGGACTGACATCCTCATGATCCCCTAGGGATGGCTTCCCCCACCTCCACCCTGTCTATGGCTGCTGAAGAGATGGCAGAGCGATTGGATTCTGCGTTGTCTTGGTGTGTGACTGACAAGCAGCAGATCGGAAAGCAGCTTAAACTGGAGGGACACCCCCCAAGCTAGCATGAACACACACGAACCTGGGAGACAGTACTGCCCTGTGTGGTTTTTTTTTGAGAGGTATTCGCTATAGGGCACATGCGCTCGCCAGACAGACAGAGAGAGACTTAGAGACAGAAAGCGAGAAATCACCCCCCAGGGGGGATGGTCACGCCGCAATCCCTTCTCCTCCATTCTCCTCTCGGGATCTTGGGCACGCACGCACATGCGCCCGGCGTGAGTTTTAAGCCACCGGGTCCGGGATGCGAACTGTGGTCGACTACGTGGGAGTCCAGCGACATAGCCATTACGCTAACTGCTGGTTCCCAATACTGTACTGTGTTTTGAAATCATATTCCCTATTTATCTGGACTGCCCATCTTATCATGGAGTGAAATAGAGTATCTCCTGAGGCCGGGAGATGGTGTTCATCTGAAACAGGAGTGACGCTTGGGTTTGAATGCAGAGAATGACACTCAGAAAGGCCCGCCTATTCCTCTCCGGCGACAGAAGCGGAAACATGGTGATCACATTTCGAGGACAGAAAGGGAAATGACTGGAAGATGGCCCGTGCCGATAGATTAAATGCCGAGTGGCATGAGGCCAAGAAGGTGCACAGACCTAAGCCCAGCAGTGGCAGCGTGATGTCATTATGAGCTTAGACCGATTCTCAGAGCCAGGCCGGAAGCCGAACCACAGATCTTATGGGAAAAGAGAGTAGGAAGGTAATTAGAAAGAAAGGGGGAAAAAAAAAAAAAAGCTGAAGAAAGATATTTTACTAAAAAAAAAAGACTCCTAAAACTCTGTCTGCATAGGGACTTTCTTGGCCCTCAAACATGCATAAAACAGAAGGGAGGGCGGGAGGGCCACACACGTCTTCACAAGCTCCGTTTCAGAGCTGGGCTGCACGTGCACAGCCGAGTGTGGCTCCCTCCCTGGGAGCCCGGGCCTGGGGGAGCCCTGAAGTCCACGTGACATGTGAGCCTCCAGAACTAGGGTCCTGGGAGGGCATTTCACAAGCACAGAACATACTTCTTCTCCCCTGACGCTGCTTTCTAGTTTCCCTCTCCCTCTGCTATTGTTTAATGTGTGGTTCAATGTTCTGAAGGAGGGTGGGAGCTGCTTTGTGAAGCAACACGCTAAGAATGAGGCTCAGCTGCAAGGACTGCGTTGCGCAAGTGGGCCTCCCACGTCTTTCCAACGAAACCGATTCCACTTAGCCCAGAAAGAGGAGCCAGGAAGGACGGCAGGTGGCTCGGTGACCCCTCTGCAGCACTGGGTGGCACACAGTGGGTACAGAGCAGAAGCTGACACAAGCAGCTGGTTCCCTGTCTCTCAACAGGCCAGCAGCCCTCACGCTTACGTGCCGTTCACCAACCTTTTGCTGATTCTTGCTGTCCTCTCAGTGCAAGTGATTAAAAGGCCAAAGCTGGCCCCTAACTATCCCGGGGGGTAGAGTGTCAAGGCAGACCATCAATAAGCCTTTGTCAAGATATTAGCAAGGAACCAAGAAAAGTCACGGAAAAACACATTTTTAAAAGCAGAAAGAGGGACCAGCAGTTGGCGTAATGGCTATGTGGCTGGACTCCCATGTAGTCGACCGTGGTTCGAATCCCAGACCCAGTGGCTTAAACTCACGCCGGGCACATGTGCATGTGTGCCCAAGATCCTGAGAGGAGAATGGAAGAGAAGGGATTGCGGTGTGGCCATCCTCCCTCGGGGTTGATTTCTTGCTTTCTGTCTCTCTGTCTTTCTGGTGAGCACACATGCCCTATAGCGAACACCTCTCCAAAAAAAAAAAAAAAAAAAAGGCAGGAAGATACCGAAGTACAAATCAGTGTCAACATTTCCAGCTCTTTCTTCATGATCAGGCAAAAGAACCTGATTATGACTAATATTAAACATCTGTACACTATATTGTCCAAGAGCTTTACCGTGATATTACTTAATAATATATGCTACAGAGAGGAAAAAGAAACTGTACGACTAAAATGATTAGATTCCTGGGAGTAACTAGCCATTCTTAATTCTATGAGTATGATAAAATTTTAGAGGATGAAGTGATGCTTATAAAACATATTTATTGAGTATGGCTTAAATTATATTTCGGAACATATATTTCAATTGAAACTTGGAACATGGCTTTTACGTTCTGAGACAGTATCATACACACGCTATTTAAGTGAATAAACCCAGACCAAGAAAGGACAAAAAGCTTTCAGAAGCACAACATTCTTTTATTAGGAAGTACACACACGCACACACACTTTTTTGTGTGTGTGTTAGAGGACACGTGTGCTTGCCAGAGAGAGATGAACAGAGATGGGGGAAGGAGTGAAAGCACCCCTCTACGAGGAACGGGCATGCCGCAATCCCTTCACTTCCACTTCTCCACCCTTTGGGGATTTTGGGCACACACATACATGTGTCTGGCATGATTCTTAAGCCACTGGATTTGGGTCTCAAATCATGCAGTTGGCCATGTAGGATCTTGGTGTCTTAACCATGGCCATGGAGCTGGGCCGGGAAACAAACAAACAAATAAATTGTGTGTGTGTGTGTGTGTGTGTGTGTATGCATTTTTGCATAGAAAAATGTGTCAAGACTTTTCCGACAACTCAATATTTTTTAAAGAATTATTTATTTATTTACCTTTATTTATTATTATTCCTATTAGTTTGTTACAGGGCACACGTGCTCAGCAGAGAGAAACAGAGAGAGTGAGAATGAGAGAGAGAGAGAAAGCTGCAAGGTCCAGGCCTTGAATCATGGCTGGCCATGTGAGAGTCCAGTATCTTAACCACCATGCTACCTGCCGGTCCCAAGAATTAAATTTTTAAAGAAAACAATGAAAGGAAACAGAACAGTTTTAACGATCATGATAAAACTCCATGTTCTGAGACATTCTTCAGAAGCTCACTAACATTTTATCTCCCAGGAAGAGAAAGAAATTTAAGAAAACTGCTACTCTGGACCTCGTCTGACCAGCTGGTATGATTCAGTAAGAAGATAACAGAGGAAATCCTAAGGTTTCATGTGATCAGAAGGGCGGAGACGGGCACTGTCATGAACATACTTTAGGTCTCAGGAAGACATAATTTAAACAATTTAGACAAAGATGGGGAAGATCCCCTGAGAAGAAACTTGGGAAGTGCTGGAGCTAAGCATTTACAAAAAATGCAGTTCAATGAATTGCTTCTTGATAACTCAAACCAGATTTAATTTAGGATACAGACAATATTATATATTCCAAGGCAGGAGATGGTACAGTCAGAAACATGGCCCAGCGATTCAGAAAATGATTCGGTTTGCACCTCCTATCATTCCACCCCCCACTCACCAGTAAGTCCTAGCAGTAGGATCAAAGATTTTGTTTTTAATGCCAAAGGATGTATTAGTGCATAAACAGAGAGAGAAAAAGAGAGAGAGAGAGAGCGTATTCCATAATGGGGCCCAGTCACACTGCAATCCCCCTTCCTCCAACTTTCCATCTCTTCAGGATTCTGTGTACGTGCAGACAGATCCAGACAGTGGGTCTGGGATTCAAAGCCTGGTTGTCTAAGTAGGATACCGCCCTGGGATCAAAGATTAAATTGTAGACAACAGAACCCTTACAGAAATAACCCCAGATGGAGATGCAGATTAATTTGATCGATTTTAAACACACCTGAAGACAAGAAACCTATTGATGTCAATTTGGAACAACACTTTCTAATGATCCTTAAGACTCACTTTCAAAAACCATTGCTAACAAATTCTATGCCCGTTTGCAAGCCTTGAGTTTGAGTGAATGAATAAATAAGTAATAAATGGTTATATCGCTGGAATCCCATGTAGTCAACTGTGGTTCGAGTCTTGGACCCGGTGGCTTAAACTCACACTGGGCGCTTGTACTTGCGTGCCCAAGATCCCGAGAAGAAAATGGAGGAGAAGGGATTGTGGCATGGCCATCCCCCCCAGGGGGTGATTTCTCACTTTCTGTCTCTCTGTCTCTTTCTGGCGAGTGCACGTGCCCTATAACAAAAAAACACTCTCAAAAAAAAAAAAAAAAAAAAAAGTAACCAAACACTTACATGTTCTGGATAGAATAATTTCACAGAATTTTATAAATCAAGAGCTTGGGTCAAGTCATGCATTATAGAAATCTGACAAAGTTCCGGAGAACTTACCTGCAACAAATGACGGCTTTGCACGACAAAGCTAAGTCGAGGAAATACTGTCGTACTCCAAAGGTTAAGGCATATTTGAGGGTTTTCCCATCAATTATAAGAGCGAAATCATTCTCTTTCTGAAGAGCGTCACCAAGAGTAGTACAGTGATGACTGAGAGTTTCCCTTGTCCCCTGGAAAAATAAGCAAACACAGAGATCAGCAACATGGACTCCCTTTTGTTCTCTGACGCAATGACGATGTTTGGCGAATGCATTTAGTGATGTTTAGTCCTTTCTTTTTTTAAATTTAATTTTATTTATTCATTCATTTATTTAAATTTGACCAGAGAGACACAGAGGGAGAGAGAGGGAAAGTGAGAAAGCAAGCCACCAGGTCCAGGACTCAAAACTTGGTCAGCCATATGGGAGTGTCCAGCACCTTAACCACCATACCACCTCCTGGTCCCTGTTTAGTCCTTTTTAAGCCTCAAATTGCTTCCACACACCTCTACTCATTTGACTCGCACTAAACCCCTTCGGAGGAGATTAGACAGGCATTATCAGAAGAGGTACATTACTGGACTGAAGTCACTCATCTGTCCCTAGCGGGGTGGGGACTAGACGCCAGTCACCCATCCCTCAGCTGACTTTGCAGTGTTTGCTCACCATTCTAACCACAGAATATTTTCAGTACATTGTCTTGTTATAAAAAAATCCATTGTTGGGACCAGCAGTTAGCGTAATGGCTATGTCGCTGGAGTCCCATGTAGTTGAATGTGGTTCGCGTCTCGGACCCGGTGGCTTAAACTCACGCCAGGTGCGTGTGCGTGTGTGCCCAAGATCCCGAGAGGAGAGTGGAGGAGAAGGGATTGCGGTGTGACCATCCTCCCTGGGGGGTGATTTCTCACTTTCTCTCTCTCTCTCTCTCTCTCTAATTTATGAACTAGTCACAACTGCTTTGCCATGAATCAAGGGAAGAGGTTTCGGAACATCACTTAAATAATGTACGGGTATTCTTTCCAAAGGACTCAATGCTACGGAAATTGAATTCCTGGTAGCCCAGAGGAGGAAATGCAGGATCCGTAATCTCTTGCCACTTCATGAATTGGCTTCTATAACTTTCATCATGATTTCGTGATGCTGTATTTTGGTTGGGGATGGTGCAATGGGAGTTTGGTAATCTCGGCAGATGAAATAAAAGAAACCCTTCTATCAATGAAGAGTTCACTTTTAGCACAATAAAAACCTCCGGTGTCAAGGAAAGCTTTGTTCAAATACAGAGGGGATGTATTTGTCTCCTGTCAAGAACTGCTTTCCCAGCTCTTCAAAGGGAAGAAGGTTCCAGAGACTTACGTTTTTCTTCCTAAATCGTAAAGACTTTCCCTATAACCCAACAGGGCCAACTTCCTATTGTTTTTTTTTCTTTTTTTGGAGAGGTTTTTGCTATAGGGCGCGTGCGCTCGCCAGAGAGACAGAGAGATAGAAAGCGAGAAATCACCCCCCAGGGGGGATGGCCACACTGCAATCCCTTCTCCTCCATTCTCCTCTCGGGATCTTGGGCACGCACGCACACACGCCCAGTGTGAGTTTTAAGCCACCAGGTCCAGGACTTGAACCACGGTCGACTACGTGGGAGTCCAGCGACATAGCCATTACGCCAACTGCTGGTCCCAAAGCGAGAAATCACTCCCCAAGCGGGATGGCCATGCCGCAATCCCTTCTCCTCTGTTCTCTTGGGATCTTGGGCATGCACGCATACGTGCCCGGCATGAGTTTTAAGCCACCGGGTCCGGGACGCGAACCGTGGTCGACTACATGGGAGTCCAGTGACATAGCCATTATGCTAACTGCTGGTTCCCCAACTTCCTGTTCCACAAGAGCACTAACATCGTATAAAATCACAACACTGGACCCACACCAGGAAATATAAAGAACATTTCCCCTATTAGATTTTTGTTTAGAATACTAGCCTGTAGTTATTTATATGATACAAATATATATTTATATAATAAGATATCTACAGTAAAAATAGCATGCACATATACAAAATTTTTTTTCTTCTTCATGGGAGACAACTGAATTAATTTATTGTTTCAATTTAAGGATATGGCAGAATCATTTCACAAGGAGGGAAGCAGAGGCACAGACAATTAAAATTTTGTAGTGAGGTTTTTTGAAGGTGTGTGCATACATGTATTCAAATGTGGTTCACAGTATGTTCTGGAATTTCAGGATGTGTTTATCAAAATAAAGGAGCTGTGTTGTGCTGTAAAGACGGTCCCTCTGCCCCACTATGAAGCTTCACTCAATGGTTCCCTTGACCCCCATTAAACACAGTGACATAAAGGACCCCCAGACAGCGGTATTCTTAGCAAGGTTTTCTGGTCACTCTTCACATGGGGGGGAAGTAGCTGCTTTAATTTACTCCTATTTCCTGCTGGAATATTTTTGTTTGTTTGTTTGAAATTTTATTTCCTCCATGTGAGAGTGAAGAGAGGGAGATACATAACACACACACACACACACACACACACACACACCCTCGACCGTAATCATTCTGCCAGCCCTACAGCCGCCAGGATCGTGGCATGGCTGGTGAGTTTGGGAAGACCTAGGGCAGGAGCCTAGAGCCTGGAGCCTTCTTCTTCCAGCACCTCTCTTGCCTGAGCTACTGCAGCTCCGCCTCCTGCTAGAAATTTTTTGGCCTAAAAGAACTTAAGAAAAAGAGGTGAGGGCCAGAGGGTGGAGCAGTGGGAACATAACATTCTGTGCTGTTGGGCCTACATGGGAAGGTCCCTGGTTCATGTCCTGAGGTCTACGACGATCTGGACCGTAGCTGGTGTGGCTAGGGTGGATTATGGCATGGGGATACTGTCGGGGGTGCCCATTACTCTCCTTCCCTTTCTCTCTCATGGAAAAGATAAGTAAACTTAAAAAAGCAAATTCGTCTAGATTAAATGAACAAATGAAGCCTACTGAGCTAATGCAAATCAAATTCCATTCAGCACGCACCAAGGCACAGCCCTAAGGGTTACACATACATAGGCAACACGCAACACTCACTACACCCGAGTCGTAGACCGTCTGCAGACGAGTGAAAGGAGGGTGTGTTTAAACCTTTTGCTCAGAAATACATGGCCACAGGACCAGCAGGTGGCATAATGGTTACTTCGCTGGACTCCCATGTAGTTGAATGTGGTTCAAGTCCTAGACCCGGCATGAGTTTTAAGCCACCAGGTCCGGGACTCGAACCACAGTCGACTACATGAGAGTCCAGCAACGTAGCCATTATGCTAACTGCTGGTCCCTACTTTCCTCTTTATTATCACTGATGGGGAGGTAGAAGAAACTAGAGGGGGGAGCCAAGAGAGAAAGTCTTCTTGCTCTCTACTTTTCTAGGGATCAAATAATCCATTCTTTCAACAGTCTTTCAAACAAAAGAATTACTAAAATGCCCCTGTGTTTTCTTAAGCTCTTGCCCTGTGACTTCGGAGTTGAGAACCTGAAGTGAAACCTGGGAAGGACTTCAGGAGGACGTCACGTTTGTCTAACCATCAGCAGCAAAGCCGGCATGAGAGTCAGGTCAGCCCCTGAGCTGGGAAACACCCCCTACGTGGCCCTGGGCCCATTTGCCCTCTTTCCTGGGGCCTTCTCCCACACCTTCAAATTTGTTGAAAACTCTCTTATTTGTGGCTTCAGTCGTCCAGAGTCTCCTTGGTGACTAGCACAGATCTTCAGCAAATCCAGAGGTGTCAGGAGATACAAGAGAGAACATTTCAGAAGGTGAGCCGAAAACTTCCCACAGTGAATTCTCAGCAGCCCACCTAGGGTGTCAGGTAGTGACAGAAAAGCTGCGAACATTTTCTTATTTTAGTTTATAGTTTTCTTCTGTAAGTAGATCGGTTGTTGGCTGCGTGCGGCTGGGGTTAGGAGTTATGTTTTACCCTTATTTACTGCTGGGAGCAGTTGAACATTCTTCTATTTATGAACGTTTATTGCTTCTCCCTTAAGCCTGGGAGCCGTACTTCATGGCCACGTTGCATTCAAGCTTATCTCCTGTAGCTCGAGGTACATTTATTACTGTATTGGCTTTATTTTGTTTTCCTTTTTAGCTACTGGAGGGAGAAATGTTTAAACTTTTAAACTTAGTGAGTTGTGAAAAGGAAAATACATAAATGAGAAGCTAACTCAGAAAAAGGCCATGTCACGTGAGGAGATACGTCTGCAAGGGCTCTTCCTCCTGCTCATTTTCATTTGTAGGTCAAACAAAAGGAGCATCAGAGGGGCCAGCAGTTAGCGTAATGGCTATGTCGCTGAACTCCCACGTAGTCAACCGTGGTTCGTGTCCCGGACCTGGTGGCTTAAACTCACGCCAGGTGTGTGTGTGTGCGTGCCCAAGATCTCGAGAGGAGAATGGAGGAGAAGGGATTGCGGCATGGCCATTCCCCTGGGGGGTGATTTCTCGCTTTTTGTCTCTCTGTCTCTGTCTGGTGAGCACACGTGCCCTATAGCAAAAACCTCTCAAAAAAAAAGAAAAAAAAAAAGGAGCATCAGAGACCTTCTCAGATGGTTTCTGGGAACATCTGAGTGGTCTGGGGACACACATAGGCCAGGAGACAGGCGAAGGAAGGTTCAGGAAAGGGGAAACGGTTGACCTTGCCCATAGTGTCCTGTGTGTTCAACACACAACCCCGCTCTCCCTCTTCCATAGCAGGGCACACCCCCAGTGTGTTTGCCTACGACACCTTGCCTCACTGATTCACAATTCAGGTCATAGCCAACGCCACTTCTCAGTCCGTCTTGGCAACACAGAAAAGAACAGGCCACTCACTAAGAGCATGCTATTCAGGCCTCTTCTCATACAGGTGCTCGGTACCTCTGATCTGGGCTTCGTCCATGACAGCTATATCCCACTTTCCCAGAGGCTACTCCTGTCTTCTCCTCAAGGTGTCAAAATTTGGCCCTTGCTACCTCAGCAAGCATTGACCTGCCCTTTTTTTAAAAAAATATTTATTGTAATGTATGATTTATATATAATCAGTACACATCTGTAGGCTACAGTATGGTTTGTAAAAGTATGTATATTGTGTGTAATAAAGACATCAAGGATTTGAACATATGCATTGCTTTCCATATACAATATTACGTTGTACACATTTGAAGTTTGCTCTCCTTGCTATTTTGGAAATACAAATTGAATTGCCAATGATGTTCTTTGCTGTGAAATACAGTTCTAAAAAAAATAAAAGTGATTAAAAATCAGAAAACAGAGCTGGTAGGTTGTATAGTGGTTAAAGCACTGGATTTCCTATATGAACCACTGTAGTTCGAGTCCCAGATCCAGCAGCTTGAGACTCACACCAGGCGCATATGTGTGTGTGTGTATGTGCCCAAAATCCCAGGAGGACAAGGGATTTCAGTGTGGCCATCCTCCCTGGTGGATGATTTCTCACTTTTCCTCTCACTGTCTCTCTCTCTCTCTTTCTGGCAAGCACATGCATCCAACGGCAAAAACCTTAAAATGTAAAGTCAGACAACAAAAGCCTCGTAAGTAATGAGGATGGATTTTTCAACATAAAATAATCTTAATATAGCCCATGAAAGAAGAATCTGTCATTTCCATGTATGGGATTGCTGGAGATGCGAGTTTATAATATGAAAACGATCTGTGGTATCAATTACTGGCCCAGTGAGAGATAGATAAAGTTGTACATGGCATTGGCATATTGGAAAGAGACAGGAAAGGAAATTTTTACTCACTTGGTGTGAGCTCTTATAAGACCGCAGCACTGTATTATGAGTAGGTAACATGTAAATATTTCCTCAAAATATTTAAAACCATACTGTCTCTGTTGTTAGAGTCACAAACAAAATTATACAAAATTATAAGGGATATTTTGAACATTATCTTTAAAATTCAGTATTTTGACATTTTGAAAGTTGTTTATTAACTGTCAAGAACGATGGAGTATATGCAAACATTTTTTGATATGTAAAGTAAATGTCTGTGGAAAAATGTAAAAATAAATAAATGAAAAAAAAAATAGAAAGAAGTCCACAGAACAAAAACAAAAACAAAAACTGGAAAGATGTTTAAAAGAGGAGACATGGTAAAGTCAAAGATCTGAAGAATTATAGGTTTTACAAAGTTCTGAATTAATGTTAGCCTTCTTTAAATTAATTCCCAAGAAAGATTCAGCTACTTGTAACATTTTGGACTGTTTCTGCTTTTACTGGGAACATCTATACATTTATAACAGAATTTCCACAATTTTTCTCCTTTAACAGAAAAACTTGCCTTTCTTTAATCCTAATGATGATGAGGATTTCTTAAGGATAGAAAATACACAGGTAAGGGTTGGGGGAAGAAGGGATGAGGAGAAGACATACTCTTTATAGTATGGTCTCCTCAGACTGCGACCCTTCTTCCTACTCCTTCAGCTTTTCAGGATGCTGGGAGCCCAGAGCTGGTGTTTTCCAGGCCCGTCTGGTGTCTGTGCTATGGTCTCCAACTAGCTTCCAATATTGCAGTGTTACCTCTGTGCTCCAGGCACTGGTGCCACCCCACTCTTCTCACCTCTGTTCCTGTCACTTCTTTTTATATCTTCTTTCTCTCCACTGACACTACTTTACCCCATTAAGGCTAACTACAAGGTCATGACTTTCTTATTCTAATAACGAGAAAATAAGCTAAGAAAAAGTTACCTTGACTTACTTTCCCTGAGTCCTCCAGGTGACACAAACATTTCCTTCTTTGGGACTCTCCAAATACTTCGTTTATACTTATACAACGCAGCAGGATGTACAGTAACTTATCCACTTGTATCTCTTCCTATTCGGACTGAGACCTTTGCTAAAGAGGTCATAAAAGTGTGACCACAGGACCAACAGATGGCATGGCAGCTGTGTTGCTGGACGCCTACATGCTGACCATGGTTCAAGTCCCAGATCCAGAAGGTTGAAACTCACGCTAGGTGTATGTCCATGTGTGCCCACAATCCAGAGAGGAGAATGAAGAAGGGATTGTGGCATAGCTATCTCCCCTGGGTATAACTTCTTGTTTTCTGTCTCTCTGTCTCTCTCTGTCTCTCTGGCAAGTAAACATACCCTATAGCAAAAATCTTTCTCTAAGAAAAAAAAAAAGATCACATTATCAATGATTGGAGAATGCCTTTTGGGAAGTGAGGATGTTTTTCTGTGTGACCCTTTCAAGGACTATTTTTTGCTGCCCGTAAAACTCCAGTGTAACACTGGATAGTCTGAATTAGAATAAAGAAAGTATTGATGTGCTTATTATTATACGAGGAAATGGAGAATAACAAGGTAGTTATGATCAACATCCTCTTCTGCTTCAAACAACAGAATGAACACCTCGACTAGCTACTTAGTAATCAAGTTAGGTTATAAGAATAGACCAAGAAGTAAATAGTATTTATTTGGTGTATAAGAAAAGTGATTGAAAAGGGAGGAAAAGAGAGACAGAGAGGATAAAATTAGGCCAAATATAATTCTTCACAAAAATAACTGGGACCAGACGGGGGCCTGGCTGAAAACCCTCTTAAATCTTTAGGGTACAGCCTGACAAAACCCATTCACAAGTTCTCAGAATGCTCTCCAAAAAGATAACGTAACGTAACAGCAATTTTTGAGAAACGAGAGATGGGCAGCTTTACGATAGTCCCTTTCACTCCTTCTGTATGACCTGTAGTGATGGCACCTTTGATAAAGATCACAGAGGCCTCCCTATCAATGAAATCGGACACAGTTTTATAGTGAAATAAATCAAAAGCCCTGACTTGTGTGGGAAGCATCACAGCATGCCAGCTGTCATTGTCATTTTGGCAAAACTTTGCTTGGAACAGTCTAAAGAACTCAGGGGCCAGATATGCAAAGAACAAGCTAGGCCACCTTGGCACTGTCTTGGTCAAAGAGCACCTGCACACGAAAGGCCCTTGTCAGCTCCTAGCCTATTTGTTTTTTCCTTGATTCCTTTTAGGAGTTTATAGGAAAGACGACTTACGTGGGAACAAAACCAAGGAACACCCTAATAGAGAATGTGGAAATATCTTTAAAGAAAGGTAAAGAAAAGCCTTTTGCCTTAAACTAGAAGACTGGCTGGCCAAGAGTTCCCAAGCAAGGACAAAGTGAAGATTATAGATCCACAGCCCTACATACAACACCTAGTGGTGGTAGCTTTTTACGTGTAGGAACAGTAAATAATGTGCAGTCCCTCATACTTACCCCACGGGGCATCAATCGGTGAGGACAAACCCAAACAGAAAAGTTAAATGAGAAAAGCCTTCTTACATGTATTTATTCAGAATATATTTTGGTCTGACTACAAACTAGACTCAATATTCTTTATTCCTAGGCATCTGTAAAACGTGTGCTGGTCAAACAATAAACTTGGTTAAGGAGGATTCTATTCCCAGAAAGGGGGAAAAATATATATAATATATATATATATATATATATATATATATATATATATATATATATATAAATTTTGATTTACACATTGTCTTTTTTTTTTTTTTTTTTTTTTTTTTTTTTTGAGAGGTTTTTGCTATAGGGCGTGTGCGCTCGCCAGACAGAGAGAAACAGAGAGACAGAAAGCGAGAAATCACCCCCCAGGGGGGATGGTCACGCTGCAATCCTTCTCCTCCATTCTCCTCTTGGGATCTTGGGCACGCATGCACACGCGCCCGGCATGAGTTTTAAGCCACCGGGTCTGGGACGCGAACCGCAGTCGACTACGTGGGAGTCCAGCGACATAGCCATTACGCTAACTGCTGGTCCCCACATTGTCTTTCATACACAATATTTAATAGTATGTTTCCATTTTGGAATGAATGTTTTTCTCCCTCAAATTCATATGGTAAATCCTAACCTTTAATGTGATCGCATTAGGAGGCGGTACCTTTCGGAGGTGATTAAGTCCTGAGAGTGAACACCTCATGCACAGAATTTGTGCCCCTACAATAGATTCTGGAGATCTCTGTTACCCTTCCATTGTGTGAGAACACGAGAATATACTGTCTAGGAACCAAGAGGCAGACCCTCAAGCGACATCAAATCTGCTGCCATGTTGACCTTGGACTTCCCAGTCTCCAGAACTGTGAGAAATGTTTGCTGTTTAAGCCACCCATTCTACGGTATTTGTGTTACGGCAGCTTGTAGGAACTGAAAACAATTTTGTTGTTCTTGGATTTGTTCTTTCTTTTCACAATTCATCACCAGTCAAGGGAAGGAGGATATAATAAAGGCTAATGATGAATCACTTTTGGAAGACACTCAACTTTCACCTTTGTCAAAATGAACTTAAATTTAGGAAGCTGACACTTTCTGCTAGGTCATTGGGAAAGTCATGATGCATTTTTGCATAGAAAAACAAAAATACGTCATGCCTTTCCTGAAGACCTAATACTAAAGTATAAACAACACGGGCATGAGTTTTCAGTTATGTTCCTTAAAAAGATCAAAATGCAAAAGAAGCTTAGAAAAGTTACAAAACCTCACAGGAATCCTGCTGAACAAAGATTAAGATTCTACTACTGAAAGGTGATACCTAGCTGGAGGCTGAGTCACTGTAAAACAACTCCTGAAATCTGTCAGCAGATGAGGACAGGCTACCAGTGTAGCGAAAACAGAGGTCTGCATGTAACACACAAATGTACAGACACATGAAAGTGGGGTGTGAGAAAGTCCAGGCTGGCCCATGAGGGTGCACTGAAAACATGCAAACAAAATGACACTGCCACGCAGCAGAGAAAAAAGTGCCAGAAGCCACAAGATATCCTATGACTCAGGATTGAAGGTTTCCCTCACCTTCAGGGGGATGGAGAACATAAGGTACAGATAAGCTGGGACCAGCAGTTGGCATAATGACAATGTTGCTAGACTCTCATGTTGTTGACCGCGGTTCGAGTCCCAGACCTGGTGGCTTAAACTCACGCCAGGCACGTGTGCGTGCATGCCCAAGATCCCAAGAGGAGAACAGAGGAGAAGGGATTGCGGCGTGGCCATCCCCTCTGGGGGGTGATTTCTTGCTTTCTGTCTCTCTGTCTCTCTCTGTCTTTCTGGTGAGTGCACATGCCCTATAGCAAAAACCTCTCAAAAAAAAAAAAAAAAAAAAAGATAAGCTAACTAAACATTTTCAACTTCCTTGAGAAAGAAAAGTTAAACATTTATTTCGAAAAATATTCCTTAAAGAAAGGCAAAAATTAAACGAGAAGTAACGAATAGTTGCAACCACCAGTATGGTTTGGATGTCCCATCCACATTTACGTGTTGGAACTTGGTCATACTGTAAAGGTGTTAAGTGAAAACTTACACCTTTCATGGTGCCCTAGGGTGGGGCCTTAGGGTGTGATCAGGTCCTTAAGGTAGGGCACCCATGACTGAGTTCTGGTGGTTTATAAATAGAAGAGCGATACAACTCTTAAGGTTAAAAAATATTTGAAAATGATAAAGGAGTGTGGTGGCTTCCCTTTCATTATCTTTATATGCTTTGTAGACGATTACATCAATCTACGTGTCTATATATTTGGCTTAAAATAATGAATGATAAAGACGACACATACGGCTTGCTTTGGTGGCATGTTCTTCAGATACAATGTAATCGAAGTATATTCTTAGGGACTGACTTTTTAAGGTCCATTTATTGATTTCTCCCATGGAGAGAGACAGGAGGAGACGCCAGCAGGGTGTTCACCCTGTGATCAGCAATCAACGCCCATTCTTGGCTGGCCCAGACCAAGGGCATGCAAGCCTCCTGGTGTTCTTGGGAAGGTCCCACTATGTGCACCCAGGACTCTTCCTAGGCGGATCCAGTTGTGTTCTCACTGGGTCTGTGCTCAGCCCTGATTTTTGTCTTAATGCTAGGGGCGTGTGCACAAGAAAGAGAGTGAGAACAGAGACAGAGAATGACAGCATGTGAGAGAGACAGATGGGGCAGGAAGGGGAGGGGACACTAGGGAGACAAAAAGGGAAAAAGCACTCCCGTATAGGCCTACTGATCCTGCCATTTTTCCTCCAATTCCTCAACCTATCAGGATACTGAGATTGCACACACGTGTTGGCATGTTTTACAGGCTGGGACTCGAACCCTGGCTGGCCATGTAGGATCTGGTTTCCTCTGAGCAGTGCCTAACCACTGCACTATACGGCTGGCTCCTGTTTATTTATTTATTTTTTTTGAGAGGTTTTTGCTACAGGGCACGTGTGCTTGCCAGAAAGACAGAGAGAGACAGAGAGACAGAAAGTGAGAAATCACTCCCACCAGGGGGGATGGCCACACCGCAATCCCTTCTCCTCCATTCTCCTCTCAGGATCTTAGGAATGCACGCACATGTACCCGGCGTGAGTTTAAGCCACCAGGTCCGGGACTCTAACTACGGTCGGCTACATGGGAGTCCAGCGACATAGTCATTATGCTAACTGCTAGTCCCTCCTGGTTTATTTCCCTCTAGCAGGAAAATAAACCTTACTATAGTTTGCTAAGGATCTCCCTTTTAAAATCCACTGAAAGTTAATTTTAAAATGTCAAATGAGACAATATATAAAAATCTTCAGCTCACACATTTTCTTAGCTATTCTGATGGTTTGTGGCCACACCTCATCATCGTTTAAGACATGTGGTATTTACAAATTTATGGCCAAATAATGCTTCATTCTTTCTTTACTTTTCTACTCGCCAAATGTTCACACCCTCAAACTACGAATTAACAAAACATTCCAAGAACATTCTTAATAACACATTATGTCCATTTCAAGTATGGGTGATGTTATTAGCACATCCTTAATGGGTAAGTTATAATTCCCTCAACAACATGGACACGTCATTGAATACTGCTTAGTTTTCTACAGTGTGTTACTGATCAGGGGCGTGGTGGGCACTACACATCCTTCTGTAAAACACATACATCAACTCTTCCTCTAATAACTGCAAGCGGTTGTAAAAGAACTGATGTCTGAGAAGCTACATTTATATATAACTGGTCCGTTCAGTGCCCATCCTAGTCAGGATCACTAGCTTTCTTTGATGTAGTTCTTCATAAAAAAGTTTTGTCTTCTTTATTTTTATTTTTGGAGAGGTTTTCGCTATAGGGCACGTATGCTTGCCAGAAAGATAGAGAGAGACAGAGAGACAGAAAGCAGGAAATCACCCCCCAGGGGAGATGGCCATACTGCAATCTCTTCTCCTCCATTCTCCTCTCGGGATCTTGGGCACACATGCATATGCGCCCACAGTGTGAGTTTAAGCCACTGGGTCTGGGACTCAAACCATGGTCAGCTACATGGGAGTTCAGTGACATAGCCATTACGCCAACTGCTGGTCCTAGTTTTGTTGTTTTTAAACTTCAAACTTATCTTAGAATATAACATTTAAAAACATGCATATAGAACCAAACCAATAGAAGGAATTTTTTCTAAAGTGGAGAATGGCAGACAGGAAATGAAGTTTTTAAAAAACACATGGTTAAACCTCCAAAACAGTGCAGCTGAAGACGGCCTAATGGATGAATTTGATCAAGAGACAGGGCTAAAGATAACGGGAAGAAGAAAGCAGATTTCAAAAAAATTCATACTTTGCTGATACACAGGTATGGGATCTCCACAGTGAGGTGATATAAAACACTGTAATTGAGGAAATCGTCCAGTCTCCCAGAGGGTCATGCTATCCGAAAGTGGTCAAGGGTTATAAAATGGAAGATGCAGGGCTGGGTAAATTGCTCTCGGCCCGTCGGCGGATTTGGGAATATGATAGGTTCCATCAGGCAAATAACTCCCTGAGGCACCTACTGGACTCCCTCAGGGTACAGCAGGGAGGCGGAGTGTCCAATCTGTGTGTAGTCTGCATTTCAGTGCCGGGGTAGGAACACGCAGCAGACACAGACAAATCCAGGAAAAGGAAGGAAGAGGGAGGCAGGGGATATAATTATATCATTTACATAGTTTGTGGATAAGGGATTTTACCAAAGCCCTCCTGGTAATTATTTTAAATCACCACTGAAAACCTCCTAAATACGTATTCGGACTTCAGTATTACGTATTCTCAAGTGGTGGCAGTGATTCAAACGCAGAAGGAAGCGTTCAAGGAGGACTGGGCCGGCAGATATCCAGTCTTGAACTGCCTTCAGTTCAGCCAGGAAGAGGCTGTTCAGAATATACAAGTGGTTGGGAACCAGCAGTTCGCGTAATGGCTATGTCGCTGGACTCCCACGTAGTCGACCGCGGTTCGCGTCCTGGACCCAGTGGCTTAAAACTCACGCCGGGCGCGTGTGCGTGCGTGCCCAAGATCCCGAGAGGAGACTGGAGGAGAAGGGATGGCGGCGTGACCATCCTCCCTGGGGGGTGATTTCTCGCTTTCTGTCTCTATGTCTCTCTCTGTCTGTCTGGCGAGCGCACGCACCCTATAGCGAAAATCTCTCAAAAAAAAAGAAAAAAGAATATACAACTGGTTTTCTCAAAATAAGCAAATTAACGAAGCAATGGTTTGGAGCATGTAACAACTCGGGTCTGTGTGAAATTGTTACTTGGAACCATAGAGAAAGCTAACGTATGGCCCGTTTTCTTAATGATTTGATTTCTGCATATAGGAAGAGAAACAAGTCATTACCCGCCATATTATCTCAGTGTGCATCTCAAATGCACACCAGTTTTATTATTTTATACACGCGATTAATAAAATCTTACGGACAGCTGTAGTATTAGTAAAACTAAATATACGGTCTTGAGTTCCATAAACGCGAGATACCCAAATACTACCGTTTTCTAGAACACCACCCTTCTTTCAGCTCTCTGTGGTCGTGGTAGTGAGTGGAAAAGGAAGTAGGGAAATGAGAACGGATGGATAGGGAGTTGATGAAACAATCAAGACAATTTGGAAGAACCTCCCAGAATTGCTTCCTTCTGCAATTGAGTCATCTGTCTCTGAAGTTGGTCATGAAAAGGCAAATCCAGCCAACCAACTACCAACCAATCAAACAAAACAGAGTGTCTGCATTTGGCCAGCCCCGTGAACTCCAAGTCTCTATGTAATCGAGACAAGTAACACCAGTCCTACAGGAACAGAGAATTATGCCAGCAGATACACCTGACATGTAGTAGGTTTCCCATAAAATATCCTTTTTACGTTTGTGCTGACTCATCACTCTTCAAAAGGAACGGGTAGCCAAGAAGCAAAGAAGGCACAAGGGAGGGCTTGCCCCCCTCAGAAATGTCAACACCCTTGTGGGGAGTACGCAAGGGGGCCGTCTGGTTAGAAAGCATTTCTCAGTAATTCTAGGTCTTGAGAGCTCTTGGAGGAGTTCAGACGTCTAGCCAAAAATGAGGTAAAGAATATTCAGGCTTAGCAGAAGGAACAATTTCTCGAACCAGAAACACTACGAATTTGTGAACTTCACTTAGAGTTCTGCCCAAAAGCCAAGACCACTGAAATGTGTTTAAAAAAGGGGGATACATTTAGTTCTAGAGACCAAACAACGGGTTCGATGGAACGTTTTCAACCACATACTTTGGCTTGCACCAGACACTGCCTTAAGTCAGGAAAAAGAAGGGGGGATTATTTTGCTCATAGATTGCTTTCACTTTTTGGTAATGTTTATATTTTTCACTAGCTCATTTCTTTCCAATGTAACAAAGTTGGCTTTCCACACTAAAAGCTACTTGGAGTGAGTACATGCCAGATAGTCCTTTGAATGCTCTTCCTACAATGGGACATTATAGGGAAGTGGCTTTGCTTCTGCAAGGGACACATTAACACCTTAAAAGCTAAACTAAGATCTTAACGCTTTCAAGCCAAGAAACTGAAACAGCTTTGCTAACAGTAAAAGAAAATCCACAGTACTGAAGTGCCAAGGCTGGCAGTGAAGTACGAGAAGTCGGTGTGGTTTAAAACCTGCCTAAACCATTTTTCAGAGCAATACAACCCGTATTGTATTAGACTCATGGGAGAGATCAAAACGAAACCTGAAGTAGCCTGAATTCTCTTTTTTCTCCTTCATTTCTGGAGGCCATTCAATAATTTGCTTATTCTGGATTTCTTTCAGAAGCCATTCAACAGTGGCTGGTTCCCCAAACAGTGAGGTTTGTCTGCATAATGCATGAAAGTTGAACTTCAAAGTGTATAGACGACAACTTCAGTGTTTAAGTCCGTGTGTCCGATTAGTTATGGGCAAAACTTACATGGTGTTAGCAGGTCAGAATCAGCTAGAAAAAAATGAGCAGTTCCATAAAGGGTTTTCTTTTACCACAGTGTTGAAAAATATATATTCTCATGCTTGTTAACTTAATACCCAATGTGGCTCATACTTCATTTTCTGTAAAATATATCAGGGAAACACGGATGGTCATAACCAAACCTATGGCTGGCTTGGAATCATATCTCAAATTAACAGAGAAATGTAAGTAATGTAAGAACAGGGCAGCTGTTTAAAGTCTTCTCTTAGTAACAACCAACAATGTAGAACTCTCTTCCCCCAGGAATCATATGGCTAAAAGAAATAATAATGATGACAATCATGGTAATAGTTGATATTTTTGAATGCTTACTACATGCCTGGCATTCTTTCTAAGTCTTTAACAGATGATATTTGGCCTAATCCTTACAATACCACACCATGAGATAGGCATTTTCATTATTCTTGTTTTACAAGAAGAACAGATTTGCTGGTGACACTCTGAAATCAAATGACTTAGATCTATCCCCAGTGTGGCCCAGCCACTTGTCTTTGATCTAGTTTCCCTCTCTAGATTATTCATCGGTAAGATGGGCAGCATCCTAACTGCCTACGAATATTTTCAGAGATCAGTGTGCCTGTCTCTGTAAAATTCTTTGTCCAGTACCTGGTACAAAATACTAACACTTAATAATCATAAGCTGTCGTTTTTGTTTTGACTACATTAGAAATGCACAGAATCCTTCCTTCACACGGAAAGTCTGAAAGCTGCCTCTTCCTGTGGGATCGATACACTGCTTCCCATACTCTGCTTTCCTGACTTCGAGTGGTAGCTCATGGCCAAGCTGAGCGCGAATGCAATGATAGCAGAGAAAAATCTAGAAACGCTGCCCAGAGGAGCAGGAGCAGAGGAGGGCAGGGTTGAATCTTGGGAACACTGGAAGCCTTTCACTCGGAGTGCAGGAAATTTATGTCTCCAAACATCATTCCTGTTGACTCAATAAATGTAGAGTATTTTCCCTCCTGGTTTTTTATTTCTTAGGAAAGCCAGGCAGGAGAAAGGAGGAAAAATCGTTAAGAATGGATTTAAGATCTAGTTCTAACTCTGAGGACAGACTCGAACTGCTCATATACAAAGAGATGAGAGGAGGAGAGAACCAGGTTGGGGCATGTTGTGACAGACCTGAGAAAGATAGTTCTGGCACCTCAGACCTCTTTTTTTAAGTCACATAGCTAATGGCTTAAGAAATTTATTGTGCTGGGACCAGCAGTTAGCATAATGGCTATGTTGCTGGACTCCCACGTAGTTGACCAAGGTTCAAGTCCCAGAGCCAGTGGCTTAAAACTCACGCCGGGCACGTGTGTGAGCGTGCCCAAGATCCCAAGAGGAGAATGGAGAAGGGATTGTGGCGTGGCCATCCCCTCTGGCGGGTGATTTCTCGCTTTCTGTCTCTCTGTCTGGCAAGCACACGCGCCCTATAGCAAAAACTTCTCCAAAAAAAAAAAAAAAGAAAAGAAATCGATTCTTCCTATCCATTTGACTTGATAGTTTTTCTACCAGGTAGAAGAAACAGATCAAACCAATTTGAAATACATACATATATATTCAAATATAATTTTATTATTGAATGTATATGTCTATAATTGTATATAGACATATATACAAATATATATATATGTCTATAATTGTATATAGACATATATACAAAAATATATATATATATATATATATATATACACACATAAATATTTAATTTTCCTAAAGGTATTTTCACAGATTCACAGAGCTGATAGCTAAAATACGATAAATCCTGAGCTATATCAATGAAGCAAGCCTTCAGAATTTTTCTACCAGGTAGAAGAAACAGATCGAATCAATTTGATGTGTGTGTGTGTGTGTGTGTGTGTGTATTAATTTTCCTAAAAGTATTTCCACAGATTCACAGAGTTGGTACACTAAGAGGTATTTGGAATAAAATTATATTTATACTTCTTAATATGACATAAACCCAATCTTTCCAGAACTTTTCCCAGGTATTTTGAAAGATTTTAATCAGAAACTGATAAAGGTAGACCACTGTGTAAGATTCTTTGGTTTTCAGTTCACATTTCGGATGTTCCCAGTTTTAACAGAAAGACTGTGAACAAATTACATTATGATGAACTAAAAGAAAAGAGATGCAAGAAGATCCCTAGATATAGGACTTTAAGTAGAAGGGGTTTCTGGGAAATTTGTGGAGGCCCTGCTGTGGAGCTGGGAAGGACAACACACCTTTCAAGCCAGTATCTTGAAATTCATGCCTTTTCAGAGGCTTAAGAAAACATTCCCTGGGGCCAGCAGGTGACGTGGTGGTTACGGCGATGGACTCCCACATGGCCAACCACGGTTCAAGTCCTGGACCTGGTGGCTTCTTTCTCACTTTCCCTTTCTCTTTCTCTCTGGCCAAATTAAGAAATAATAACAAACAGGGACCAGCAGTTGGAGTAATGGCTATGTCACTGGACTCCCATGTAGTCAACTGCAGTTCGAGTCTTGGACCCAGTGGCTGAAACTCACACTGGGTATGAGTGCGTGCATGCCCAAGATCCCGAGAGGAGAATGGAGGAGGATTGCAGCATGGCCATCCTTCCTTGGGGAGTGAATTCTCACTTTCTGTCTCTCTGTCTTTCTGGCGAGCGCAAGCGCCCTATAGCAAAAACCTCTCAAAAATAAATAAATAAATAAATAAAAATAATAAAAAATGAAATAAATTATTTTTTAAAACAAAACAAAAGGAAAGACCAGCAGATGGTATAGCAGTTACATCACTGGACTCCTACTTAGCCAACTGTGGTTCAAGTCCTGGACCCGGTGGCTTGAAATTCACACTGGGCATATATATGTGTGTGTGTGCCCAAGATCCCAGAAGGAGAATAGAGGAAAAGGGATTGCAGCATGGCCACTCTGGGGGCAGGATTTCTCACTTTCCCTCTCTCTGACTCTGCCTGTCTTTCTCTCTCTGAGAGCATGTGCCCTAAGGGGAAAAAAAAAAAAACTCTTTAATAAAAAAAAGAGGGACCAGCAGTTAGCGTAATGGCTATGTCGCTGGACTCCCACGTAGTCGACCGCGGTTCGAGTCCCGGACCCGGTGGCTTAAACTCACGCCGGGCGCGTGTGCGTGCGTGCCCAAGATCCCGAGAGGAGAAGGGATTGCGGCGTGGCCATCCCCCCTGGGGGGTGATTTCTCGCTTTCTATCTCTCTGTCTCTCTCTGTCTGTCTGGCGAGCGCACGCGCCCTATAGCAAAAACCTCTCCAAAAAAAAAAAAAGAGAGGAAATATCTCCTATCAAGAATATCAAAGGGGCTCAGACGGTGGCACAGTGGTAAAATGCGATGCTGTGTGGGGATGACCCACAAGGGAGGGTGTGGGTTAGGTTCAAGTCCAAGACCTCCCTGAATATGCTGGGCATGACCACGATCCAGGGCTAGCTGAGGGTGGATCGAGGGATCAAAATCTGGTGGGAGGAGCATGAAGGCTAACATTGAGCACACCTGCACTTAAGCTTTACTCCTATAAACAAGAACTTGAACAACAGAGAGATTTCCCCTGCTTCCATGCTTTAGACCTACAGGTAGCTTAGCTAATAATACATCGCTGGCTCTTGTCACTGCTTCTGGAGAAACCGTCTCTATGACAAGTGGACCACAAGATGCTTGTGCTCAAGACATTGTCCAGGAGACAGAACCTCAGGAGGTCAGCTCCTTCACCAGCCGAAGCTGATTCCAGTCAGCCAAGACCCCTGACCTTTCCCCTGGGCCTGCGTGGGTGACGGGTAAGCAAGTTTTCATGTGGGAGATATGAAAACTCCACCTCCTGATAACGTTGCCATTTCTCGGAACACACGATGGATCAAATAGCACGATGGGGATTACTGCACTGTCTCTCACCAGTCACATTCGTCCTCATCTCCAGCTGCCTCTGATATAATTTTTTAAATATAAAAGACTCTCTTGCTTTTGACCAAGCGATCTCCCATGTTCTCATGGGGCTGCTTGTGAATAAAGTGTTTTCTCTGCAGCAAACCTCAGTGTCAGCAAACGGGCTGACTGCACTGAATAAGCAAACCCTGTTTGGTAACAGGTATGTTGACTCTCTGTCTCTCTCACTCATGGAAGAAATAATTAGAGCTTACCAACAGGTAGCATAGTGGTTAAGGTGCTGGACTTCCACATGGTCGATGCAGTTCAAGTCCCAGACCTGGGAACTCATGCCAGGTGCGTGTGCATGCATGCCCAAAATCCCGAGAGGAGAATAGAGAAGAAGGGATTGTGACATGGCCATTCCCCCGAGGGGGTGATTTTTCACTGTCTCTCTGTGTCTCCAGTGACTGCACGGGCCCTATGGCAAAAATCTCTCTCCAAAAAATTAAAATTAGAAATAATAATAATAAATCAGAGCTCCTTTCTTTGTGCAACTTTGCGCATCTCCTCAGGTGCATCCCAACCTTCTCAGGTTTGCCTTCTGACCCTAGGACCCTTCAGTCAATTTGGCCACCTTAGCCTGGCCATTTGGGCTTCTTGGGCCCTGCCTGCTGGGAAAGCTGAGTTCCGGTACAAGTGTGAGTCTCCTAGGACACTTCCCAACCCCTGTGGGCTTGCCTTCAGAATCTGGAATTCCTCCCCACCCCAAGCCATACCAACGTCCACTTCCTGAGCCCTGCCTGCTGAGAAGCTGAGTTCCAGTGTAAGCATGAGTGACTCATATTGGGTACAACCTCCGTGGGCCTGCCTTCAGAACCTGTCCCGCCCTTCTTAGCCACGCTATTGGCCGTCAGCTTCCTGAGCCCCCCTGTCAGGAGGCTGAGTTCCTGAAAAGCTCGAGTCTCACTATCCCCACAGGTCTGCCTTCAGAACCTGGGAACACCCAGCCTGGGAGCTGTGCTATGTGCAGTGTGTGACTTGATCCTCTTCATGAAGTCCTATCTCCTCAGCTCATCCCAGCTCTGCAGGAGCTGAAAGGTTGAGAGGACCCAACCACCCGAAGTTACCTACATCAACTTTAATCTCCTCTGACCTAGAAGACACAGCCCACTACCAGAAACACACCTGGGATGTAGGGCTGATCTTCCCTCCTCCGACGCTACATGACCTACTCCAATAAATAGGAAGACAAAAGAAACATGAGAAAACAAAGAAATAACTCTCCTCCAAGGGAACACAATGACTCCTCACCAAGAGCAGACAGCAGAATTCACAGAACTATCAGAGAAAGAATGCTGAACACTCATTACGACAAAACTCAACGAGATGTAAGAGGAAACAGAAAATTAACTCCATAAAATGAGAAAATCATTCCAAGATAGGAAAGAAGAATTTCATAAAGAGATAGATACCCTAAAAAAGAATCAAACAGAACTTTTGGGAATGAAGAATATAATACAAGAAGTTAAAATCTCCCTTGAAAGCATTACCAGCAGATTGGACCATGCAGAAGAAAGAATTTCTGACCTT
Organism: Tupaia tana; assembly: GCA_026018925.1. Lineage (NCBI taxonomy): Eukaryota > Metazoa > Chordata > Mammalia > Scandentia > Tupaiidae > Tupaia > Tupaia tana. The sequence continues at coordinate 11,102,964 of JAKSZU010000025.1, read as the reverse complement.
TAAGATGAAATCTCCAACACAGACCACAACACCAAAAAGAATGGAAAAAATAACAACAAAAAGAGGATAACATATAGCAAAAGTATGTTATCCATTTAATTGCCCCAATATCTGGATAATGGGTATCCCAGAAGGTGAAGAACTTGGTAAAGGCATGGAAAACCTCTCCTATGAACTACTATCTGAAAACTTCCCAAATCTAGAGAAACATGGAGAAATTCAGACCCAAGAAATAAAGACAGCTCCTAAGAAAAACAACATAAGATTATTTCCATGGCACATGGCAAGATTGGCAAAAATCAAAGACAAAGACAGTAATCTAAAAATGGCAAGAGAGAAATGCCAAGTTACTTCCAAAGGTTATCTATCCCATTTGGCTACTATCAGACTTCTCAACTGAAATAATCCAAGCAAGGAAAGAATAGGAGGACATAATTAAAACATGGAAAGAAAAACAATTTCAACCACAAATACTATTCCTGGCAAGAATTAGAAATAAATGGGAAGGAGAAATAGAATCATTCTCAGATAAACAACAACTGCAAGAATTCACCAACACTAGACTAGTTCTTCAAGAAGTACTGAGGGAGACATAGACTGAGGGTGAAGGGCTACAGAAAGATATTCCATGCAAGTGGAACCATGAAAAGGCTGGAGTTGTGATACTGATATCAGACAAAATACTTCAAGACAAAAGCTATGAGAAGATGGGACCAGCAGTTAGTGTAATGGCTATGTCGCTGGACTCCCACATGGTCGACCGCAGTTCGAGTCCCAGGCTTGGTGGCTTAAACTACACACGCGCCCAAGATCCCGAGAGGAGAATGGAGGAGAAGGGATTGTGGTGTGGCCATCCCCCCTGGGGGGTGATTTCTCGCTTTCTGTCTCTCTGTCTCTCTCTGTCTGTCTGGTGAGCGCATGCGCCCTATAGCAAAACTCTCCAAAAAAAAAAAAAAAAAAAAAAGCTATGAGAAGAGACAAAGAAGGACATTGTACAGTATTGGAAGGGCTAGTTCACCATAGATATTTATGTAACGTTTACAAGGATCTATGCGCTCAACTCTGGGACACCTAAATATATGAAAGAAAGACTGCCCGATCTAAAGGAAGTGAGAGACTGCAACAGAATAATCATTGGAGATCTCAAGACCTCAGTCTCCCCTGGACAGATCATCTAGGAAAAAAAAAAAAAAAGAGAGAGAGAGACACACACACACAAGATCTAAATGATACAATAAATCAAGTGAACTTAATAGACATCTACAGAACATTTCATTTTTAGGTTGTCACCAAAAAAATACACTTTTTTCCCTCAACGCCACATGGAGCATTTTCAAAGATCAACCACATGATAAGGCCCAAAATGAGCCTTTACAAATTCAAATGTACAGCAAGATAACTTTCCAAAGGCCCTACCGCTTATACCTATCACCTGAGGTAGGCTTCAACCTGAATTTTCAGGGGACACATAGCTTCAAGACCACAACAAGATGTAAGTAATTAAACTCATCAGTCCTTTGCCATGATTTTTCAAAAATTTCTTATTAAATACTAAGCTCAACCTTTAGGGAGATTCTCAGAATAGGCTCATGAGTATGAAATGAGTTTCTGCAAACAGTCATTTTTCTATAGCCTTGACCTTTGAAGAATAGCTAGACTGAATACAAATTCATGGTTAAACTTTGCTTTATTGCATTTCCAAAAATGTTGCTCCATTTTTGTATCACTTCAGGTGTATTTGTTGACAAGGTCAACATTAATGAGATTGACTTTATAAATAAAAACAGTTTAACTGGGAAAAAAATTCAAATGTATACAAACTATTTCCAGAATCTTTTCTGACCACGGAGGGATCGCACCTGAAATTAACTATAGAAAGAACCCTAGAAAATACACAAATAAATGGAAACTAAATAACCTACTCCTGAGAGACTTCACAACTACTGAAGAAAGACTGAAATGATAATATTCATGGAAATGAATGATAACAAATGGGTTATCATAACTATGGGACACAGTAAAATCTGTGAGGGAAGTTCATAACAATTAGTGCCACAAGAAAAAAATAGAGAGGTCACAAATAAACAATCTAACAGCACCTCTCAGAGAACAGGAAAGATGACAATCAAAAAAAGAAAAAAAAAAAAACAAATACCAGGAGAAAGGAAATAATAAAGACTCAAACAGAAATAAATGAAATAGAGAATGAAAGGACTGTACAAAAAATAAATGAAACCCAAAGCTGGTTCTTTGAGAAGATAAACAAAACTGACACACTGTTAGCTAGACTAATCAAGAATAGGAAAAAGAACCAGATAAATCAAATCAGCAATGAAACAGGTGCTATTACAACAGGCATAACAGAAATATAAAAGAATACACACACACACACACACACACACACACCTCCTGAAAGTGATATATGAACAGTAAAGTGCCAAGTTACAAAATCAGCATAGAAAAATCTACAGCATTTTCATACACCAACAATGAACAAACTGAGGTAGAAGTGAAGAAAGCAATCCTATTTACAATAGTTAAAGAAGAAAAAGGCCTTTAAAAGGAAAACTATGAAAAACTTAAAAATGAAATTGAAAATGATACAAAAAAGTGGAAAGACATCCCAATCCCTGATGAGAAGAATGAATATAATCAAAATGTCAATCCTATCCAAATTAATCTATAAACTCAATGCAATTCCTATCAAACTACCAGATTCCTCATAGAATTAGAAAAAACAATCATAAAATTTGTCTGCAACAATAAAAGACCCTATATTGTCAAAGCAATGCTGTACGAAAAGAATAAAGTAGGAAGGCATCTCATTTCCTTACCTCAATGTATATTACAAAGCTCTGATAATCAAAACAGCATGGCACTGGCACAAATATAGGCAGGTAGACCAAAGGATAACCCAGGAATAACTCCCAAAATATATAGCCAACTGATTTTTGACAAAGGGCACAGGACAATTCAGTAGGACATCTCTTCAGCAAATGGTGCTAGAAACATTGAATATACAGCTGCTAAAAAATGAAATTGGACCCCCATCTCTCACCATTAACAAAAATTAATTTAGAGCCAGCAGGTGGTGTAGTGGTTAAAGTACTAGACTCCACGTGGTTGACCATGGTTAGAGTCCTAGAAACTCATGCTGGGCACGTGTGGATGCATGCCCAAAATCCCAAGAAGAGAATAGAGGAGAAGGGATTATGGCATGGCCATCCCCCCTAGGGGGTGCTTTCTCACTTTCTATCTTTCTCTGTGTGTTTAGCAAGTGCACACACTCTATAGCAAAAATCTCTTAAAAGAAAATGAAACAAAACTCAAAATATTGGAGAAGTTAGGACACATTTTTGCATAGAAAAACATAGAGAAATATGCCGTGACTCTTCTGATGACCCAGAAGATCAAAGATCTAAACATAAAACTTCAAACTATAAAACTACTGGTGGAAAACTTACGAGAAACTCTCTGAGACATCATTACAAGCAAGACTTCATAAAGACCACCCCAATGCACAGGCAATAATCATAAAAATAGACAAGTGGGACTATCAGGCTAAAAAGCTTCTGCACAGCAAAAGAAGTAGTAATTAGAGGGAGGAGTCCCTTCAGAGTGGAAGAATGTATTTCCACACTATGCCTCAGACAAAGAACTGACAATCATAACACATTAAAGAAAAAAAAGTAAGAATTTCATGGATAAGTGTCATTAAGTATCAGAGTGGGAGAATATATCTGCACACTATGCCTCAGATAAAAGATTGATAACCAGAATACACAAAAAACTCAAGCAGTTTACTTGCAAAATAAAAAAAAGAAGAAAAAAATAAATCCAATTAAAAGATAGGAAAATTAACTGAACAGACAACCTTACAAGGAAGACATACAAAAAGCCAAAAGCATATGAAAACATGCTCAACATCTCTGATTATAAGGGACATGCAAATCAAAACCATGAGATACCACTTAATCCAGTCAGACTGCTAAGATTACAAAAATAAAAAATGGTAAGTACTGGTGAGGCTGCAGTGAAAAGAGAACTCACCTCCTCAGTTGGTGGGTAAGCCACTGTGGAGAACAGTATGGAGGTGCATCAGAAACCGACATAGAGAACTACCATATGGCCCAATAATTCTACTCTTGGGCATCTACCCAAAGGATAAGAAAACCCTCAGTTGGAAAAACACTGCATATCCATGTTTATTGCAGCATCATTCACAGTTACTAGGACATGAAATCAACCCACATGTCCCAAAATGGATGAGTGGATGGAAAAAATGTGGCACATGTGCTCTAAGGACTACTACTCAGCCATAAAAAACAATGAGACCCTGACATTTGATACAAAGTGGATGAATATGGAAGATGTAATGCTAAGTGAAGCAAGACAGACTATGAACGACAGGAACTGTTTGTCTCCACTTAATATATACAGAACATCTGCACTCTATAGAAGAAATGCAAAGACTGGAAGGCATGATAGCTGGGAGGGGAACTGCAGATACTAGAGACAGGATTGGAGGGGGTGGGTAATAGGGAGTGGAAGGGAGGGGATTCGAGAAAATAACAAACAAAACATTTAATAGACAAATGAAAAGTTATCTGTTGATGATAATGTATTGGTAATATCTTTGAGTAATAAGCACTGTACTCATTCTGAAAAAAACATGTACAGTGTAATGATGTAGTGATAAAATATAAAAAATATATGTAATTATATGTGTGTGTGTGTGTGTATAAATAAAATACAGAATTCCTAATAAAGTAGTTCAAAGTAGCAGTATAAAAATTATGCAAATTACAGGGACAAGCAGTTAGCGTAATGGCTATGTCGCTGGACTCCCACGTAGTCAACCGCGGTTCGAGTCCTGGACCCAGTGGCTTAAACTCATGCTGGGCGCGTGTGCGTGAGTGCCCAAGATCCCGAGAGGAGCATGGAGGAGAAGGGATTGTGGCGTGGCCATCCTCCCAGGGGGTGATTTCTCACTTTCTGTCTCTCTGTCTCTCTGGCGAGCGCACATGCCCTATAGTAAAAACCTCTCAAAAAAAAAAAAAAAGAAAGGATAATCATGTTGAAACTCAGAAAAAGAAATGAAAAGCCCACTGACACTTTTCCGTGATGATCTAGACAAAGGGAAGGCTCTTATTACCATGATCACCAAGAGGAGGAGTTTTCTATTGGAAATTTTTTAAGAGCATCAAATATGATACAGAAAAAGGGGGGAGGAAAGTGAGAAAGCACCCTCCAGGGGGGATAGTGACTTTGCCATTCCTTCTCCTCCATGCTCCTCTCGAGGATTCTGGGCACACACGCACACGAGTCCGGCGTGTTTTTCAAGCCACTGGCTCTGGGACCTAAACCACAGATGGCCACGCTATAATCAATTCTCCTCCATTCTCTTCCTGGGATTTTGGACACACACACACACAGATACAAACACACACTCGATCTTTCAAGTTTAATAATATGAGGAATAATATCTTGGGAGAAAACTCTGAACAGCAATATATATTTCAGTATGTAAAAGAGAACCTACAGTTACAACGTGCAACATTAGGAAAAAATGGAAAAATAATATCTTTAGTAACGAAAATGATCATCTTGAAAACCACATACGAGCTATTGAAAAAACGATTTTTTTTTCTATAAAACTGCATAACAACTCCCTTTTACACAAGACATAAGACTAACCAGTCTTACGTTAGAGGTGACTTTCACCTTACTTTCCAGGTAGCAAAACAGGGGCTCAGATTAGCAGACCAATTTGAAGAGGGTCCCACAAGCAGGATGGGGTGAAATTGTGCTCTTAACTACTGTGTCATTACACAGAATGATTTGAAGACACTCATTAAAATGGGCATTTTATTAAACAGTTTGTTTCCTAAGATGTTATGATCTGAATTCATTACTTAGATGTTAATCATTCTTTGTGCTGATGGAACGATAACCCTATGTCTTATTATCTGTCCACGATATGCACACAGAATGCTTTTCTGGCCCACATCTCATGATCTGCCTGAAACCTCAACCGTGGATATATTTTATAAGATTGGAAGGAACGAAGCAAAATAATGTTTCCCTCCCTGCTGAGAAACGTGAGTGCACCCCAGCGGGCCTGACCCGAAACAGTCAAATTTGTCAAGTCACCACTTAACTCTCGGGGAGAAAAACTGTCCCTAGACAGCAGTGTTAGGAAGCCTAGCTGCTTGACGCCGGGCGAATCAGGGCTGGCCCATTCTGCCACCACGTCTGCCTGGGATGTGCACCACACTGCCCCTTGAGCCGGAAAGGTGATTTTAAACTACTTTCTTTTTGAAAGAGCAGATATGATTGGTGGCCATCAAGGGGACACGTGATAGATAACTTTTTAAAAAGGGAAGTCCTTGAGTTACAAGTACACAGTGAATCACTTTTCAAGCATTTATTTACTACATGCTAGGCATTTGCAGGGCACTAAGCAAGAATGCAGCAGAAGAGACAGACCGGGTGTTTGCTTTTCTTCCTCTGTTTTTTTTTTTTTTTTGGCTATAGGGCGCATGCGCTCGCCAGAAAGACAGAGCGAGACAGAGAGACAGGATGTGAGAAATCACCCCCCCAGGGGGGAAGGCCACGCTGCAATCCCTTCTCCTCCATTCTCCTCTCGAGATCTTGGGCATGCACACACACACGTCTAGCTTGAGTTTAACCCACCGGGTCCAAGACTCGAACCGCAGTCAACTACATGGGAGTCCAGCGACATAGCCATTAAGCCAACTGCTGGTTCCCCTGGTCCTTGCTTTCAATGAAACTGAGTATTCCTTTGAAATGCCTGTTGGCATAGTAGGGACAGGAAGTGCAAGTACCTTGGAAGTCTCTACTAATGCTGAGTTAGTGTCTTAGAAACTTCAAAATAAAAAAGGTCACTATCTTAACAATGCACTAATGCGGGACCTTGAATATTTTTGGTATTACCTTTTCTCTTTCTTTCCCCTTGAGATTACCATTCACATTACTTGACACTTAAACCACTTGAAGAGCATGTTTATCAAAGCACTGAAGAAAAATGGTGTGACCAGGTAATATATAAAAGCAGTGGTGTAATGGCTATATCCCATGTAGTTGACTGCGGTTCAAGTCCCGGACCTGGTGGCTTAAATTCACGCCAGGCGCATGTGCGTGCGTGCCCAAGATCCCGAGAGAAGACTGGAGGAGAAGGGATTGCGGCTTGGCCATCCCCCCTGGGGGGTGATTTCTTGCTTTCTGTCTCTCTCTGCCTTTCTGGTGAGCACATGTGCCCTATAGCAAAAACCTAAAAAAAAAAAAAAAAAAAAAAAAGGCCATGGTGTTACCACATTCTACAGGAGATGAAACCTTGACCCAGACCAAAGGGACCCCATGTCAGACGGAGCACGGCTTATCCAGCTTTTGCTTTGTCCTGTATCTTGGATTTCCTTCTAGGGTCAGAAAAACCACATGCCACCTGAACTCCTTCAGGATGGAGGCATAAACACCCTGCTTTCCACATTCACCTCCTCGCCGTGTCTACACAGCTGACCTCTCCGTGTCAGCATCCCTGATTAGCGGGGTTGCTCTGCTCCTTGCGTCACAGAGACTATTTTAAGCGGTTGCATTATCACCTCCCCTGTTCTGTCTCCCACCTTAAATTACAAACAGTCGCCTTTTACTTTAAAACATTTACAGGACATCTGATCTACACGTTATTTTGTCAACTTCTAGTTCACGCCGAATCCTAACAAACCTCCCTCCTCCCTCTCCCAAATATAAAACCAAGTGGTCAGAGCCATGAGAAAAACATTCTTAGGAATTCAAATGTCCCAGGAGTTTGGACATTTCAAAATAAACAAATAAATAAATAAACTCTCCTTTTCGGGATAGCTTTCACAATATCTTAAGCAAAATATATATTAAGCCCTGGAAACGAAAACATATAAAATGCTTAATACACAAGATACTCAGATGAGAACAAGGTATGGTCACTTGGCACTGAAGCAGTTTTTAATTTTTTTTTTGTCTCATGACATTCATCAAACCAGTCAGCAATTTCTTCCGGCTGTCACAGATGCGAAGCTTGAACCGATTTTCATCCAGGCGGTTCGAAATAGTAAACCACAGTGATAAGGTATCTTTTAACCTTAGGAAGATAAACTATTTCCACAACTATTGGAGTATAAAGGAAAACACAAGATAAGGAAGTTATGAAAGGAGAACCCACGCCCCTACTTACATCAAGAGAGCCTTCATTTATAACGATCATTCCCATGTTCTTCTTCAAAAGTTTGCAGGAGTGGCCTAGGTCCAAACACAGAGTCGATTAATTGATACAATTAATTTATCCAGAAAGAAAAGTTGATGTTAAAGAAATAACGTGATCTATAGGTGATTTTATTAGGACAGATGACAGTCAGCTGTTTCCAGGTTTATAAGAGGTTTAAAATAAATGCTCTTGGGACCAGCAATTGGTGTAATGGCTATGTCGCTGGACTCCCATATAGTTGACTCCGGTTCGAGTCCCAGACCCAGTGGCTTAAACTCACGCCAGGTGCGTGTGCGTGCATGCCCAAGATCCCCAGAGGAGAATGGAGGAAAAGGAATTGTGGTGTGGCCATCCCCCCAGGAGGTAATTTCTCGCTTTCTGTCTTTCTGGCGAGCACACATGCCCTGTAACAAAAACCTCTCCAAAAAATAAACAAATAAAAAAGAAAGAAAACAAATGCTCTTACTGTAGGAGGGATCTGATACGAGAATACCCAGCCTGTTATGCTGCCTTGATAAACAGCTGTGGAAAGAGACCCTGGTAAGGATTCTTGATGTCCCAAGAGCTGACAATGTGTACGGACTAGGACTAACGTGATAGCAAAGATGGGCAATGACTGCTCCACAGGAGGGTGGGCGAGGGTGGTCCCTCAAATGCTCCTGCCTGGACTATCCTTGTCTTCCTTGCTCCCTCCTGCTTTGCTCAGCGTGGTGCAGGGCGCCATCCCTTTATTAAACGCAGCACTGTCTACTCTGGACCTGTTCACTACACATGAGTGTAGCTGGAGAAAAATAGGCAACCCGGCTGACTGGCCTCACATCAAAAAAAAAAAAAAAAACCAATCGGGACCAGCAGTTAGTATAATGGCTATGTCACTGGACTCCCATGTAGTCGACCGCAGTTCGAGTCCCGGACCTGGTGGCTTAAACTAACGTCGGGTGCGTGTGCGTGCGTGCCCAAGATCCCGAGAGGAGAATGGAGGAGAATGGAGGAGAAGGGATTGTGGCGTGGCCATCCCCCCTGGGGGGTGATTTCTCGCTTTCTGTCTCTCTGTCTGTCTCTGTCTTTCTGGTGAGCACACGCGCCCTATAGCGAAAACCTCTCAAAAAAAAAAAAAATCACTGCATTTAAGTAATACCTTCTATACTCACTCCCTTTGCATTCTCCTTCCATCTTATGGTTGTTTTTGCTTCTGCTAGAGGTACATGCACTTGCCAGAGAGAGGCAGAGAAAACACCCTCTCACGGTCACACCACAATCCCTTCTCCTCCACTGCTCCCTTCTTTCTGAATTTTGAGCACACACACACCCAACCCAGTATGTGTCTCAAGCCATTAGGTCCAGGACTCGAACCGTGGAATTGGCCATAGGGGATCTGGCTGCCTTACCCACCAGCTCTAAGATCTTCAAAGAGCTCAAATCCACTTTCTAGAATAGGTACACCTGCTGAAAAGCATCAAGATCTGAAACTCGAATGAAGTGAATTACCAATGTTAATGGCAGTTTCTTGCTTGTCCCCGGTGAGGATCCAGATTTTGATGTCTGCTTTCATTAACGTTTCGATGGTTTCAGGCACCTGATCTTGTAATTTATCCTCAATGGCTGTAGCGCCAAGAAGCTGAAGGTTCTAGAAGAAACATGCAGCAAAAATGTTAACAACAAAACTAGTTTAGATTCCTTAAGTACAAGAAAATCGAAGCATATGACTGGCTAGGGCATGAAGTGGTTAAGCACTGAACACAGGGAGCTGGATACCACATGACCAACTGTGGTTCACATCCCAGCCCCAGAGGTCAGACGTGCATATTTCAAGATCCTGGTAGGGGACCAGCACTTAGCATAATGGCTATGTCGCTAGACTCCCATGTAGTTGACCACGGTTTGCGACCTGGATCTGGTGGCTTAAAACTCACGCCGGGCGTGTGTGTGTGCACGCCCAAGATCCTGAGAGGAGAACGGAGGAGAAGGGATTGCCACGTGGCCATCCCCCCGGGGGGTGATTTCTCACTTTCTCTCTCTCTGTCTCTCTCTGTCTGGCGAGCGCATGCGCCCTATAGCAAAAAAACTCTCGAAAAAAAAAAAAAAAAGAATCCTGGTGGTCCCAGCAGTTGGCATAATGGCTAAGTTACTGGACTTCCACGTAGTGAACCACGGTTCGAATCCTGGACCCAGTGGTTTAAATTCACGCTGGGCACGTGTGCGTGCGTACCCAAGATTCTAAGAGGAGAATGGAGGAGAAGGGATTACAACGTGGCCATCTCCCCTGGGGGGTGATTTCTTGCTTTCTGTCTCTCTGGTGAGTGCATACGCCCTATAGCAAAAACCTCTCCAAAAAAAGAATCTTGGTGAAATTGAGTAATAGCAGAAAAAGGTCTATGGATTGTGGTGTGACTACGCTCCATTGTGGGGAGGACACCTTCTCTCTCTTGAGAGTGCACGTGCTCTGGCAACTGAAAAAAAAGTTTGAAGGGCCTAGCAGATGATATAGCGGTTACATTGCTGGACTCTCACATAGCTGAACACCATTGGAGTTCTGGACCCCATGGCTTGAAACTCACCCTGGGTGTTTGCGTGTGTGAGCCTGTCCAAGATTCCAGGAGGAGAATGGAGGAAAAGGTTGTGGCCACCTTGCAGTGTGGCCATGACCCTGGGAGGGTAAAATCTTAAAAAAAAAAAAAAAATTGAAGTGTATATGCTTTATAATCAGAGACTAAATGATAATTCATGGTCTCTGGTGTAAATTTCAACTATGTCATTACATATTTTTAAAATTTTTTCTTTAGGATCTTTGACTTTTTAAAAAAAATTATTTATTTACATTCATTCACTGTACAACATTACAGCATACAAAATGAGATTTTCCATCCAGAGTACACTGTATATTATCTCAATGGGTGGGAAAGGAATGGAAGACAATTGTAGACACCAGAGATAGTGTGAGAAGAGGGTGGGAAAGGACAGAGGGTCAGAAAGAGGCGTAAAGAAAAAATTCTAGAAGCTAGAAAGGGAAAATTTTTTATAATAATATGCATGATTAAGTCACTGTGCATTATATTCTGGATGGGAAATCACATTTTGTATGCTGTGATGATGCTTAGGGAAAGAATGTAAATTAAGTTAAAAAAAAAAAAAGGATCCTTGACTTTTATCCAGAACTTCTGGCACGAGAGAACTCCTAAATCCATTTTACCTTACTCCTCTCTAAAGTAAGGAACTCATTCTTTTTTTTTTTTTTAAAGAACTATTTTATTTAACTTTATTTATTATTATATCATTATTATTTTTCAGTTTGATCAGAGAGAGACACAGAGAGAGAGAGAGAGAGAGAGAGAGGAAGTGAGAAAGCAAGCCACCAGGTCTGAGACTTGAACCGTGGTCGGCCATGTGGGAGTCCAGCGCCTTTAACCACCACGCCACTTGCCAGCCCCAAGTAAGGAACTCATTCTAAAACAACATGAAACACAGACAAGGCATGGGGGATCAAAAGTCAGCCTAAAAGGAGCAGGCAACTGTTAGGGAAAAATAAACACACCGCGGGGAATGACGATAGCGAAGAAGCGATCTTGCTGACCTACTTGGAAAAGAGTAAATACATGCTAATAGGACTACATTTTCATTCGATGTAGTGTCAGGAAATGTACACACATGGCACACATAAGAAATGATAAGGAAGAGGGAGATAAGACGACCGTGTCTATCTGCAGCATTGGTTCCTGCGAGCATGGGCAGGTGGCGGGTCTCACCCCGTCCCGCACCGATAAGGTGGGGGGTCAGCTTTTACTAAAGACCTCCTGCTCTTCAGATGGGTCTTTCGTATAAACAGACCATGAGTAACGTGCTCTGTGGACACCGTTCTCATCTCTACTCCTGTCTCCTTACACAGCAGCTATGGGGAGAAAGAACAAGCTCTTGGGTGTTAGGAAAACCTGGCTCACCAAGCAGACACAGGACACGTTGTGTTGGTCATAAAGACGTGGGAATGCTTAGTGATGACTTAAGATGAAACTTCTCTTTCTATCATGTGACCATGTCTAACGGAGGCTTTCCCCGACAGCGCTCTGCCAGCCACTGTCTGGATTCACAGCCGTACCCCACTCTCCCCATAACCTGACCTCTGGCATGATCCCCTCCAGTATTTATTTATATTTCTTTTTCTTCTTTATTTTTTCCCCCCAAATGTAACCTTTTTATTTTTTTAGATTTTATTTAAATTGATTTATTTATTTTATTTTAATTTGAGCAGAGAGGTTACAGTGAGACAGAGAGAGGGAAAGTGAGAAAGTAAGCCGCGATTCTCTGAGAAGATTCCTCATGGAAACTGGGAACTAGATATTTCAGGGCACAGGAGAAATGAAGATTTTCTACTCATAATTCAGCCTCCAGCAAGCAAAGCTAGTGTGGCAGGAGAGTTGAGCCATTCTCTCAGAAGATTCCTCATGGAAACTGGGAACTAGATATTTCAGGGCACAGGAGAAATGAAGATTTTCTACTCATAATTCAGCCTCCAGCAAGCAAAGCTAGTGTGGCAGGAGAGTTGAGCCATTCTCTGAGAAGATTCCTCATGGAAACTGGGAACTAGATATTTCAGGGCACAGGAGAAATGAAGATTTTCTACTCATAATTCAGCCTCCAGCAAGCAAAGCTAGTGTGCAATCACAACAGAACGGCAATCAGATTCTAGAACACCTCTGTCTGCTTGCTCCTGAACATTGAGGATTAACTTCAAGAATTTGAAAGAAACACGCCATTCATCAGATGACAAGAAATCACCGTCAGATCACGAGAAATATGGGAAAACGAGAAAATACCTCTCCTCCAATGGAAAAGAGTAACTCTCCTTCATCCACAAGCAGTTCGGTGAAAGTCATGGAAATGTCTGATAAGGAATTTAGAACATTCGTAATGTCGAAGCTAACAGAGATGGAAGAAAAGAGAGATAATGAACTGCTAAAGAGAAAGGAGAAAGAAGTTGCCGAGTTCCAGGAGATGAGGAAATTCTTGCAAGATCTAAAAGAGGAATTACACACTTTACAAAAGACTCAAACGGAACTGCTAGAGATGAAGTCTATAATACAAGAAGTCAAAATCTCCCTTGAAAGTATTAAAAGCAGACTAGATCATTCAGAAAATAGAATCTCAGATGTAGAAGAGAAAATGGCTGGCTTAGAAAAGTCCACCACGAAGACTGAGAAAATGGCTCAAAAATTTGAGAATGATATGCGAGAAGTACTGGATACCATCAAACGTCCAAATATCCGGATAATTGGCATTCCAGAAGGTGAAGAGACCCATAAGTGCATTGATAATCTATTCCATGAAATCCTGCAAGAAAACTTTCCAAACCTAGAGAGGCATTCGAAGATCCAGTCCCAGGAAATACAAAGGACCCCAAATAGAATCAACCCAAGGAGATCTTCTCCAAGACACATTATAGCCAGGTTGACCAAAACCGCAGACAAAGACAAGATACTAAGATTGGCAAGAGAGAAACATCAAGTTACCTACAAAGGACATCCCATCAGGCTAACAGCAGATCTCTCATCAGAAACAATGCGAGCGAGGAGAGAATGGGAAAATATATTCAAAGTGTTACGAGAGAAGCAATTTCAGCCAGGAATACTGCACCCGGCAAGATTATCTTTCAGGTGGGAAGAAAAGACAAGAACATTCTCAGATAAACAAAACCTGAAAGAATTTACCAGCACCAGACCAGATCTCCAAGAAGTTCTCAAGGGTGTGTTGTATCAAGAAAATTAAACACAGACACACGGAAATAAGAGTCAAAAAACTATGAAAGTGGCCAACTTAATCAGAGGGACAATTCTGGAGTTGAATACTATATCCCAGAATTTAATCAGGAAAATTGAACCAGAACAGAAGATAAAAGTACATGAGACTGATAGGTTCATGCACCTTCCATTTGAACAGAATCCTAACTTGTTTCCTGGCTTTAAGCAAAGTTCCTTGGCATTTCTTTGAGTTAAGTTAAAACTGGTTTTCTTAGTAGTAATGAGTGAACTCACCATTGAAAGTAGTTAGATTATGTAGGAAATTGTGTGATCAATGCAACGTGGGTGGGAAGGGAATGAAGGACAATTGTAGACACCGGAGGTGGTGTGAGAAGAGGGTGGGAAGGGACAGAGGGTCAGAAAGAGGGGTGGAAGTAATTCTAGGAACTAGTAATGGAAAATTTTTTGTAATGTGCATGATTGTATCACTATGCAGTGTGTACTGGATGGGAGATTGCATTTTGTATGCTGTGATGAAGCTTAGGGAAGGAATGTAAATTGAGTTACAAAAAAAAAAGTTTCAGAAAAAAAAATATATATCTATTCAATGACTGCAGTAGGATATGTAGCCACAGCTAGGTACTACTTTATAGGATGCGTAAAGTAAGACTTGTGTTCATGGAAATGTGGGTATCACCTGTGTTTGCTATGAGGGTATTTGGATTGATTAGGGTCTTTGGCGTTACAATAAAATGTGAGGAGAAAACAGTATAGAAAGCAAACATAGTTACCAGAGACTGTGGGAGGAGAGTGGGAGATGGCAGAGGGTAAGAGATAGAGAATCTAGGATGGGGGGAAAAAAGCAAAACATACAGAAGACAAGAAATGGAAGATCATTTGCTGACAATAACATGTTTGTTGATGTGCTTGATTGAGACAATATATAGTGTAATTTGGATGGAAAAATCTCATTTTGTATGCTGTAATGATGTTCAGAGAATGAATGCAAATAAATAAATTGAAAAAATAAAAAAAAATAAAAAAAATAAAAAGAAAGAAAGTAAGCCGCCAGGTCCAGGACTTGAACTGCAGTCGGCCATGTGGGAAGTCCAACGCCCTTAATCACCATGCCACTTGCTGGCCACATCCAGCATTTATATTTCTTCTTAATCTTTACCTCCCTTTTTGCCATCATTGCTTATGTAAAATACAGGAAAAAGCAGACTACAGGGAAATGAAGTGCTGTGGGCAGTTTCAGAATGGGTGATAACAAAAAACAATTCTCTCTCTCTTTTTTTTTTTTTGAGAGTTTTTTTTGCTATAGGGCACGTGCGCTCGCCAGAAAGACACAGAGAGACAGAAAGCGAGAAATCACCCCCCGGGGGGATGGCCATGCCACAATCCCTTCTCCGTTCTCAACTCTTAGGATCCTGGGCACACACGCACATGCGCCCCGCCTGAGTTTTAAGCCACCGGGTCTAGGATGTGAACCGTGGTCGACTACATGGGAGTCTAGCGACATAGCCATTACACCAACTGCTGGTCCCGGCTTTCCTTTACTTTTTAAAACAGATTTTCCTCTCTGCTGCACTCTGGCATAACTCTGCTCATCTTTACACATCACAATGTATCATATGAAAATCAGCTGTTTAGGGACCAGCAGATGGCGTGGTGGTTATGTCGCTGGACTCCCACATAGCCAACTACTGTTCGAGTCCCGGATGCAGTGGCTTGAGAATCACACCGTGTGTGTGATTCTCAAGATCCCAGGGGAATGGAGGCTAAGGGATTGTGCTGTGGCCATCCCCCCCTGGGGGACAGGGTGATTCCTCACTTTTGCTCTCACTGTATCTGTCTCTCTCTTTCTCTGGTGAGCACACATGTCCGGATGCAAAAATCTCTTAAAAAAAAAAAAAAAAAGCAGCTGTTTAAATATATGACTTTGGTAGATTTGCTCAACAAGAGGGACCATGTCTTGTTCATCTGTATATCCCCTTAGCATTGAGCACCCACAGTCAGTGTGTACGCCCAGTGAGTTAACGACAAACAAAACAAAAACAAAATCCAAATGTCATAAAATATCATTGCAATCTCAACCACTTTCTTTAATATATTCCAAAGAATGTGGACAGCGATTACGTGTTTGATGCATGACTTCTTAGAGTGTAATATATACAACAGGAAGGTAAATTTCCTTCTCTAAGAAGACAGTATTATTTTATTATCTTTAATGGGAAGCAGATTTGCCATCTCTCATAACCTGATGAATAACTGTCATTAAGAAGTTCTAGGAAGAAAAAGGAACAGTTCAGCATCAATTACGCTGGCATCGCAATCACAGCATTTCAACATTTAGACAATGATCCTATCACTATTTTTTAGCTACTTTTAGGGCATTTGTAGTTAAAATTACTTTGGCTCATATCCCAGTGAAGAACAAGCGGTGTCTGTGTTCAAATTTTAAATATTCCACAGAAGGTATGATAAGGTTTTTTTAGCGATCATGGGTATATGTCAGAAATACTGGCTTGTCGTTAAAGGCACGACGCATATTTTTGTAGAAAAACATAGAAATTATGTCATGACTTTTCTAACAACCTAAAAGAGGTTTCAAAATTTTCTAAACTAAAAATAAAAGTTTTTCATAATATGTCTCACAAGACACTGGAGTAAGTGGAAGATGTGAAAGTCAAGATGTGAACACACTTGTAGACATATGTAAACAAATATATCTGCACATTTTCTAGCTCTATTCTAAGGGGGGAAATGAGCTTGGAAAGCAAACAAAACTACACACTACCATGCACAAATATACAAAAGTAAAATGAACTCTTAGAATGATAAATTTAGGAATGTTGCAGGGTACAGTGAAAAAATGCTAAAACCAATAGTGTTTCTATACACCAATACTGAAAAGAAATCAAGAAAAGAATCCCATTTAAAAATAGCTACAAAAAAGTACCACGAAATAAAATTAACCAATGAGGTGAAAGAATTATTCAATAAACAGCTATAAAACACTAATAAAAGAAATCAGAGGACATGCATACAAAGAAATGGGAAGATATCTCATGTTCATGGATTGGAAGAATTCATCTTACTAAAATGCTACCATACTACTTAAAGTAATCTACATACTCAGTGCAATCCAAAATACCAATGCCATTTTCATGGAAATATGAAACAACATATGAAACCACAAAAGACACTGAATAACCAAAGCAACCCTGAGCAAAAGGAACAAAACTGGGACATCACACTACCTGACTTTAAACCTAATACTAAGCTATAGTAATAAAACTGCACAATACTGGCTTAAACACAGATATACAGACCAACAGAGCAGAACTGAGAACCTAGAAATAAACCCATACATACAACTGATTTTTGACAGAGGTGCACAGGACACATTTTGGAGAAAGGACATTTTCTTCAATCGATGGTGCTGGGAAAACTGGATATCTGCATGTAGGAGAGTAAATGTTGATCCCTATCTCACACCATACACAAAACTCAAAGTGAATTAAAAACTTAAATCTCAGACCTGACACTGTTAAGACTACTAGAAGAAAACATAGAGAAAATGCTTCAGGACATTGCTCTGTGAAAAAAATAAAAAAATAAATGAATAAATCAGTGAATAAAATCTCGAAAGACAGACAACAAAGGCAAAAAATATACTAACAGTGCTATATCGAGCTAAAAGGCTTTTATACAGGAAAGGAATCAGTAGACTGATAAGACAATCAACACAATGGGAGAAGATATTTACATACTATTTGTCTGATAAAGGACTAATATCTAAAATATACAATGAATTAAACGCAACAGCAAAGAAGAAAATAAGCCCAATTCAATTAAAACATGGGTATTTGATCTGAGCACACACTTCTCAAATAAGTATAGTCAATACTGCTAGCCACCAGGAAAATGCAAATCAAAAAATGGACTATCACCGCGCTCTAGTCATAATGGTATGATTGAAAAGACAAGAAAACAGAAAATGCTAGCAAGGATGCAGAGAAAAGGGAATTCATATACTGTTAGTGGGATTGTAAATTCGTATAACCATTAAGAAAAACAATATGGAGGCTCCTCAAAAGACTAAAACTAGAACTGTTATATGATCAATCCACTCCACCACAGGGCATATATCCAAGGACAGCCATCAGGGTCTTGGAGATATCTGCACACCCGTGCTACTGAAGCACTATTTGCAATAGTTAAGATACAGAATTAACCTAAATGTTCATCAACAGATAAATGAATAAAGAAAATGGAACACTAGCTGAGTATTAAAAAGGATTAAATCCTGTCATCTGTGGCAACATGGGTGATTCTGAAGAACATCATGTTACATGAAATAAGTCAAGACATGGACAGACCCCATGGAAGTAGAGAAGAGAATAGTGGTTACCTGATGTTGGGAAAGATAGAGGGAAGAGGGAATTGGGGGAGCTTGGTTAATGAGTATAAAATTATAGCTAGATACCAGAAATACGTTCTAGAGTTCAACAACACTCTTGGGTGACTATATGCAACGACAATTTATTGCATATTTCAGAAAAGCTAGAAGGCAACAGATTTCATGTTCCCAACACAAAGAAATAAAGCATGTTTGAGGCAATAGATATAATCATAATACATGTATCAAAATACTACAGCATGAGGGACCAGCAGTTAGCATAATGGCTATGTCACTGGACCCCTATGTGTCGATCGCGGTTTGAGTCCCGGACCCGGCAGCTTAAACTCACGCCGGGCGCATGTGTACGTGTGCCCAAGATGCCGAGAGGAGAATGGAGGAGAAGCCATCCCCCCTGGCGGGTGATTTCTCACTTTCTGTCTCTCTGTCTCTCTGTTCTTCAATCTCAACTACACAAGTAGTTGCAGCAGAGATTCATTTCAGCATGAGAAAAGTCAGACAATAAAAAAATGGATGGAGCTGTGTTTCAATAAAACTTTATTTACAAAAATCGGCAGTGGGGAGACTTGGCCCCTAGGCTGGAATTTGTAGACCCTGTCGAAGAACACGTGTGTGGACCTGGCCCCCTCTTGATGTCTGCTCTGGGTACTCACATGGCCAATTCCTGCCCTCCTCCCTTAGGCTGGCCCAAGGTGCTCGGGTCCCCGTTATCTTTCCTCTCCTTGCAATCCCAAACTACAGATGCAGCCCTTTAACTGTAATATAGGATTACAGAGAATCAGTGCTCTCCCCAAATAATCCCATTATGATGTGTTAAAACTGTATGTGTTTTTATGTGATGAACAAAGGATAAGCACAGGAAAGAGGTACCTTCTTAGCCTGGATAGCTCAAAAAAAAAAAAAAAAAAATCCAGAATGAGTTAACATCTGATCTAGGTCCAAAACAATGGGGATTGAGCTTTAAGCCAAGCACGCAGGAGGTAGGTAGGGACGAGGGGACATAATTCCAAACAGAAGAGATCACACGTGAAGACAGAGGGGTGAAAAAGCCTGCCACATTCTGGCCTATCATGTTGCCGCTTGGTCTATCTGGATCAACAGTGAGCTCGGGTGTGGTGGCGAGGGAGACGAGGCAGGAAAGACCAGGGGAGAAAGGACACGGAAGGGTCCGTGTGTGACAGTGCTGAGGATTCCCAAGGCAAAGGGTATCTGGCGAAGAATTATAGAAGGGGAAAGACAGGATCAGATTTATACTTTGGAAAATTCACTAGGGCTGCCTGAAGAGGGGTTATGAAAATGGAGATCGTGGGACCAGCAGTTGGCGTAATGGCTATGTCGCTGGACTCCCATGTAGTTGACCACGGTTCGTGTCCCAGACCCGGTGGCTTAAAACTCACGCCGGGCGCGTGTGCGTGCGTGCCACAAGATCCCAAGAGGAGAATGGAGGAGAAGGGATTGCGGCGTGGCCATCCCCTCTGGGGGGTGATTTCTCGCTTTCTGTCTCTCTGTCTGTCTCTCTGTCTGTCTGGAGAGCGCACGTGCCCTATAGCAAAAACCTCTCCAAAACAAACAAAAAAAAGGAGATCGCAAGATCAGCAGAGAGGCTATTGCAGTCATCATTGTCTTCGGCTTTTAAATACAGTGACCCTGGCGGTCAGTAGGGGGACACAGTGGTGCAAGTCCTGGACTACTCCCACATGGCTAACCATGGTTCAAGTCCCAGACCCAGCAGCTTGAAACTCACACTGGGCACACGTGCATGAGTGCCCACAATCCCCAGAGAAGAATGGTGGACAAGGGATTGCAGCATGGCCAGTGATTTCTCACTTTCCCTCCCTCTCTCTTGAAATAAAAACATACCGTGACCTAGAGTCTAGCTATGCTGTGGCATTTTCAGGGCCATTCTACAACACTGGCTCTCAAAGATCTTTGGGTTCTCTGTTCCACATTCCACTGGGCATCATTCAGTCTCGTGCTTCTTTCTCTAGGAATCTTTTAACACATGTCGATGCATTTTTAGTCGTAAGATAAGAACCTTGTACCCCCTTTCCTTTTGGTTCAAGTGAGGCTACTCCACTGGGATAAGGACAGCAGCCCACTGCTTTGGCTCACTTGCTCAGTGCTGGAGAAAGCACACAACTGCTTACTCTTTTTAAGACTAAGAACTAGGCTTCATCTTGGTGCTTTTCAAGCCACAGAAATCATGTGTCAACTCACCAAGCCAATGGCTTAGCAAAGAAGGCCAGAATTCACACACACACAGCTGCAAGGAATCAGAATTTGAGAAGCGGCTGGGTGTCACTTGCAAAAACAACACATCCATCTTATCTGAGCGAGAAGACAGCAAAACCCAGGGTGGAACGCCTACCATAAAGCTTTCCTACGAAGGAATCAACCAGGCCAGAGAGGATGAGCATGTGATTAGATATCTAAGGACATTCTTAAGTATTTTAAATAAGATTCTAAAGACGAGATGAGCGGGACCAGCAGTTGGTGTAACGGCTATGTCGCTGGACTCCCACGTAGTTGACCGCGGTTCGCGTCCCGGACCTGGTGGCTTAAAACTCACGCCGGGCGCATGTGTGTGCGTGCCCAAGATCCCGAGAGGAGAATGGAGAAGGGATTGAGGCATGACCATCCCCCCTGGGGAGTGATTTCTTGCTTTCTGTCCCTATGTCTCTCTCTGTCTGTCTGGCGAGCGCACGCACCCTATAGCGAAAACCTCTCCAAAAAAGAAAAAAAAATTGGGACCAGCAGTCAGCGTAATGGCTATATTGCTGGACTCCCAAGTAGTCGACCGCAGTTCGAGTCCTGGACCCGGTGGCTTAAACTCAACGCCGGGCGCGTGTGCGTGCGTGCCCAAGATCCCAAGAGGAGAACAGAGGAGAAGGGACTGTGGCGTGGCCATCCCCCCTGGGGGGTGATTTCTCGCTTTCTGTCTCTCTGTCTCTCTCTGGCTGTGTGGCGAGTGCATGTGCCCTTTAGCAAAAAACCTCTCCAGAAAAAGAATAAGTAAGTAAATAAATAAAGATGAGATGAAGGAAAGTGATGGCAAACATTTCCACCTTATTTTTAAGGAAAACACAGTAACATTCCATAGAGAAAATTGCAGAGTATGCAGAGGCTGCCTCACTCACTGCATCCAGACCTGCTGGACCCACCCCTCCGCTCACCTAGCAATCAGACAACTCCTGTCTGATGACATTTAACTCCTCAAGTCTCCAATATTCTGCACATGTTCTTCCTTTCTTCTACACCAAGCTGGCAACATAACATTCGGGTTATTAACGTGGGGTCTGGAATTACACAACGGGGATTTAGATCCCTGCTCTGCCAACCGCCCCATATGCGTCCTTCCCAAGAAACTTAACCCATCGAAGAATGAAATTCCACAACAGCGAGATAAGCTGAGTAATACTGAATAGGATTGTTCTGGGTATGAGATGAGACCAGTCATCTCAAACTTTTTGAGTAGTATATTAGGAAAAAATGGTGACTACCTAAAACACAGCTACATCATTTAATTTTTTTTTTAAGAGATTTTTGCTATAGGGCGCGTGCACTCACCAGAGAGGCAGAGAGAGACAGAAAAACAGAAAGCAAAAAACCACCCCCCCCAGGGCGGATGGCCACGCCGCAATCCCTTCTCCTCCATTCTCCTCTCTGGATCTTGGGCACGCATGCACATGCGCCCAGCATGAGTTTTAAGCCACTGGGTCTGGGACTTGAACTGCGGTCGGCTACATGGGAGTCCAGTGACGTAACCATTATGCCATCTGCTGGTCCCCACAGCGACATTTTTGAATAACAGATGTGTTCTGTAGATAAACTGTATGCATCAGAAAAAAGCAAAAACAGAGATTACGGAAGCAGTTGAGATAAACAAATAGCTATAACGTTTTCTTGCACACTCCAAGGGATCCTAAGAGGCCCTTGAAGTAAATGATCAGGGTAGAGGATTTGGGACTGACCAAGTGATTGAAAAGTGGCAGGTCTTACAAGCAGACGAGCTGACTAACTGTCAACATTTTTAAGCAAACAATAAAACAGGAAACTACTGGAATTTTAAACCATGGAATTAGCAGTACTTCATGTAAAATTTCTTCTATCAATAGTTTTCAGTACCAATGAAAGTGATATGTACAGCTACTAAGAATAGATGTGGAAGTTGTATCTGAAAGTACGTTCCGTTTGGATACAGAAGTTACTGTGAACTTGGCAGTCCTCCATGAACATAAGCACACACGAAAACAGATTTCTGTTTTCCATTACGTCTCCTATTTTTCTAGGAATTCTCTACACCGTTCATTGCAACATGCGGCAGAGGGAGCTGAACTGTTGTTTAGTCACACTGAGGGCGGTGGCTGATCGACTGACCCACTTCGCCACCTCAAGGCAGGCCTTGAACACTACAAACACATCACCCACATTTTTTTTTTGGAGAGGTATTTTTCTTTTTTTATAGGGTGCGTGCGCTCGCCAGACAGACAGTGAGAGACATAGAGACAGAAAATGAGAAATCACCCCCCAGGGGGGATAGTCACGCCACAATCCCTTCTCCTCCATTCTCCTCTCAGGATCTTGGGCACGCACGCACACGCGCCCAGAGTGAGTTTAAGCCACCGAGTCCGGGACTCGAACCGCGGTCAACTACGTGGGAGTCCAGCGACATAGCCATTACGCTAACTGCTGGTTCCCACATCACCCACATTTTACAGAGGAGTAAGGGGAATGATGTGTAAAAATATCTCTACCTCACAATCCTCCCTTCGTGCCTTTTATCAATGCCCAGGGTACTAAAGCCTTTCCCGAAATTACTTTTTTTTTTTTTTTTTAATTTTGGAATTTAAAACTTTACTGCCTCTCTTCCACCACTAAAAGGAAGGTATAGATTTTTCTATCCTTTTCAACGCCCTCATATTTTGGTGCAAAAAAAGTTTTGAAATCCAGGTAATTTTTTATAATATATATTTTCCATGAACTTTTTTTTTTTTTTTTTTTTGGAGAGGTTTTTGCAATAGGGCACATGAGCTCACTGGAAAGACAGGAAAAGACAGAGAGACAGAAAGTGAGAAATCACCCCCCGAGGGGATGGCCATGCCGCAATCCCTTCTCCTCTATTCTCCTCTTGGGATCTTGGGCACGCATGCACATGCACCCAGTGTGAGTTTAAGCCACGGCGTTCCGGGACTCAAACCATGGTCGACTACATGGGAATCTAGCAACATAGCCATTATGCCAACTGCTGGTCCTTCCATAAACTTTTTGAAGATCCCATGTATACACCCATACATACATACACGGTGTAACCACCATGTCACCTGTTGGTCCTTATAGTATTAATTTTCAAAGGGGGTCCAGCAGGTGGCATTGCTGTTAAACTCCTGGACTCCCACATGACCTACTATGGTTTGAGTTTTGGAGCTGGCGACTTGAAACTCAAGCAGGGTGCCTGTGCGTGCATGCCCAAAATCCTGAGAGAAGAGAGGAGGAGGAGGAAGGATTGCAATGTGGCCGTCCTCCTGGCTGGGGGTGGTGGTGGTGGTGGTGGTGGTGGTGGGGTTGGGGGTGTGATTTCTCACTCTTTGTCTCTCTCCTGCAAGTGCATGTGCCCTATGCAATACACCTTAAAAGAAGACTCCCCCCAAAAGGAATTCAGCAGCATAGCATGAATATGAGGCCAAAAAATTCTTTGTGGGACTAGCAGTTAGCGTAATGGCTATGTCGCTGGACTCCCATGTAGTCGACCGCAGTTTGAGTCCCGGACCTGGTGGCTTAAAACTCATGCCGGGCGCATATGCGTATGCGCCCAAGTTCCCAAGAGGAGAATGGAGGAGAAGGGATTGCGGCATGGCCATCCTCCTTGGGGGGTGATTTCTCGCTTTCTGTCTCTCTGTCTCTCTCCGGCTGTCTGGCGAGCACACGCGCCCTATAGCAAAAAAAAAAAGAAAGAAAAACCTCTCCAAAAATTTTTTTTGTATTTTAGAAATATGTTGAAGTAAAACACAGTGACAGATCAAAGAAGGTGAGAAATTTCGGAGAAACCACTGTTAATGAAACACAAAACTTCCTAATTATGCTATTACTTACAATTCTTCTTGAGCAAATAGAAATGAGTTATTAATTCCATTTCAAGAATAAGCTGATTTCTAAAGACACACACAACACTACTGTGGTTTCACAACCTAAAATTTTAAGTCCAGATATGTTACAGTCTTCGAAAAGAATGAGGTTAAGGGTATAAAGCAGGTCAAGTCTGTCATCTGAAAGGATGAGACAACTGTAAATCCTCTCGGTCGTGGTGAAGAGACACTAGAGGTGTTACCGTCCAACAACCCCGAAAGGGAACTGCAGTTCTCAAGTGGGTCAAGACAACTTAAGTATTTTATGTGCTTTTTTGTTGGGAGAGGTTTTTGCTATAGGGCGCGTGTGCTTGCCAGAAAGACAGAGAGACACAGAGAGACAGAAAGCGAGAAATCACACCCCGGGGGGGATGGTCACGCCGCAATCCCTTCTCCTCCATTCTCCTCTCGGGATCTTGGGCATGCACGCACACGCGCCCGGCGTGAGTTTTAAGCCACCGGGTCCGGGACGCGAACCGTTATCGACTACATGGGAGTCCAGCAACATAGTCATTATGCTAACTGCTGTTCCCTCTGATGTGCTTCTAATAATTACTTCTACATTTTAACTACGTGAACTTTCCCCTTCCTGAATAAGTCTGGCCTTTGGACTAACAAATGTCACTTTTTGGCTTGTATTTACTAACAGGATGGGAGAGAATGCATTCAAACATCTCATAGCATTAGAATTACTTTTTAAAATGTCCTGCAAAGTTTACCAAATGAACCTCAGTGTGGGAGCCCATACAGAACAATATTGAAGCAGATATGATGATTCTGTGTTACAAAGTGTTGCACCAAAGACACACGTCAGTAGCTTTTTGTATGTTCTTAGACTATTTGGATTTTTTTTTTTCAGCTTAAGTCAGGAGTAATAACCCAGAAAGGAATAATGCTTTAAATAAGTTGTAAAAAACGAATCACTAGGGACCAGCAGTTAGAGTAAAGGCTATGTTGCTGAACTCCCATGTAGTCGGCTGCAGTTCGAGTCCCATACCCGGTGGCTTAAACTCACACCGGGCACATGTGCATGCGTGCCCAAGATCCCAAGAGGAGAATAAAGGGATTGTGGCGTGGCCATCCCCCCGGGGGGTGATTTCTCACTTTCTGTCTCTCTCTTTCTGGCAAGCGCACAAACCCTACAGAAAAATACAAAAAAAAAAAAAATACTCTTGTTTTTAGGAAAAGCTCTTGGAATCTTTCAAATTTTCAAGTCTTCAATTTAACACTACCATACATCAATGGCATATTATATCATTAAATATTGTATCATCAGTTAAATGATACAATATGCCACTGTAACAGCAGAGGTTATTAAGACAGAAGAAGTCTTCACGAAGTTCACAGAAAATGTGTATTGTGAAAAACTATGTAGGGATATCAAAAAGTTTATTGCACTAAAATAAATGCATACTGTAATTCCACTTTCCACAAGCTTTGGAAGTTCCCTAGTATATTCACCAACACCTTGTTCATCTCTTGAGGAAAACATTTTCTAATAAGTCCACACATAAATGTGGTATGAGCTCGTTTCCAAACCGGGCTCAGTGAAGCCCCAGAGTCATGAAAAGCTGGCCTTGGAACACCACAGATGCAAGGTGGTTATTAAGGGGAAAACGAAATTCAAAAAGTTGGCAGAAAAATGGGATTAAAGTACAAGTTTATTTTGGTAAAAACAAACAAAAAAACCCATGAAATCCACTCGAAAAAATTTTTTAAATATAATATGCATTTTCTACGAACTTTTTAAAGACTCCTACTTCTAATGATTTCTGCAGGCAATTTAAATTTCACTGTAACTCACAATCGCCATCTGCTGGTTGGTAAAGGTTGAACATCTATTTGTTCAAAACTGGAAGGCACAAGGCTTTTCATCACAGATACTTAAAGAAAAAACAAGAAAACTGTTACACCTGGAAAATCTGATCTCTCAACTCAAGGACACGCAGAGTAAACAATTTTAGGTGTCTTAAACATTCCACTCCAGAATAGTCTACTCTGTGTTTCTAATGGAAATGACCAGGTCGGTATGTTTATAATCCATTTTCAAACATATTTTTATTGTCATGTACTGCATATTAATTCTCTCTCATTAGCATGGGGGGAAAGGCTGCATTTCATGCAGACTGTGTAGACAGGGAGGCAAGAAAGAAAAAAGAAATCATTTCCAAATAGGGTTTTTCTTTTTAAAATAATTCTTAAAAGAGTAAGAAAAATAAAAAAATATTGAAAAACTAATACCATTAGTGCGTTAGGATAATATGTGACTGTGGAGAGACTGGAAGAGATGATGGTCATGATATCATTTTATGAAATAATACTCCAAAGACATAAAAGTGTTCCACACCCCCCCCGAAAAAAAAGGAGAGAGACAGAGAGAGACAGAGACAGAGAGATTTCGACAAGTCAATTGATAACAACCCTCTGCAGTGCGTACACTTCTAAAATCAGAGTGGTAAGAAGGTGTCACGTTGTAAGGCCCCACATATGCTGTCACCCCTCTTCTTAGCGATGAGTAGGATAATAGAAGTTGAAATGTAAGGGGGAGTTCTCTGGGCCTCGGATCTGCCTATATACAAACAGAGCTCTAGCTACATGACAGCTGTCCTCCCCAGACCCAGAGGGCCTGAGAGAGAGTCACACGAGACAGAACCTGTAGATCTAGGCCCTGATGTCAGAAATGACGCAAAACCACCTCTGCCACTGCTGAGGTTAAACACAGCACCCCTGGCTCAGTGTGGGGCGTCGGGTATAGACAGATACCTAGACAGCTTGCCTGTATAAAATATAAGAAATAAGGGACCAGCAGTTAGCGTAATGGCTATGTCGCTGGACTTCCATGTAGTCGACCGCGGTTTGAATCCCAGACCTGGTGGCTTAAACTCACGTTGGGACCGTGTGTGTGCGTGCCCAAGATCCTGAGAGGAGAATGGAGAAGGGATTGCGGCATGGCCATCCCCCCTGGGGGATGATTTCTCACTTTCTATTTCTCTGGTGAGTGCACGTGCCCTATAACAAAAACAAAACAAAACAAAACAAAACAAAAAAACCCACCTCTCCATAAAAAGAAAAAAGAAAAAAAAATTGAAAAAAATAAAGAAAGAAGCTGGGTTTCTGACTACTTCTACAACACCAGTCATAGCGAATCCATCACTCTGGCTGAATGGCCTTGGTTTAGCTGTAAAACAAGGATATTTAGAGTCTGCTGTGACAAAAACGATAGAGGTATTTAAATTTAGCACAATTACTAGCCAGCGGGAAGCACTGAGATCATTTATTTTAGCCACGGGTTCCCAAAGCTGTGTAATTATTTTATATTACAGATCATGCACATTTCTTAGCTCTAACGAGATCTGCCTGTGCAGGTAATGAGTGTGTGTGTGTGTGTGTGTGTGTGTACATATGTGGCACACTCACATCCTCAAAGATGCAGAACATGAGAAATGACTGGAAGGAGCTTGCTAGACTGGTCAAATCCTGATCTTTCTATGAAAAGAGCAAAGATGTACACCAGTAATCGCTAATCGCAAAGGCTGTCAGTAAGAGTGGAACCCTTATTCGGATCTGCAGGTGCTCAGACACCTGGAAGAGACCCGGCAGGAAGTCATGTGTCAGGATGTTCCGATTTTTGTCCTTATTGCATCCTTGACTCGAGGCCAAAGCTTTCTGGAAACCAAACTTTCTTTCCCATCAACAAAGTTGTCCACTAACCTTTTCGATTAACTCGTAACTCTCTTCGAGTTTGAGCAGCCTGTTCTGCACGGACGTGGACGCTCGCTGGTAGACGATTCGCCACTCCTCGAAGTCGCTCTCTGAAATCTCGGCCACGGCGAAACACAGAGTTCTGAGCCCTGAAAAGGGAGCACACGTCCCCAAAGATTTTATCCAGAAGCCTGAGGTTTCCACTGTGAGTCAACAAAGTCTCGTTTTGAGAAGACAGATTCGATTTGAACAACAGATTGAGGTCCGACTCAATTAAGACTAAACCACAGTGGAAAATGTTTTTGTTTTTGCTATAGGGCATGTGTGCTCGCCTGAAACAGACAGAGACAGAGACAGAGAGAGGGAAGGAGGGAGGGAGAGGGGGCAAGTGAGAAATCACCTCCCCGAGGGGATGGCCACAGCACAAGGCCTTCTCCTCCAGTCTCCTGCCATGATTTTGAGCATGCCTGCACACATGCCTGCTGTGATGTTCAAGCCACCTGGTCCAGGACTCGAACTGTGGAGGTAGCCATATAGGATCTGGTGCTGTAACCTCTATGCTACCTGCTGGCCCTAGCATGACTTTCTAAACTCTTACCAAGCTTTTGCATTCCTTGAAATCTTCTAATTGTTTCCCAGGACCCAGGATGACACCTAAATCTCAAAGGATGACTTAACACGTTTCATCAACTGCCTTCAACCTCGTTTCAGTCATTCACTCTCTATATGCCAGGGTCACTGTGTCTGCTGGTCACTTTTTCTCCATTCCACCTTCCCTAATGCTCTTCCACTGCTCGTGCTGCATCTACTTCACGTCTTAGCTCTTAAAATCTTCTCTCAGAAGCATCATCCTCTTACCCAGACCCCACAGGCAGAAATCCCCAAGCACTCCTACAGCGTGAAAGACAATCTTTCATGGTTTTCTCGTAGATCTTCTTATGAAATGAAAGCTTAAATTGGGCAGGATCCTGGAGCTCTTCAAATCTGCAACTCACTCCACGACCAGGCAGAGTGGCTGACTCCTAACAGTGGCTTCGTAGATGTTTATGAAGAAAGAGAAAAAGAGACCCCAATGAGGTCAAGTGGGGAAGCCACCTTCCTCTTACTGGGATGTATTACTGTGTTTATCATTGTTTTAAATTTGCAGTTGAAAAATGAGTCTTAGTTGGGAACCAGCAGTTAGCGTAATGGCTATGTCGCTGGACTCCCACGTAGTCGACCGCGGTTCGCGTCCCGGACCCGGTGGCTTAAAACTCACGCCGGGCGTGTATGCGTGCGTGCCCAAGATCCCGAGAGGAGAATGGAGGAGAAGGGATTGCGGCGTGACCATCCCCCCGGGGGGTGATTTCTTGCTTTCTGTCTCTATGTCTCTCTCTGTCTGGCGAGCACACGCGTCCTATAGTGAAAATCTCTCAAACAAAAAAAAAATGAGTCTTAGTTGAGAGAACAGTGGCAATCAATCAATCAACCAATCACTAGCTAGCTAGCCCCAGTGCTTAGTGCCTGTCAATTTCATAATTCTGTTCATCCTCAGCTGGAAAAAAAAAATGGATGAATTAGAAGACAGGAGAGGTGAAAGCACTTGTCAGCCATGCGAGGAAGCAGTTATGAAGGTTCGAGAAAAACAATGCTCTCACAGGTCATGTAACTCTTAGCATGACTAGGCCCAAACGCTAGGCCTGGTGAGCTCAAGTCCCACGAGTGACTACGGGGGAAACGTGTCAGAAGCAAGAAGAGGGATCTGCCCTCCCAGAGATGCACAGGGCTATCTATTACCGGTCACCCAGTGAAACTTACACCTTTGGGGGCCATACTGGGACACCTTTTTCTCTTTTGAAAATGTGGATAGGAATCTTACTCCAGGGTAGCCCTGAAGCAGGGCCAGAGGGAATGGGGCAGAGGTGGGGTTCGGTTCAAAGAGAAGAGTCAGAATATCTTTTTTTTTTTTTTTCTTTTTTTTTGAGAGGTTTTCGCTATAGGGCGCGTGCGCTCGCCAGACAGACAGAGAGAGACATAGAGACAGAAAGCGAGAAATTACCCCCCAGGGGGGATGGTCACGCCGCAATCCCTTCTCCTCCATTCTCCTCTCGGGATCTTGGGCACGCACGCACACGCACCCGGCGTGAGTTTTAAGCCACTGGGTCCGGGACGCGAACCGCGGTCGACTACGTGGTAGTCCAGCGACATAGCCATTACGCTAACTGCTGGTTCCCCTAGCCAGAATATCTTCAACATCATGACCAGAGAGGAGAAAGATGGCCCCTGTCTTCCTCAGAGAGAGACCCTTTCCATACCCCAGGTAGGCTGCACCTTCCAGGCCCCTCTGAGGCTGGGCTGTGAAGTGTCTGAATGCCATGCACATGTATGTTCCTAAGCTCTTGTATGTCAGAGGAGAAGTGGGGAAGCCTCTTTGTGTCTTTCCATTTCAAAGCCTAGTATTTTTGTTGTTTTCCTGGTGTGTTAGAGAACATTCCTATCTTTTCTCAGCCTGGGAAAAGGATCTGATCGAAGGTCAGGTTTGGGGCCACTGGCAACACGTCCAGGGATGAGAATGGAGATGAGAGGTTTAGATCCAATCCTGACCACCGTGGTCAAGGTAAAAGATAAGACTACAAATCCTTATAGGAACCGACCCTGGTGTTTTACAGCTTTCACTTCCTTTCATCCCATCTACAATAGATCATCTCCCTAGACAATGTCCTGTTATTCTGCCTCACACTCATGTATTTCAGGACGGACAGGGAGACAAAGCCAAGTTGTCTACCATGACTCTCAGGCCTCACACAGACCCTGACAAGAGGTAGGGGCTTCACAAAAAGTCTTAGGTTGGGGACCAGCAGTTAGCGTAATGGCTATGTCACTGGACTCCCACGTAGTCAACCGCGGTTCGTGTCCTGGACCCGGTGGCTTAAATTCACGCTGGGCACATGTGCGTGCATGCCCAAGATCCCGAGAGGAGAAGGGAGGAGAAGGGATTGCGGCGTGGCCATCCCCCCGGGGGGTGATTTCTCGCTTTCTGTCTCTCTGTCTGTCTCTGTCTGTCTGGCGAGCGCACGTGACCTATAGAGAAAAAAAAAAAAAAAAACAAAAACAAAACCAAAACCAAAAAACAAACCTCTCCAAAAAAAAAAAAAAAGTCTTAGGTTGTAAATAAATTGAATAACTATTTTAATAGCTGTACAGGTTTATTTATTTCTTCTTGTTTCTATTCAGAGGACAATACCTTAGTTCTTCGCCTCCCGCTTTTCTTTCCTATTGAACTGTTTGATACAAGGTAAAGTATTTAAACTTTAGTAAACAGTTAAAATTCTATACAGTAAAACAGATTTACACGCCATACCACCCAAAATGTGGAAACAAAATCTTTACGAATTTTAATCAGTAGTTTTAAGAACATAAGAAAAAAAAAAAGACTACTGGATGAGACCAGCATGTCGTAAAATCTAAATGATCAACAGGAATAGATATCTGAATCTCTACGCAAAAATAACAGTGATCCTGTAAGATATCAGAAGTATAAGATTTCCTTTGATTTCAGCCATGCTCTATGACACTATGACACTAACCTTCTGTAGCAAACTGTTCTAAATGTTTAAGGGTAATTTCTTTGTATTTTGAAGTCTCTGCCAGTCGATCATAAATGACAGTGTCCTGGAAAACAAAAAGAAGGGATAACACAATTAAGGAGTCTGAGTTTAATAAAGTTGATGTTGGCAACTAAAAGCAACTACTTTTACCACTCGTTTTTATTTTTAATTGCCAGAGGTTCACGCACTTGCCAGAGAGGTGGGGGGGAGGGGGGAAAGAGAGAGAGAGAAGAGCACCTCTGATGGGGTGTGATCACACCACAATCCCTTCTCTTCCATCCTCTTGGGATTTGGGGCACAAAAGCACATGTACTCAGTGTGTTTTTCAAGACTCCAGGGTCAGGATTCAAACCTTGGTCACCCATGTGGGATCTGGCTCTTCTAACCACTAGGAGACAGGGCTGGCTGGCCCTAGCATTAACACATATTTTTTTTAAGTTTATTAATTTTCATTGCTTCTTAGAGAGACAAAGTGTGCACACACATCCCCAGTGGGAACTTGGCTCTGCAATCCACCCTCTACCCCAGATCACGGGTACAGGCATGTCTGGTATACCCAGGAGGTCTCCTGATGCGAACCTAAAACCACCCCACGTGGCTCAGCCTTGCAGAGCATCTCATTTTACCACTACATCACCATCTAACACCAGCTTTATTTATTTATTTATTTATTTATTTTTGGAGAGGTTTTTGCTACAGAGAGCATGCACTCGCCGGAAAGACAGAGAGACAGAAAGCGAGAAATCACCCCCCAGGGGGATGGTCACACCACAATCCCTTCTCCTCCATTCTCCTCTCGGGATCTTAGGCACGCACGTATATGCGCCCGGCTTGAGTTTGAGCCACCAGCTCCGGGATTTGAACCGCAGTTGACTACATGGGAGTCCAGCGACATAGCAATTATGCCAACTGCTGGCCCCAGCCAGCATTCGTTTTTATTATTTAATTATTTTGTTGCCAGAGAGTGTGTTCCTTCATGTATGGAGAAAAAGAGCAGCCCCTAGTGGAATGTGGACAGGTCACGATCCCTTCTCCTCCATTTCTCCATTTCACCAGGATTTCGAGTGACCCAGCTCTCTACGCACAAGGCTTAATCACACCACGTGGCTGGCCCCTGCATTAGTTTCAAAGCATCAAATATTTTTACCTAAGGATACTGTCTCCCTTAGTGACATTAAAAAACAAGATTCTAGCTCTGTATTTTCATCTTCTTTCTGAAGGAATCTCTACTTTCTCCAAGATGTTCAAAATCTTATAGCCTCTCAATATGTTGCTTACCTCTGGCATGCTACAAGAACATGCAAGTGTTCATGGGTGCTGTCAAGAAGTAAGTCCACACCTGGGACCAGCAGTTGGCATAATGGCTATGTCGCTGGACTCCCACGTAGTCAACTGCAGTTCAAGTCCTGGACCTGGTGGCTTAAACTCACGCTGGGTGCGTGTGCGTGCGTGCCCAAGATCCTGAGAGGAGACTGGAGGAGAAGGGATTGTGGTGTGGCCATCCCCCCTGGGGGGTGATTTCTCGCTTTCTGTCTCTGTGTTTCTCTCTGTTTCTCTGGCTAGCGCACGCACCTTATAGCAAAAACCTCTCCAAAAAAAAAAAAAAAAAAAGTGAAGTCAGTCCACACCCATGGAAGCTGGAAATGGTGGGTTGACCAAAGCTAGAGTTTGCCTTGTGCTAATTCTTTGGGCCAAAAAAACACCAGTGTGCCTGATGTGTATGTAAGGGGTGCTACGGCACGTGCCTGCCCTATTTGGCCACAGAACCTTCTAGAGTTAGAGCTTCTTTGTGGGGCCAGTGCTCATAGGATAATGAACCTCAAAAATACAGTACTAACCCCACCCGTGAGGGCCGTGGGCACCCTGAGGCGGACCCTGGAGCCAGCTCTAATTGCCTTAGGTGGCTGAAGGATCCTGACGGTGTGGCTTTAGTTTCACTCTGTAAAATTAAACTGCCAGATTATCTTTAAAGTCCTTTCCAGCTTTAACTTCAGACACCATTTATGTTTCTCCAGCGTCTGCTCCTTTAGACAGTGGCTATTATTCCTTTGGTTAGTTTCTGATGCTGGTTTAATGCTCTAAGAATTTTAGTATTCAGCCTTCATGGTTTTATTAGACCAGGAAAAAATAAATCATTTACCTGCAATTACCTTCTCAGTGGTATTACCCATTTTGGGGTCTCCAGTCTCAGGCCTGAGATTGGGAAGCAGACTAATGGAGTATGATTTAGAACCCTTGAGAGAAACAGAACTTAGTGACCTCAGAACAGATGGGATATTCCAGGCCCCAATTATGAATTTCTTTTCCTTTTTTCAGTGGCGCAATGGGGGTAGGGGGAAAGGCAAAAGGAAATGGTAATTCCCCCCACAGCTCCTTCCTGAGGATGAAAGGAAGAACTTATGAACTCTTTTTTCAGAGGGAAATGACATTTTCCATGACAGGAGTATAGGCCATGTGAACGCTAAGGAAGTCTTTTAAAAAATGAAAATCGTGAAAACAAACGTGAGGAGAAATCAGGTCCAGAAGATTAAATTTGACAGTATAGCGAAACATTCCAGTGGAAGAAACTGATGCTTGGAGTTGAAGACACTAATTTTCTACCTTCTTCACGGCATGCAGGCCATTGAAAGAATGGATTGTTTTTAAATGTCAGTCACCGTTGGCCATGGTTATGTGTGAAAAATAGAGATATACAGACACATTCTCAGCCGTCATAACTCTCCCTGTGCACAGGGCCACAGCAGGTATCTGGCACGCATTTTTAGGAACCAGAGAAAGCTTCTTCACAGGAACTCAAGCGTATGTGTGCCCGGGATCGACTGAGAAGGCTGAATTAGTATTGATGGACAACCTCGAGTGGATTCAGTTACCTCACGCTCCAACAGAGCCGCTAGTTAAAGAGTCTAGGCGGCCTTCAAAGGTCAAATTCAGGGTTCATAATTCATCTTCACTGAACATTCATTCAAAAAGTTGTTTTCCGGGAACCAGCAGTTAGCGTAATGGCTATGTTGCTGGACTCCCACGTAGTCGACCACGGTTCGCGTCCCGGACCCAGTGGCTTAAAACTCATGCCGGGCGCGTGTGCGTGTGTGCCCAAGATCCCGAGAGGAGAATGGAGGAGAAGGGATTGCGGTGTGGCCATCCCCCCTGGGAAGTGATTTCTCGCTTTCTGTCTCTCTGTCTCTCTCTGTCCGTCTGGCGAGTGCACGCGCCCTATAGCGAAAATCTCTCCAAAATAAGAAGGCAAGGCTACCTGCTGTGTGAACTCTGAGTCCCCTTTTTACAGGGACATTTGCCAAAGACCAGAGCCCACCTGTATTTTAGTACAAACACTTCCTGTGTTCACAGGTGCCATTCAAGAATGCTCCGGCTCTGTACTTAGCCTCTGACATGGCAGGGAACTGCTAAAAATAATTAATTTCAGAGGCAGTTTCTTTTTGTATACAGCACAGCAATTCATGGGAGGGACATCGAATTTGAAATTTTCAATTGCTTTAAGGTCCCTAAAACATTAACATCGTTTTTTTTTTTTTTTCTCAGAGAGAGACAGAGAGAAAAGGGGACAGAGAGGCAGAAAGGGCGGGAGGTAAAAGAAAGAAAACGGGAAATAGACCAAGTAGATGGTACAGAGTGTAAGGTGCTAGACTCCCACACGGCAGACGGCGGTTCAAGTCTCAGAACTGGATGCTTGAAAATCACACCAGGTATGTGTGCATGCGTGCAGAGAATGGAGAAGGGATGCGGCATGGCCAGCCCTCCTGAGTGGTGATTTCTCACTTTCCCTCTCACTGTCTCTCTCTGGCAAGGATAGGTACGTTCCCTATGGCAA
The DNA here is from genome assembly GCA_026018925.1 of Tupaia tana. Lineage (NCBI taxonomy): Eukaryota > Metazoa > Chordata > Mammalia > Scandentia > Tupaiidae > Tupaia > Tupaia tana. The sequence goes on along the minus strand of JAKSZU010000025.1, from coordinate 11,067,309 downwards.
AAACTTAAAAAAGAGAGACAGAGAGAGAGAGAGAGAGAGAGAGAGAGAGAAAAGTGAGACAAGCACCCCCAGGAGGGTCTTCACTTCACCCCAGGATCCCTGCCCAGCCTCGATCAGCGAAGACCACAGGGACACAGCGGCATGTCTGGCATGTTCTGGGAGATCTCAGGATGTGAACTCAGGACCTTCCCACATGGCCGTCAGCATGCAGAGTGCTGTGTTACATTACGGCTGCCCCCACCGTGGCTGGCAGCGTTAACTACATTTGTCAGGTTTCTAATTTCTCCTCTGCTGTAGGTGTTTTGGAGTAGGATTCTTGTTTTCGTGAGTAAATTAAACTTTCACTTGTGATTCATGTCTCTTCCTAAGTTGGCTACTATCACAGAGAGAAGTCGTGTAGCGTGTACTTTTCCTTGTATTCTATTTAAAAATGAACAAAGCAAGTTATTTCCAGAAAATCTGCACAAAAGCTGGAAAAACATGTCCCAAGGGGAGAAATTCGAGGTTTAGACACGGATTTACATGCACACGTGGCACCGTTCTCTCTGTGCTGTATTCTAGATGGGCTCCTCAGTACCACCTTTCACTTCAGGAACTCTTCTCTCCTCCCCTCCACTGTGCATAATCTTTTTTCTTTTTCTTTTTTTGGAGAGGTTTTTGCTATAGGGCATGTGTGCTCACCAGAAAGACAGAGAGAGACAGAGAGATAGAAAGCGAGAAATCACCCCCTGGGGGGATGGCCATGCCGCCAATCCCTTCTCCTCCATTCTCCTCTTGGGATCTTGAGCACACACGCACACGCGCCCGGTGTGAGTTTTAAGCCACTGGGTCCGGGACGCGAACTGCAGTCGACTACATGGGAGTCCAGCAACATAGCCATTATGCTAACTGCTGGTCCCCACTGTGCATAATCTTGAGTTTACGTCATTTACTGATTTTTTTAAAAAAATGCATTATTTCAAAATTGCCTATATGTACCCCTACTTTTCCTCCTAATTTTATTATTTTTTAAAATAAAAATAGTATTTCAGGGGCCCAGCAGGTGGCATGGTGGTTAAGGGCAATGGATTCCCACATGGAGTCCACCATAGTTTGAGTCCCGGACCTGGCAGCTTTCTCACTTTTTTCCTCTCTCTGTCCCTCTTTGGTCAAATTAAAAATAAGTAAATAAAGTTAAATAAAAATAATTCTTTTAAAAAAAGTAGTATTTCAGGCAGTCAGTGGTATGGTGGTGTAGGTGGCTGGATCCTACATGACTGGCTGTGATTCCAGCCCCAGATCCGACAGCTTGAAAAACACCTGGGTGTGTGTGTGCGCATGCCCAAATTCCTGAGAAGAACTGAGAAGGGATTGTGGTGTGGCCCTGGGGAGGGGGATGCTTTCTCACTTACTTTCTCTCTCTCTGTCTCTCCCTCTCCAGGAAGCACATGTGCCCTATAGGGGGAAAAAAAAGGGAAGAACCCTAAAAGGAATAGTTGGGATTTCTTTATCACGTTGAGCTCTGCACATCCTTTGTCAGGCCAGTCTGCACAGTGATTTAGCCCGGAGTGAATCCACGTTCCAGCTCGTTATGTCGCCATGACCTCCCTTGGCCTGGGGTTTCCTAGTGTGTCTCTGAGTTTCACTCCTGCTCTGTCTGCGTGTCTGCCCTTCTAATGGCTTTATGTTGTCCCTGGCAGAGGCTGGCATGAGCTTTCCTCAACCCCTTCTCGTGACTGCCTGAGGCTGGCGCCCCTCTGCACTTCACAGAGGGTGCCATCGGAGGGCGCCATCTGCCTCCACTGTTCCACAGACACCGAACTCCAGCCACTGCTCCCTGATTGCAACCAAGCCCAGGGCCCGAGACTCCCACCCCACCCAGCTCAAGGCTTCCATTCAATGAGCCACTTTGGCATTCTATTAATGTTTTGTCGACAAAGGTATTTATCTTGTTTTAGCCTAGTTTCCTTTTTCTGTTTTCTTGTTATAGTACTATAGCCACCATCGCTATAATTTAGAAATAGAGGGGCTACATCAGAGTGTGAACACCCATGCTCTCTTTATTAGAGCATTATTGATCACTTTCCACAACTTAAGTTTTCCGCTGACCTCGTCACTGTGACTAACTCACCCTGCCAAGGAATCGACGGGCTTTCCAGACTCCCCTCCATTTTCCCTCTCTTTTCCTGCCCTTTTCACTTTTAATTTGCTAGCCCTCCTCTCTTGACATGTAGTCTTTTACAAGATATCATTAAGCCCCTGGTTTTAGTTTCCGGTATATTGTTAACTACTAAATCTATGTCTCCATCTTGAATTTCTCCTCTTGTGAAATCCAGATATCTCTGCCCTGTGGCCCAAATGCACTCCCAACTTTCTGTTTTGGCAAGAGGTATCACTGAGTCTACTCAGGCAGCCGCATGAAATCTGATGATAATTCTGGGTATCTTTTCCTTTGTCATGCACATGCAATTAATGACTAGTTAATAACGATTTCTCTTCTCAGTCTTCTCTGTAACTGTCTGGGTTCAGATCCTCTTCTGTCAATGGCCTCAACTGGCAGGTCTGTATGTGAGGTGTTTGAATTGATGAGAATACAAAGAGTTCTAAAACTAAATCCATACGACTTCATGGAATAATTCGACCTAAATGCTTTAAACCAAGGCCTCTGGGCCGGCTCCACAGTGCAGCAGTTAAGCACTGGGTACAGGAAGAGGGATCCCACATGGGGCTGTGGTTCAAGTCTCCAGCCAGGCAACCTGACTTACTGGGTGTGTGTACACCAAAATCCTGACAGGAAGGAGGAATGGGAGGGAAAGGATTCTGGTGGGAACACACCCTATCGTGGGGTGCTTTCTCTTTCTCTCCTGGGCTAGAGAATACATTCTCTGGCAATTAAAGAACAAAAACAAAAAACACCCCCAAGGTAGTCAAAGATTCCATTTCAATGCTTTAAAACTCAAGGTATTTCACATTCTCAGGAAGAACTGAAAAACAGGCTTGGGGTTCTTAAGTTTTTTAATTACCATGTGATAAAGAACGTTGCCGATTCTATTTAAAACTGGGAAGTTCCCAGTTGGGAGGTTAATAAAATCAGGTACCTGGAAAGGGGAATTCAGAAAAAAGAACTGATCTGAGTAACAACTAAGGGTCTGGTAAGTACTAGGTCGCTGGGAATGACACGATGTAGTTTTTCTATACAAAAATGTGTCATGACTTTTCTCTTTTCTTCTCTCTCTCTCTCTCTCTCTCTTTTTTTTTTTTTTTTTTTTTTTTTAAGAGAGATTGCTGCTATAGAGCACATGGGCTCTCCAGAGAGACAGAAAGTTTGAAATCACCCCCCAGGGAGATGGCCATGCTGCAGTCCCTTCTCCTCCATTCTCCTCTTGGGTTCTTGGGCATGCACACACATGCACCCAGTGTGTGTTTTAAGCCTCCAGGCCCAGGACTTGAACTGTGGATGACTACATGGGAGTCCAGCGATGTAACCATTATACATCTACTGGTCCCAATCTCATGACCTTTCTGACAACCCAATATAGTTCTTGTTTTTCCATGAATATAGACATATTTTAACCAAGAAAATTCAGTTAGAATGATGTATTACTATTTCTGTCAATATTACCTACAAGTATACCAAAGCTGACCAGTTGGAAATTCCATTAAAATGAAAATAATGTGGGGCCAGCAGGTGGCTTGGTAGTTAAAGTGCTGGACTCCCACATAGCCGACCACAGTTCAAGTCCTGGACCTAGGAGCTAAAAATCACTCCAGACACGTGCATGTGCATCCCCAAAATCTCAAGAGGAGAATGGAGGAGAAGGGACTGCAGTATTGCCATCCCTCCTGACAGCTGCTGCCTCCCCAGAGGGTGATTTGTCACTCTCTCTCTGTCTCTCTCTCTGTTTTTCTCAGGTGAGTGTATGCTCCCTATGACAAAAACTTAAAAAAAAAAAAAAAAAAGCAAAGAAGACAATGCAAGACGAATATAATTACCACGCGATATTATAGCAATAATTGTGATCCCATTTTTACTCCCCACTTCCATGATCTTTAAAGTATTAGATTCAAACTGCAGGGAATCGTTACGTTATAAAATAACTTAGAAGCATGTTTTGAATTTAGTTGTCTTCTAACATAGCTTACATAATATAAGCTCTCAAATATATATCAAAAATTGAATTACAAAAGTAATCCAGCCCAGGGACCAGCAGTTAGCGTAATGGCTATGTTGCTGGACTCCCACGTAGTCGACTGTGGTTTGCATCCCGGACCTGGTGGCTTAAAACTCACGCCCGGCGCGTGTGCGTGCGTGCCCAAGATCCCGAGAAGAGAATGGAGGAGAAGGGATTGTGGCGTGGCCATCCCCCCTGGGGGGTGATTTCTCACTTTCTGTCTCTCTGTCTCTCTCTGGCGAGCGCGCGTGCCTTATAGCAAAAACCTCTCAAAAAATAAAAAAAAAAGGAACCCAGCCCAAACTTTTTCAAACACTAAATTTACCCAGAAGGAATCACACACCTCACTGGAAGAGGCCGAGCCCCATTACTCTGAAACACCAACAACAGTGGATGTCAGCAACTTCGTGTCAAACACCTGTGCTCTATTTCCACAGCAGAATGTCTAATATACATATTATAAACCATCATAAATCAAAGCCATAATAGACAAACATAAAAACTTACAGCTCCTTTGCAGTAAAGTCGTAACTTCCCGGACGGAGTGCGAACAATCACTGACATTCTTTTTCTAGCACTGAAAGAAAGAAGTTTTCCATAACATATCATCACACTGAAGATATGCATATATGTGTTATGCCTCACATACTTTACTACTCAATGAAAAAGTAAGTTTGACTAGAGTACGAGCCCTCTACTTCCACATACCGAAACTATCCCCTGGGTGCACAGCTGGGCACCTTTGAAAGGTATGTTACGTGTTTCTGGAACCAGGGTACTGTCTACTGCCTGGGAGGAGTCATTTGCAAAATGACTCCCTGGAATCCTATAAGAACTACCCAAAGAGCAGAGTTCTGGTTCAATGAATTCAGATTTGAAAAAAAAAACTAAGCTAGTATCTTACAAGGTGAATTGTATGTTATAGCTTTTATCAAGAACAGAAATAGATTTCATCAATTTTAAGTATATACCCCCAAAAGCAAACACGAGCACTTTAAAAATCACTTAAGTAGTCACTCCTATTGTTTTTCAATAATTACTAGGACCACTGGCATCGTCCAAAAATGACCAGCAAAGTTAAGCTAAGGAGAACATTTTAGCATTCCTCAGTGAAGAAATTCCCGTCAAGAAATCCCTTTTCTTCCTGCCATGAAAACCTGCATACCTGTCTCGGGACCAGCAGTTAGCGTCATGGCTATGTCGCTGGACTCCCACGTAGTTGACCGCGGTTCACGTCCCAGACCTGGTGGCTTAAACTCACGCCGGGTGCGTGTGTGTGCGTGCCCAAGATTCCGAGAGGAGAATGGAGGAGAAGGGATTGCGGCGTGGCCATCTCCCCTGGGGGGTGATTTCTCGCTTTCTGTCTCTCTGTCTCTCTCTGTCTGTCTGGCGAGCGCACGCGCCCTATAGCAAAAAACTCTCAAAACCAAAACCTTGCATACCTGTCTTTGTGTGTCCCACCCCCTCCATCTTTTCTCCTGAAATGATGGGGGAACGAACTAGTTCTCATCTTATCCACAGCCTTCCTTCCACACGTCTACAAACTTCTCCCTTTCCCCTATTCAGTAGCCTCACGGCTGTGCCCTGAAGTCGCCCCTGATCCTTCGGTCATGAACGTTGCTCGGTGCTATTTAAATGTGCCCCAGTGTCTTCCCTGTGACACCCACTGCAGCCATGACCCTCCATGAGCCACAGCCCTGGGCACGTCCGCTTCATCTTCACAGCTGGACCTCAAGACTGTGGTGCACGCGGCACCCACGGCCCTCGCTTTGTGCCCAGAACTCCCCATCTCACTTCCTCCTCATCCCAGTGAAAGGCTCCACTCAGCCAGCGGTTTCCAGCCTCCCTCCCGCCCAACCTCCAGGCAGTCTCCGACGCGGATGAGCACCCCATCCTCAGACCCTGTTCTCCTGGCCTGGGGTCACTGCCCTCTTTATCCTCTGTGTCCTAAACAACAAAGCAGACTCTTTGGCTGATCCCCTTTTCCTTCCTTTTTTTCCTTCTTTTTCTTTTTTTAAGAATTATTTATTTAGGGAACCAGCAGTTAGTGTAATGGCTATGTCGCTGGACTCCCACGTAGTCGACCGCAGTTCGCGTCCCGGACCCGGTGGCTTAAAACTCATGCCAGGCGCGTGTGCGTGCGTGCCCAAGATCCCGAGAGGAGAATGGAGGAGAAGGGATTACGGCGTGACCAACCCCCCTGAGGGGTGATTTCTCGCTTTCTGTCTCTATGTCTCTCTCTGTCTGTCTGGCAAGCACAGACGCCCTATAGTGGAAAAAAAAAAAAAGAAAAAAAACCTCTCCAAAGAATTATTTATTTAATTTTATTTATTCATTCATTTCTTTTAATTTGACCAGAGAGAGACACAGAGAAAGAGAGGGAGAGGGACAGTGAGAAAGCTAGTTACCAGATCCAGGACTTGAACCATGGTTGCCATGTAGGAGTGTCCAGTGCCTGCTGCCACCTGCTGGTCCTATGATTCCCCCTTTTCTAGTCAACCCTTAAAAGTTAGAGGGGCTCAGACATCAGCCTTCCATTTTTTCCCCTCCCTCTTTATTTATCTCCAAGAAGTCCCAGTCATTTTCATGGCTTTAAATATCATGTATAGACTAAGGACTATCAAAAGGTCATTGCAGTCAGAGGCTTCTCTTTTTTGTTCCAGGCCTTTCTATCCAGCTATATATCCAACATCTCCATTTGTTAAACCTCCCAGGCATCTAAAGACTGATAATTCCAAATATCCCCTCCCCACACTTACCTCTTGTACCTGCCATCTCTATAAATGGCACCAGTAGTTCATGCCAGAGAGCCTAACTGCTCCCTCTGTTCCCCCTCCACATCCAATCCATCCCAAAGTCCCACTAACAACCGTCTAAAGGTATATGAGTTCTATCAGCTTCCCTTTCTTTTAACTATCATCACCCTGGTCTAAGCACTAACTCTTTCCATGGGGATATTTTTTTTTTGGGGGGGGGAGTTGCCATAGAGCACACAAGCTAGAGAGAGAGAGTAAGAGAGAGACACAGAGAGAGACGGGAAGAAATCACCCCTCAGGGTAATCATCACATCACAATCCCTTCTCCTTTGATGTCCTCTGAGGATTTTGGGTATGCATGCAGCTGGAATGATTTTCAAGCTGCCGGGTCTGGGACTGGAACCACGATCAGCCATGTGGGAGTCCAGAGCCTTAACCACCATGCCATCAACTGGTTCCTGCACAGGGAGTTTGAATAGCATCGCATTTACTTGTCTCATGTTTATTCTTTTTTCTTTTTTGAAGAGAGATCACAGTCGACCACTTGGTAATTCAGTGACGTAACCATTACACCATAGGCTGGTCCCTCATGTTCATTCTTAAGCCTACCCCCCATCAAAGCATCTTAAAATAATGGAAACTCCTCGGGACCAGCAGTTAGTATAACGGCTATGTCGCTGGACTCCCATGTAGTCTACCGTGGTTCGCGTCCCGGACCTGGTGGCTTAAAACTCTCGCCGGGCGCGTGTGCATGCGTGCCTAAGATCCCAAGAGGAGAATGGAGGAGAAGGGATTGCGGCGTGGCCATCCCTCCTGGGGGGTGATTTCTCGCTTTCTGTCTCTCTGTCTGTCTGGTGAGCACACGTGCCCTATAGCAAAAACCTCTCCAAAAAAAAAAAAAAAGGAAACTCCTAAATTTGCTTTATTCTTCTTTATACCACTTATCACCTGGCAAACTGTTTACTATGTGTGTGTTTAAAAAACATTATCCCAGGGTCAATTACAACACTACTTACATCTCGGATAGAGTATCATTAGGCTTAAGAAAAGCAGTCACTTTGACACAAAAAGAGAAAGATGGGGGATGAGCTTTGGGAATAATCTATTCTAGTTAATCATCCAACATCTGAGTTATCTTCCTTTGATTTTCCAGAACACAGAAGTCAAGAAAACAGTGTTTAAGGGACCAGCAGTTAGCGTAATGGCTATGTCACTGGACTCCCACGTAGTCGACCGGGGTTCGCGTCCCGGACCCGGTGGCTTAAACTCACACCGGGCGTGTGTGCATGCATGCCCAAGATCCCGAGAGGAGAATGGAGGAGAAGGGATTGCGGCGTGGCCATCCCCCCTGGGGGGTGATTTCTCGCTTTCTGTCTCTCTGTCTCTGTCTGTCTGGCGAGCGCACGCGCCCTATAGCAAAAACCTCTCCAAAAAAAGAAAAAAACAAACAAACAAACAAAAAAACAGTGTTTAATAAACGGGATGGACCCCGTTACTCTTTGTTGTTACCATTGGCATGAGGTCACTCCCAGTCAAGACCACAAGCAAACCAGGTACGGAAGGGGAAACGCCTCTTCCAGGCAGTGTACAGGCTTGCCTTATTAAGGAAAGGCCAAGAAGGACGGTGAAGACACAGATCTTCACTGTAGAATCATCTCTTTGAAAAACAGCATTACCTTCTCATGGTCTTGATTTTTCACACAACCCTGTGCAATGTGATTGAATCTTTGCTTTTTTTTTTTATTTTGTGAGAGGTTTTTGCTATAAGGTGCATGTGCTCGCCAGAATGACAGACAGAGAGACAGAAAGTGAGAAATCACCCCCCAGGGGGGATGGCCACACCGCAATCCCTTCTCCTCCATTCTCCTCTCGGGATCTTGGGCACACATGCACATGCACCCGGCGTGAGTTTAAGCCACTGGGTCCAGGACTTGAACCTCAGTTAACTACATAGGAGTCCAGCGACATAGCCATTATGCCATCTGCTGGTCCCAATGTGATTGAATCTTTAAAGACCTACCCACCTCAGGTTAGCAGGGTGACCACATGGTCATTTGGGAGTAGGAAAGTCAAAAAAGTCCATAGAAATAACACTGATTATAACGGAAGGCCTCTATTAATTGACCTTAAGAAATAAGTAACATAATCACTTTGCTTTCTGTCCCTTTCTACTAGATGGCAACCTATTTTATACCTAACACAGATGTGAACATGGTTTTCAAAACCCCCAAACCAATTGGATATACTGAGTGCATCATCAGAATTGGTGGCATCCTGCCTGATTCTTCTTTACTCCACAAGATCCAAATGAGGGACCAAAAGACTGCTAACCTGACACTGGACATAGATTTCAAGAAAAACTTTCTGGGGCCAGCAGGTGGCATGGTGGTTAAGGTGCTGGACATTCCCATATGGTTGACCATGGTTCAAGTCCCAGACCTGTTGGCTTACTTTCTCAATCCACCCCCTCTCCGTGTCTCTCTCTGGTCAAATTAAAATAAATAAATGAACAAATAAAAGTAAATAATTTAAAAACTAATTTTTTGTTGTTGTTGTTTTGGTCATAGGGTGTGTGCACTTGCCAGAGAGACAGAGGGGGACAGAGAGCAGGAATGTGAGAAATCACCCCCAGGGGAGATGGCTATGCCACAGTCCCTTCTCCTCCATTCTCTTCTCAGGATTCTGGGCACGCACACACATGTTCCTGGCAAGATTTTCAAGCTGCCAGGGCTTGAACAGTGGTTGGCCATGTGGACCCCAGTGCCTGAACTATCAAAATGCCTGCAGGCTCTCAAGTGCTTTTTAAACTGCAATGTGACATTGTGAAAAAAGCTGTTTATAATTTGACTACAGCTATGACAAAGGATATACTGAAGATTTTTATGTAATATTTTGTCTAAATAAATTTATTTAAATAAAAAAGCCTACTTTTCTACTTTTGCCTATTTAAAAGACAAAAAAATAAACATAAACAAATAAATTTTTTCACATAAATCAAAGAGAAGATGTTTTACCTGGTGAACTCCAGGACATTGAGCAATTCGTATCTTTCCTCTTGCCCCAGCTATGAAGAAAAGGAATACATGATTATACAGTTGGAAATAGCTTAGGTTTCTTGGAAATCAAACCTAGTCACAAAATGTTATAGTAAAAATATCCCCACACAAATTTTCCCTTCTGAAATACAGAATGGAAATGACTAACTTTCAGGGTTGATATAGAGGAAATAAAAAGTCTGAGAGAGAAGAAAACCAAAAGAATTCCAATAAAACCAGACAGGACAAAGGAGGCTTCGAGGACATTGTAAGGCAAGAACAGCCAATAGATGGGCTACCGTGTGTGAGTGCTGTGAGGAGCCATTCTGAGAAGGTATGGAGAACGAGTAATGATGGACACAGAGTGAAGCAATGTAAAAAGAGGATTTACCTTTAGAAAACAATTACTGAGGGGACCAGCAGGTGGCGTGGTGGTTAAGGTGCCGGACACACCCACATGGCTGACCACAGTTCGAGTCCTGGACCTAGTGGCTTGCTTTCTCACTTCTCTTCTCTCTCCCTTTTGTCTCTCTCTGATCAAATTAAATGAATGAATAAATAAAATTAATTCTTAAAAAAAACAATTACTGAATACAATAATGTCAGGATATGGGTCCAGGTGTAATAAAAACACTTAATAATGATTTTGAAAGGAGACAGAATTTATATACAATAAACAAAGTACAGTGCACTTAAAACTGTGTAAGGTGACAAAAGTATGGTCTGTGGGACAACCACCCCAGGCAAGATATGGAACATTCTCACCACCCCGTAAATTTCCTGTGTCTTTTTCTAACCAATCTCCCCCTGCCCTGAGGCAATACTGTCCTGAATTCTATCATCAAAAATCACTTTTGCCTGATGTCGAGTTGCATATAAATGAAATGAAAGAAGACGCACTCTTTTGTGTCAGGCCGTTTTTTCCCCCCTTAACATAACATTTTTGAGATTCATCCATGCTGGTGTTGAATTAACAACTCACTCTTTTTTGTTTAGTTTTCACTTACTCCACTGTGAACGATATCACACTGTGTATAGCCTTTCTACTGCGAAGGACATGTGGCTTGTGTTTGGCTACTCGGAGCAAAGCTGCTACAAATATTCTGTCCCAAGTATCTTTTTTTTTTTTTTTTGAGAGGTTTTTGCTATAGGGCGTGTGTGCTTGCCAGAAAGAGAGAGACAGAGAGACAGAGAGACAGAAAGCGAGAAATCACCCCCCAGGGGGACGGTCACGCCGCAATCCCTTCTCCTCCATTCTTCTCTCGGGATCTTGGGCACGCACACACATACGCCCGGCGTGACTTTAAGCCACCAGGTTTGCGACTCAAACCATGATTGACTACATGGGAGTCCAGCGACATAGCCATTACGCCAACTGCTGGTCCCCTGTCGCAAGTATTTTTGTGGACAGAAACTTTTATTTTTCTTCTGGGCATCTCTAAGTACTATTACTGCATCAAGTCAAAGTTTACCTTTATTAGAAAACTCTAAAAGGTTTTCCAAAGGGATTGTTCCACTTTACACTTATATCAGCAATATACAATTATTTTATTTGCTTTATATTCTCATTAACATTTGGTGCTATCAAAGTATTTTTTATTTTATTTATTATTTTTTTAATTTGTGCACTCACCAGAGAGAGATGAGGGGGAGACAGAAGAAAAGTGAGAAAGCAAGATGCCAAGTCTGGGACTTGAACTACGGTCAGTCATGTGGGAGTCTAGCGCCTTAACCACCATGCCACCTGCTGGCCCCAATGTCAATATGTTTCATTTTAGCTTTCTTGGTGGATGTGTAGTGGTATCTCCCAGTGGTTTTCATTTACATAACCCTGGTGACTAACAAAGGTTTTTCATGTGTTCACTGGCCATTCTTACATATGCCTTTGTGAAATGTCCATTCATGTCTCACTTCGTTAAAGACTGCACATGATCATTCATTTAACCAAAAATTAAAATATAAGTATAATATTATTGGGAGTATGGAGAAAGGTGAGTAAAAGAGCTGGTGATGTACAAGCTATCAAACCAAACTGAACAGAATAGAATAAAATGTTAGTAGATATCTAAAATTTTAGACTCAATCATGTAACATTAACCACCTAATTTTTGAAAACATAAAAATACATAAATGCTGGGGCCAGTGGTGGTGTGACAGTTAAGGTCCTGGACTCTCACATGACCAACCGTGGTTCGAATCCTGGACCCAGTGGCTTGAAACTCATGCCAGGCGCATGTGCATGCGTGCCCAAAATCCCAGGAGGAGAATGGAGAAGGGATTGTGGCATGGCCATCTGCTTTGGGGAGTGATTCCTCACTTTCCTTCTCACTGTCTCTCTCTCTCTGTCTCTCTGGTGAGTGCAAGAGCCCTATGGCAAAAACCTTAAAAAAAAAAAGATACATAAACACCCAAAGAAATAGTTAAGAGCACATAAAGAAGTTGCTTCTACGAGGGGGAAGTAGATAAGGAATTTCCATTTTCTCGAGTGCTTTGGTATTATTTCACCTTCGAAGCTATGCAAATGTCTTACTTCAATTAAAAGGAAAATTAGCGGGCCAGCTGATGGCATAATGGTGAAGTTGGTCGGATCCCACATGGTCAAATGCACAGTTCGAGTCCCAGACCCAGCTGCTTGACAAACACGCTGGGCACATGTGTGGGTACACCCAAAACCCCAACTGGAGAACAGTGCAGGGACAGCAGTGTGGCCCACCCCTGTGAGGGTGCTTTCTCACTTTCCCTCTCTCTGTCTCTCTTTCTCTCTAGTGAGCACAAATGCCCTATAGCAAAAAAACAAAAAATTAAAAGGACACTCAGCAATAAGTAACTTACTGAATCTATAATCACCGAGTCTGGTGTTCTTCCAGTGAAAACGAAATTCAGCTGCTTGGCTGCTCTGACTAACGCGCCTTCATCTGTTCCAAGAAAACAGAGGGAAGCAAACACATGCTGAGAAAGAAAGGCCAGCTACGAGAGAAATACATGAATGCAATCTACTTTTCTGTGTAACTCAGATTCTTTTCATCCTGGCCCCTTGTCTTGGCCCATGACACAAATACTAAGAGAAATACCAGAGTCTGGTGATTTGGTGAGGAAGGGAACATTTCTTGCACACTCAGGATGGTGGTGGCTGGTGAGTCCAAAGGCCCGGGCCTGCAGCATGGCTGAGGAAGCACCAAGGAAGCAGACATGGGCAGAGAGCCAGCAGCCAGCTCTGATGGGGACCAGCCTCTTCCAAGGACATCCAGAACTCACTGGGTCTCCCAAGACATCATTAATCTACTCATGAGAGCTGCTTCCCTGATGTAAGCACCATCAACCAATCACTGCCTGCTACGCTTTGCAACCTCCCAACTTCAAATACCAAAACTGAAACTCTGGGGGGAAAGCCATAAGCCAAACTATAACAACCCTGTTACTGAAATCCTCTTCTTTTCAAATTATGATACCAAAGTAAGGAGACTCAGCTTCAGTGTCTGAGACATATACTGTCCCCAGAGTCTATTTCTGAATATTAAGTCTCATTTTAGTCACACATTCCTAAAAATAATAAGTTACATGTACCCTCTTAGCTCAGAATATTCTCTACAAAGCCTTAAATTTCATCCTTTTTTCCTAAAAAGTTAAAGAAAATGAATGTAGTATGACCACTGAGGATTCGATGTAAATGGATTTAAATAAATTGATTTATTTGATTATATATTAATTATTTTCATCATCATGTATTATAAAATCTTTTCATTGCTGAGATCAGAGTGCAGAATCTGAAGACATCTGCACAGTTGCTAACCTAACAGTGTAAGATTTAATAATTCTCATGCTTCTTTTGGGAATTTAGTACATGGTGACAGGCACAAGTGCTGGTTTAGAATACAGATTAAAAACATTTACTGTGGGGAACCAGCAGTTAGCGTAATGGCTATGTCGCTGGACTCCCACGTAGTCGACCGTGGTTCGCGTCTCGGACCCGGTGGCTTACAACTCACGCCGGGCGCGTGTGCGTGCATGCCCAAGATCCCGAGAGGAGAATGGAGGAGAAGGGATTGCGGCGTGACCATCCCCCCTGTGGGGTGATTTCTCGCTTTCTGTCTCTATGTCTCTCTCTGTCTGTCTGGCGAGCGCACGCACCCTATAGCGAAAAACCTCTCCAAAAAAAAAAAAAAATTTACTGTGAAGTTCTGCAAGGTGTGTCCCTTCTCTCCTAAGATTTTTACAATCATCAAATTGACTAGACAATTTTATTGGGTTGCTCAAAATGTCACTGGGACCAGCAGTTAGCGTAATGGCTATGTCACTGGACTCCCACGTAGTTGACTGCGGTTCGCGTCCCGGACCCGGTGGCTTAAACTCACGCTGGGCACATGTGCGTGCGTGCGTGCGTGCGTGCCCAAGATCCCAAGAGGAGAATGGAGGAGAAGGGATTGTGGCATGGCCATCCCCCCGGGGGGTGATTTCTCACTTTCTGTCTCTCTCTGTTTTTCTGGAGAGTGCACGTGCCCTATAGCAAAAACCTCTCCAAAAAAAAGAAAAAAAAAAAGTCATGATGCATTTCTGCATAGAAAAACAGAAAAAAAATATGTCATGACATTTCTGACAACCCAATACAATGAAAACAGTTCTAAAATTTAATCTAAATACTAAATTACCAATAAATGTGCTAATAAATATTTTATAAAATCCCTTTGATACTTTCTTCAAATAAATGCACAAGCTCACTAATTATCATTGTCAAAAGGAAAAAAGCAAAATTGCTATCCTAAAGTCATATATGCTCGCTATTGGACTGTCAGAAAAGTTAGGGTGTGTTTTTCAGTACAAAAATGCATCATGATTTTTCTGATAATTCAACACTTTTAGGCAAATTAAGTCTTCCTTTTCTTGTCTGCTGTGTGCAAAAACAGCTTATGACTAATAGCTTATTCTTAGTTATTTATAAATGGAGAAATGATTATGAGTGCATGAAAAAGTACTATTTTTGCTTGTGAGAATCTTGTTATTCCAACTCCCAGGTAACTTAGGTCATAGACCAAAAATATTACATATTCAAAGTTATGCATTCTAATAGCACACATACATTTAGTTCTAAAAGCAAACTTTTCTTAATTAGCAGATACGATTTTTTAACTAAGAAACATACAACTTGGCTATCTTCTTTTTTCCAATTAAATGGCCTTTTTTTCTAGACAATCTCAAATTTCCAAACGATCTCCCACAGAAACATTGATAGTTCACGATTACTTCATTCGTACCTGGAGACGCTGCTTGATAAATAATCTTATCACCTTCTCGCTCTGGTACTGCGGTGTGGCAGACCGCCATCATTGTAAGAAATTCACATATGATTGGTGCAGTTGGCTGTGGGAAGTCAACACAGAATTCAGCCCTTTTCCTTTAAACATCGGATACTCACAACAGTAACATAATTCATGTCTACTATTAAGAATGTCGCTGTAGGGGCCAGCAAGTGGCATGGAGGTTAATGTGGCTGGATCCCACATGACTGAGCATGGTTCGAGTCCCATACCTCGCAGCTTGAGAACCACACCAGATGTGTGTGCGTGTATGCCCAAAATCTGGATGGGAGAGTGGAGAAAGGACTGCAGCATGGCCATCACCCCTGGTGGCGATTTTACACTTCCCCTTTTTCTCTCTCTGTCTCTGTGTCTCTCTGGTGAGCACATGCACCCCATAGCAAAAAAAAAAAAAAAAAAAAAAAAAAGAAGAATGTAGTTATTAAACCTCAAAGGTGTGGGATTTTAGCCAACTGGAAAACCAACATCTATTAAGAAATTTGTTTTTTAACTCATATTATTCATTGTTATACTTTCTTTCTTTTTTTTTTTTTTTGGACAGGTATTTGTTATAGGGCGCATGTGCTCACCAGAAAGACAGAGAGAGACAGAAAGTGAGAAATCACCCCCCGGGGGGATGGCCACGCCGCAATCCCTTCTCCTCCATTCTCCTCTCGGGATCTTGGGCACGCATGCACACGCGCCTGGCGTGAGTTTAAGCCACTGGTTCCGGGACTCGAACCACGGTCAACTACATGGGAGTCCAGTGACATAGCCATTATGTTAACTGCTGGTCCCTCATTGTTATACTTTTTCACTGACTCTCTAAACATTTATATAAGACAACTTTGTTTTGCCAAGTAGAAATAGTATACTGAAAAAGGCGAATTTGGTTGAATCCTGCCCTTGAAGGGCAGGAGAGAAATTCTAAAATGTTCATTTACTGGGTAATTTCTGATTGGATTTAAATTTTAGGCATGTGATCTTGTTCTCGTTCTATCACTGGGAGAGGGGGTGATAAGGGGTATTTCTCTGCAATGCTTAATGCCCTTCTCTCCAAAAATACTAATATAACTCCCATGTTCAATGAATTCTTTTTATTTTTGAAAGGATTTTAACATAGGGTGCATGTGCTTGTCAGAAAGAGACAATGAGAAGGAAAGTAAGAAATCACTCCCAGTGAGGATGACCAGCTGCAATCCCTTCTCCTCCATTTTCCTCCTGGAATTTTGGGCATGCATGCACATGCACCCGGTGTGATTTTCAAGTTGCCAGGTCTGAGACTCAGACCACAGTCTGTCACGTGGGAGTCCAGCTCCTTAACCACTATGCCACCTGCTGGCCCCTACAATGAATTAAGGCTTGAGGGAGATGGAAAAAGTCTATCTCTTCTTCTAGTAGCTTAGAGTTTATAAGACAAAAGAAGCTATATGTACATGTATATTTTAAGTTGACAAAGGGCACATGTGCTTGCCAGAGAGAGGGAAGGAGGAAGAAGAAGAAAGCAGTCCCCAATAGAACAGGGTGTGGGAATACTACAATTCTTCCTCTATCTCTCCATCCTGTTGGGATTTGGGGTACTCATGCACACGTGTCTTTTCCGAGTCTTTGGGGCTGAGATCTGAACCACAATTGGCCATGTGGGATCTGGCCTCCCTTAAACACTAGGCTACAGGGTTGGCTATTTTTAATTTTTTTTAGTTTTTGTTGTAGGGTGCATGCACTTGCCAGAGAGAGAGAGACAGAGAGAGAAAGAGAAAGTGAGAAGTCACTCCCCAGGAGGGGATGGCCATGCTGCAATCCCTTCTCCATTCTCCTCTTGGGACTTTTGGCACGCAAACACACACACCTGGTATGATTCTGAAGTTGCCGGGTATGGGACTTGAACCATCCTGTCAGCCAGGTGGGATCCAGCCGCCTTAACCTCCATGCTACCCACTAGCCCCAGAGCCAGTTATTTAAAATGAAACATCTTCCTATCTGGCTCCTGATAAAGAGAAATGTCGTTCAAACTAACGAAGGAAAATAAAAATAACTTAAATGTTTAAAAATGGACTGAAGAGGTAAATCGGAGCATTATTTGAAAAGTTGTGTTCACACAACTAGAGCAAAAGAGTGGATAAAAGAGACGAGGTCCCTACCATGAAGCTTAGACCTGTGGGGAAGATTGAACACAAATAAACATCATTCTTCATACGAGTGTATAAAGACTCTAAAGAAGACTGTGCAAATATCACACAAATATACTAGGGCAAATCTGTGGTCATGTTCAAGACCACGTGAGAGTTAAGCTGATGAGGTTCTGGCCTCATGAAGAACTGAGCAAAGTGTTTTCTATCAAGCAGGAATGGGTCGTATCTGAGAAAGTTCTAAAGAAGGAGAGAATGAAGTGTGTTGGAAAAAATAGAAGGAGGCTGGTGTGGCCTGAGCAGGGTCCCAGCACCTCTGAGGGCGATGCTGAGGCAGGGACCAGGCTGCTAACTTTCAAAGCGAGGAGGGGAGTCAGAACAACAGGGAAGCAAGGGGACTTGATTTTGCACTGGCGTGATTCCAGCTGTCCTGTGCTGCAACCATCAGCGAGCAGGGGATGGAAACAGGAGACTGGTGAGGCAGCTACCACGGCTGTCCATGAGAGGGAAGCTGGAGGCCTGGACTGGAGTAGCAAAAGAGAATGCACTGGGACCAGCAGATGGTGTAATGGCTATGTCGCTGGACTCCCATGTAGTCGACTGCGGTTCAAGTCCTGGACCCGGTGGCTTAAAGTCATGCCGGGTGTGTGTGTGCATGCCCAAGATCCCAAGAGGAGAATGGAGGAGAAGGGATTGTAGCGTGGCCATCCCCCCTGGGGGGGGGGATTATTGCTTTCTGTCTTTCTGCCTCTCTCTGTCTTTCTGGAGAATGCGCACACCCTATAGCAAAAAACCTTTCAAAAAAAAAAAAGAACGAACTGAAGCAGAAGCTTGGGTTAGAGTCTAGAGTCAGTACTGGCCAAGGCTGGGTGACTCACGATTGGAGATCTGGGGACGGGGGAAGGGGAAATTATCAAAGGCCAGTCTGAAGTTCTCAGAAAGAACCATCAGTCAGGTGACGGTGCAATTTACCGAAACTGAGAACCAAGAGGGAAGAAGGGTCTAGACTCTGAAGTTAATATTTTGGTGAAGGCTTTCTTTTAGAAAAAGATACAAAGGGCCCATGAGAACACCCTGCTATGACCCCGCTCAGGGGCAGCAGTGGCAAGCCCGCTTGTGCCAGAGAAGGAGCAAGTTTGGGGTGATGATTGTGTGTTCATGTTTGGACATTCCAGGCATGAAGTAATTGTGAAAATAAAAAAAAAAAAGAAAGAAAGTTCTGGAATTTAAGCTCCAGGGAACCCTATAACTTGCCCTGATGGAGCATGAACAGTGTCAGTAACTCTGAGTGTGGGATGCTGATGTGGGTGGCAAATGTCCGGCATTTCTACAGCAGACTTGGCACGGGCCTATGAAGTCGAGCAGGTAACTCATTTCCACAGGCACTAGGTCGTCGGGAAAGTCATGGTGCATTTCTTGCATAGAAAATCACATCGTGACTTTCCCGATGACCTATTATTTTCAAATTGTTAATGGTGAGTTGTTTCATGCAAATAGTTCTGGGGCCAGCGGTTGGCATAATGGCTATGTCTCTGGACTCCCATATAGTTGACTGCAGTTTGAGTCCTGGACCCGGTGGCTTAAACTCATGCCGGGAGCGTGTGCGTGCGTGCCCAAGATCCCGAGAGGAGAATGGGGGAGAAGGGATTGCGGCGTGGCCATCCTCCCTGGGGGGTGATTTCTCGCTTTCTGTCTCTCTGCCTGTCTCTGTCTTTCTGGCGAGCACATGTGACTTATAGCAAAAACCTCTTCAAAAAAAAAAAAAATTCTGTACTTATGTAAAATAAAATACTCTGAATAGACACAATATTGATTGATAACATCAAAATTAATTTTCTAACAACCATGAATTCACGTTGGCCACATAAAAAAGATTTAGCAGTAATGAAGTTTGCTAATTATCAAAAACGATCCTGAAAGTTGAAAAACCCATATAAGTGACAAAAATGGTTAAGAATATTCATTGGTTTCTACTTGTTAATGCAAAGATAATGGCTTGATGTTGCTTACGTGATTATTTTGAAGATTTTCCAGCAATGATGAGTCACTAAACGTTTTTTCGTCTCCCAACTGTGAGCTCTGCCTAAAGGGAAAGAAACGAAGCAAACCCGGCTTATTTCTACACACTCATTGATTTATCTGTAAGGTACCTCCTAAGTCAACTGCAATGCCTCTAAACCCTTCATGAATGAAATGTATTCGAGCATTCTAAAATGTGACAGATACTTTCAATGTAATGAAAAATGATACGTTCCGTCCGTTTCCTGTAGTCAACTTATATTGTAGCCAAATAAAGTTTAAAAAAAAAATTAGAAGCTATAAAAAATAAAACTGTGAAAACACCTGGAATGAAATTTCTTCCACTTCCATAGCACTTTTGATTTTTTAAGATTCTGAGAATAAAATGATAAAAACCAACACTGATCAATTCTTTAACTTTCGCCAGAAGAGGACTCTTTCTTTCTGGTGATAAACATTAGATGATTGTCAAGTAAAATATAAAAACATAAATATCCAATTATTTACATATTATATCAACATGTCTCACTAGTAAATATGAGTGAATACTATGTTGTTGGAAAAGTTGTGATATATTTTTCTGACAACCTAACACGTGTAAACATCTCATATTTATGCTGTGTGTATAAAGTAGTAGAAATCATTAAAGGGTATGAATTTTTCTTGGTTTGTACTTATCTTTCAATCCACAAATGTATTATATACTTCACATGAAAAAATGAAGTCGGAATTGCCTCTGCAATCAAGCTATCTTTCATATCAGTCACACAATTTAACATCAAAATATTGAGATTCGAAGGAAAAATGAGAAATATCTGAGAAAGTCAAAACAAAAGAGGATACTTTACAACCTACAGTGAAAATATATACAACTGAGCTTTTGTGCATAGGCCAAGAAAATTTCCCAATTAATTCACTGAGGAAAAACAGTATGTCTGATACTAAGTAATTACAATCCAGAAAGCTTTCAGTTACCATTTTGACAGGTTACAAGGAGTATTATCAATGTCAATATGTCAAATCTCAAGGCATTCACATGTTAGAGCCAGAAAAAGGAAAGAGAAATTATTGAAGAAAATAGAATGAGAAATAATAGAGCATGCACAGAGCCTTCCATGAAATACATTTTTCTTAAAAACTAGAGACGTGAGAACATTTATAATAAAATTCATCTTTATTTACATGCAATGGTTTTGCTCATTCTTAAAATTAACAAAATACAACTGTATTAGCATATAATAGCTCAGAATTCTTTTTTTTTTTCTTGAGAGGTTTTTGCTATAGGGCGCGTGTGCTTGCCAGACAGAGAAAGAGAGAGAGACAGAGAGACAGAAAGAGAGAAATTACCCCCTGGGGGGATGGTCACGACACAATCCCTTCTCTTCCATTCTCCCCTCGGGATCCTGGGCATGCACACACATGCACCCAGCGTGAGTTTTAAGCCACCGGGTCCGGGATGCGAACCGCGGTTGACCACATGGGAGTCCAGCGACATTAGCTATTACGCTAACTGCTGGTCCCAATAGCTCAGAATTCTATAAACCTTCCTGGGAGACAGAATTGATACAATCTTACCATCCTTACTATTGCTCTAGTTTTAAAGATAGAGGGAAAAAAATCCAAGATTTTTTTTTTTAAAGCAAGCATATATTTCTCTACTAAACATTGCCATGTATTAAAAATAGCTTATTATTTGAAACTTTAAGAAATTTCACTTATCATCATCATCATCATCATTAGAGACAAGGTCTCACCACACATTGCCCAGGTGGGCCTGGAACTCATGATCTTCCTGCCTAAGTCTCCCAAGTAGCTGAGACTAGGTGGAGGCCACTGTACTTGGGCAAATATCCCTATATTAAAATGTATTTCAGTAACGGATCGTAGTTATACTCCCCTACTTAACTTGTCAGAGACATGGAAATGTCAAGCTAACAGTATTGCCACAGTAACATCTTGTTTGAGAACGCTTATTTTCCTTCCAAAGAATTCCACACGTAAATGAGCTTTTAGAAATCCAAAGATATTGGGACAAGCAGTTAGCGTAATGGCTATGTCGCTGGACTCCCACGTAGTCGACCATGGTTCGCGTCCCGGACCCGGTGACTTAAACACACCGGGCGTGTGTGCGTGCGTGTCCAAGATCCTGAGAGGAGAATGGAGGAGAAGGGATTGTGGTGTGACCATCCCCCCTCGGGGGGTGGTTTCTTGCTTTCTGTCTCTCTGTGTCTGGCGAGCGCACGTGTCCTTCTTGTATTTCTAGAATTATCTGCCCCTCTTGGTAACTGGCTTCATGAATGGACTCTTGTCTGGATCTGAGGTTTGTGAGGCTCTTGGGTGGGCATCAGAAGTTCTCGCAGGGTGGGGGCTTTGCAGGGAACACCCCTCTATGAGGGATCTCTCTGCAGCTCTGCAGCCTGGACCTGCAGCGGGGTTCATGACCTGGACCTACAGAGAGGGTCAAGCCCTGTCCTCCTCCTCCTCATGGAAGAAGTGGATCTAAGTGAGGCCTCAACTCTGCTCATAGCCCCTGGTTTCTGTCAAGCCATCAGGGGCTGTCGGCCTTTCCTTCCTCCAATGTCCTCTTGAGCTCTTCACACCAAACAGGAAAGACTGTTTTCCTTTGCCTTCTTTGGGAAACTCTACCAGAGTGGCAGCAGGTCAGAGCCTCAAGCGTGGCCTAGATCGGCCTGCAGCTGTGCCTGGTGCCCTTGGCTCTAGGGGGCCATGCTTGCTCTCTCCCACCTGGCTCTGCAGGGCTGTCAGCTTCCCTTTTTTCTAAGCAGAAAGCTGAAGGATTTTCAAGTAGAGTTTTTGAATTTCTTCTTCGGTTTGGCCAAACAGAAGTGACCAAGGAGGCTGGCTAGGTGGAGGGATCTTCTGAACCTGGGCAGAGACGAATAGAGGCATGGGTGATATTCTTAGGCTGGCTGCGTGCCAAAAGGTCCACGCAAAGGGTGTCTCCTCCATTCTCCTCTAGGGATCTTGGGCACACACGCACACGCGCCCGGTATGAGTTTAAGCCACCGGGTCCAGGACGTGAACCGCGATCGACTACATGGGAGTACAGCGACATAGCCATTACGCTAACTGCTGGTCCCTCTAGTTCTCTTATTTACTGGTTGTAGACTTTGGGGCAAATTACTTACGTGCTTCTTTACCTTAAATTTCATCAACTTTAGAACAGCCATGTCAAATGAGCTCATGAGGGTTCAGTGAGAGCCGCCAGTGTAGCACTCACTGTGGGTTTGCTATGCCCAGACGGGATCCTCGGCATTTTGAAAACAAATTTCATTTAATCTTCGAAACCTCCCGATCACGTGAGTACTAATACTATCCACATAATTCCAGGTGTGGACACTCAGGAAGTGAGGCAGGTAGCTCGCTCAAGGCCCCAATAATGGGACCAAGATGTGAACTTGGGGGTCAGAATCCAAAACCCACATCCTTGACCACTCCATATAACCCTGGAGACAGCAGAAGCTCAAGAAGTATCTGATCCTTCATTCCTGCAGACCCACAGGTTATTATTTTATAGATGGAGAATCCAAGCATAGCTTTAAAATAAAGCTTAGTTTATCATAAAGGTGACAAACATCTTCTGTGGTGTTTTGTTAAGATGATTATGTTTGTATGTAAATAAAACTAGAGATGTGTAATTTATGAAAAAATATTGGCATTTTAAAACGTAGAGTTACCTAGTTAGAATATCAAATATCAACTTTTCCAAAAGGGTGTTTTGCAAAAAAGAACTTACTAAGGTTTATATAATATCCTCTTTTTCTAACAGTGATAAAAGACATGAAACAACCTCTGTTACAAATAGGATATATTATTTTCTTATTTTACTTTAGTTTTTGGAGAGGTTTTTGCTATAGGGCGCATGTGCTTGCCAGAAGGACAGACAGAGACAGAGAAACAGAAAGCAAGAAATCGCCCCCTAGGGGAGATGGCCACGCTGCAATCCCTTCTCCTCCATTCTCCTCTCTGGATCTTGGGCACGCATGCACATGCACCCAGTGTGAGTTTAAGTCATAGGGTCTGGAACTCTAACTGTGGTTGACTATGTGTGAGTCCAGCGACATAGCCATTATGCCAACTCTTGGTCCCACAAGTAGGTATTTTAAATGATCTGAGTGAATGACCATCACTTTTTAACATTTCCATCTAATCTTCAGAAAAATATGGTATAGATCATTTTCATCTATTAGGAATTACTGAGTTTTTGTTTTGTTATGTTTTGTTTTGTTTTGAGATATTTTGCTATAGGCGGTGTGCACTTGCTGGAGACAGAGAGAAAGTGAAAAATCACCCTCCAGAAGGATGGCCATGCCACAATCCCTTCTCCATTCTCCTCTTGAGATCTTGGGTATGCATGCAAATGCACCCAGAGTGAGTTTCAAGCCAGTAGATCCAAGATTTGAACCATGTGTGAGTTCAGTGCCTTAACCACTACACTACCTGCTAGTCCTATGACTATCTTTCTTGGAGAAAATGTGTATCAATTCCACACTAGCTACAATGTTAAAAATTAAACTTATGTTAATATTACAGAAAAAAATATAAATATATAATAATAATTTAATTGCACTTTTAAAAACTAAAATAAGTAAACCAGAATATACACAATATGAAAACTGAAAACTCTGAATTACCCACCAATAATAGATACTTTGGTGCATTTAAAAAATATACCAAAAATCGTCTGTGTGTCAAATAGTGACACTCCAAGCAACAACCATGTCATGATTCGTAAGTTGTCACATGACCCAAACAGCTGCCTCTGTCATGAATCCCAGGTATTACGAGGTTTACTGCACATTTTCACCCAATCCACTTCACTGAAATAAATTCCACATTGGGAAATATTAAATGATGTTGTTAGACTTCAACGCATACTGGACACATGGCATAATCATAAAATACATGTGTGAACTGAAAATAAACATGTAACACCTGTAAAGTTGCAATATTTTCTAAAGTCACTAGCATTCAAGGAACCTGTTTTCTGACATCTTATTGGTTACCCAACCATGACAAATTATAGAAATAGCAAAATAAATGTACATTATTTTAGTTGAAAATATAAGTCCACAGAGGTGGCATTTTAAGGTAAAACAACAAGTCCAGAAAGTAGTGAAATTAAACCTATAAAATGCTATCCTTATGCCAAGTTAGCACTAGTCCTTAGGAGCATAATTTTCCAAGATTGTCCTGGGCATGCCATTAAAACATGTTTATTTTCTAGCCCCCACAGATTTATGAATATAAGGAAAAGAAATAGAAAAGGAAATCTCTTTTGCCTACACATGCCTCAGTAACTTGTTCTGTAGCTCTGCGGACTGCTTTAGTATGGCAGAAGGTGGCAGTGCTGAGCTTAAATTGAAAAATTCCTAAGAAAGCTTCAAAGAGCTGTAATTGAAATCTTAGGTAACTGAAGTTTACTACAACCTAGAGACGCCAGAATTAGGCTATATTCTAGCTATTGGGTTGCTACCAAAGTCATGATGTATTTTTCAGTTTGTCCACGCAAAAATGCATCATGACTTTGCCAACAACACAGTAAATCATGTAAAACACTAAGCAAGCCTAATCTTTTTTTTTTTTTTTTTTTTTTTTTTTTTTTACTGAATGTTTATAAATGACTATTCAGTAGAAAAAATCAAAGATGGCCAACAGATGTCAAGAAATACCAACTTTACAGCACTGTCACCTACCCGGTCAATAATCCATTTTACAATGTCATGAAATGTGTCTCACAAAACAATAAAAGGCAAACCTTTCAAAGGGGTGGATGAGACTTACAGGTGCATACAGCTTACCATTCATCAGGTGAGCAGCCATAATCCTCAGGGTCAGGGACATGGCTTCAGAAAGCAAGAGGAAGGACAGAAAGAGAGGAAAAATAATCACAGAAAGGCTGGAAACAAAACCATGAATAAAGGAACTGCTAAAAGACGGACCTCCAAAAAGTTAAGAAAATGAACTTTTAGTTGAATCTGAAAGAATGGCAGTTAGTACAGTAAGTGGGGCATGGAGAGTTAGGGTAACCAAGCAGGCTTACAAAGTATCCTGTAACTGAACCATCAACTCCCCTCTTTCTGATTTAATGCTCAGAATTCAGAATTCAGCAGGAAATAGTTGGACTTAGCTCTTCAAATACATGCTAAAGTGAATGGGAAATTAATAATATATACTGCATATTCAGCATAAAGCATTTTAATGAAACAAACATGCTCAAATCTATATGCAAACTATCACCTGATACATTTGCTGAAGCAACTTTGGCTACCACGAACGGATAGTTCTTTAAAAAGGTACACTAAAATAAAAGTTAATTGGAACCACATTTTCAAAGACTGATGCTCAAAACTTTTCATTTAAGGGAACCAGCAGTTAGTGTAATTGCTATGTCGCTGGACTCCCACGTGGTTGACCGCGGTTCACGTCTCGGACCCGGTGGCTTACAACTCACGCCGGGCATGTGTGCGTGCGTGCCCAAGATCACGAGAGGAGAATGGAGGAGAAGGGATTGCGGCGTGACCATCCCCCCTGGGGGGTGATTTCTCGCTTTCTGTCTCTATGTCTCTCTCTGTCTGTCTGGCGAGCGCACGTGCCCTATAGCAAAAAAACCTCTCCAAAACAAAAAAACAAAAAAACAAAAAAAACCTTTTCATTTAAATCGTTCATTCATTAAACCATTCTTTATCTAAAATAGAAAATACGCTCATCCATGCTTTGGTTTCATCCATTAGCTTGGCTGGGTATTAGAAAGTCTGACCAATGTCTGATCGTATTTCATTTCAGCAGCCAACCACTTGTTACTCAGAAGAGGTTACTATGAGCCTCTTAATACATGACAAAGCATAATACACGACAGAGCAGATTGTCCTATCTCCCATTTCTATTAGGATGTACGATCACTCAATAATTTTTTTCTTTAAATTTACTAGATATTGGTAGAGTTCTAAAATGCAATGCTAATATAAAGTCATTTTTTAGACAAACACAATAAATCTTGTTGAAAGTGACTGGGATTCTTTTACTCCCCAAGAGTCCACCCCACTCTCTTTTGCCTTTCAGCAACTTGGCTATAACTGGGACCTCCTCATTTCACTCCCCAAACACTGAACTGCAGCCAGCGTGGCAGTCACTGCATCTCCCCAGCACCGTGGAGGTGGAGTCTTTCACGCACTCTTCTCTCTCCTACCAGAGGGTGTGCGGATATGCTAAGAGAAGGGGTAACCAAGCCCTTTGGTGTTGAAATTGCAGAAAAGGAGCTGCCCTGCTGCATGCTCTGTGGAAACCAGCTGCAGCCCAGTGCTTAGGGCTATCATCACTGATCAGCCTGGAGCTTAGACTCCAGCCCCAACTTTATTTATTTATTGGAGAGGTTTTTGCTACAGGGCGCATGCGCTCGCC
Organism: Tupaia tana; assembly: GCA_026018925.1. Taxonomy (NCBI): domain Eukaryota; kingdom Metazoa; phylum Chordata; class Mammalia; order Scandentia; family Tupaiidae; genus Tupaia; species Tupaia tana. The sequence goes on along the minus strand of JAKSZU010000025.1, from coordinate 11,040,506 downwards.
AGACAGACAGAGAGAGACAGAGAGACAGAAAGCGAGAAATCACCTCCCAGGGGGGATGGCCACACCGCAATCCCTTCTCCTCTCGGGACTTTGAGTACGCACGCACACGTGCCCGGCATGAGTTTTAAGCTGCTGGGTCTGGGACTCGAACCACAGTTGACTATGTGGGAGTCCAGTGATGTAACCATTACACATCTGCTGGTCTCAGGAGCATGTGTTTTCTAAGTCGTGCAGCTTAAAAGTATCAGGGTTCAATGGTCAGAGTACCTTGTAACCCTGACAGAAGGCTGAGTGCTATCCAGAACAGGAAGAGCAGCAGGCAGCCCCCACACCTGTTCCTGCCCTGTCTGCTCAAGTCTCCCTGCACTTGCGACAGCTCTGGTTTCCGTGTGACCTGTGGCTGTCTGCCCTCGACAGGCTGGTGCTGGGATCTGAGAAGCTCCTACCTTAATCAAATTCATTTTTAGATAGCCATCTAACTCTCATTTCTCCCTGAGGCCACTTCCTGGCCTCCAGTGTTAGACAAGCCACCCACCGTAGACACACACAGGCCTTCCGACTGTGTAAGGAAGTTGTGTGTCTATAATTACTTAGCTAACGTCCATTAGGCCCCAATTAGACTATCAGCTTTAGGAGAGCAGGAACCCTCCGATCTTTCACTGGTTATTTTACCTCCATCATCGAACCAATTGCCACATGCGCAGAAGACGACTGACCAACATTTGCTGATGTAAGTGCAAAAGTGATGGTGTTTACTGGCATTAGCACCAGTCATGGTGAAGAGTTGATGATGCTGTTGGGTATGCGCTAGACCTACGAGGCTGAACATTCTGGTAACTGTGAGATCTCTCACAATGGGTCTCCTCTCAGAGTTAACGTAGCCCATCCTTCCAGTAAACAGATTGCTACATGAAATACTGTCAAGAACAATGAGTCACATAATACTCAAGTAAAAACAGTGCTTTTAAGAACATCCGTTGTTTTTAATAGAAGGGAAAATGTTCATGATACATTTTTTAATAATAATCAAACACTTTTCCCATAGAGAAGCCCTGCTTCACTTGCTTAACAGAATTTTTTAGCCTCAAAAGACGATGAGCCTCACCTGGTTCCGTCTAACTTATCCATGAAGATGGTACTTAGGACTGCATCCCAGAATCTTCACTGCTCTGAGAACCCGAGCCCTGAATAGAGGCTGCTTATCTATTCCTGGTATTCAATGCTGAGAAAGCTATCTTATTCCTTACAGGAAACAATTTGCTAAAGCAATAATTTAATAATAAATGTTTTCTGTGAGATTCTAGTTAATAATATGTTAAATCTACAAATGATATCACAATTCATTACATTTAGCTACAGCTATCTCACTAAAAATCTAATGACATCACATCTCCTAGGTAGGGTGAGGCTGAAGCACCTCCAGCTTCAGACCCCTGGGTGCGCTCTCTCTCAATAAACGTTCTTTTTTCTCTTGGGGGGCAAAAAAGATCTAATGAAATAATCAAAAAATTGTAAGCACAGAGCATCCCGAACACCAAAAAATTTTTACACATGGTTACCACCTGTGTAAAAATTTCTTTATTTTGTTGTCTATCATGGCAATAATTTAGGACCAAGGTTAAGGAGAATGAGAGAAAAGTCACTAAAATGAAATAGTGAGACATTATTTTAGGTGTTAATGATTACATTCTTACCAACCTATGGGGTACACAGAACTAGATAAAGATTATACTATCAGGAGACCTCACATTGTGTTCTTGTAGGGCTTAAAACACAACAAAACTCACTCTTGTCTCTAGGATACATATGAGCTTAATCTTAATTCTTTTGAATGCTGACAAATGAGCCCCAACCATGTAACCTCAAGGGCATGTGTTCGCATCTGAATGAATGGGTTATTCTCTCTAGCTCAGCCTTCTGGGGAGAGGGACACCTTGCACTCTTCTGTGGGGTGAAAATGCCCAGCATGAAAGTAAACAACAGCGGAACCCTGCTGTGGGGCAAGTGGGAGAGCAAAATCACGTGACTGCTTTGCGTAGGTTCCTACAACCGGGAGTGTCCAGGGGCCAGTGGGTGGCCTGGAGGATAAAGGCGCTGGATTCCCACATGACTGACCACGGTTCAGGTCCCGGACCTGGTGGCTTGCTTTCTCTCTTTCCCTTTCTTTCTTTCTCTATCTGTCTCTCTGGTCAAATTGAAAAATAATAATAACAAATAGAATAAATGAATACATATTTTTTAAAAAGAAATCTCCACAGAAAGGAGGCTGACGATTCTTCTCTTCACCTCTCAACTGTGGACACTGGCTGGAATTAAACAGAAGGGCTGTGTTTGTTTCCTACAGAGAACATGCAGTCAGTCAGAAGTCATGATTTCTTCAAAAGCTCAAATTCTGATGGGTCAACAATTCTCTATGGCACTAACAACAGGACAATCAAATGTGTGTATGGGGAGAGGACGTCGGTAAGAACTCGCTTAGGGTTGACAATGCCTCAAAGCACATACACAGCAATACCGGACTATTGGAAGTCGTTTAACCACTAGCTCTATTCAACATGGCTCCTGGTATTCTCGAAAACATGATACAAGATCAGAAAAAAAAAATTCTTTTGTAAACACAGTTAAAATTTGTAAGCAAACTATTGTTTCTGTTTTGTGTGTGTGTGTGTGTGTGTGTGTGTGTTTTGTTTGTGTGGGTTTTTGTTTTTGCTGTTGGGAAAGTCATGACATCTACTTTTATGTTTTTTATGCAAAAATGTGTCATGACTTCCCCGACAACTCAATAATTTCTCAACATCATGTTAGATTTTATATCTGAAAAAGGACGGTAGAGGTCATCTGGTCTTACCACCCCCATTTTCCATAGTTGGGAGTATCTGAAAAGGAATTATGTAGGGTCACATGGTGAATCGGAGACAAAGCTAGCATTCATGCCTTGTGACGGTACCTCTTCAGTAAGAAATGGCATTTCCCTAAAAAGGAAATTTGCTTCACTGGCAACTCAAGTCTAAATAATGAGAATACACAGCTCAAACCCACCCTATCCGATAACAGTTCCTAATGAAGATATCATCAACAGACACAGGGCGCTGCTCTTAGAACTACTGCCTAGGAATATTAAGGAGCCATTCCAAGAACAAGAAAAAAAGAAACAGACGAGAGAGAGGCTGGATCTTATTTTAATGTTCTGTTCTGACAGTTTCAATGAGTAAGTATTACCGTGAAGAATTTGCTTATTAAATTGAAAATTGAAGCAAGTACAAAAAGATGTCAATTATTAAAAAGGTTATTGTAGAAATAATATTATGAACGAATGCAGACTCTGTAAAAGCAAATAGTACCATACATCCAACTGCAATAATAATACAAATTCTAGGATGATAATAATAGGCCTTTCCCTCTCTCCTTTGGATAACTATGGGTAGAAAATTTAAGTAGGAATGTTAGAGTCTGGCCGTAGCTCTCCTGCTCAGGTGGAAATGGGGATTGGGGTAGTCGGGAGTGTGGAGGATCAGAAGAGCCTCCTCAGGCCAAGGGAATAGGGAGACCTTCTAATAAAGGAGGAGGAAGTGAAATAGCACCCAGTCCAGGGAACAGTTAAGAACTCTTCTGAAATGAACAGCCTGCCTTTACAGTGTGAAAAGGCCATTCAACCAGCCACCTTTCTTTTTAGAGACAAGGGTGTCATCTACATTGCCCAGGCTGGCCTTGAACCTGCAATCCTCCTGCTTCAGTCTCCTGAAGAGCTGGGACTACCACGGAGTGCCACCGTGCCCGGCTAGCTATCTTTTCAAACTTCATTTACACATGTAGTTTGAAGTTATTTTTAGTCACATTCTCCACTAACCCAAATAACAAGCATATTGAGGAGAAATCATCCACTTCTAGAATTTTTCATGAGATGGTTACGTATTTATGATTTTAATTAAGGCGTTTTGAAAATGCAGCACTCTGTCATGCCTTACTGCTCGGACACGGGGGCCAGTGGTGAAGAGTGAATGTAAGCTGGAAAACCTAAAAGCAAGTTTCTATGCGTGGACGAGTCAGAGGCCAATGCACTAGTATCCCACGTACAACAAAACTGAACTGGTAACAGGCCAGTGTCAATGTATTTCACCATTCAATATCTTTTTTTATTTTTGGAGAGGTTTTTGCTATAGGGAGTGTGCGCTTGCCAGAAAGACAGAGAGAGAGAGAGAGGGAGACAGAGAGACAGAAAGCGAGAAATCACCCTTCTGGGGGGATGGCCACACCACAATCCCTCGTCCTCCATTCTCCTCTCAGGACCTTGGGCATGCATGCACACGCACCCGGTGTGAGTTTAAGCCACTGGATGCGGGACTCGAACCACGGTCAACTACATGGGAGTTCAGTGACATAGCCATTATGCCAACTGCTGGTTCCTTTTTTTCCCCATTCAATATCTTTTCTAGAAACCATAGAGCTTAACTGTCTCATATTACCCTGTGAAGTATTTCAAAGAGCTGGCTAGTGACCAGTGTAGGTAAGCATCCCTGGTGTAAGGGGTACATTACAGGGTACCCAACCAGCATGCTCTACGGGACGACAGCTTGACAAGTTTTGATGACATATCTTATCCTCCAGATCTAAGAGTTTCACATTCCTACCTTCTTCCCTTCATCAGAATTTTAGATAGCCCTGTGACTGTAAAAAGGAGAGCCGGTAAAAGTTTAAAAAAAAAGGCGTAAAGGAGTAACGTTAGTGAAACACTTTTCTGACAAAACCGGCCCCAGGCCTGACAGCATGTCTGACCACATCCCCACATCCGTGCTATTCTTAACCTTCCGCAGCGTAGAGGGAAATGTATTTGTTCCTTATTATCAGGGCCAGAGAGGACCTTCCGTAACCCAAAACACTACGGAGCTCCTGGGCAGGCCCTCACATCACAGCATCCTACATGAAAACAATATCGACTACAGAAGACAAAAATCTCCAAGTATCCTGGAATGGAAATATCTGCATTTCAGATTAACAAGCAACTAAGCCCTCTTCAATAAGAATTCCCAAACATATCAAACTACGTCACTACCTAAAGGAAAAAACTCACCCATAAGCCACTCCGGCGATGGTACATTTCTTAAACTGCATCACATTGCACGTCAGAGTACCAGTTTTGTCAGAAAATATGTATTTAACCTAAAAAAGAGTTTCAAAATATACATTAATATTTGAAAAGTCTTCTTATGCTAGTCTTTTATTGGGCTAGTCTTTTATTATATTTTTTTCTGTGCAAAAACGCATCATGACTTTTCCGACAACCCAATATAAAGGCACAAAACCCCTTAAATTGTTTCAATGGTTTTAATTATTGGGCTTTTTACCAACTGTTACATGGGTAGGGGCACAACAGGTGTTCTTAATTACTTTCTGCACATTTATCAAGACACATATTTAACATTAAAAATATTTTAGCAATAAATGACTTCATATATGAATACTACAGACTATTAAGATGTTTGGGAAAACTTCCTAAATGGAAACATGCCTTGGTATGGTGTGAATACCTCTAGAAAGGCCCACTACTGTGACTTAACACTTACATAGTTACTAACACCTATGCCGGCATTTCTTTTCTTTTCTTTTTTTTTTTTTTTTTTTTTTTTTTTTTTTTTTTTTTTTTTTGAGAGGTTTTTGCTCTAGGGCGCAAGCGCTCACCAGAAAGACAGAGAGACAGAAAGCGAGAAATCATCCCCCCGGGGGGCTGGCCATGCAATCCCTTCTCCTCCATTCTCCTCTCGGGATCTTGGGCACGCACGCACACATGCCTGGTATGAGTTTAAGCCACTGGGTCCGGGACTTGAACTGCGATCTATTACACAGGAGTCCAGTGTTTTTTAACATAACAAGCAGCTCATAGAAGTGGTGACAGCTTGTGCACCTAACTTTACACATCTGAGTCAGTACGTAAAAGGATAGATCTGTCCAAAATGCTGCTCGAAAACTAAGCATTGTAGATGGCACTGACACGAAAAAGGAAAAATATCTCAGCCAGCATATATATGTCTGAATTATAGACCTAAAGTTCCTATTTGACTAGACTTATATGGCTTTATGAATGAACTTGAATTTTACCTCCCTTCCTGGTGGGAATCTAAGAACAACTCTGATAATATATTTAGGACTCAACATAGCTGTTATTTTGGGAACACCAAGATGGAGTCATAGTTCCGTCACTGGACTCCCACATAATTGACCATGGTTCGAGTCCCAGACCTGGCAACCTAAAACTCACACCGGTGTATGTGTGTGCATGGCCAAAATCCCAAGAGGGGAATAGAGGAGAAGGGATTGTGCATGGTCATCCCTCCTAGGGGGTGATTTCTCGCTTTTTGTCTCTCTGTCTTTCTCTGTCCCTCTAGCAAGCATATGTGCCCTATAGCAAAAATCTCCCCCCACCCAAAAAAAAAAGACAGTATTTTACATACTAATCAGATTATATGCTGAAGGACATTCCTAGGCTTGTGAGATACCTTATCTTGCAAGTATAATCTGCTTTAAGCAGTGTTTTTAAAACTTCATTTACTAAGTATGAAAATTGTGGGGCTGGCAGGTGGCATGGTGGTTAAGATACTGGACTCCCACATGGCAGACCATGGTTCAAGTCCCAGACCTGGTGGCTTGCTTTCTTACTTTCTCTCTCTCTCTGTCTTTCTCTGTTCAAATTAAAATAATAATGAGGATGATGATGAATAAAAATAATTTAAAAAAAACTGAAAATTGTTGGTCATGTTGTAACAAATATATTTATATTGTTATTCAAAGAATGGAAAATGAGGAGCCATTGATTTATTGGCAGTCGCCAGATATAAGGCAGATACTGCATGGAATCTGACTTCTAATTCAACATACGTCAACAGGAAACTGAGCGTACCTGGCCAAGTTCCTCATTCAGATTAGATGTTCGGGCCATGGCAGCAGTGTCTGTAGGTTCGTAGTGCATGTCCAGATCCTTTAAAAAAAAAAAAGAAATTAAAATAAATCATTTAATGTAACTGGTAATAGGGGAGTAGGTGAAATTTTAAAAGAAAATAATATTCATTCTGTAGTAAGTCACTCTTTAGCTAATGAGCTAGATGCAACCGATCTTATTTGTTCTCGACCCATACTTCGCTCTATTTCCCTGAAACTGCTCAGTATATATTAGGATATTTCATGGTGGGGCAGCACGGTGTGGTAGTTGGAACCTGTCTCTGGTAGTGGAAACTTGTCTCTGGAAGCAAGCAGTCCGGGTTGACCATCAATCCATCATTTGCTATGTAACTGATCTATTATAAAAATTAGATTAAAAAAAAGATAATACGGGAAAAGTGCTTCCAACTGTGTAAGAGAAAGGTAAATGCTTAGGGCCAGCAGGTGGTGTGGAGCTTAAGGTACTACAGCCCAGATGGTGGGCTGCATAACTGGAGTCCTGGACCACATAGTTTGAAAATCATGGTGGGCATGTGTGCGTATGTGCCCCAAATCATGAGACAAGACTGGAGGAGAAGAGACGGAGCGAGGTGTGGTCATCCCTCTGATTTCTCACTTTTCCTCTCTCTGTCTCCCTCTTGCAAGCACATGTGGTGTACAGCAAAAAACTAAATAAAAGAAGAAAGGTTAAGTTGCTTCATGGCATGAGCTAGGACATAGCAACGACATATTGCTCAAATAATATGTCAACGAAAAAATTACCCGAGAGGTTGTGATTTTATTGGGTCATTAGGAAAGTCATGACACGTTTTTCCCGACAACCTAACACTTTCTGGACGTCGTATGTTAATACTATATATACTTGGGGAACCAGCAGTTAGTGTAATGGCTATGTCGCTGGACTCCCACATAGTCGACCGCGGTTCGCGTCCGGACCCGGTGGCTTAAACTCACGCCGGGCGTGTGTGCGTGCGTGCCCAAGATCCCGAGAGGAGAATGGAGGAGAAGGGATTGCGGCGTGACCATCCCTCCTGGGGGGTGATTTCTCGTTTTCTGTCTCTAATGTCTCTCTCTGTCTGGCGAGCGCACACGCCCTATAGCGAAAATCTCTCCAAAAAAAAAAAATAAAAACCAAAGAAAAACTATATATACTTGAAAGCAAAACCAATACACTTCTCACAAAGCAAATAAATACGTAGTTTTGTATTTATCTGTCCTTGCCTTACACTCAGTAATCATGAGGCCCAGCTATGTTAGCCTACAAATTCTAGTATTTTCTTTTTTTTTTTTTGGAGAGGTTTTTGCTATAGGGCGCGTGCGCTCGCCAGACAGACAGAGAGAGACAGAGAGATAGAAAGCAGGAAATCACCCCCCAGGGGGGATGGCCATGCTGCAATCCCTTCTCCTCCATTCTCCTCTCAGGATCTTGGGCACGCACGCACACGCGCCCGGCGTGAGGTTAAGCCGCTGGGTCCGGGACTCGAACCGCGGTCGACTACGTGGGAGTCCAGAGATATAGCCATTACGCTAACTGCTGGTCCCAAAATTCTAGTATTTTCTATCGGAGACTATTTTATGGGCAGTCAGGGTTTTGTCGTCCAGATTGTCACACATCAAAAGAAAAGGCCAAAATATAATCACGTGATCTCTCCCCGTCTGTATTCTGAACTGATTAATTTCTGAAACAGGCCATTAAGTGTTATGTGCCAAGTTTTGAGAAAGGTATTAACCAATACGTTCTAAGAGGAGTGAAGCAAAGCCAGGGTGGCGATTAATCTGGAAGTCACGTGACAACAGCAGCAATGAAGAGAGATGAGAGAGATTTATTAGTAGGTAGAAAAAGATAGAATCGAAGAAAAGGCATGGTAGTGGAGCTCACAGTATCATCAGAAACAAGATTAAATATTGTCATAATAGATACATTAAGCAGAGCCAGAATCCAAAGGAGACATTTACTAATTCCATTTTCTTTTCCTTTTTTTTTTTCCCGGAGAGGTTTTTTTTGTTTTTGTTTTTTTTTGCTATAGGGAACGTGCGCTTGCCAGAAAGACAGAAAGAGACAGACAGAAAGCGAAAAATCACCCCCCAGGGGGGATGGCCACGCCACAATCCCTTCTCCTCCTTTCTTCTCTCAGGATCTTAGGCACGCACGCACATGCACCCGGCGTGAGTTTAAGCCACTGGGTCCAGGACTCGAACAGTGGTCGGCTACATGGGAGTCCAGCAACATAGCCATTATGCTAACTGCTGGTCCCACTAATCCCATTTTCACATGAAGAGGCAGCTGCCTCATGAGGGAACACTGGAAAACCAGGGTCCAGTTGTCAGGGATGTTGTAAGATCTCTGTGTCTGAGAAAGGTGTTTGAAAAACATAAGCCTGCTGCAGTACTCTAACGTGACTATTTTGTGTGATCTAAAGTGAATAGGGTTTTTGAAAAATCTAAATAAAATACAAAGTGATTCACTAGTCATTTCATCTTTATGAAGAGTTATTATTTCTGAGAACCTTCAATAGGTTTTAATTATATTTGTATACATTTCATTATACACAATATATTTCCTGTATAAAGCAAGCTAAGTCTTCAGCTCATTTGAGATTTTGAAGTCACTGATCTTTCACCAACAAATTAAGAGATAGATGGTAAGAAGATCACTTACCCTAAGAAGGCAATGAGCAGTTGCTAAAGTATCATCAGTCAAGTGTATACATACATGTTATATATGTGATACACACACACACACACACACACACACGTATATACACATTATATATATACATATACATATATACATATACATATACATATATATATATATATATATATATATATATATATATATATATATTAGGTTTTTGTTTTGTTTTGTTTGCCATAGGTGTGTGTACTTGCTGGAGAGAGGCAAAAACAGGGAAAGTGCCCAGGGGCATGGCCACGCTGTAATCCCTTCTCCATTTTCGTTTTGGGATTTTAGTGCACACATTTAAGCACCTAATGTGACTTTAAAGCTGCCAGGTCTGGGACTTGAACCATGAATGGCTATGTGGGAACCCAATGCCTTAACCACCACGCCACCTGCAGGCTCCTATCAGCCATATTTTTAAAAATGCTAATATTGTTCACATCAAAAGGCTTTAAGATGATTTAAAAGCAAAAAAACATAGAAAATAATGTCAAAGTTTCTGAAAACAAAAAATTAAGACTTTTGGCAGATTAGGCCTAAAGATTTACTTAATTTAAATAAATTATTTAATTCTTGTTAAAAAGAAAACTATAATGGGACCAGCAGTTGGTGTAATGACTATGTCACTGGACTCCCATGTAGTTGACTGCAGTTTGAGTCCCGGACCCAGTGGCTTAATTCACACCAGGCACGTGTGTGTGTGTGTGTCCAAGATTCCGAGAGGAGAATAGAGGAGAAGGGACTGTGGCATGGCCATCCCCCCTAAGGGGTGATTTCTTGCTTTCTCTCTGTCTCTCTGGTGAGTGCATGCACACTATGGCAAAAAAAAAAAAAAAGAAAGAAAGAAAACTCTCAAAAACAAAAAAATTATAAGAACAATATATTTTATATTTTATTTAAAAATTTAGAAAACTGATGTCCAACACTTTCCCCCAATATTCTAAAAATATTTAAGAAAAACAAAAAACCAAAAAAACTCGAGCATGAATGAAATGGTTTACAGAACGGAAAAATAAACCTAAGTTAAGAAACACGATAATCTGGTTGCTACTGGTGCGAATACAGTATTATCTGTACAGTGCTTTTCCAGCTTATGAAGTTCGTTCCTCTGTCAAGAGATTTCTTGACCCACACAAACATGCTAGTTGTGGGTCAAGTATGTTTTATAATCCTTGCATTAGTGCTCAAGAAGTTAAGTGACCTGGCTAAGTTCACTTGCCTAATAAATTACTATACCACCATCATAATATAGACAGGTTAGTCCCAAACTCATGATTTTCCTTGTCCCATGACCACAATGTACCCCAAAATAAGCTTCCGGCACGGCAGACCTATTTCCCCCAGGATATCTGGCCGTGAAGGGTAATTATGAGATAAGGAATTTTATTATCATTGTATTAAGCTCAAAAATATCATTTTGTAGCCAATAAAAGGTAGGAATAATAAAGTTCATGTGTGTTTTTTTTCCTAAGAGATCAAATTCTAGCCTAGGGAGGAAAGATAAAATGTAGGATTACAGTTAGGACAAACAGTAATAATTCATATTTACCCAATTGATGAAGTACGCCTGGGTAAATTTCACCACTTCTAACGTAACCAACAAGCTTATAGGAATGAGATTGTTGAAAAGGATGATGAAGGTCAAGAAATTCAGTCCGAAATTATTAGCACCACCGTCTGTTGGGGGAGAGGGAGAGAATGGCATTTACAGCTTTATATTTATTGCGTGAACAAGAAATTTCGCATAACAAGAATTTTCCATATGACGTAGCATATGTAGATAATTTGGGAGAAGTACTTTGCTGATAACACATCCTAATTCTCAAAAACATCCTTCAAGATGGAATGACATGATTTGTGTTCAGTAGGCTGTGAATCCAATTAAGAGCTGAATAAGAATACTAAAACATGACCATACTTTAAATGACTGCACGTCCTGTTCCAAACAGAAAGTTCAGAGATATGAGGGGTAGGACTAAGGGTTTATAAACTTAAATATTAAACTGGATGGAATTACTTATATATAATTTTTTTTTTTTTTTTTTTTTAGGTTTTTGCTACAGGGTGCGTGCACTTGCCAGAAAGAGAGACAGACAGAGAGACAGAAAGCAAAAAATCACCGGGAGGGGGATGGCCACACCGCAATCCCTTCTCCTCCATTCTCCTCTCGGGATCTTGGGCATGCACACACACACGCCCAGCGTGAGTTTAAGCTACCAGGTCCGGGACTTGAACTGCGGTCCACTACATGCGAGTCCAGTGACACAGTCATTAGCCAACTGCTGGTCCCACTTTTATATAATTCTTAAAAGCTTTTCCAAATTAAGCTTTGGAAACGATCTAAATGGTAACAAGTAAAACTACGGACTGTATGAACTCTATTCAGCCCCAGGTAAATTATTCCCCAGGCTAAGTGTACGCTTTTCAATAGCGAAAATAAAACAGCTATGCCAGATGCACTGAAAAATATATGAAACCATCTTAGGGCAGCAGGAGTGGTTTTAATGTTGAAATAATAAATGAAGGACTATACAAACAACTCAGAAGACCTGTAAAGTTAAATAAACATAATAAAAACATTCAAACATCAGCTTTTACTTCAAGATTGCATTCAAATTTGTTACCACACTTTAGGAAATTAAGTCTTTATCGGCTAAGTACCCAGTGAGTGGCAATGCACAGTCACTTCCCAGAAATATCTATGGGTGGTACATCAGGATCCCAACAGAAGAATCCCAAGAGCTCCAAAGGGAAACTGTAATAATACTGCCCGAAGCCAAGAGGACTAAGAATGCAGGACTCGCTGCATGGTTGAGGTCAAATCAAAGTAATACTTTCATTTGAGACATTTTTAAAAATGTGTAAGCTCCCTTCTGGTGCTTTAAATATATATACATACATACATATATATAAGACAGATAGAAAGCGAGAAATCACCCCCCAGGGGGGATGGTCACGCCGCAATCCCTTCTCCTCCATTCTCCTCTCGGGATCTTGGGCACACACGCACACATGCCTGGTGTGAGTTTAAGCCACCGGGTCCGGAACTCAAACTGCAGTTGACTACATGGGAATCCAGCGACATAGCCATCACGCCAACTGCTGGTCCCTCTCTTCATTTTTTTTCAAAGACAGAGTCTTGCCATGTGGCAAGGCTCCTGTTTCAGCCTCTGAGCTGGGACCACTGGAACACAGCTCCACACCCAGCTCCTTTGGACAGCCTCGCTATACTACCCAAGTCAGTCTCAAGTTCGCCGTCCTCTGCCTGGCCCCTGCCTCCCCAAGTTGCTGGGATTTCAGGCATATGCCATTCCTGGACGAGGAATCGAACCCGGGTCTCCCATGTGGTCCCAGCCTGTAGAACACAGTATCCTGGCAAGGTGTACCACTGCAGAGGGTCCTGGGTCTGCTTTCTTTACGAGCTAATCAACCACCTGTATTACAAACACTTATAGAGAATAGTTTCCACTATCTGCATCAGCAAAATGACTATATTTACTGAACATTTTACACTGCAGCAGCGTGCTCATGTACGGAGTGCTTCTATATTTTTTTTTGGAGAGGTTTTTGCTATAGGGTGTGTGTGCTCGCCAGAAAGACAGAGAGAGACAGAGAGACAGAAAGCGAGAAATCACCCCCCGGGGGGATGGCCATGCTGCAGTCCTTTCTCCTCTGTTCTCCTCTCGGGATCTTGGGCACACATTCACACATGCCCAGTGTGAGTTTAAGCCACCGGGTCCAGGACTCGAACCGCGGTCAACTACGTGGGAGTCCAGTGACATAGCCATTACGCTAACTGCTGGTCCCTGGAGTGCTTCTATTTTTAAGAAGTCTGAAATTTTAGAGATTCTAAACTTTTACTTATTTTGGCTGGCAATATCCCTTAAAAATAAAGCTATCTTGGTAACAAGGTCTTCTTTTCAGAAACAGTAAGCTATTCCACAAAATGACAATTGCGAAATAAATACGTGTTTCAATAAAAGGAAAAAACAAAAATCAAGTCGACATTGCATTGCTTACAGTTTAGGTTGAGATACCAGTCCTTTCCGGAATGCCTTCGATTCCAAATGGCGGCGCCCACAGAACAGACAAGCGACATGGCAATTAAGATACAAAATAAAATCAAAATTTGGACATTTGTAATCCGTTCCACATTGGAGAGCTTAAGTGGTGGGCTTGTTGAATTCTGTAAAAAGAAACAACATGAGTAACCAAAAAAAAGTACAGAAACAATATAGGTGTGTGTACATCGTACTTTGGTGAGGATGAGAGAGTAAGCCACAACTCAACCTTTAGACATGGGTGAACACATGGACCTTAAGCAAGACCCATGACAACTACAGTGAAGTCTCAGTGGTAACCACCCCTGTTTCTTAAGGCCGCTGTATCACCCAAGCCTTTTTCTAAAAAGTAAAATAATGAGAAAGAAGAAGGGAAAGGAATAGCATTCCTTTTGCAAACACAACTTTTACATATGGCAGGTGAATTGTGGAAGGCCGTATGTTAGATCTTATATATGAACAACTGCCTATTTTGTTTTTTTATTTTAATAGGGCTATCTGTTTTTGTAAACTTGTTTTGTTTTGAATGAGAAAATAGTTTGTGTTAGCCATATAGAAAACCATATCTGTGACAACATCCCATACCTACTACTGTCTTTGCTTACTAGCCCAAAACCCTTTTGTTTAACAACGTTAACTACTTACATGGAAACCCCACTCCCCTCAAAAATAATTAACCTACTTGATTCAACTTCTATAGCTGCTTACACAAAAACCCCTAATAACTGAACCCCTATAAAAAGACTCCTCGAACTTTGGTCGGGGCTGTAGTTCTGACTCTTGGCCTCCAAGCCTCAGGCTATAGTCGCTGGCCAGCTAATAAAGACTGCCTTTAACCTTAATCTAAGTTTGTTGGTCATTCATTCGGTTACTCTCCAACAAAATGGACAAGGCATTGTTTGGCTACTGAAGCAAACAGGGTAGTCTAGAAGCATCTAGTGAGCGTCTCAGCTTCAGAAGTGAAGCAGAAGAGGCCTACGCGCCCACGACCAGGCACCAGGAAATTCCAAAGGCAACATTTAAAGGGTCTCTGATTTTTAAATTTCTGATGACATTTCATTAGCAATTGTTTTACTGAACACAGCAGCAACTCAAGTAGTTCTGGCTCTAAAGAATAACGGAGGCCAGTTTCCTTCATTGTATCTGATGAGGTAAATGGTTATTGTCGAGTTGAGCTAAGCAAGGCATCCACAGGACAGAACATTAAACCTGTCATAGCAATGTCAAATGTTGACATTTGATATGATGGGCTGCGGAATGGTGAGGGTAAAATCATTAATAGCCCCACTTGCCTGTTGAGGGTTACATCGTCATACCTGTACGATGTATAAAGGGATTAGCCCTTATAGCAGCAGATTTTCACTCAGCGTGCTAAAACTCAGCTTCTCACATCCACCTGTAACTACTGAAGTCTAATGGTGTACGTTATAACACGGAGAAGAAGCACCCGCAGGACTGCATAGACGTTACTGCTGGGATTATAGTGGATGCAAAATAGCCTGACATAGAAATACTCTGAGAACAGCTCTTTGATTCACAAGTGTTTTCTTTTCATTTTTATTTAAAAAAAAAACTTTAAAAATTTGATCACTGCATTAAAAAAACACTTATAAGGCAAATACTTTAAAGCAAAGTCCGCAAAACTGCAGAGAGAACGTGCAACAATTTACCACAGTATTTAGTAAGGCTGCCAGTTGACCAGCACACTAAATCCTGAGCGTTCACGCCCTGAGTGGTCTCTGGTGAGACTTTCCAGAGTTTTCCTGTGTGTAGGGAGTCAGTCTTACAGGGACGTAAGCTCCAGGCCCCTCTCCCTGGAGTAGCAGATTCTGGTTGTATGGGGTGGGACTCAGAAATCTACAGCACATGGTCTGCTCTGTTTGGGCCCACTGCATGGAGAGCTATGAACAAGACTTTTACAAGAGACTTAAGCCCCAAAGATTTCACAGATAACAATCTTACCTGCATCAGCTTGGTGTCATGTCCAGTGTAGACAACTATTCCATGAACCCACTGCGTATTTCTCAACTGAGCACCTCGAAGAAGAATCTGATCTGCCCCCAGGGGAACGGTGCTAGGACAGATTACGTTGACATTATAAATGACACTTTCTAAGATGCACAAGAATTCTATACACAGTATGAAGTTTCCAAAGGTTCCGCCATGAAAATAATCCATCTTACATTGGCTTTATTTTGGAAAGGAAATAATTTTCCCACACAGAAAAATAATTTTCTTTTTTTAAAGAATTATTTTATTTAACTTTATTTATTATTATTATTTTCTAGTTCAATTAGAGAGAGACAGAGAGAGAAAGTGAGAAGGCAACCCGCCAGGTTCAGGACTTGAACCACGGTCGGCCATGTGGGAATCCAGTGCCTTTAACCACCACGCCACCTGCTGGCCCTGAGAAGAATAATTTTCTTAAACAGGCACCACCAACGGGAAATGTTGAGGTTGTTTCTCCTTAATCCCAAGCTGATCACTTCCTACACCTTCACTCTGCTCCGGGCAGAACTGTGTCCCTGCGATGGTCTTATGCTGACGCTCTAACCCCGTGGGAGGCATCTGGAGATGGCACCTTTGGGAGGTAAGCAGACTTGAAGAGGCTGTGAGGTGGGCCTCACGATGGGGTCACGGCCCTTACAAGAAGAGATACCAGAGAGCTTGCCTCTCTTCCTTCCTGTCATGTGGAAGGCACGTTTGTCCACAGGAAGCGGGCTCTCACCAGCACCGGGCTATGCTGGTACCCTGATCTTAGATTTCCATCCTCTTGAAACCCTACCTGTGGGATTTGGTTGGGATCGTCTGAACAAACAAATACCCTCTCCAAAACAGTTGGCAATGTTTTGGAATCCAGAGGCTAATTCTCAAAACTATGGCTTTTTTTTTTTTTTTTTTTTTTTTTTTGGAGAGGTTTTTGCTATAGGGAACAGACTTTTATAAGAGACTTAAGCCCCAAAGATTTGCTAGCCAGAAAGACAGAGAGCGAGAAATCACCCCCCAGGGGGGATGGCCACGCCGCAATCCCTTCTCCTCCCTTCTCCTCTCGGGATCTTGGGCACGCATGCACACATGCCCGGCGTGAGTTTAAGCCACCGGATCTGGGACTCGAACTGCAGTCAACTACATGGGAGTTCAGCAATGTAGCCATTACGCTAACTGCTGGTCCCACCATGGCTTTTTTTGAAGTAGTAAATTGATTTAGGTTTCTGAAATGTGTGGAAGTAGTGGAGCTAAGAGATCTGTCCTGCCTGCTCCCCAACACACACCACACACACACACACACACACGCACACATGCATGCACACACAGACAGTATTCTTTTTTTTTTTTTTTACTTTTAAGGATTTTTTTCTTTTATTTTTCTTTTAATTTTTTTCATTTCATTTTCTTCCATACATTCAATCACATTATTATTTGTCTTACAAAATGGATATTTCAACAGGTGAACATTTCTTCCTAGTACTGTTGATAAAACTACAAAATATCTTCAACAGACAGTATTCTTTTATATTAAAAATAGCTTTGCACATTGTAAATAGTCAAAAAATACACAAGGCAAGAAAGAATACTCAGATCTCATCATATACTTGCATTTCCTTCTCTGGCCCCTAGAAATTCCTATATTTGAAACCTTGGAGCTGGCAGGTGGTGTGGTGGTTGAGGCAGCTGGACTCCCATGTGGCTGACTGAGGTTTGAGTCCCAGCCCTGGCAGCTTGCTTTCTCACTCTCCTTCTCTCTTTCTGTCTCTCTCTGGTCAACTTCAAAAATATAAAATAAAATAATGACAGTGAATAAAATTTAAAAAAATAAAAATAAAGATAAAAAAATCCTAAGACATTAATTTATAGTACTTGAAGATAATTTTTCCAAAAACCATGAATACATTTCTAATGAATCGTAAGCATTTGGAAGCCATTCATCCCCTATAATTTAAACCCCTTTTTCCTGAATAATGCTCAGCTTGGTCTTTTGTGGGTTTGTGGCAGGATTACCCACCATGGCCGGCTGTGGGGTGACACAAACGCAGGGTTATAAGGAAGGTACGGAGCTATCATAGATGTGTCACTGTACTGGACAAAAAT
Organism: Tupaia tana; assembly: GCA_026018925.1. Lineage (NCBI taxonomy): Eukaryota > Metazoa > Chordata > Mammalia > Scandentia > Tupaiidae > Tupaia > Tupaia tana. Next base: position 11,022,743 of record JAKSZU010000025.1, on the reverse strand, counting down.
TTAATCCACGAAATTTAGTGGCTCAAGAATTCCTTTACCAAGTCTTCATTCCACAATAATAAGTGAAAAAGACAAAAATAAGAATTGCTTATAAAGAAAAATATAAGGGCCAGCAGGTGGTGTAGTGGTTAAGGTGCTGAACTCCCACATGGCCTCCCACAGTTTGAATCCCAGACCTGTGGCCTGAAAATCACATCGGGTATGTGTGTGTGTGCGTGTGTGTGCACGTGTGTGTGCCCAAGATTCCAGAAGAAGAATAAAAGAGAAGGGATTGCGGCATGGCCAACCCTCTGGGATGTGTTTCTCACTTTCTCTGTCTCTCTTTGGCAAAAGCATGTGCCCTATGGCGAAAACCTTTAAAAATATTAAAAAAAAAAAAAAAGAGAGAGAGAGAGAAAGAAAAATAAATTAAAAACAAACTTTGGGAACAAACAGGAAGTAATTCCATAAGAAAAGTCTACAGAGAACATAGACCTCTCTTATCAGTGGAGGCAAACTGAGACCAAGGTCTTCATTAATGGTGGGCTTCTACGGCCCAGTGGGCTCCCACAGCTAGCAACAGCTTGGGCCTCGGAGCTCCTTTCAGCAACTCTGCAAATTCTGCCGGTTCAGGGGAATCGATCCAGATGGATGGGAGATGACAACACCTGGATGAATTCTTAGGTGTATTCTAATTTATAGAACGAACAAAATAATTCTAACTCTCATTCTTTATGCATAATAGCACACCTTCAACACCTTCCCTTCCCTTCTGGAAGGGAATGTTTTAAGACTTGGAACGCACTCTAAAATTGGGAGAGGCCTTGGGACTAAGGCGGGTTTCCAAAACATTCCTGGGTAACGGTTGGACTCTGCTCTGGGGGCCCTCCGTGCTACTGCTCCTTACGTAGCCAATCAGAACACAGCATCTGTTGCCTCAGTAAGAGTGGTGTGGATGGACAGGAATTAGGTGCAGACTCTTTGCTTTTGAAGCAAAACATACTACTTCTCATTTACAAGAATGCAAGAAGAGTTAGCTATTACTAGTTTTCATCCCAGTTGGAATGCCAAAGCTTCTAGCATTAGACCATGATCCTCATCCTTAAAGAAATCAAAATATTGGGACCAGCAGTTAGCGTAATGGCTATGTTGCTGGACTCCCATGTAATCGACTGGTTCGAGTCCCAGACCCGGTGGCTTAAAGTCATGCTGGGCGCATGTGCATGCGTGCCCAAGGTCCCAAGAGGAGAATGGAGGAGAAGGGTGGCCATCCCCCGTGGGGGAGGGGTGATTTCTCGCTTTCTGTCTCTCTGTCTCACTGTCTTTCTGGAGAGCGCACGTGCCCTATAGCAAAAAAAAAAAAAAAAAAAAAAAAAAAACCAAAAAACAAAAATCCAAAGAAAAAGAACAAAGAAATCAAAATACATCACTCCACAGGGTCTCCAAGGGCTCTGGGCAATCATTATAAAAGTCAAATGTGCTCTAGACACAAAGGTCTTGACAATCTGTTTATACCTTTCATGTAAAATAAAGCATATCACGTAAGTTCTACCTGTCCCCTGAACCTTGGCACCCGCATACAAAGGTTGCCCTTCACAGTGTGGATTTGCTTGGCATCGGTTTGATGAGGAACTGATAAGAAGTGGAAGCTGGCCAGTGAGGGATATCAGATGACAGAAACCCTGCTCATGGGAATGGCCAAATCTATCGTTAGTCTATAACCATGTGTTCATGGAAAGATCACTCTGCAAATTTTAGCACATATAATTACTTCAAAAATTATAGGAAAGCCTCTGGTGGCTCTGAATGAGGATGACAGGTCAAGGTACACTTCAAATGCTTTTTTAGAGTTGCATACTCGACTGGTGCAACCACAGCATAATGAGATCAGGGATAGTGTTCTCTCTGGCTGGGGGCTGAACCGGTGCGTCCAGCTGACATCTGGCTGGTCGCTGCAAGCCTAAAGATCAGGGTGCTACCCAGTAGAGGAGGCAAGAAAGGAAAGGAGTGGAGGGGAGAAGGGATGAGAGCAGGGAAGACCACACCCTTCCTGCCAGACTCTGCCTCATTTCTTTGCTCTTCTTTGCAATGAAACTCTTTGAAAAAGAGGTCTACACTCGCTATTTTCAACTCCTCTACCTCCACTATCTCAAACTCACTCCCATCAGGCTCCTTCTGTTCTAGTCAAGTTCAGTGATTTCCATATTGTCCCTGACCACCTGCGACATCTAACCCAAGACAGTCACTCCCTGCCCGCCTCGGCCCCGTTCCTTTACTCTCTCAGTTTCACTTGATGAACTTGGCCTCAGTCTCCTCTGCTAGTCTCACTCCTTTTCTCAGACATACTAGTGCTGGAGAGCCTTGGGACCATCCTAGGGTTTCTTCATTTTCCTACATGTATCGCTGATGCTCAGGGTTCCTCAAGCCTCGTAGGTTTCAATGGCAATGCTGACTATTCCCAAATTTATTTTCACAATGTTTTTTTAAAATTTTTTATTTAATCCATTCATTTTTTTAATCTGACCAGAAAGAGATACAGAGAGAGAGAGAGGATGAGAAAGAGAGAGAGAGGGAAAATGAGAAAACAAGCCACCAGGTCTAAAACTGAACCGCGGTTGGCTACATGGGAATGTCCAGCACCTTAACCACCATGCCACCTGCTGAGCCCCCTATTCCCAAATTTATATCATGAACAACAGTTCTACCCCCAACTTTAGCTATGCATCCAACCACATCCTGGCCATCTCTGCTTACATCACTAACTTATTAAGTCCAAAACTGAACTATTGATTTCCCTCTCACAACCCTCCATAGACCCCCATTCCATCAGAGTCACACCCTGACAACGGCTTGGGAAGCCTTACGTGATCTGGCCCACGTGACCTCCCTGACCTTCTTCTCTTGACAACTTTGGTCATCACAGCACTCCAACCACACTGGCCTCTCTGGACATCCCCCAATTACTCTAGGCACTTTCCCACTTTCAGACCAGATAATGAGACATTAGTAGTTTGTACTGATTATTCCTTCTGTGTAGAATCTCTTCCTAAATGGCTCACTTTCTCATCTCCTCCTCACTGTGACTCAAATGTCATCATCTCCTCAATGAGGCCAACGATGACACTTTAACTGAAATCATTACTTCCCAAGGACTCCTGATTTCCTTTCTACTGTGCTAGTATTTGCCAAAGCAGGTATTTATTTGTTTGTATACCTCCCCCATCCATATATTACAATCTAATTCCCAATGTGGTGGTGTTTGCCTAGAGCCTTTTTCGGTGATTAGGTTGTGAAGACCTTGACCATGTGAGGACACCTAGCAAACACCATCTATGGGGAGGGTTCTGACACTGAATCTACTGGCACCTTGAATTTGGACTTTCCAGTCTCCAGAACTGTAAGCAGTAAACTCATGGTATTTATACATCAGATTGTCTACAGTGTTTTATTACAGCAGCCTGAAAGGACGAAGACAAAAGGGCAGGTATATTTATCTGCTTTGTTCACTATTGCCTTTTTAACATCTATAACTGGCCTATTCCACGAGGCACTTAATAAGTGCTGATTGAATAAATAAAAAAAGCAGCAGAAAAGAAGGGAGGAGAGAGGGTTGCAAACACTAACAACAAAAGATGACTAAACATGACAACACGGCCTAGAGAAGAGCTCAGAGACGTAGTCAGAGGGGACAAGAAATTATCCAGTAAAACAAACCTCTCAGAGGCTGACTCTGAACTCCCTGAGACATCTGAAGATAACAGGAACAGTCCCAGGAATGAGGACTGGATAGTTCAGATGGTAACAAAAGCATTTTGGCCAAAACAATAAGCCACTGGTTAACTGCCCATTAAACAAAGTGTCGAAAGCCTGGAACACCCCTGAAAACATCCAACTGCCAGAACGACAGGAAGCTTGGGGAAGTCTTTAGCTATACCACACGTGTGGGGTTAAGATCCAGCATTTTCACAGAGGGATTTAGGGTAGAATACAGGGCTGCTTTTTTTAAAAGTTATAAGTATTCACACATAGAACAGAAGAAGGTATTATGCATGCAGACTTGGAAGACACTCAGCAATAAACAACAATGAATTCTGCGTTTTAATCAAGCGTTTTACCTACCCATGTCCATCAAGTCTTATGTTGCCCACAAAATCGTAGAGATGTCTGTTCGGACTTTCGCACTCGATTCTGCCCGAAAGTCTTATCAAGCTGTCAATATCTTTGATATCTGAAGTTGCTGGTAAGCCCTGGGTAGAAATGTTTAAATAAGCCAGGAGTAAGTTGTTTGGGAAAAGAGGAGGAATTCTGAATGCATCCAGGCCTCAGGAGCTAAGGGATCCCTTGGCTTTATACACAATTCGCCCCCTTCTGCAATATTCTGTCAGCTCATCAGTCTGGGATCCCTTCTTCCCTGACTTGAGCACAGGCGGTTTTCAGCACAACATAAGGGCAGCTTTCATGGAAGTTCTAAAATATATTTAGAAGACAATAAACTAGTTTGTGAAGATATTTTGAAGTTTCCATAGAGCCATTTGTGTTTGAAAATACTCAATGATCAAGCATTCTACAAGACACGTGTCTGCTGAATCTAAAGAGGGGGATGAGGGCTGACCCTGTAGCCTAGTGGTTATGGGAGCCAGATTCCACATGGGCCACTGTGGTTTGCCTCTTGGTCCCCATGGCTTGAAAAAAAAAAAAAAAAAGCCAGGTACGTGTGCATGCATGCCCCCAATTCCAGCAGGATGGGAAAGAGAAGAAAGGGGATTGAGGAAGAAAAGCACACTCCATGGAGGGGTGCGTTCTCCCTTCCTCTCTCTCTACCTCTAGAAAACACATATATCCTCTGCCAATTAAAAAGATAATAAAAAATAATACAATATAATAAAAAGTAGGGTAAAATTTATGTTCAAATAAGGTAGTTTCCGTTTGGCTTGGTTTTGTAAGTCCACTGAGAACAAAAACTATAACATAGTTCTTCCTTTTGGCAAATAAGAAGTGGCTGGCACTGGGGACAGCCCCTTCCTGCAGCAGCCCGAGCTCAGGTGCCCTGTGATGACCTTGTTCTACTATATCCTCCCACGTGCTGGTCTCAGGCTTCACCCCAAACCCAAGGACATCCATTTTAAGAGTCTCCTTTTAAACCTTAGGAAATAAAAACCTCACACCTGCTTTCTGCTAAAGGCAGTATGAAAAGTAAATACAGAAAATGAAGCTACTCCCAGCATGATTGCGATTTTCCCAACAGCCAAACATTTAGAATGGAATTACTTTTTAACACAGCAAAGCTAACCAGCAATTCGGGCAAGCAACAAGTTATATTAGTAAGTTAACCTACGTCAAGTCACTCAGAACTACGGTCATGACTGCCCGTGTGCTGGCTGTTACGTAAAATACTACAGGGAATATCTGCTAGGTCATGGGAAAAGTCATGACATGATTTTCTATGCAAAAATGCATCATGACTTTCATGATAGACTATATTTAATTAGGCATGAAAGCGAAGCCTTTCCTAATACTTAACGATACCAGTTTACAAAGCAGCCCCACAGTGGTTCCATGAGAAAATATTTGCAACTATATTTGCAAACATAACTTGAACTCAAGACAAAAATACAAGGACATGCTAGTCCCCTGTAATAAAACAGCAATTCAATACAAACCTGCGTTGGATCATACCTGTCTAATTTTCAAGTTGGTTTCCCCATCTAAGTTGGACGTTTCAATGTAGCACATGGCCTGGGGCTCGCTGTTGTTGAGAATCGAGAAGCATGAGTTAGTGGCAGGAGGAAAGCATCGTACTGACTTAAATTTAACTACTCAGACTCACTGAAGCTTTTCATTCTAGACAGAGCGACAGTCCCCTGGCTTTCTGATGATTTTCATTCTAACAACAAGATGCTGGAAGCAAAAACCCATGCATGGCCACTCATGAATAAGCTTTTCAGCCAGAAGGACCCAATGCAATTTCCTGGCAACAACCCGTAATGGCCTTCTAGACAATGTCAATGAATAGATGGGTCACATTATATTTAAATCCATCTAGACACAACACAGACTGTATCTGAAATGTAAAGCAGCTTTGCATTCACATTTATCTTCAGCTCAGAGATACTGAGAGTTCATGCTTGGGGCCCATATAGAAATTGGTTAAGAAAATGAGTTGATTAGAAAATTCCATATTGCTATTTCTACAAACATGTATTGACTGCCCTGTTAGATATAATAAATAGGGTCATAAGAACCATAATATCAATGATTTAAGACTACTTTTAAACACTATATAAACAGATTTTTACAGGGAAGGTAGCTATACACTTTTCCCCCCTTTATTTTCTGTTCCTACCCTGTTCCTCTTTCTTCTTTTCCTTTCCTTTCCTTTCCTTTCCTTTCCTTTCCTTTCCTTTCCTTTCCTCTCCTTCTCTCTTTCTTTTTCTTTCTTTCTCTCTTTCTCTCTCTCTCTCTTCTTTCTTTCTTTCTCTTTTAAAGGTTTTGCCATAGTGTGTGCTTGCTGAAAAGATACAGAGAAAGAGAGAGAGAGAGAAAGGGAAAGTGAGAAATCACCCCCGTGAGGGGGTGCTTGGCCATGCTATCATCCCTTCTCCTCTATTCTCCTCGAGTTTGGGCACGCACACACATGCGCCCAGCATGATTTTCAAACTGCTCGTTCTGGTTTGAAACCACGGTCCACCACGTGGGAGTCTAGTGCCTTAACCACTGCACCACCTCCTGGCCCTGCTCTTCTATGTCTTAAGTTGTCCGAGAGATTCTTGTGACAGCAAAACCTCAAACTAACATCAGTCAACCTGGTCGGGTTGTTCTCTGATCTGAACCTTGCAGATGTACTTCCTGGGTCTCCACCAGAGTATCTTAATAAAAATCTGGTGCAGTGGCTGCTATAAGGAGTCTGGGTTTTCCAGTTGCTCCCAGGTACCACACCCCGACTGTCTGACAGCTTTCCTCTGCACATGCTGACTCTCCTGACCCAGGAAATACATTTTAGTATGTGTTCTATAAAGGGAGTACGCCAGCAACCACAGATGTGACAGTTTACAGTCCCACTGTGTCACCTGATCCTCAACGCTAAGAAGAAACATTCTGAGATAAAAATCTATCTCATTAGCACTTGGTCACACAAAAAGCCTACTTTACTAAACTCAAGTAAGTCACTATGAATATAATCTCTGACAAGCATGTGTACGCAAAGACAGAAAGCAAGCTGTACATCATGCCCAAATGACAGACACATGGAATTTTCTAATCAACTTCCAATTTGTACATGTGCAATTAGACTATCCCAAGTTTCAGAAATGGGCATTTAGTTTAATTCTGCGTCCTGAGATTCTGAAAATGACTCAAACACATGGCCATGGGTCAACTATTTTACAGATTGGTTTTCAAGTACGTTTCCCAATTTTTCAATGTACTCTATGAGCCTTCTTTCATAAAGGCTGCTATGTTTCCCCAAATGGAGAAGTCTTTGAGTAGTTCTACTTTCACTCGATCATTATTCAAAATTTGAGATTTAAGCCATTGTCACCAGTAATCTGGCTCTGGCAGTTGCTCTGAATTCGTAATTTGCTTATGTATGCATTTGAAACGTAGGTGGTTTATGAAATCATAAAACACATTTTTTGATAATACGGAAACATGAGGACAAGCCAAATGCTCCACGGCAGTGTGGATTCCATATTCTGGCAGTAAAATGCGTTAACATTTTACTGAGCAACATCTTTATTCAAGAGTCTCCTCTTCAGGTACAAATAACTCTTTTCTTTCCCCCCCATAAAGCAACTTTTCCAGCACTTTAATGGCTAGGAGGTTTAACTGGCTGACTTCTAGGTGAAGAGAGGCAGATAAACTGTATATCCAAGTTCAGAACATTCTTAATCATCACTGAAGACAACTGTTATTGAAGCAGGTCTTAAAAGTGGAGAAAAGGCAGCAAGAAGTCTCAGATAAGGAGTCACGCCAGATCACAGAGGTTCCCGCAAAGTATGAAGACATCCCACACAGACTACAATCAGAGAGGCAATGCAAGCGTTTGGATTAGTAAGTGGAAAAATGAACCGAGGTACAGGTCATGACACAGACACTTTGGGTGGGTGGGGCTGACCCCAGGACGTGCACTTAGTACTTTAAATGAGTGGGACATAAAGGGATCCCAGAGCATGCGTTACAACATGGGCAACATCCAACTTTGTGCAGGGGGTCCTCTATAAACCCTTCCTAAGCCCAACTGATAAGCACTGGAAGGTTCTATAGAACGTCTAGAAAATTTGAGATACCAGAGTGAAACAAATAGCGTAAAACCCTCTGAGCACTTTGCAATAGCTTTGTCTTGTGAAAAGCTTGGCATTAAAGCTTAACACTGAAATCTTTTTAAGCAGTTGTGCAATTAAAACAATGTCTTGGATATAGAAGAAATGAAGCCTTAGAATTTAGGCATGTTGTTAAATATATATTAATGATACAGAGGAAATTAAAATTGACCTATGCTAACAAACTCTTTAGACTCCTATGGACGACGACAGAAGTGGAGTCAGCCAATACGGTCATTCATAAAATGCCTTTACAACATGCAAAGTGTCTATCACCAAGAAGTATACAGGTTTGTGTTTTAAAGGTAGACACCGGAACTCAACGGAACTCAACCCGTGTTGGGTGTAGCTGCTGTGGCTTAGGGTGAGGACCCGCATGCACGTATCCGACCAGCTCAGTGGCTCTGACCTTGACGACAGACTGATGAGGTCTGCTGGGAGATGCTCCCCATTGGTCACTTTCACTATCTCCCCCACTGCCACCTACATGTCCCAGTTTAACATAATTAAAATGAAAAAAAAAAAAAAACATGAATAACAGAGGGGGAAAAAAAAACAAACACGTGGACAAAAGAGACAGAAAGTTGGAAATTATTAGAGCAAATAATACATGTTAATAAAAATGTCTAATGCCAGTTTTTTCAAAACTTATTTTGATCAGGTCTGAAGGCATAAGAAAATATTGAAGGATGATTTATCTGCTTTTAAGGCCAATTTGCCATTTTTCATGTGAAAAGTTTCATTTCTAAAATTGACTCACAGGCATCTCTTACCAAATCAAATAAAAACATAATCCTGATGCCTTTTTTTTTTAATTGACAGAGGGGTGAGGGAAGAGAGAAAGCACCCCTTTCCATGGGGTGTGGTCATACACAGCTGCCTTCTTCTAACTGTCCGTCTCATGGGGATTTTGGAGCTCACACATACAGACACCCACGGTGCTTTTCTTTTTTATTTTATTTTTTTATTTTGAGAGAGGTTTTTGCTATAGTGTGCATGCACTCGCCAGAAAGACAGAGAGCTAGAAAGCAAGAAATCACCCTCCAGGAGGGATGGCCACGCTGCAGTCCCTTCTCCTCCATTCTCCTCTCGGGATCTTGGGCACTCACGCACACGTGCCCAGCATGAGTTTTAAGCCACCAGGTCCAGGACTTGAACCGCAGTCGACTGCATGGGAGTCCAGAGACATAACCATTATGCCATCTGCTGGTCTCATCCCAGGGCTTTTCAAGTTGCCCCCAGGGCCGGCATCTGAACTGCAGTCAACTGGCATGCAGCACTTACCTGCCGCATCACAGGCTCACCCTAGAGAGCTACTCACTCCTACAGATTTTCCTTTCCCCAATTCTTCAACCTCATGCCAGCTACTGTATGCCCCACTCCTAAATGATTAGGGAAACAGTTTCGCAAGTTTCTGAAAAAGAAACATACTACACTAATCCTCCCTCTCCTACCGCCACATTGAAAAAATAACTTTACTGAAAAATGTCTGATTCTAAAATGTTTTCAAAGTCTGCATAAATATCTTATTAACTTTAATGCCAACTATGGACCGTGAGGAGTTGGAAGGCATAACTTCTGAATTACGGAATAAATACCAACGTCTCTAGGTAATGCATTGGTTGGGAAGGCAAAGAGCTGAATTCAGAGAGAATTTTTTGGAAAGCATATGAAAACAGATATGCCAAGAATTTGTCTGGGCTTTAGTTATTACGTTATTTCACACTTTCTTTACATATCAATGTAGTAGTTAGATGTTAAATTTGCAGTTTGTTCATTTCAAACCGAAAGCCAATGATATCAGTAACTTTCAACCACATTCACACTTAATTTCAAACTATTTGAAGATACATTATTAGTCAGTAATACTTTTTAAAAATTTTGAAATTAAAATCTTTTTTAGAAGTTTTTCCCTTGGAGTGTGGCTCATTGGAGGGAGACAGAGACAGAGACAATGAAAGGGAAAGTGAGATATCATGCCCCAGGGGGGATGGCCATGCCCAACCCCCCTTCCTCCATTCTCTTCCCCAGAATCTTGGGCACATATGCACATGTGACCTATGTGAGTTTGAAGCCACTGGGTCTGGACCTCGAACTCCGGTTGGCCATGTGGGAGTTCAACGACATAACGGCTATGCAATCTGTTGGCCTCAGAAATGAAAAATTTTAAATAGTTGTTTACGCTTCCTGTGAAATGGTGCTCCCCTGCAGGTGGAAATCACCAGGTATTTATTTTAACAGTGGGCAGTACAGCAAGAAGGCAGGTGTATCTCAAACCTGAATAGTGGTTAGCTAAAGTAGCTAAAAATAAGACTTACTGTCAAAATATCTTTCTCTTAAATTGTGATTAAAAACAACTACCTATTTCTTAAGGTTATATAGGTACAAAAGAGTTAGGAAATGCAAAAAACTGTTTGAGAAACCAACAACCAACTAAAAGGTAGTCTAACAGCACAAACTTGATATTACACCTTAACCCCTATTAGATAAAGCAGTAAAACAGATCATCTTTTAAGATATAATAACATTTGAAAGAAATTAATCACTGTGGATGCTATATTAAGATTATAGAGGGGCCAGAGGTGGCATGGTCATTAAGGCTCTGGACTCCCACATGGCCAATGACAGTTCGGGTCCTGGACCCATTGACTTGAAATTCATGCTGGGTGCATGTGTGTGCATGTCCAAAATCCCAGGAAGAGAATGGAGAAGAAGGGACTGCAGTATCGCCATGTTCCTGGTGGGTGATTTCACTTCCTCTCTCACTGTCTCTGTCTCTCTGGGGAGTGTATGCACTCTATGGGAAGACTTAAAAAAAAAAATCTGAAACTGTTTGATCTACCAGTATTGATAGCCAACAGTAAATGTTTTTAATGTTTAGATAACCAATACCATAAAACTGCTCTAAAGCTGAAGAAATACAAGCACAGAGCTTGCTGGGCAGTTTCTGGGAGTGGATAGAGGCAACTATTTACACATTTTTCAACCTAGATGAAGTATAAAGTCAGAACATTATCTTCTCATTTTTGAGCATACAAAAATAAATTTTGGAATTCAAATTCAAATTCGTCTCTGGTTCTCTTCCTCTTAACATCTCTAAAATTTTAATCAGGAAAACATGAATACTTTCTTAAATTGCTAGAAAGTATTGCTACTGTTATTTGGAACTTTCTTAACAGAGATAATATTCAGATGGACAATTATCCAAAACATTTATCAAGCTTAGTACCACCATAGGCATATCATTCTGGTAGGTACTTGTACAGCTTCTCGATTTAAGCAAAAGCAGGACTGGGGAATGTAAGAGTTTGGTCATTTAATCTATCTTCCTCAATGTAAAAGATGTAAAATCAAGGCCTGAAAAAGTTGCTTGTTCAAAATGACCAAGCTGGGATAAGAATGCTGGTTTTCTGTCTCCCAAGCATGGCTGTCCCTAGTACCTGGTATTACAAAGAACTGAAGCTAGTGACCACAGACACCCTCAAACTCAGCTCACATGGGTAAGTGCCAACAGTTAGCTTTGCTTCTGTTTTAGAAACTTACCCTGATAAAATTATAATCAAAAGAAACTAAGAAAAGAAAGGTTGATTAAAAAAGATTCTTATCAGGACCAGCAGATGGCATAATGGTTACATCTCTGGACTCCCACGTAGTGAACTGTGGTTCAAGCCTCAGATCTGGCAACTTAAAACTCACACTGGGTGTGTGTGCATGCGTGCCCAAGATCCCGAGAGGAGAATGGAAGAGAAGGGATTGCGGCATGGCCATCCCCTCTGGGGGGCGATTACTCGCTTTCTGTCTCTCTGTCTCTCTGGCAAGCATACGTGACTTAGAGCAAAAATCTCTCTCTCTCAAAAAAATAAAAGATTCTTTTTAATTTTTCTTAAGACCAAATTCTATAGGTACATGACACAAAATGAAGTCTACTATAAAATATAGAAATATAACTACAGTAGTTACTTCAATTGCCTGTAGACTTATTGCTTAAATATCAGGATAATTCTCACTTATTCACTTACATTCCATTAACTTGTGAATATAATCACTTTAAGTAATGACCTGATTAAATAGATTTTGAAAAAAAAGACACTGTCCATATTTATATGTGGATTTTACAAATAAAACTGTCCAAGGAAATGATGATAAACCTCTAAAATATGAAAACCATTTCTTATTCATTTCTATTAGGACTTGTTTCACAGCTTTTAAGCCCAAAACCATTTAAAAAAAACACATTCTTTAAAGGGTAACAGTGCCATATGTTCTGAATACTAATTTGCAGCTGGTCTTAAATATGAGTGAAATAAAAAAATGATCTAAATTCAGTAACAAAAGGAACTAAAAAGTAGGAACAAAGTCTACTTTTGTTGCTGGAAGAGTATGGCATTTCAAAAGGCATGGGGATATGGAATCTTCCATTTTCTAGTACCATTTCACCAGAAGGATCAAGAAACTTTGTAGGGATATCTGAATGCATCATAAAGGGACTTATGATGAACAGGACTGAAAGACAACATCGATAGAACCCAATCCGTGTATTATAGAAAATGAATGACAGGAAGTCTTAGCAGAGTTAGTGATCCATTAAAAGAATCTGGACGCATCCAGAAAGATGGTAGACTCTTCACAGTCAGTTGTGAATGTATCTATCACTTATTCTCTATGCAAACATGAAAAAGCCCTGTTAGGTCCAATCAGCGTTTTCAATGCTTATTTCAAAAGCATTAGAGAGGTTTCAAATTCTTCGTTTATTCCTTATTTCCTTGGAGGAATCACAAGGTCAATGCAGCGTAGAGAAACCATCCTCTACACTGTTTGAGCATCAGTAGCCGTCTCTACCTTGATGAAAGAAGTACAGTGTCAGCAGGTATAAACTCTTTGCCTTTTATTATAACTATATCTCCAACATTTACCTGAAAGAAAACTGGGAATTGGTTAATTACATGCATTGAAAGGTAGTTATAAATAAACAGCCTGTTGGATTAAGAATACAGTACAAATGGTTAATGGCAAACAAGAACCACTGATCTTCACAAAATGGCATAAAATGATCTAAGAGTGAGGCCAGGGTGGGGAGGGATCATTTTCAAAATAGACACCATGTCTGTGTCTTATCAGCGATGTAACTCTTCTCAATAAAATTAATCTGTTCATTCTACCTACTGACATCTCAACTTCGCACCTTCTCTGTTTTTGACATAAAAATAAAAAGAAGAAATTGACCCTTATTTATTGATTGATTGATTGATTGATTGATTGAGAGGTTTCTGCTATAGGGCGTATTCACTCACGGAAAAATGGAGAAAGGCAGAAAGACAGAAAGCGAGAAATCACCCCCCAGGGCAGATGGCCACACCACAATCCCTTCTCCTCCATTCTCCTCTCGGGATCTTGGGCATGCATGCACATACACCCGGCATGAGTTTAAGCCACCGGATCCGGGACTCGAACCGTGGTTGACTACATGGGAGTCCATAGCCATTACGCTAATTGCTGGTCCTGACCCATTGAAATCTTTACCCTCCTGAAGGAAATCTCAACACAACTGGAGAAACCACCACATACTTGATTATTACTTCTCACGGTGACCCTAAGGGCCTTATAGTTCACAATTTAGTGGAAGAAAATTGAGTCTAAGATTCTACATTATTTGCTTGGACTCAAACCCACCTCTGTCTGGCAGGCTTGATTTTTTTTTTTTTTGGGGGGGGGGGAGAGGTTTTTCGCTATAGGGCACGTGCGTTCGCCAGACAGACAGACAGAGACATAGAGACAGAAAGTGAGAAATCACCCCCCAGGGGGGATGGTCACGCCGCAATCCCTTCTCCTCCATTCTCCTCTTGGGATCTTAGGCACGCACGCACACGCGCCCGGCGTGAGTTGTAAGCCACCGGGTCTGGGACGTGAACCGCAGCCAACTACGTGGGAGTCCAGCGACCTAGCCATTACGCTAACTGCTGGTTCCCATGGCAGGCTTGATTTTGCACATGTAGACTGAGTCAAACCATCACTGCATTTCGAATTGGAAATAAACAGCTTACTCTCTATTTTACTACCTGTTAGTGTGCCTTTTCTGAGCAAGGTACAAAACAATATAAGGACATACGATGGCCAGAAACTGTTAGAAGTGACTGAAGTGACAGACTTGTCAGAGCTGTTGGCAAACAATCCACTCCAACCGAATGACAACCTGCCGCCCTGACTAAGATATGCTGGCAGCCACTCCCGTTAGACCATACCAGCTGCCTTCTCTCTTAGTAGTCAAATGAGCCCCAAAATAAGTTTCAATGCTCAATGGAGGTTCAGAAGCCTTCTTAGGTAGAGCGTTTTTGTTCTTATTTTTGGGGAGAGGTTTTTGCTATAGGGCACGTGCGCTCACCAGAAAGACAGAGAAAGACAGAGAGACAGAAAGCGAGAAATCACCCCCCAGGAGGGATGGCCACACCTCAATCCCTTCTTCTCCATTCTCCTCTCGGGATCCTGAGCATGCACACAGAGGCGCCCGGCTGAGTTTAAGCCACCAGGTCTGGGACTCAAACCACGGTCGGCTACATGGGAGTTCAGCGACATAGCCATTACACTAACTGCTGGTCCCTAGCCTTTTTGTTCATTTTCTCCCCCTACCTTTTCTTGAATTCTGAGATAACACGTTATTGGGGGATGGAGAGTACAGGGTCCTGCGAGGTGTTCACGATAAGAAATAATAGAATTTGTGGTGACTGGTCGTGAGTGAATTCTCCTTCATGGAGCAGGAAGAACAGGTTAGGCCAGGTGGTGTGGGCAGGTGT
The DNA here is from genome assembly GCA_026018925.1 of Tupaia tana. NCBI lineage: Eukaryota > Metazoa > Chordata > Mammalia > Scandentia > Tupaiidae > Tupaia > Tupaia tana. Next base: position 11,007,658 of record JAKSZU010000025.1, on the reverse strand, counting down.
GGCGTTAGGAAAGGCAGGTGTTTTCTCGTCTGTGGTTTATGTGCTGGTTACAGGAAGGGAAGCTCTGGATACTTTGACTGAAAAGTGATTGATTTCAGTTGAAACCTGAGATTTGGATTACTTGAAATGGTCAAACTGCCTGGGATCTTAGAATCAAACACTCTCTCATCTCTAAAAAGAGAAAAACAGGAAAGATAAGAAACTGCAAGTATAAATGTAAATTAGCCTTTAAAATAATATGCTATGATAGTATTCTCATGGTCAGATCTTGAAATATAAATTCTCGGGCCAGCAGGTGGTATGGTGGTTAAGTGCTGGAATTCCCACATGGCCGACCACAGTTTAAGTCCAAGACCTGGTGGCTTGCTTTCTCTCTCTCTGTGTCTTTCTCTGGCAAAACTCATGTAAAATAATAATAATAATAATAATAATTAATTAATTAAAAATAAATAATTCTTTAAAATATATGTGTGAGTGTGCATGTATGTATATATATATGTGTGTGTGTGTGTGTGTGTGTGTGTGTATGTATATAAATTCTCTGCCACCATGGGACTTGAGAAAATGCAATCCAGGTTAGCATTTAAGTGTTCTTTAATCATCTCCTGTGTGTTAAAGTTTCTTCCTTAATTACATTATATGCTTCATAAAATCAGTATCCTGTCTAGAATCTAACAGTAAGACTTGCAAAAAAGCCCTAATCGATTGCACTGTTTTCCAACACCTTTCTTGACTGTGAGACAAGAGGGACTTTTGAGTACTAATCCAAAGAAAGTATTAACACCTTTGATGGAGTCATGTAGTCACCCCAGCAGCCTGGGAAAGACAAAGGCTCGTAAAATGTGAAGTAGTTCTTTTTACATTACCATGAAGAGAGCAGGGACACGCTCTCTTTCTCCTTACGATGCCATGTTTTAGAAGAATTGCTTTTAAGACATCCCAGCTTCTCTTCTCTTTTAGGTTCTGAACTCCAAAGGCTTTCCCCCTCCAGACCAATACGGTCTTAAGAAGAGACAGTCAATATCCAAAAATGCTTCAGTCACATATTCCAGTGGAAGGAACACCACGAAAAGGCAGGTTTCGCCCCCAGAGTGCTGAAGCTAAGGAAATAACTAAGGGCTTTCAGTCCACTATCTTCAACCTTCTAATGTCAAAGGCCTTAGCTACTATGATTGAGATTTATACAAAAGGCTAAGAGTACCAAACTATAATAAAGCAATTAAAAATCAAACTGTCAGGACCAGCAGATGGCATAATGGTTATGTTGCTGGACTTCCATGCACTTGACAGTGGTTCAAGTACTGGATTTGGCGATTTAAAACTCACACTGGGCATGTGTGCGTGTGCGCCCAAGATCCCGAGAAGAGAATGGAGGAGAAGGGATTGCAGCAAGGCCATATCCCCGGGGGGGGGGGGGGGGGGGGGGGAGGTGATTTCTCACTTTCTGTCTCTCTGGCTCTCTCTGTCTCTCTGGTAAGTGTACGTGCCCTAGAGCAAAAATCTCTCTCTGAAAAAAAATAAATAAATAAACTGTCTAATTCTAGGTCCCATAAGTTTATTAAGGGATTTTTGGAGCTACCAAGTCTTCAGCCAAAGAAACAGATTTTGTGGTAGAACATCATGCATTAAGGCAGATTTACAGAGAGACTTTTATGTATGCCTACACCCGCCATGCTCACTTTCTCACTCAGTCAGAAGAATGCACAGATTTAAGATTCTCTGCCTAAACCCTCCACCTGTGTATATATCTCAAAAACCTATTAACAGTCTCAGCTGCACCTCAGTGCAAAGAACCTGCCGTTAAGTAAGGCAGCAGAAGCCAACTGCTGGCATTTCAGACTGGAGATGCAGGTCTTCGTGGAGCCCTTTGTGAGTGGAATATTTTCTTCTAAAATCAAGTGTCTGCAACTTAACTTTTTGCGACAGGGAAAGGCTTCAGGATAGTAACTGGAGAGAGGAACTAGCTGGAGAGAGGGGCTCTCAGTGTCTAAAGCTGCAGTTGCCCATCTGTGAGTGACCAGATGTCTGCTGTGTAACTTCGAAGGTCCTTGGAGAACCATGAAGCAGCAACCGCAGTAACCACGCGTTCAGAAAGGCAGACAATGCAAGAACCCTGAATTAAAGGCCATTTGCACTGAGGTTTATCACACTACCTCGGCCTGCAGATGACACTCTTGGTTTTGGTGTATTGATTTTATCTGTAATTGCACAAATTGTTATATAGGCAAAGACAAGACGTGCCCCACAACCTGGTTAGGCCAATCAGGGAGCCTCCTTTAGTGCCGGCCCCAGACCCGCTCAGTAAGCCATGTTTACATAATTGGCATCTTGGCATACACAGTCCTGTCCTTTTGGCTATTCACATATTTTATGACACAGGAACCACTTGCTGCTAGGAATACACTGCTTGGCCCACACATTCAAGAACTACCTGTTGAATGAATAGTATAAATTATGTCTGTGTCTGTGTGTGTGTGTGTGCTTTTAGACCAAGCCTTCTATTTTGAGATATTCCTGCTTCAGCCCCCTGAGTAGCTAGAACTACAGGCATGTGCCACCTGCCTGTTTTTCAGGATGGGTGGGGAATTGAACCCTGATCTCCCCAACAACCTCAGCTTGCTGAGCAGCATCCAGTCTGCATGAACAGAGCTAGGCCAGTCCACATTCTGTCTGGTTGTCACGGAAGGTGACATTATAGCTTTCACTACTCACAAAACGTATGACTGTAGAACGTCATCATTTACTTATAAAAGCTTTCCCTATCGGATGTTCACTTTTCACTGTAACAGGGCACGACAAATACTTTTATAGGCGTAGAAGTTGTCTCCCACTTTAGAATTATTTTCTTGGGATAAAGTCTCAGCATGCCCTTTTTATGGTTCTTAATTATGTTGAATAGCCAAACTGCTACTCCACAATGGCTTACAGAGGAAATAGTCCTAAAAATAAAGGTCTTTAAATACAAGTAAGTTTTTTACTTATTGAATAGATAACAAGTGAGACTTCAGTATGAGTGAACTTGCAACTTTCATTATTAGGGTTGCATATTATATTGAATCTGGCTGCTTATGCTATTTCCTCTAGCTTGTTATCAGTTTATATTTCTTATTTTTGTAACGATGATCTTAATATTTTGTCATAATTGTTTTTTTTTAAGAATTAATTTATTATTTTATTTTAATTTGACCAGACAGAGAGAGAGAAAGTGAGGAAGTGAAACTGCCAGGTCTGGGACTCAAACCATGGTAGACTATGAGGGAGTCCAGCGCCCTTAACCACTACGTCACCTGCAGGTCCGTATTTGGTCATATTTGGTGCAAATATTTCATTTAGCCTACCTAACTTTTATATGTGGTCGTCTTTTTGCGTATTAGTTTTAAAATTTATGTAGTCAAATTCTATAGATTTTGACATTCTTTTCCAAATACTTATGAAAGTCTTTATTTGTATGTTGTTAAAAAAATGTTTTAACACATAAATCTTTTAGCCAGTAAGAAATTATTTTAGCATGGCTGTGACTTACACATAAAGTATTCAAGTATTATTTCTTGAAACTGCTAACCTGTGATAGCATGATTAATCCTCCTACCAATTATTTGCTTCTTTTACCAAATATTGAACAAGCTTTATTTCAGAGTACTGTATTCTATTCTAATTATTCCAACTTATTACATACTGTTCTATTCATCAGTCTATTTATATAACACATCTACACTATTCTAATAACTTTTTGTTTCCGTTTTACTCCTATAGTTAATACTTACACATTGGTATTCATTGTTCCAAGATATTATATTTTCTCAACTGTTCATTCTTGAATATAATCAATAATTTTAGTCAACTTTTGAAAAAAAAATTTCCCTGGGATTGTATTACATTAATAGCTGGGAAATGATACTTTAATTTTTCTAAGAATATGACATATTTGAACATGTATGTGAATCTTTGACACTTAAAACTATTAATGCTTTCTTTACAGAAGTCACATATGACATTTAAGTTTCTTTGTAAACATCTCACATGTCACTGGGAATGAGTCCTCTTTTTCAGTGTATTTTCTTTTCTTTTTTTTTTTAGAGAGAGAGCTTTTTTTCTTTTTCTTTTTCTTTTTTTTTTTTTTTTTTTTGCTATAGGGTGTGCATTCACCAGAGAGACAGAGAGAGAGACAGACAGACCAGACAGAAAGTGAGAAATCACCCCTTCCAGGGAGGCTGGCCATTCTGCAATCCCTTCTCCTCCATTCTCCTCTTGGGATTTTGGACATGCATATAGACATGCCCATCTTGAGTTTTAAGTACCCAAACCATGGTCAACTACATTGCAATCCAGTGATGTAACCATTACACCATCTGCTGGTCCCCAATATATTTTCTAACCTGATATTGCCAACACAAATATGCTGTAAATTTTTGAATATTTATCTTGAGTTTCTCACTGAAAGAACTTTTACTAATTTTAATTAATTATTCGATTATAATTATTAACTATCTTCCTTAGTTCGGTGGGATGACTTCTGGCAACACTTTAAATGTTATCCTTCTCCATCTCAGAATGGAAGACCCAGGTTAAGTGTGGCCCTGATCTTCAAAACAACCAAGAATACTAGAATGGGTAATTATAGTGATTTAACTTTTATCAGTCAAAAATTGAAAAAGAGTTAAAATAATCCAGGCAGATTAGCGCAATGTTGAAATAATGATTGTCTATTAGAAAAATAAGACATCTAAAGGTTAATCTTGGAGTGAAGTTGTAGTTCTCTCCTGATTTTATGACTGCTTAATTTTTTGAGCAAAGTGGTCTAAGTAAGAAGAAATTGATACATCATTTAGTTATGATGTGAGTTTAAAATAACTATGCTGACAACCCTAGTAAACAAAATACATTTACAATAAAATTCAATTTCTCATACTTGATATTCTACCTGTCTTCTCTCTAAAGTGTTTAACTCTGTTAGTGCTAGACAAGAACATAAAAGAAACTTATTTTGATTTCTATGAGTTTATTTTTTTAAATTTTGTTCTCCCACAAAAACAGTATCACAGGAACAAACGAAGCACGATCGAGGTATTTTCCTCTTTGTTACTCTTATGTCAAAGGCCGAAGAAGAGAGAGGGTGCATTTTCAACAACCCAGAAGAGGAGATGTCAGTCTGGTCTAGCCTCTGATTGAAAAGCAACAAAAATGCAATTAAGTTTTGACTGAGAGGGGCCCTGTTCTCTGCAGAGATGCAAAGCATCCACCCGCACGGCTAGGAATAATGGTGGGTCCGGGAGCTATTGTCCTAGCAGGAGAGTGCCCTGTAAGATGAACATCTAGTGTCTAGGCAGTCCCCTGGGTACAGTGGTTGGCTTCCAGGAAGGCTTTTACCATGTTACAAAGTTATACACTCGCAGATGACCAGAGGGTAAATCTTTAAGAACTCCTCGAGTACTCTAACAAGTGCTTACCTTTTGAAAGCTAGCGCTGGAAAGAATGCACACCTGGATAATACTTGTTAAATTAAGCCTCAACTCACTAGTTACCTGCAAGAGGTCCATGAATAAACTAACCTCTCCTGTTATGGAACTGATTTCCATAACAGTTATATATTGTAAGACTTGTTATATATTGTTATATATTGTAATAATTGTAATACATTGTAATATATTACAATATATATTGTAATAATAATTGTAATATATTGTTATATATATTGTTATATATTGTAAGACTTGTTTCTCCCTCAAAGAAATGAGCAATATGCAAGTGTGATTAGTCTTAAATGTGAATTTGAGGTAAAATACGTAAATATTTAATAGCAGAATTCTAGCTTTTCTTTTTACTAGGACAGGTGATTAAAGCAAAAAATTATAACACAAAACAGTTCACAGTGAAATAAAATCTATGGAAACAGTATCAAAATATTCTATGAAAGGAACAAAAAGTTCTGAATGTTGCTATTCAAAATAATAGCTTTTCTATAATATTGCAATAATAGTAAATGGCCATGACTTAACTGAAGACTCCTTGCATATGTGCCACACTGATTATAAAAATAGCTTTCATATTAGTGGAACTCATGGTATTTGCTTACAGTATATAAAAAATTATATCTACTAGAGTACATTTATGCATTTCTTCTCCTGAAACAAAATAAAAATCGATGCCTACCTTTTCCCAGTGAACAATTTCCCAAGCACCATTTCTCAGAACTAGAAAGAGAGAAAGTGATATTTTTAGAAACATATTTTTACTTCCTATGAAGACGTTATTTCCGTAGAAAGGGAAGAAATGACCAGTTAACATGACAGCATCAAATAAAACAACTTTTATAGGTTTAAAAACTGATTATGACAGAAACAATTTGTAAAATTTTATCAAGAATTAGAAATAACCAATGTACATTTTTAGCTCCACAATAGTAGTCACTGAGAGAGGCAATGTCATTGGTTTCCAAGGACTTTCTTCAGCACATAGCAGAACTACTGGGCTTGACTAGAGATCAAAGCCGTAAGAGTGATGTGAAAAGGCCAGTAGGTGGCATGGTGAAACGCTGGACTCTCAAATGGCTGATGAGAGTTCAAATCCCAGACCTGGCAGGCTTGCTTTCTCATTTGAGAGTTCTCTCTCTCTCCCTGTGTCTCTTCTCTGGTGCGCATCTGTGTCCTACAGCAAATTAAAATAATAATAATAAATAAAAGTAAACTAAAACTTAAAAAAGGGATGTGATAGTCTTAAAAAGGGGCTGGGAAAGGTGGCATGGTGGTTAAGGCGCTGGACACTCACATGGGCCAGCAGATGGTGGCTTGTTTCTCAGCAATTAAAAATAAATGAATTACAAAAACTTCGGGGCTGAACATGCCCCATAGCTGACCATGGTTCAAGTCACAGACCCGATGGTTTGAGAATCACGCTGGGCACATGTGCATGCAAGCCCAAGATCTCAGGAGGAGAATGGAGGAGAAAAATTGCAGGATGGCCATCCCCCTTGGGGGGGTAATTTCTCAGTTTCCCTCTCACAGTCTCTGTCTCTCTCTCTCTAGCAAGTGCATGTGCCCTAAGGCAAAAACTTCTAAAAACAAACAAACAAAAAATTATTTTTCACAACAGCAGCAATGTTTGAAGAAAAAAGTAATAAAAAAGAGCCAGCAGGTGCATAGTAGTTAAAGCGCTGGATTCCCACATGGCTATCCTGGACCTGGTAGCTGGAAAAGAACGTTGGGTGTGTGTGTGTGCATGCCCAAAATCTCAGGAGGACAGTGGAGGAGACGGGATTGTGGCCATCCCTCCTGGGGGGGAGGGTAATTTCTCACTCCCCTCCCCTCGTCCCTCTCCCTTTCTCTGTCTCTCTATAGTGTGCACATGTGCCTCATGGCAAAAGCCTATGAATAAATTAATAAAGAAAAAGGAGCAAAACATAAGCATGAAAGTAGTAAGATTTCTAATGAACTAGTAAAAATTTAACACCTGGGGCCAGCAGGTGGTGTGGTGGTTAAGGGCGCTGGATTCCCACATGGCCGATCGCAGTTCGAGCCCCAGACCCGGCGGCTTACTTTCTCGCTTTCTGTTTCTCTGTCTGTCTCTCTCTGGTCAAATTAAAATAATACTAATTATAACAGCAGGTGGAATTAAATAAATAAATAATTCTTTAAAAATATTGAATACTTGAAGACAACAGGTAGAGGATCTACACCTTTAGGTTTATAGTAATGCAAACTTAGCAAATTCTCCATACCTAGTTTCAGTTCCATTTACTGAAAAAAAGAGGCCACTATGAAATTATGATAGAGGGTTAGGTATTTCTTAGTTTCCTTACTGAATCTATTAGGTAACACTCCCCTCTCCCCCAATGTCTCTAGCATAATACTAACATACCAACAGAGGCTAAGAAAGAAAACAAAAACCAGGATGACAGTGATGTGAGCCAGAGGAGAACACTCAGTGTCTAAGGAAAGGAGGAAGTCAGGGTCCATCTACAAGTGACCAGGCAGTAAATTCCTCTAGGGCAGAGCTGATACTTGCTTTATACTACATCCTCCGGAAATAGCATAGTATCCATTCTATTTAAGCACAAAGTAGCTATTCAGCAAACGTTTGCAAAATGAGTAACTTGTAGGTGCAAAAGTATTAGATTCGGTTTCTTTTGATGGTATGAGAAATGAAGTGTGAACCTTCTGGAAAAAGTCAAAAGGACAGTATGCCCCAAAATGTTAAATAGCAAATCGAAGATTAATTACATACTAAGAGATCCTGAAAACGGCATTAGAATATAAATTATTCTAATCAAAATAAAATCTTTTTTTTTTTTTTTTTTTGAGAGGTTTTTGGTATAGGGAGCATGCACTTGCCAGAGAGACAGAGAGAAAGCGAGAAATCACCCACCCAGGGGGGATGGCCACACCGTAATCCCTTCTCCTCCATTCTCCTCTCAGGATCTTGGGCACGCACGCACACGTGCCTGCACAAGTTTAAGCCACCGGGTCCGGGACTTGAACTGCTGTCGACTACATGGGAGTCCAGCGACACAGCCGTTACACTAACTGCTGGTCCCAAAATAAAATCTTTTTAGGTTTCAAAATGTTTGAACTTGGGGGTTGTGCCTTATTCCTTTCATTTTCGCTGGCATTTTGGAGAACTCCTGATACAGGAAACATTTGAAAGTTGAAAAACAAATGAAGAAATGCAAAAAAGTGCATTTTGGCGAATCAACTTCATCAATTTAAATATTAGTAATTTCAAACTCAAGAGCGAAAACTAAAGCTGAAACTAAAGTATTTCCACTATAGTATCTTCAATCAAACTTTAATAAGTTAAAGTTCCAATTTCTATGGATTTCAAACAGTTAGGTATCAAGGATCTTAACCACAGGCATCTAAAATCCATCACTGTACCCTAACACATGACTCTAATGCCCACAGAGGTCAGTACCTAATTCTAGGAGCAAATCTCTCCCTTGAGATGGAACATGGAGTACTAGGGGCTTGGAGCTCAGAGAAAAAGCCATGGATTTAGCTGCTACCTCCAACAGTGCCTAGCAGAATCCTCCTCAAAATTATAAGGAATAGGGACTAGCAGTTGGCGTAATGGCTATGTCGCTGGACCCCCATGTAGTCGACAGCAGTTCGCGTCCCGGACCCGGTGGCTTAAAACTCACGTCGGGCGCATGTGTGTGTGTGTGTGTCCAAGATCCCAAGAGGAGAGTGGAGGAGAAGGGATTGTGGTGCGGCCATCCCCTCTAGAGGTGTGATTTCTCGCTTTCTATTTCTCTGTCTCTGTCTGGTGAGCGCACGCGCCCTATAACAAAAACCTCTCCAAAAAAAAGAAAAAAAAAATTACAAGGAATAGAAATTAAATGAGCACACGCTTCATTTTAATAGGAATTCAACAAAGAGCGCTATTCCAATCAACTATACCCAAAATTAACTGACGCAGAAAGACTGGGCTATAAATCTGTATTCGTTTGACTTAGAAAAAAGATTGTTCAATAGCATCTAGAGTTCTTTATAACCATTTGTTTCCTTCTCATCCTAAATCCTATTAAACAGCCACCCAACTGCAAATGTCTACAGAAATCAGGCTCAGTACCGCTAAAGTCAAGTGATAAGACATGAAAATGAAAAGGTCAGTTTAGACATGATGACTGGGTGCTGGGGATGTATGGCCCAACATGGTGATGGCAGTTAATGGTAGAATATTGGGTTGTTGTGGGACCAGGAGGTAACATAATGGCTACGTCACTGGACTCCCACGTAGTCAACCGCGGTTCGAGTCCCAGACCTGGTGGCTTAAACTCACACTGGGCACGTGTGCGTGCGTGCCCAAGATCCCAAAAGGAGAATGGAGGAGAAGGGATTGCGATGTGGCCATCCCCCTGGGGAGTGATTTCCTGCTTTCTATCTCTCTGTCTCTCTATGTCTTTCTGGTGAGTGCATGCACCCTATAGTGAAAAATCTCTCAAAAAAAAAAAAAAAAGAATATTGGATATTGGGTTTTTGGAAAAGTTACAGCATATTTTTCTACGTTTTTCTATGCAAAAAGACATCATGACTTTTCTGTTAACTCAGTACATTAGATAGCTGGTCCTCTGTATCTGCAGGTTCAACATCCACAGACCAGCCCACCTTAGATGGAAAACGTTGTGTTGCTGAGACGCTCCATAGTTAGTCTACAATCACTGCATCTACGCTGAACAGGAGAGATTTCCTTTCTTACTCCCTAAAGAACACAGTGTAACTACTCTTTACAACACAAGTGCAGTGTAGTAGATATTACATATTATGAGTCATCTCAACATGATTCAAAGCACATGGGAGGAGTTACATGCAAATGCTCCTCTATTTTACATAAGGGACGAGAGCACCTGCAGATTTTGGTACCCGAGATCCTGGAACCAAACACCTGCAGATACCAAGGGATGAATATATACTCAACAACTGCTGACAGAGTAGATCTAAAATGTTCTTGCCACAGAAAAAAATGCATATGTGAGGTGACTGAAATGTTGATTAGCTTGATTTAATCATTTTACAACATACACCTATGTCAACATCTCTCATTATATACATAAATGTAACTATACGCATCCAAAAATGACAGCAATGATTATAACATAGTAAGTAATATAAAAGATCTATGAGCAAAAAAGAAGAAAAGAAAAACAAAGATATCAGGCTCATCTGAAAAGCTCAGAAGGTCAGGCAATTTGGGGTTCAATTCCCCCATGGTGACAAGGGGCTGGGACAGAGCAGCGACCACCTCTTTAAACGGGGCTCACCAGTTCCCCCTCCTTGCATCCTGCTCCCCTATTTGGGGTACTCATCTGACCCACGATCACAGGGTTTTCTTTTTCAACCTAAGTATAACTTACGACAAAATGAACAAATTTGAACTGTCCTTTAATGAGTTTTGAGAACTGTAAACACCTTCACAAGTCCCACTCAGAACAAGACCTAGAGCTCCAGAAAGATCCTTTATGTCATTTGCAAGCCATCCCTTTGCCCCAAAGACAATTATATATCAGTCACTATAGATTCATCCTGAGTTCACATGCAGGAATCTTACCTTATGTATGTATTTTTATATTGCCCTGTCAATCAACACACCTGACATCCTCTTAAAAGATTTTTCTTTCCTGCATTAAACTGACATAGAACTATGATAAGCAATTTCTGGACTCCATATTTACCCCATCAATCATTTATCTTCACACCACTATATACCATCTTGGTTATCAACACTATAACTATGTAAGTCTTGAAATTAGGTAGTGTAAGCACTCCAACTTTTGTCTTTTTTTAATATAATTTTGGCTCTTCTAGATCCTTTGTATTTCCATATAGTTTTTTTTCTTTATTTTTGTTTTGAGCAATGTTTCTTTCTAAGAATTATTTTATTTAACTTTATCTATTTATTTTTAATGTTATCAGAGAGAGACAGGGTGAGAACAAGGCAGGGGGGTGGGGAGGACAGTGAGAAAGTAATCTGCCAGGTCTGGGACTTGAACCACGGTCAGCCATGTGGGATCCAGTGCCCTTAACCACCACACCACACGCTAGCCCCTCCAAATTTTCTAATCGAACTGTTAATTCTTAAAGTAACACACACACACACACACACACACACACACACCCCTCCTGGAGTTTGACTTGGGGCTCAAATCTTTCAATTCATAGAGAAGCTATAATCTCTCCATTTATCTATCATAATTTCTCTTAGGTAGGTTTTGTAGTTTTCAGTGAATGAATATTTTATAAAGTCTATTGATATTGATATCTGATGTTTTCTCTGAATACTATAAGTGATATTTTCTATTCTTTTTTTTTTTTTTTTGGAGAAGTTTTTGCTATAGAGCACGTGCGCTTGCCAGAAAGACAGAGACAGAGAGACAGAAAGCAAGAAATCGCCCCCCCATGGGAATGGCCACACCGCAATCCCTTCTCCATTCTCCTCTTGGGATCTTGGGCATGCACGCACATGTACCTGGTGTGAGTTTAAGCCACTGGGTCCAGGACTTTAACCATGGTAGACTACATAGGAGTCCAGCGACATAGTCATTATGCCAACTGCTGGTCCCTCTATTCATTTTCTATCAGTCATCAGTAGTACATAAAAAGCCACTATATACAGTGATATTATCATTCTGTAACTTTATTAATTCACTTATAAGTTTAGGTATAGTTTTTAAATTATTGTTTTGTAGCAATACTTCCTTTTGCTTTTAGGTTTGGTATGGGGCATATGTGTTTCCCAGAGACAGTGGAAGAGAAGGAAAGTGAGAGAGTAACCCCTATGGGGAGATGGCCATGCTGAAATCATTCTCCTCTCCGGATTTTGGGCACACATATACCCAGTGTGTTTTTGTTTACCAAGCCGCTGGGTCCAGGACTCGAACCACGTAGCTGCTCAGGTAGGATCCAGTGCCTAACCACCCACCACACAACCCACTGACCCTTAATTTCTGTCGACAATGCTACACTACGATTTCTAGCCATTTTATTATGCTCATCTGCCTCACTGTTAATCTATTTTTAAGCTCTTCTGAAGTCTTTGAAATAATTTTCAAGACAAAAAATGTCTTAAGCATCTTAGATTTTTGCCAATATTTTTTATTCTCCTACACCGTCACCAACACCAGGACTCCTAGTTCAAACATCTCCCAACTCGAGGTCTGTATCCGCCTCACCATTAGTTTCCTGCATTGAGTCTTGGTCTCTTTTCAATTTAATTGCCATGGTATAGATATAATGACTCTCTATCTCTCCCTCTGTTTCTCTCTCTCCCTATAGATATATACATGTGTGCATATGAAATTTTACATGTATGTAATTATTACATATTAATCTATATGCACACTCACACACATCCACACACACAAGATTAGATTACTCCAAGCTCAAAACTCTTCAGTCAGTCCCCCAGGATCCTGAAACAAGGCCAAACACCCACGAGGCTACCACGAAGCCGATCTCTGCTGCATCCTCTTCCCTGCACCTACTGCACCCTGTGTGGGGAAAACCCTGCTCTGCCACCGCACTTCCTGTGCACATGTTCCTGTGAGTAGAACATGCCTTCCCCCCATCCTCCTGTTCACTTCTACTTATCTCCTCGATCTTAGCTTCCCCACCGAATTCTCAGGGGAACACTTCACTGATACTCAGTCCTTCAACCCAACCCCAATTCCAAGTGAGCTCCCTGCCCTTTTCTCTTTGTGCTCTTATCACAGTTTTACTACGTATTTAGCTAACAGAGAATCAGTTAAGGGCTTCCCCTGCCCCACTGTAAGATCAACTAGAAACTGCTCTGTTCTGTACACTGATTCTTCCCAGATTTGGACACAGTGACACAAAGGTGCTGGGTACTTGTTGGATAGCATGCCAGCTCCACGAATATTCCTGTATATTTAAGACTATATGAAATAGTAGGAATAGTTAGAGAGACTAAAGATACAAACCCACTCTCTAGCAGATATGTTAAAAACAATATACATACTGGTCCCAGTCGATGGTGTGGGGTTACATTGCTAGACTGTCATGTAGTCAACTGCAGTCTGAGTCCCAGACCCAGCAGCTTAAAGCTCACGCTGGGCACATGTGTGTGCATGACCAAAATCCCAAGAAAAGAACAGAGGAGAAGGGACTGTGGCATAGCTATCCACCCGGGGGGGGGGGGGGGGATTTCTCGCTTTCTGTCTCTCTGGCAAGTAAACATTCCTTATAACAAAAATCTCTCTCAAAAAAAAAAAAAAAAAAAAAGAAAAAGAAAAAAAAATACATATACACACACACACATATATATACACATGACATTTAATAAATAGCTATATAGGAAAACATTCTGGCAATTCCTCAAAATGTTAAGTACATATTTACTATATGATTCAAAAATGCCACTCTTGGTTATATATCCAAGAAAACTGAAAACATATGTTCACATAAAACTTGGGCAAGAGTGTTCATTGCAGCATTATTCATAATAGCCAGAAAGCGGAAACAACCCTAATGTCCATCAACTGGTGAAGAGATAAACAAAATGTGGTATGTCCATTCAATCGAATATGTTTCAACCATGAAATGGAAAAAGTATGGCTACACAGATGAACCTTGAAGACACATTAAGTGAATAAAGTCAGATATAAAAAGTCACATATTATATGGCTCCATTTACAAAAAATGCACAAAATAGACAAATGCATAGAGATAAAACATAGATTAGTGGCTGTCACAGCCTCAAAGGAAGAAGACACAGGGGAGAGACTGCTTATATCTACAAGGTTTCTTTTCAGAATGAGGATACTGCTCTGGAATTAGGAACTAGCAGGTGCACAACTTCATGGATACATTAGAAGTCACTGGACCATATATATTCAACATGGTGCATCTCATGGCATGTAAACTATAATGGGTAGAAATAGCTATATAGGGACCAGTTAGCCTAATGGCTATGTTGCTGAACTCCCATGTAGTCGACCACGGTTAGAGTCCCGGACCCGGTGGCTTAAACTCACACCGGGTGCATGTGCATGCGTGCCCAAGATCCCAAGAGAAGAATGGAGGAGAAGGGATTGCAGCGTGGCCGTCCCTGCTAGGGGGGTGATTTCTTGCTTTCTGTCTCTTTCAGTCTCTGTCTGTCTGTCTGGAGAGCACATGTACCCTATAGCAAAAACTTCTTCAAAAAAAAAAAAAAAAAAAAGAAAAGAAAAGAAAGGAAATAGCTATATAAAAAGATGTCAGTGGGGACCAGCAGTTAGCGTAATGGCTATGTCGCTGAACTCCCATGTAGTCAACTGTGGTTCAAGTCCTGGACCCAATGCCTTAAATTCACACTGGGCATGTGTGTGTGCATGCCCAAGATCCCAAGAGGAGAACGGAGGAGAAGGGATTGCGGCGTGGCCATCCCCCCTGGGGGGTGATTTCTCAGTTTCTGTCTGTCTCTCTCTCCAGTGGGAGCATTTGGAAACAGTTATGTAAGCATCAGAAACACTAACTCGAGCTGCTCACTGAGGTTTTCAGGGCCACTCCTCCCAGCTCTGTAATGGAAACGATCCTTCCTTGAAGTGCTGCCACTTCCCAGCTGTTTGTTAGTTCACACCTAAAGATAGCCCTGGCCCACTCTACTGGATTCCATGTAACATGATGGAAGCGTCACAACAGGCATCTCGGCCTGACAGACCACGCTTGGAGCCTGACACCATGAAGGATCGAGGGAGCTGGTGGGCCTTTGAAGGAAAACCACCGAGAAGGGCCCTGCATACCGGCGTCCCTTCTCCACCTTCTGCACTGGCTCTTCTCCCACCACCTCGCTCTGCTTACTTGTCCCTGAGCATCTGAATCTGTTTACTTCTACCCAGATGATTTTCACAGACCTTTGCCTCCACCCAGTGTATTCTCCCACGCCCGTGTTCTGCACTGCCCACCTAAACATTTCCTTCCAATCTGTCACTGAAGAGATACTGGAAAATGTGGCCTGCTACAAAAACGTGTGTGTCCACAAAACTTCTGAATACATATGTAGTCAGGTTTTCTGTCAAACTACAAAACCGGGGACCAGCAGTTAGCGTAATGGCTATTTCGCTGGACTCCCATGTAGCCGACCGCGGTTCAAGTCCCGGATCCGGTGGCTTAAACTCATGCTGGGCGCGTGTGCGTGCATGCCCAAGATCCCGAGAGGAGAATGGAGAAGGGATTGCGGCGTGGCCATCCCTGCTGGGGGGCGATTTCTCGCTTTCTGTCTCTCTGTCTCTGTCTGTCTGGCAAGTGCACGTGCCCTATAGCAAAATCCTGTCCAAAAAAAAAAAAAAAAAACACTACAAAACCGCAACCAGCAGAGAGTAACAGCTGGCATTCCCTCCGTCTCCCCGTCACTTTCTCAGAGAGTAAGGAGTGCTAACTAACACACTCTTGCACACCTTTCTCTAGACAGACATGCACCTACCTGCATTTCTTTCCTTTTTAAAACTGATCTCTCTTCAACTTGTTTTTCCACTTAACATACCATAAATAGTTTAAGGTCGAAGCAAAGACTGCATTTGGTTTTTGGAAAAGATTCCCTTGTCTGGGTGTGTCAATTACAAGGGGTTGGCTAATTGTAGAGATTTCTAAGATTCCATGGGGTGTAATTACAAAGGCTTTAATCAAGGTAAAAGATATGGCCCGGCTGGAAAATGAAAGCACAGAGGAGCCCCAAGGCCTGCGGGACCCCAGGCACAGGTCATGGCGCCTTCCCCAGGACATAGATTCTGAACCTCTCTGAAATGTACCAGAAAACGCTTGGGCAGAAGTTTCCAGCAAGCTCTTTTATACCTAGTCAACTAGTCCAGTCAGACTGTGCAACCATGAAACCAGGTAAACCACCCATCAGCTGGATCCTTAAACTAAGTAGAGAAGCTCGTTGGGAGTGTCTCTAGAGGAGTTTCAAACCTTCGATGGCACATTATAAATGACCAGCTCGTCTATCTTGTCCTCTCTTGGGTAAGGTTCAGTGTCACACCTCCAGGTAGTGCAGAGAAATGGCAGAGCTGTCGCACTCCAGCTGCCAAACAATGTGCTTGTACACAACAGTATATAATCATGCGTTCAAGACTTCCCTTCTCAGTGGCACTTTCTCCCCCACAAACGCCAATGCAATATATTCACATGATCGTACTCTATAAGAGAGAACCCTAAAAACATCATTACGGTCTTGGGAACCAGCAGTTAGCGTAATGGCTATGTCACTGGACTCCCACGTAGTCGACCGCGGTTCGCGCCCCGGACCCAGTGGCTTAAACTCACGCCAGGCGCGTGTGCGTGCGTGCCCAAGATCCCGAGAGGAGAATGGAGGAGAAGGGATTGTGGCGTGGCCATTCCCCCTGGGGGGTGATTTCTCACTTTCTGTCTCTATGTCTCTCTCTGTCTGTCTGGTGAGCGCACGCGCCCTATAGTGAAAATCTCTCCAAATTAAAAAAAAAGAACCAAAAAAAAAAAAAACATCATTACTGTCCTCAGGGCATCTGCGTTTGTACTTTTGTCCAACATAACAGTATTACTCCCCTGAGGATCTGCAGCGATCCACACTCTTACCAGCAAGGCATGAAGCCCCCGTCATGTGCAACCCAGACAAACACACGCTGTTATCATTCACTTGATTTTTGCCAATCTGATGAGTACTTAGTATTTACGGTGAAGCCTGCAGTGGCCTAGATTAATGGAGGTGTAGATTACCTTTACATCCTAACACTGAGTTAAATCCCTAACTGGACAGAGGGACATGTCTTCAAACGTGTTCTAGAACTTGCGATTCAACGCTCACTCCACAGACCTGTAGCAGCTGCCTCACCTGGAGGCTTGTTAGCAGTAAGGACACACTGGGGTCAGCAGGTGGCATGGTAGTTAAGGAATCGGACATCCACATAGCAAACCACAGTTCGAATCCCAGAGCCAGCAACTTGAAAATCATGCCAGGCACGTGTGCATGAATACCCAGGCTCCAAAGAGGAGAATGGAGGAGAAGGGACTGTGGCATGACCACCCCCCTGGGGGGCATTTCTCACTTTCCCTTTCTCTCTCTCTCTCTGTCTCTCTCTGGTGAGGGCATGCGCCCTAAGGCAAAAACCTAAAAAAATAAAATAAAAAGAAAGGAGGACATATTTCTACGCTTTCCCCCATTTATCGCATTAGTCAAGTACAAAACAAGAACACCAAAACGAGTGAAGGAAGACTCAGATCCTGTAAACTTGAGCCTAGAGTCATATTAGGATAGAGTAACACAGGACTCAGCTAAGTTAAAATGCAGTTCACAACAGGACCAGCAGGGGGCGTATGGATACATCGCTGCACTCCCATGTAGTTGACCCCCAGTTCAAGTCCCGGACCCAGAGGCTTTAAACTCACTCCAGGCGTGTATGTGTGTGTGCCCAGAGGAGACGGAAGGAGAAGGGACTGTGGCATGGCCATCCCCCCTGGGGAAGTGATTTCTCGCTTTCTCTCTGTCTCTCCGGTGAGCACATGCATCAAAAATCTCTCTCAAAAAAAAAAAAAAAAAAATCAGCTCACAACATACACAAAGTTTCTGTACAAATCAAGACTTGGACAGTGGCCGAGGATAAAAGTTAATCATGTAATTCATTGTTGTCTTTCTGTTTTGAACTGGTTCCTAAACACTCAATCCTTAGAACAATGAAAATAAACACAACAACATGTACTATGCTAGCGACTGAAATAGCAACCTAGTTATTTTTAACCACTGGCCTCCCCTGACCCAGCTCCAAGTAGGTGCAGAGAAGCAAGAGACAATGCTGGGTCCTTTGTTGAGCAAATAGCGCTCTTGGGCCAAAAGCCACTGGCCCTCTACTCTGCTTCTGAGGAGTTCGAGAAGGGGAGACATGATCAAGAGGTTCAGTGGTGCCTGGTGAAGAGGGGTGAGAGCAGCAAGAACTGTCAGAATGTCCTGTCTTAGGTCTTCTTTTGAATGCAAAACTGTGAGTGGCCAAGGGGCATGGTGGTTAAGCGAGCTCAGTCCCAAATGGCTGACTACACAGTTTGAATCCTGGTCCCGGTAGCTTCACAAACATACTGGGCACATGTGCATGCATGTCCGAAATCCTCAACAGGATGGAGAAATGGAGGAGAAGGGACTGCCATGTAACTATGACCCATTGGGGGTGACTCTCTCCCCCTCTCTCTGTGGAGTGAATGCATGTGCCTTTGGTAAAACAAAAACAAAATGCAAAACTCCTCCACCTCGCCCTTCTTCCACCCAAACACACCTGCTGTAGTTTGCACACCGCCTACTTGGTCTGCCATTCTGCATGTGTTAAACAAATACCTCAGATGTGACCTGTTTTTACTTAGCAGGTTACTAACAAAGTTAACAGCTTTGTTGTGATGAGTTTCTTTTTTGAAATGAAAACATTCTGTTAGCGTACCTGGGGAATTTCTCAGTGAAAGGCCCCGGGGAGGAGAGGCTCTCTTGGGACCCAATCAAGTGTTGCACAGGTGCGGTGCTCATTTGCATTCTACAGAAGCAGGTGACCCACCAAGGCAGGCAAAATGGTTTGTCACAAGCCCATTCCTGAGTCAGGGGTGCAATGCCTGGGCATCAAGTCATCTCCTTTTTTTCCTTTTTTAAGAGGTTTTTGATTTAGGGCACATACACTCGCCAGAGAGAGAAACAGAGACAGTGAGAGGGAAAGTGAGAAACCACCTCCCAGGGGGTGACAACGCTGCAATCCCTTCTCTTCCATTCTCCTCCTGGGATTTTGGGCATGCATCTGGCATGAGTTTCAAGTCACTGGGTCCAGGACTCAAATCATGGTCAGCAACATAACCGGTATGCCATCTGATGGCCTTGCAAGTCATTTTTTTTTTTTCTTTTTTCTTTTGGAGAGGTTTTTGCTATAGGGCACGTGCGCTCGCCAGAAACACAGAGACAGAGAGACAGAAAGCGAGAAATCACCCCCCAGGGGGGATTGCCACGCCGCAATCCCTTCTCCTCCATTCTCCTCTTGGGATCTTGGGCACACACGCACACACGCCCAGCGTGAGTTTAAGCCACCAGGTCCGGGACTCGAACTGCGGTTGACTACATGGGAGTCCAGTGACGTAGCCATTACACTAACTGCTGGTCCCGCAAGTCGTTTCTTAAGTGCAGTAACAAGAAGCAAGTCATTCCACATGACAGTGGGAACTGCTAGTGTCACAGAGGACAGTAAACACACACACACACACACACACACACACACACACACAGAGCAAGTCGTTCCCTCTCATTTCTTCCTGGGAGTCAACACTTAAAAGGAACTTTAGGTCATTAAGAAGGATAGTGTGCAGCTGAGAATGCAGTTTTGAGGCACCAGCAGTTAGCATAATGGCTATGTCACTGAATTCCCATGTAGTTGACTGCGGTTCAAGTCCTGGATCCAGTGGCTTAAACTCACGCCGGGCACGTGTGCGTGCGTGCCCAAGATCCCGAGAGGAGAATGGAGGAGAAGGGATTGCAGTGTGGCCATCCCCCGTGGGTGGTGATTTCTCGCTTTCTATCTCTCTGTCTCTCTCTGTCTTTCTGGCGAGTGCAAGAGCCCTATAGCAAAACCCTCTCCAAAAAAAAAAAAAAATAAAAAAATAAATAAGAATAGTTTTGACCTGGGCAAGGAAAGGTGGGTACACCCGTACTAGGGCATTAATTGATTCCCGACGTAAACCCTTTCCTCCAGAGACCATTTCAAGGTAGAAGCTCACTGTGGTATAAACTGATGCCACACGGACTCTAGTGTAAACTTGCCTACAAAGATCAAATGACATCCCCGTGTGCTTGGCAGGACCGTCAGCATCTACTGACACGAAAGACAAACTCCACGCGTTCCCCTGGGACCGTATTATCTATGCTGGTGTCCAATTAGCTGAAACTACTATGAACTCACTTAAAACACTGATCTTCAAAGTGTGAACCCTCACCAGCAGGTCCAGCCTCACTAATTGGTTCAGATCGAAATTCAGGCCCCAGGACAGGCCTTCAGATCGCCAGGTGTGAGTCCCAATGATGTGTGTTTGAACAAGCCCTCCAGGGAATCCTGATCCCCAACCAAGTCTGAGGACCAAAGACATCTCTGAAAACAGGGGTGAGGTGATGTGATCAGAGCACAAGGGTCAGCTCCCCCTTCTCGAAATGCTCCCTCGCATTCCTGTGCACAGATGCACGAATCATTCACTTTTTCCTGCATTTGGCTGAGAAATTCCTTGGGGAAAAAAAAAAAAAGAAAAAAATTTTTTTTTCTGCTTCACCAATCATTCCACAATTCCTTACAATCAGGCTTCCGTTGTCGCAGTTCAATAACCACTCTCCGGTTAAGAACTGGAACTCCAGGGACCAGCAGTTAGTGTAACGGCTATGCTGTTGGGACTCCCATGTATTCAACTGTGGTTCGAGTCCTGGACCCGGTGGCTTAAAACTCACGCCGGGCGCCTGTGCATGCGTGCCCAAGACCCCGAGAGGAGAATGGAAGAGAAGGAATTGCGGTGTGGCCATCCCCACTGGGGGGTGATTTCTCGCTTTCTGTCTCTCTGTCTCTCTCCGTCTTTCTGGTGAGCACACGCACCCTATAGCAAAAACCTCTCAAAAAAAAAAAAAAAAAAAAAGAACTGGAACTCCAGTTTAGAACGATTCAGAACTTTTACTTTTCGAATGATGGATGCAGTGGGGGGTCTCAGCCATGGTCCTCTCTACTCTGATGTTTGAGTGGTGGGGTTCCCCTCTTCACCAAGTCCAGTTCAATCTATCCACGGTGGGTTTTCATATTCTCATCGACACCCACCCTAGTCTGCCTCCCTAATTAAAAAACAAAAAAAAAATCTGTCTTCCTGTGCCGTGTCTCCTCCCAAACCTCCACATACAGATGCCAAAGTTTTCTTTTAAAAATACAGCTGGGAACTTAGCCACGTCCTTCATGAATCTCCACCTTGCTAATGTATTATCCAGGTTCTTAATAGCCTCCCACATACGACCTTAACTTGCCTTCCTGTCTCGACCCCCATCACTACCTGACATGTATCCTGTGCGTGAGCCAAAACAGACTACTTGCTGGGCCCAGAGTATAACTCCCATCTCTTGCTTGTGTCTGTCATCTCTCACTTCCTCAGAATCCTCTTCATAATTTCCTGCTGGGCCACCCACAGCTACCAAGGACCTCCTGCTTCCCAAATTCCATTCACCCCTCCTAAACTCTCAAATGATGTTCCAGAATCCCCACCTCACTCATTGGACCCTTATTACTTTTTTTAAAACCTTGTGTAAAGATATCAGTCAACATTTTATCCTCCCTGTAAGACTATAATTTCCTGTCAGCCAAGAAATAAAAACTTGTTTCTCTCTGTACAAGGCCTTTCAAAAGGAAGACGTCCAGTAAAGATTTATTATAGGGAAATAACAAATATTCTATTCTATTAAATCACACTTATTTTCCCAGAAAACGCAGACATGTAATTTATTTGGGTTTGGGGGAAAAAAATGGATGAAAATACCCATGAAAGCAAAATACCTGATTTAAATCTGAAAAAGAAGGGACCAGCAGTTAGCGTAATGGCTATGTCGCTGGACTCCCATGTAGCCGACTGTGGTTAGAGTCCCAGACCTGGTGGCTTAAACTCACACCAGGCACGTGTGCATGCGCTCACCAGGCAAGAGAGACAGAGAGACAGAAAGCGAGAAATCACTCCCAGGGGTATAGCCACACCACAATCCCTTCTCCTCCATTCTCCTCTTGGGATCTTGGGCATGCATGCACATGAACCTGGCATGAGTTTAAGCTACCGGGTCCGGGACTTGAACCATGGTCGACTACATGGCAGCCCAGTGACGTAGCCATTATGCCAACTGCTGGTCCCAAAAACACCTTCTAAGAACTATTGATAGGGGGGTCAGCAGGTGGCTCTAGACTCCCACATGGCAGACTGAAGTTCGAGTCCTAAGGCTCGAGGCTTGCTCTCCCAGCCCTGCTGCCCCCCCCCCCCCCGCCACTCCATCTTGCTCTGGTGAGTGCATGTGCCCTATCACAAATTAAGTAATAATGATAATAAATAAAATTAAATATGTAATTCTTAGACAAAAAAAGAACTATTGGCAGGTAAGTCAACACTCACGAGGCAGAGGACAGGTTCGGGTCCCCTGGGCGGGTCAGCTGTGGGTGCCTCCCAGGAGACAAACAGGCGGCACCTGCTCTTCCTCAATCGGTCAGGAAGGCGGTGCTATTTTTAGCCCTGTGGCACCACACACGCCTGTGTACAAATTGAAACTGAAATGAACTGAACCAGATGGACTGGGCCCTGTTAGTAGGTCACGTCAGGCTTAACAGCCTGAACACATTCAACCCACACCAACTCAACACCTTTCCACAGAGGACGCTGAAGGTGAAATGGTTTTCAGTGGAGGAAGATAAGCAGCTCTGTCCCCCGTGGGAAGGAGCCTTGTGAGTGGCCTTTAGCCAACACCAGCTCGCTTCCAGACAAGGCCAAGACGTTTCTGGAAGGAAGGAAGAGCTGAAGAAGAGATAGTTTATTATTTTAGGCCATGTGCCTAGATGACAAGAATTTCACGTTGCCTTTCACGAAAAACCACTGGGTCATCAGCAAAGCCATGATGCATTTTTGTATAGAAAACCAGAAAAATACATTATGACTTTCAGATGGCCCAATAGCTTACATTAGAGCAGAACTCCTTTCTAAAGACGTATTCTTCTTTTTTAAAATTATTTTATTTATCTTTATCCATTTATTTATTTTTATTTGACCATAGAGGGATAGAGTGAGAGAGGGAGAGTGAGAGAGAGAGAGAGAGAGAGAGAGAGTGAGAATGCAAGCTGCCAGGTCTGGGACTCGAACCGAGGTCAGCCATGTGGGAGTCCTGCATCTTTAACCACCAAGCCATCTGCCGGCCCCTAAAGACGTATTCTTAGGTAATATCTACTCTCATAGTGAAATGAGGACCAGACAGTACAGGCCTCATTTGGCTGTAGCCTCGAACCCGATCAACGGGCTACCAGATACCGCAACTCTATCTCCCACCCATCCTCACGGGCAGGACACATGCATGCCACCCGCTGGAGATCATTCGTAAACCTGGGGCTTTAAAAAGCAAACCCATTCATTAGGAGGCATTCGACATCTTTGCCAACTACATACCTTACTCTGCACCTGAACTCTCGGTTCCCAGGCCTCCATGTGGTGGTTTTAGGTCAACTGTCATTCCACTTAAAACATGGTATGCTCAGCCACCAACACACGTTCACATGGAGCTAGCTTCCATATTCATGTGTTGGGACGAGCAGTCAGTGTAATGGCTACGTAGCTGGACTCCTATGTAGTCAACCGCGGTTCGCGTCCCGGACTTGGTGGCTTAAAACTCACACCGGGTGGGACCAGCAGTTGGCGTAATGGCTATGTCGCTGGACTCCCATGTGGTCGACCGCGGTTCGCGTCCCAGACCCGGTGGCTTAAAACTCACACCGGGTGCATGTGCGTGCGCACCCAAGATCCCGAGAAGAGAATGGAGGAGAAGGGATTGCGGTGTGGCCATCCCCGCTGGGTGGTAATTTCTCACTTTCTGTCTGTCTGTCTGTCTCTGCCTGGCGAGCGCACGCACCCTATAGCAAAAACGTCTTAAATAAAAAAAATTCATGTATTATAACAACAATTACCAATGAATAATTTACAAATGCCTCCAGAGACAAGTGTGGCAACTCAGCACAGTTCAGAGAAGACGGTGGGAGACTGCACGTGTAGACAAATGGAGGATAGTAAGCACAACGCTGAGTTCAAATACTGGGGACAGAAACGAGAGAGAGCTAAGGGGAGTTCAGAGTTCAAATCTGGCACTCTAAACCTGGTGGTTCCGCAGGGCTCAGGGGAATGGAAGTGGTATGTCCACAGGAAGCCAAGCAGGGGTGACATGATGATAGGATGACGGTGTCAAATACAAGTTATGGGAGGCTACTGCTTTGGACTAAGCGCCCGGTCTAGACCTCAATAAAATAAACTGGAGTCACGCACACTAAAATGCCGTCATTAAACTACAACTTGAAGGAAGCGGATGGATCCCAAAACAGACCAGTGTTTTTCTTTTTTTAATTGTTATTTATATTATTATTATTATTATTTATTTGACCAGAGAAAGGGAAAGTAAGAAAGCAAGCCGTCAGGTCCAGAACTTGAACACTGGTCAGCCATATGGGAGTCCAGCACCTTAACCACTGCGCCACCAGCTGGCCCCAGACCAGTTTTTTTTTTTTCCCTAAAAGCAGGAGATTCCAGTCTCCCTGAGCCATGGCTGTAAGGAGATAAAGCTTATGCACACATTGTGGCTTTTCCAGGAATGTGAGCCTGAAATAGCTCAGGGTGTTACCTGGACTCACTGGACATTTTTGTTGTATTAACCTTCTTGCCTCAGTTCATTCGTCCTCTACCTTCTAGACTCACTGTCTCCATACCTTTCTTAGAGTTCAGCAAAACGACTATATGTGGGGCCAGCAGGTGGCGTTGCGGTGAAGGCGCTGGACACTCCCACATGGACAACCATGGTTTGAGTCCCAGACCTGGTGGCTTGCTTTCTTACTTTCCTTCTCTCTCTCTCTCTCTGTCTTTCTCCAGTCAAATTAAAAATAAATGAATGAATAAATAAAATTGAATAAATAATTCTTTAAAAAAAGTTGAAGGAACTTAAAGAAAAAAAAAAAAAACCGACTGTATGGTATGCGACCATGAGGTCGTTCTGTCTCTGTTATCACGGAGTTCAGCTCATCACTGCCGTCCAAGTGTCCCTACCACTCCTCCCCTCCAATTCATGACTTTTGCCTTCAAAACCATCCTGGATGGGACCAGTAGATGGTGTAATGACTATGTTGCTGGACTCCCATGTAGTCGACCACAGTTCGAGTCCTGGGCCCGGTGGCTTAAACTCACACCGGGCACATGTGCATGCATACCCAAGATCCTGAGAGGAGAATGGAGGAGAAGGGACTGTGGTGTGGCCATCCCCCTGGGGGGTGATTTCTCGCTTTCTGTCTCTCTGTTTCTCTCTGTCTTTCTAGCAAGCACACGTGCCCTATACCAAAAGCCTCTCCAAAAAAAAAAAAAAAAAAGAAAAAATCCTGGGGTCCGCTAAGACCTTGTACACATTATTCAGGTCAACATGGCGACTGCGGCGCCTGGATAACGGTCCTAACTGTGGCTTGAATAAAATTTTTTCTTTACTTACTCGGCCTTCCTTTTCTTAGGATGACAACTTTGAGAAAGTGCAGTGACAAGAACTTTCACCACAGTAGTTTTCTGTTGTTGTTTAATGTCAGAGGATGCATGTGAGCAGAGAGTGAGTGCACCCTGGTGGGACCTGACCACGCCACCATCATTTTTACTTCCATTTCTAGCCCATTAAGATCCTAGGCACACAGCAGTTAGCATAATGGCTATGTCGCTGGACTCCCACGTAGTCGACTGCGGTTCGAGTCCCAGACCTGGTGGCTTAGAACTCACGCCGGGCGCGTGTGCGTGTGCGCCCAAGATCCCGAGAGGAGAATGGAGGAGAAGGGATTGCAGCATGGCCATCCCCTCTGGGGGGTGATTTCTCGCTTTTTATCTCTCTGTCTCCCTCTGTCTGTCTGGCGAGTGCACGTGCCCTATAGCGAGAAAAAAAAAAACAACAAAAACAACAACTCCCCCCTCCCCCCAAAAAAAATCCTAGGCACAGGTACACCTCGCATGCCCAGTATGTTTGTTTTTTTTTTTTTTGAGAGGTTTTTGCTATAGAGTGCGTGTGCTCACCAGACAGACAGAGAGAGACATAGAGACAGGAAGCGAGAAATCACCCCCCGGGGGGATGGTCACGCCGCAATCCCTTCTCCTTTATTCTCCTCTCGGGATCTTGGGCATGCATGCACACGCACCCGGTGTGAGTTTTAAGCCACCGGGTCCGGGACACGAACCGCGGTCGACTACGTGGGAGTCCAATGACATAGCCATTACGCTAACTGCTGGTTCCCCCCAGTATGTTTTTCAAGCTGCTGGGGCTGGGAGTCGAACCGCAGTTGGCCATGTAGGAAGCAGCTCCCTCTGCCCGGTGCTTAACTGCTGTACCACGTGGCTGGCAGCACGTCAGTATTTTATCAGTGTCCGTGGGACACTGTGGACACAGTATTTGAAAATATCACTTTTCACCTCGTTCACATCCCATATGATGAAGTTTCAAGATGGTTCCTTTCACTTCTCATCTATTTTCTTCCTTCCTTCTCTAGACACAAGCATCTTCCCAGACGGGGTTCACGTGCCCCTTTGTTTAACACACGCCCAGAGCACCTGCCAGGCAGGATCCAGGGCTGGGAGCTCCTGGAGTGAAAGGACAAGGAAGGGGCTGGACCGACCCTCCGCAGCATTCCCGCAGAACACACAACCACAGACACACAAACCACCGCACAGCAAAGATGCCAGCGCCCAGGGAAGCAATCACAGTTCTGTGGTAAGAGTGGGCCATGGAACCATCAGAAGTCACATTCCTGGACTTCTGGACACCAATTTATTCCGCCCTCTCTCTGCAAATATGTTCTTGGAAAGCACGATATAATTTTGCATTTACCAGGTCACCTGACCACTTAACCACTTACGTATATACATATATATACACACACACACACACATACATGTGTGAATACATGTGTGTATGTGTGTGTGTGTTTGTTAAGTTTCAAGTTAAGTCTGAATTCCAGAATTCTATCCCTGAATCAGTTCATTAATCAGTGAAAATGTGGCGCCAAATTTCAAACCAGCTGAAAAGGTTGGGAATAAAATTAAACTAAGGAATGACAGAAGAAAAAAGTCATTCTAGTGCCTCGATGCAAAAAAAAAAAAAAAAAAAAAACAAAAAAAAAAAGAAAAAGAGAAAATATTTATTTCTCCAAAACTACAGAAGGGTTAATATTTTAATCTGAATGAAAGATGTCCTCTTACATATGATATGGTCTTGGTAAACATTGAGAAACTGAATATTTAAGTTTAATACTTCAAATATCTAGCAAAATTAATTACCTGTCAAAAATACCCTTCTGCCCACTCCCACACACTTACTCCTGCTTCAATTCAGAAGAGGAAATTAAATTTCACTCTGGCCTAACAAAAACAGATGGCTTTCATACTAAGCAATTTGAGTTAACTGACAGCAAACAGTATCCTACTCAAACATTTTTGATATCTCCTATTAACCGCCAAACCAATATTTAAAGTAGGTACAGGGAGAAAAAAAAAAAAAAGGACTATTCTCTTAAAACGATTTTTAGTATCAACCTAAAAGTCAGAGTTCCTCAATTATGGGGTTTTCAAGTATTCTGCTTTTACACCTGATACGCCCTGCCATCTTATTTTTGAAATGATTTTTCTATACACTTAGTATAAAGAACCTCTCCCTTGCCTATTTTTCGTTTCCGGCCCTAGAGCTAATCTTATTTATCTAGGATGTGACCAATGAACCAAGAATGGTAACCAAGGAAGAATACTTCCCTGAATGGTAGGCAAAGGGAGTATTTTTAGATGTAAATATTCAGAAAGTCAGAGCACCCGTCAGGACAAGGTAGCATGATGGCTACAGTGAACGGTTGGTTTTGGGGGCCAATGCTTGAAAATGGACAGAAGACAGGGACCAGCAGTTAGTGTAATGGCTATGTCGCTGGACTCCCATGTAGTCGACTGCAGTTCGCGTCCCGGACCCGGTGGATTAAAAAACTCACGCCAGGTGCATGTGTGTGCATGCCCAAGATCCCGAGAGGAGAATGGAGGAGAAGGGATTGAGGCGAGGCCATCCCCCCGGGGGGTGATTTCTCGCTTTCTGTCTCTCTGTCTCTCTGTCTGTCTGGCAAGCGCACACGCCCTATAGTGAAAACCTCTCCAAAAAAAAAAAAAAAGAAAATGGACAGAAGCCAATCACTGATGATGGGAGCTGTTTGCTACAACACAATAGGTATTAGAAAAATATGTATATACTTCTGTTTTGAACGCTACTACTGAATATTCTGAGCAATACGGCAACAGTTGCAAAAGCTGCATATTGTCAAAGGTGCCATAACTGGAAACTCCTGGGACTTTTCTCTTTCACTTCCTAGGGCTGTCCCTTCACACCTACACTGCGGGGGCAGCTCTGTCCCTGGGTTCCTAGTCACCCCTCATCCGGGCATTCTGCTCTCTGTCCCGAACCCACCTGTTCACTCTGTCCCTTTTTGATCCATAAACCTTCAACACCTACTCACTGTTCGCAGAAAAGGTGCAATCCTCTTGGCTTGGCATTCAAGACCCTGTAAAATTTGATTCCAGGCACCAGGAGGACAACATAATGGTTATGTGGACAACTCCCAGGCAGCCAACTATGGTTCGAGTCCTGGACTCGGCAACTTAAAAAACTCACATCGGAAGCCTGTGTGTGTGTACGCAAGATCCCAAGAGGAGAATGGAGGAGAAAAGATTGAGGTATAGCCATCCCCCATGGGGAGTGATTGCTCGCTTTTCCATCTGTCTCTAAAACGAGTACATGTGCCCTATACCAAAAATCTTGTTTTTTTTTTTTTTTTTTTTTTTTTTTGGAGAGTTTTTTTTGCTACAGGGCACACGCGCTCACCAGAAAAACAGAGAGAGACAGAGAGACAGAAAGCGAGAAATCATCCCCCGGGGGGATGGCCACGCTGCAATCCATTCTCCTCCATATTGTTCTTGAGATCTTGGGCATGCATGCACACACACCCGGCGTGAGTTTAAGCCACCAGGTCTGGGACTCGAACCGCGGTCGACTACATGGGAGTCCTGTGACGTAGCCATTACACCATCTGCTGGTCCCAGCAAAAATCTTAAAAACAAAACAAAACAAAACGAAAAATTTGGTTCCAGCCTGCCTTCCTAATAGTGTGTGTTTCCTCCTGACATGAATCTTTCTAGACAAGACCCTCTAAAAATGAAACAGTTCAACACAGCAATCCAACAGCCTCCTTCCTTTCTGTTCAGAACAACCTCTCCTCCCCCTTTCCACTCCACCCACAAGTAAATATCTTCCCCATGCCTCTCTGTGCATTCCAAGTCCTTTCAAAATTGATGACCTAGCTGAAAATACACCACCATTTTCCTCTTTAGAAAGTCTAAAGCATCTAAGACATTGCAACCATGATTTGTCACAAAAATCTAGAGACATTGAGATGACACAATATAAGCCCTCCATCTTCCCACCTGGTCATCTCTGGTCTGGTACCTATACATGGTCTTTTTTTATTTTTTTGAGAGGTTTTTGCTACAGGGCGTGCGCGCTCGCCGGAAAGACAGAAAGAGGCAGAGAGACAGAAAGTGAGAAATCACCCCCCAGGGGAGATGGCCACGCTGCAATCCCTTCTCCTCCATTCTCCTCTTGGGATTTTGGGCACGCATGCACACGTGCCCAGCGTGAGTTTAAGCCACCAGGTCCGGGACTCGAACTGCGGTCAACTACATGGGAGCCCAGCGACATAGCCATTATGCTAACTGCTGGTCCCTATACATGGTCTTTTCATACATGTACCTGAACAAATAGATTACGAGTTCTTCAAAGTTAAAGTTCTCATCTTCTACTTTTTTTTCCTTTTTTGGAGAGGTTTTTGCTATAGGGCGCGTGCGCTCGCCAGACAGACAGAGAGAGACAGAGAGACAGAAAGCGAGAAATCACCCCCCAGCTAACTGCTGGTTTCCTCATCTTCTACTTTTTTTTATGTCCCATAATAAATACTACTAGCTCAGACAATATTTTTGAAATTTACTAGGTTAATCAATAAATGTATCTTCCTCAAATGCATCAAAAATCAGAAGATAATACCTTCAGGGACCAGCAGTTAGCGTAATGGCTATGTCGCTGGACTCCCACGTAGTCGACTGCGGTTCGAGTCCCGGACCCGGCGGCTTAAACTCACGCCGGGCGCGTGTGCGTGCGTGCCCAAGATCCCGAGAGGAGAATGGAGGAGAAGGGATTGCGGCGTGGCCATCCCCCCTGGGGGGTGATTTCCTGCTTTCTATCTCTCTGTCTCTCTCTGTCTGTCTGGCGAGCGCACGCGCCCTATAGCAAAAACCTCTCCAAAAAAAGAAAAAAAAAAAAAAAAAAAAAAGAAGATAATACCTTCAGTATGCGTGGTGATAAAGAAGCAGGGCATTTGACAGGGTCCCATAAAAATAACAGCAGTATGCACACCCCACCCCACCCCCATTTTTTATAGGTGTTTGCCATAGGGCATGTGAGACAGAGAAAGGGAAAGTGAGAAATCTCCCTCCTCCTCCCCAGGGCGAATAATCATGCCACCCTCTTCTCCTCCATTCTTCTCCTGGGATTCTGGGTACACATATACACACACAGGCATGATCTTCAAGTTGCCAGGTCTGGGACTCAAACTGTGGTTGGCCATGTAGGACTCCAGCACCATAACCACCATACCATCTGCTGGCCCCTGAACATACTGGGGTTTTTTTGGTTGTTTTTTTTGTTTGTTTTTGGAGAGTTTTTTGCTATAGGGTGCATGCGTTTGCCACAAAGACAGAGAGAGACAGAGAGACAGAGAGCAAGAAATCACCTCCCAGGGGGGATGGCCACACCGCAATCCTCTCTCCTCCATTCTCCTCTTGGGATCTTGGGCACGCATGTACACGTGCCCGGCGTGAGTTTAAGCCACCGGGTCCGGGACTCAAACCGCGGTCGACTACACAGGAGTCCAGCGACATAGCCATTAAGCTATCTGCTGGTCCCTGCAAATACTGTTTTTAGTCACCAGATAATGCTGGCAGACAAAGCCCAGCGTCATCATCATGTGAGAGAACTTATGAGAGACATGAGACTCTCTGGTAGACCAAGCTCGAGGGTGGGACTAGATGTCTGTTTTCTTAATCATTTTTCAAAAATCTGAGAAGACAATGGCCTATTTGTAAGGAAATTTTTTTTTTTTTTTTTTTGCTGTATCAAAATGAGACCTAGGACAAACGAGTCACACCAAAATAAAATGTGCCCCTCTGAAGATGGGTTGGTTTCAATGAGTTTCTTTCCGGAGCCTATCCCATCTCCATGTATGGTAGAACTCCTAGTGCTTCCAGTATGGTTTTCACCCGAGTAAATCACATTTGATTATTTTCTATAACCTTTTTTCTATAATATTTGTGGGTCAAAAATAAAAGAGATGCATTTTACAGCGTTTGACATTGTCAAAACAACCACAGGCTTTATGGCCCGTAATTGGGAGCCCATGCTACGGGGCACTTTAGTATATTAAAAGCGTGCCTTTCAAAATTATTATCACTATAAATCACTCTCACGTGAATCTAAGAGCATACTAATACAGGCCGCAAAGCGAGAATCAATGCACCCCAGAATGGAAACTTAATGAGATATGCTATCCCAATTGAATTATGTTTCATTGAAGTGGTTTGTACACAGTACTGAGTGTATTGACGAAAGTGAGAAAGGAGAGGTAAAACGATATGAAATTCCTACCTTGTGTCTGTTTCTTGTTCACTGCGTTATCGGCTTTGTGTCGTTTCTAAAGAGTGAGAGCAAAAAGAACAACTGTGAGGAAAGGAATGAGATTAATTAATAGCAATTAATAAACCACAAGAGCATCCACAACAAAAGAGAGCTTGCTTTCTTTTTTTTTTTGGAGAGGTTTACGCTACAGGGCGCATGTGCTCGTCAGACAGAGACAGAGAGACAGAAAGCGAGAAATCACCCCCCAGGGGGGATGGCCACGCCACAATTCCTTCTCCTCCATTCTCTTCTCGGGATCTTGGACACGTACGGACACGCGCCCGGCATGAGTTTTAAGCCACCAGGTCAGGGACCGAACCGCGGTCGACTATGTGAGAGTCCAGCGACATACCCATTACGCTAACTGCTGGTCCCAACAAAAGAGAGCTTTCTTTTAACTTGCATTTCTCTGTGTTCTAATTCTTTCATGCCCATGTTACAGGCATGCAGGGATGGGGGTACAGCACGGGCTGGAACAGACAGGGCACTCAGGCGTTCTAAAGCTGAAGGCAGAGTCTACAGCATGTCTACACCACAGCACGTCTATACCACAGTCCTTTCCCAGAAGCACAGGTCTGGCAGCCTCAGAAGGATCTTACATTAGCATGTAGGCAGGATTCAAATTTTAATATACTTCTAAAAGTTTGAACTGAAAGGCTGATTTAGTCTTTTGCTTAAATAATTCACTTAAAAAAGAAGATTCCCCAAGAGAATCGTCTATAATAACTACCACTTAATAACGGTATTAAATTATTTTCAGCTTATGAAATTCATTACCTAATTACGCGAAGTACATCCTCTGTAATTGAATAAGGAACGGGTGTCTGTCAATGACTAGAATGAAATACATCTTCCCCTTCCGCAAGGGCCTCTTACCCTCCAACATGCCCCCCACCACTTAAACAGCTACAAGTCACTGAATCACAGGACCCTAGTCTTCCTCCCAAAAGCACCTACAAAATTAAGTGTCCAATAGGTGGTTCAGTCAAGCCTAGGTAAGTACGTTGGAAGAGTTACATAAACCAAGATTTTATAGCCATGAGTAAGGGGAAAAAAAATTAACAAGTCTGGGGCCAGCAGGTTGCATGGTGGTTAAGGGTGTCCCACATGGCTGTCCG
Organism: Tupaia tana; assembly: GCA_026018925.1. Taxonomy (NCBI): domain Eukaryota; kingdom Metazoa; phylum Chordata; class Mammalia; order Scandentia; family Tupaiidae; genus Tupaia; species Tupaia tana. The sequence goes on along the minus strand of JAKSZU010000025.1, from coordinate 10,974,545 downwards.
CAGTTCGAGTCCTGGACCTGGCAGCTTGCCTTCTCACTTTCTCTCTCTCTGGCTCTGTCGCTCTCTTGTCAAACTAAAATAAATAAAATGAATAAATAAAGTTAAATAATTATTTTAAAAAAATTTATAAAAAAAATAGCAAGTCAGAGGAAAGGTGAGTATTGAGGGACCAGGAAAAGCTATCCTCCCTGTAGTTTAACCGGAAGTTTTCCACGACCAAATGCACAGCACTGAGTAAAATATCTCTGACTCTCGTAACACTGCAGAAAAGTGTTGTGTGTAGGGAACCAGCAGTTAGTGTAATGGCTATGTCACTGGATTCCCACGTAGTCGACCGCGGTTCGCGTCCCGGACCCGGTGGCTTAAAACTCATGCCGGGTACGTGTGCGTGCGTGCCCAAGATCCCGAGTGGAGAATGGAGGAGAAGGGATTGCAGCATGACCATCCCCCCTGGGGGGTGATTTCTCGCTTTCTGTCTCTATGTCTCTCTCTTTCTCTCTGTCTGGCGAGCGCACGCGCCCTATAGCAAAAAAACCTCTCCAAAAAAAAAAAAAAAAAAAAAGTGTTGTGTGTAACTAACTCTCTGCTCCAAGACAATCCCATAAAGTCTAAAGTCAAACGGAGCTGTGAAACGTGGGTTAGACGAACGTAACACAAACGAACTCCTAAGTTTTCCATCTGAGAAAAAAAATATGGTTGTTAGAATTATCGTGCTCATATGAATATGACATGCTCCAAAAGAGAAGGCTAGAGTGTGAATCTGCACTCCTGCAAGAGATCCGTCCAGGAGGAGTGGGTAATACCAGGCAGCATGAACTCAGATTATTTAAACCATCAGCCGCGGAACCGCACAAATACAAACAGAGCCTTCCAAAAACCTGTGCGGAAGGATTGTTGAAAAGAATTCCTGCTGTGTCTCTGTAGGAACACGCTACAGTTCTTACTCAGTGTAAAACAGACATGAATAACAGTGTATTGCTGTGTTTTTATTTTACTTTCATCTATTTTTATTATTTATTTATTCATTTATTTATTTATTTTAATTTTTGGTCAAGGATGCATGAGGTTTCTGGAAAGAGACAGAGAGAAAGAGGGAAAGTGAGAAATCATCCCCCAGAAGGGGTGGCCATGCCATCTTTCCTTCTCTTTCATTCTCCTCTCAGGATCTGGGCCACACATGGATACGTGCCAGGTGTGTTTTTCAATCTACCAGGTTCAGGACTTGAACCATGCTATCAGGTATGTGGGATCTAGCCACTTTAACCTCCATGCCACCTGCTGACCCAATTGTAATTTTTTTTTTTGGACAGGTTTATTTTTGTCATAGGGCGCGTGCACTCGCCAGAAAGACAGAAACAGAGAGATAGAAAGCGAGAAATCACCCTCCAGAAGGGTTGGCCATGCCGCAATCCCTTCTCTTCCATTCTCTTCTCGGGATCTTGGGCATGCACGCACACACGCCCAGTGTGAGTTTAAGCCAGTGGGTCTGGGACTCGAACCACGGTCCACTACATGGGAGTCCAGCGACATATTCATTATGCAACTGCTGGTGCCAGATCCAATTGTAATTTTAATAGACATATCATTGCTTCCAAAAGTAAGCACGATTTGCTATAAAATATTCTTAACTGAATTGTTAAATGTTTTCTTCGTTGGTAGAGAATATTTTATGAATGTAACACTCTCTAACAGTTATTCTTTGTTAATAAAGATGATAAAGTAGTCCTAAACAAGTTTTGGTCCAAAATAACTGTCTAAGGTAAGTTTAGATATTCAAAGGAGGTAAAAATATTTCCAAGCTAGCGCACAACTACTGACAGACAGTGGTTAGACTTCCAACTGAAGAAGACAGATGAAAGCTAATTCATGAAACCATCTGCCTCAAATGGGAAATCTGATCTCAGTGAAACCTAAGGTGATCCTGAACATTCCATCCACAGAGAATTCTTACACGGCATTTTCTTTAACCTTCTCACCACAGAATAAATTAGGTCACTTGTCAGGAAACGAGAGTGTCAAATATACAAACAGATCCACCCACATGAGCGGATTCTAATCTTAGGACTACAGAGAGAAAGCATCTCACTTTTGTATTATAAAAAGTATCATTATTCCTTCTGAAACTAATCGTTCAGAAAAAGTATGAGTTCAAATACCCCCATATTATAATCAGAATTCATTTAATACCAGTGAAAGCCAGTAGATTATTTGACTGACAGTATGTGAATAAACTGTACCGTAGAAACAATGCCAAGAGCTTCAGGATACTTAAGTACACCGTGTCGAACACTCCCTCCTGGAAACCCTTTCCTCTCAAGGCACTTTTGCTATAAAGTCCCTGAGCTCACCAGAGAGACAGAGAGGGAAAGTGAGAAATCATCCCCCGGGGGGGATGGCCAGGTCACAAATTCCCTTCTCTTCCATTCTCCTCTTGGGATTTTGGAAACGCATGTACATGTATCTTGGGTGTTTCTCAAGCCACCAGGTCTAGGACTTGAACTGCCTAGTCAGCCATGCGGAATACCATGCCTAACCATCACACCATGCGCTGTCCCATCCAGGCATTTCTTATCACATCATTACCCACGTTTTCTACCAGCACCTAGGCCTCTTCTTGTCTCCTCTGCTTGCTCGCCATTGAGGGATGGGATTCCTTCCTGCTCACCACCCTGGCCCTCCTCTGTCTAACTCTACGTTCTTGTCCCAGTTCAATGCTTTCGCACTTACAGTTTCAATTATAACTGACACATAAATATATTCCAGCCCAGACCCTCCTCTGAGCTTCACAGCTATGTCTTTCTGCCTCCTTGACACCTGGTGTGCTCAAGGCATCTCAAACTGCGCCCACGAAGCCACTTACCCTGAGCCTCGGTCCTTGGCTCAGATAGCAGACCATACACTAGTCATTGTCACAAACCAGGAAGTTGACTCACGCATGCACCTTCTTCTCTCTCTCATACCTATCCAACTCCTTTCTTCACTCAGTAAATATTTACTGAACACTATGTGCCAGGCCCTGGATTTCTACTGAGGACACAGCAAGGAGCCAGAGACAACAGCCCTCGCCCCCAGGGAGCTTACGTTCTAGTGAGTTCGACGACAACCAAAACAAGTCGAGTCTATAGCATGCTGGATGGTCTTGTCCATTTTACACTTACACATATACTGTATTTTTCCACTTTGCTCTGAGTCTCCCCCATACTGCTTAGTTGCCACATCTGCCTTAGTTCTGATCCATTTTCCATAGTTTAGCCAAAAGGCTCTTTGGATGATGACAATTCAGTTGCCGTTTACACATCACTTACTATACACTAATCATGGTTTAGGTGCACCTTTTTCCTCTCATACGGACCCAGTGTGATGACTTGATTAATGTCCATCTCTGCTATGAGACCACAAGCTCCATCAGAACTAATTTTACATACTAGCATATTCCTAATATTCAGACCCTGCACATTTTTGGACTTTCCATAAGTAAATACGTAAGGAGATTTTATAATAAAGTCTACTGGAGTTTAAGCTAACAAAGTTATAGCAAGTGAAGGAATACCTACAATGGTGAATATTTATCAATGTTTGACAAACAACCTTGATCTTTACCTTACAACTTAACATTGGACACGGTGTGTGTTTTTTATTAAAACTAAGTTTTCCAACAATTTTAGAATATTTCCAATGCAAGTATATATGTCATTTGCTAGTTACATATAAATAAAGAAAATTATGTTTTCAAAAGTTAAAATTCACTGGGGTAAATAAGGCTTAGGTATCTCACATGGAGGTGATTCCTGTTGTTTCATTCTAAAAATGCAAAAATATTGTTGAATAGAATACATATAAAGGAAGGTTTACTGGAATGTATGCTGTTTTATTCACTGATGTGTAAGTGGTAGACATTACTAGTTTCCACTAATATCCACTTCTTTCCTACTTTTTTCTTTTGGAAAGGTTTTTGCTATAGGGCGCGTGCGCTCGCCAGAAAGCCAGAGAGACAGAGAGACAGGAAGCGAGAAATCATCCCCCCAGTGGGGATGGCCATGCTGCAATCCCTTCTTCTCCATTCTCTTCTCGGGATCTTGGGCACGCACGCACACACACCCAGCGCAAGTTTAAGCCAACAGGTCCAGGATAGGAACTGCAGTTGACTACATGAAAGTTCAGCAACATAGCCATTACACTAACTTCTGGTCCCTTTCCTACTTTAATGGACAAAATGAGATGACACTTCTCTTTGCCTTTCACTAGTTCTAATATTAGGATGTAAACAGATATGACAGATAGCATTTCTGGACAAAAACAAAGAAGTGCATCTCTTACTCTCTTCCCTCCCTGCTATAACCACCAACATGCTATACAGCAGATCTGATTCAGGCTGCACCCCTGAGTGACCACACGGAGCAGGACTCCCTCCTGCCCTCCATCTTCAAAAACAACCCACAGTGTCTTTGAGTAAGTGAAAAATAAACTCAGGTATAAAGTTTAACCCTAACACTGACATGCAGTATATAATTATTACCACAGCAAATTCTGGCGCATCCTAGACTGAACCCTCATGAATGTCTGATACCCAAGCAGCAAGTTCTCCACATGTTTTTTTTTTTTTTTTTGGAGAGGTTTTTTTCGCGATAGGGCGCGTGCGCTCGCCAGACAGAGAGAGACATAGAGACAGAAAGCGAGAAATCACCCCCCAGGGGGGATGGTCACGCCGCAATCCCTTCTCCTCCATTCTCCTCTCGGGATCTTGGGCACGCACGCACATGTGCCCGGCGTGAGTTATAAGCCACCGGGTCCGAGACGCGAACCGCGGTCGACTACGTGGGAGTCCAGCGACATAGCCATTACGCTAACTGCTGGTTCCCTCCACATGTTTTTGTTTAATAAATATATTCATCCTGATTACTGATCTAGATCTCCTTATCTAAAGTTATTTTTTTCCCCTCTCCTAGGGAGTAACATTTCAAACTTTCTCTTTACATGGTGATGTGAACTTATTAAACTACTCTTCGAATTTTTAGTCAAGTTCTTAATACTAATTTCACTGGAAAATTGCTTCATGGAATTTTATTACCTCACAATACAATTGTTATGTTCTTCACAACCCGCTTGAGTAGATGTTTTCTAATAGTTTCTCATTATTATATTAGCCCCATAAAAGTTCTAGCAAGTATTTTCCTTGGATACAACTTATTTACCATATGTTTCCAAAGAAACTTAAAGGAGCTTACAGCTCTGAAAGACACCACAAAAAAATAGATAGTGGTGGCAGCTTAGAGGAGGAATGAGGAGACATTTGGGTTCTGAAGCGGAAGTGCCTTGATGGTATATTCTTATAGTCCCATTTCTCTCTGTCTCCTCTTTCACTTCTGCAAAATGGGACAATAGCAATAATACCCTGAAAGTTTCTATAAGATTTTAAAAATGTAAAGGGCATGGAGTATCTGGAACCCAGAGCACAATAAATGATATTAATACTATTTCTGGAGACTCTTCCAGACAACATGGAGCAAAGATACTGGATGAGGTGGAATTCTGATCCCACACCTTTCTGGACAAGCTCCGTGACCTCTCTAAGCCTCAGATTCCCTACATTTTTTTTTTTTTTTTTTTTTTTTGAGAGTTTTTTGGTATAGGGTGTGTGTACTTGCCAGACAGACAGAGAGAGACAGAGAGAGAGAAAGCGAGAAATCACCCCCCAGGGGGATGGCCACGCCGCAATCCCTTCTCCTCCATTCTCCTCTCGGGATCTTGGGCATGCACGCACACATGCCCGGCATGAGTTTAAGCCACCGGGTCCGGGACTTGAACTGCGGACGAATACATGGGAGTCTAGTGACATAGCCATTATGCCAACTGCTGGTCCCCAGATTCCCTACCTTTAAAATGGGTTGACTTCCAACTCTCAAAGTCATTGGAGGAATTAAATAAGAAAAATGTTTGCACGATGCCTAATAAATAACACAGCTCAATAAAAATTAGGTTAGAGGGGTAAAAAGGAATACAAAAGCCGAAGAGACAGAACTGAAGTAAGGACTAGTCCCATGGACGGCCAACCCTGGCCATAACTGAAAGGACGGCATGGCTGTGTGGAGAAGTGACAGGTGAGAGAGGGTCTCTCAAATGTCTCAGCTAGCGGCAGCCAGCGTCATTGTCCACCAGCGGGACGAGGATATTTTACACACTCCCACTCCTAGTCAAAATGCATGCCCAACCTACATGTCTGCTGTAAGATACGTAGATGCTTATGAAACCAATGGCATTAATGTTCAACTGGCCCACGTCTAATATGCACCCTGGTGGGCACACATGTAATGGCTCATGTCTTATTACTGAGATCCCATCTGATTCCACAAAAAGAATATTAATGTTCATGAACCTTTATCTTTTTTCTTTTTTCTTTTTTTTGAGATAGATTTTTGCTATAGGGCACATGCACTTGCTGGACAGACAGGGAGAGAGAGAGAGACAGAAAGTGAGAAATCACCCCCCTGGGGGGGAATGGCCACGCTGCAATCCCTTCTCCTCCATTCTCCTCTTGGGATCTTGGGCACCCATGCAATTGTGCCCAGTGTGAGTTTTAAGCTGCCGGGTCCAGGACTAGAACCACCGTTGACTACGTGGGAGTCTAGCGATATAACCATTATGCTACCTGCTGGTCCCGTAATGTTCATGAATCTTTAAATGGGAGCTTTCTGAGTAATGGTCAGCCTTTCCTCACCTTAACCACCTGACTTGTGTAAGGCTTGACAGAAGGGTAGCTCAGACAAGGAAGTATTAAAAAAAAAAAAAAAAAAAAAAGAACAAAAACACTGGCTTCCTCAAGTAAGAGAGTGACCATAGGTAAAGTATATAAGAAAAATGCCTGAATTCATTTTAGGAATTCACTTTATAGAGGGGAAATTGGACTTCCTCTTTCTGTTCTGCTAGCAAATGATTAAAAATAGCAAATTTGCTGTAACTTTCTTTTAACAAAGAAAAAGAAACTTAGAATAAAATAAGATAAAGGAGAAACAAAGATGTGGTAAAAACTATGGCTTTCAAGCTAAAAACTGAAAAATCAAAAAAAAAGTCTTCTATGTTTAGATAATGTGGAAGTTTCTTCATTTAATTGATAATAATGTCAAATACAGCTTTTTCTCTTAGTCAATCACATCCAAATTAATTTCTTTTATTACTACAAACAATAGCACACTGTAACATGCATTCTACAATATGAATCCTACAGCAATCAATAGGAATTAACTTTAGGAATAGGAACACATTCTCTACATTTTTAAGTTGAATGGGCACAGTTTTCATTTTCTTACATTTTTCTTAATTTCACAACTAGTTTCAGATTAATTTCACATTTTATATAAAGTTCATATCGTGAATGTATAATAGATATATATGTACATATGGATATATATACTTTTTAAAAATTGTATTTAATTTTATTTATTCATTCTTTATTATTATTTTTTTTAATTTGACCAGAGTGAGACAGAGACAGGGGCAGGGGGAGTGAGAAAGCAAGCCACCAAGTCCAGGACTTGAACTGTGGTCAGCCATGTGGGAGTCTCCAGCACCTTAACCACCATGCTACCTGCCGGATCCCTATATATACTTTTCAACAGCGAGCTTAACATTTCTTTGTCTGTTAAATTTGTCTTCCCTTGCACCTCTCACCTGCCCTCTACCACCCACTCTCTTCCACCCACTCAACTCCCGTTCAGTCTCTGGTAGCCACACTTACCCTTTCTACTATCGTATCTTTGATTCTGAAATTTTCCATAGAGTGCAAATATCTGGTACACATTGAGGAGGGATATACAGTGTGTCTCTTTCAAGGTCTGCCTCACTTTGCTTAACATTAAGTCTTCTATATTTGCCCACTTTGAATCAAACAATAGGGTCTCATTGTTTCTTATAGTTGAATAATAATCCCTACTATACATATACCATAGTTTTTCAACCCAGTCATCAGTTTTTGGATACTTCGGTTGATTCTGTGTTTTAACAATTTTGAGTGATGTTGCAATAAACAACAATTTGAATGGGCACTTTAAACAGAGTATGCCAGGGACCAGCAGTTAGCATAATGGCTATGTCGCTGAACTCCCATGTAGTCGACCATGGTTTGAATCCCGGACCCCGTGGCTTAAACTCACGCTAGGCACGTGTGCATGCATGCCCAAGATCCTGAGAGGAGAATGGAAGAGAAGGGATTGCGACGTGGCCATCTCCCCGGGGGGGGGATTTCTCACTTTCTGTCTCTCTGTCTCTCTCTGTCTGTCTGGCGAGCACATGTGCCCTATAGCAAAAACCTCTAAAAAAAAAAAAAAAAGAGTATGCCAAAAATTAACTTAAGAGGAAACTAGTATTTTAAGATCTATATCTACATATAGAGATACTGACACATACGCAAGTCATATTTATTTATAAAAAATTAAATACTTACGATATCTTCTATGATCTCTTTGATAGCTGCCACGGCTAAAATAAATAGGAGAGGAACCAGTGTTGTGTAACGACCCGTTGGCGACACATCAGGTATTTGCTATTTGAAGGAAAAATTAAAGCAAGAGAAAGCCAATGAGCACTAGAACATTCATAACAGATTTGAAAACAGTAGTATCTTAGAGCCTTCTAAAACAGGCCTCATTGATTCTACCCTGTAGACAGACTAACTCTGGGTGTGGCAATTTAGTCATCTCTAAGTAACGTAACTGGAAGAACGTGTGAATTAGCAGCATGGTAAGCAGCTCTATACTGGACTAACACCTACAGTGGGGGATTGGTTCAATAAATTACAGGGTATCTGTATGCCAAAACATCATGTACCATTAAAATGGTATTTTACAAACACAGAATACCTTGGAAAATACCTGCTCATTATTACACAAAGAAAGCAAATTATAAAGCAAGATGGATTCTACTGAGCTCTGTTTTGTAAACAAAAATCAATAAACAATGTCTGGAAGGGAACAAAGGATGGACAAGAATATACACTCGAATTTTAAGAGTAGCTGCTCTTGGTGGTGAAACAAGAGGTTCAGATTCTTTTCTTTATGCTTTGTGGTGTTTTAAAAATCTTTTTTTTTTTTTTTTTTTTAACCAGGAACAAATGCTTTTCAAGAGAACTATTTTTGTGTGATTATATCCAACTCAAATACAAAGACAACAAACTATTTAAAGTGGTGAATCTTACATTCTTTTTTTTTTGGGGGGGGGGAGAGATTTTTGCTATAGGGTGTGTGTGCTTGCCAGAAAGACAGAGAGAGACAGAGAGACTGAAGGGGAGAACTCATCCCCCAGGGAGAATGGCCACACTGCAATCCCTTCTACTCCATTCTCCTCTCGGGATCTTGGACACGCACGCACATGCGCCCGGCATGAGTTTAAGCCACCGGGTCTAGGACTTGAACTGTAGTCAACTACATGGGAGTCCAGCGACATAGCCATTATGCCAATTACCAGTCCCTGAATCTGACATTCTAAAGTTCAGAAGTGACACTTTAAACTGCCACAAAGGCACAATAATATTTTAAGAAAAAGTCCCATCCTCCTTTACCACAAAAAATGAGTAGTTCCTGCCACATTAAATTCATAGATTGCATTAAATAAGCTGGAACAGATGAATGAAAAGCCCTGACAAGGCAGTGGCATTCTGGCACTGCTTGCTCCGTCACTGGACATGTCCTCTCAGGTCAGCTCATCCCTGTATTTAGGTAAGCCTCGGGAGGTTGGTCTCCAGCTTCACAAAAACATGCATCAACACCTCAACTTCTGACTCTGAACGAAGGTTTTATGACGTTCCTTTACCTGAAGCAGTGCAATGAAGAGGAAAAATGAATTGGCGGCCCTTCGGAACTGAGAGTAGAGAAATCGTGGAAGGAATGTGATGATGTTGTATTTCGCAGTGCTGGAAAACGAAAACACAAGGGGCAGAAAAACTTAAGTACTTCACAATGAGCACCCACTTTTCCCAAGTTCTGTTACTACCTTACAAAAATGTAGATCCGGAACATCTGCCCACTGTCTCTTATAGGAAGAACACAGCAAAGGGTCATTGCTTCAAATAAAAAATAGTACCTGGGAGACCAACAGTTGGTGCAATGGCTATGGCACTGGACTCCCATGTAGTCGAACGCGGTTCGAGTCCCGGACCCAGTGGCTTAAATTCACGCCGGGCACGTGTGTGTGTGCCCAAGATCCCGAGAGGAGAACGGAGTAGAAGGGATTGTGGCATGGCCATCCCCCCCCCCCCCCCGGGGGGTGATCTTTCTGGCGAGTGCACGCGCCCTATGGCAAAAACCTCTCCAAAAAAAAAAAAAAAAAAAAAAAAAAAAAAAAAGTACATGGAACTGGTTGCAGGAAAGTATGAAGACCACAGATTTTATTTTCTGCTATATTCTGCCCTCTTTGGTCAATTATCCTGCTGAAAATGACTAGGAGTAGTGTACAGAGTCTACACACAGAACTGGCAGAAGACAGTAGAAAGTTAATGTACAACATGTTAGTAAAAAAATAAAATTTTTTATAAGTATTTATTTTATTTTATTATTACTTTTTTTAAATTTTATTTTCCTACAGGGCACATGTGCTCAAGGGGGAAGGGAGTGAAAAAGCAAACCGCCAGGTCGAGGACTTGAACCACAGACCACCATGAGGGAGTCTAGCACCTTAACCACCACACTATCTGCTGGCTCCTTTCCTTCTTAGAGAAAAAAATCAGCAATTTGAGCAGAACCAGAAACTATACACAGACATGGCGTTTTTCCTGGATACCTTCAGAGCAATGGGGAGTTTCCTGGATTCTGCCTTAATTTTCCTCACAGCCATTGTAGGGATTTGGCCAGGATTCCAGAATAAATATACCAGATGTGCCCACAATCGGTAAGACATTGCCAGTAAGAGCTTGGGCACATCCAGCTATTTCCTTGTTTATCAAATACAAAGGCTATTCAAGGAACACAGGCCACACTCCCCAGACTGACAAATGCTAACTTCAGAATTTCACGTTGTAAATATTCATTTCTCTCTTTTTGTTTTTTGGAGAGGTTTTTGCTACAGGGTGCATGTGCTCACCAGAAAGACAGAAACAGAGCTAGAAAGCGAGAAATCACCCCCCTGGGGGATGGCCACGTGGTAATCCCTTCTCCTCCATTCTCCTCCGGGATCTTGGGCATGCATGCACACACGCGCCCGGTGTGGGTTTAAGCCACCGGGTCCGGGACTCGAACCGCGGTAGGCTACATGGGAGTCCAGCAACATAGCCATTACGCTAACTGCTGGTCCCAAGTAAATATTCATTTCTAATGAGCACTTCTTGAATCTGGGAATTCAGCCACTGGAGAAATATTGGGGGTTCCACTTGGTGCTGGAAGCCACTTAGGGACCAGTACTTACACCCATCTTTTGATATCATTGTTGGAATAGTTAAAGACTATTTAACCAAAAGAAGTTCTTGGTGCAGAACAGCAAAGACCTCTCCCCTAAAATGTTAAAACTTTAAACTGAAAATAAGAATATATTTTTCCATGAATGAGTTTAGGACAAAGCCATTTACCTCTGAGCAGCTTCATTCATGAGACTCTGCACACAGAATTGGCAGAAGACAGATCCTTATTCTCTCTGCTTCTTCCTACTTTGGGATTCTTAGTAAACACTTCTTTTTTAAAAATGTATTTATTTTCTTTTTTGGAGTTTTTTGCTATAGGACGTGTGCACTCACCAGAAAGACAGAGACAGAGACACAGAAAGTGAGAAATTACCCCCCGGGGGGGATGGCCACGCTGCAATCCCTTCTCCTCCATTCTCCTCTCGGGATCTTGGGCACGCACGCACACGCACCCGGTGTGAGTTTAAGCCACCGGGTCCGGGACTCGAACCGCAGTCGACTACATGGGAGTCCAGCGACATAGCCATTACGCCAACTGCTGGTCCTGGATTCTTAGTAAATACTTCTTAATGGGATAGAAAATGGAGAAGCAGCCTATGCACATTGCAACCAGGAAGCGCACAAACATGAACAGACTAAACTGGAAGGTCTTTGCCAACATTTCCATTGACTACACCGCTGCTGGGATGGCTGGGTCTCGGGCGTTCTTTGCTGGCTCCTACCTGACATGGTTGTTGCAGAATTTCGTCAGCTGGGGCTGGTTGATGAATATAGTCCTTACTTCCTCCTGGTCAGCCAGTGAGGTCTTCTCTGAAACATCATCTGTCTTCTCGTAACCTTAAAAACAGATAGTCTGCTTACTTGATAAGCAATGTCTCATTGTACTATCCAGATGAAAACACGCTCATAACTGTTCTAGAATGCAAAATCTGCTAAAAGCTGGATGTTTCTCATTGGTATTGTTCCTTTTTTTTTTTTTTTTTTGAGGTTTTTCTTTTTATTTTGCTATAGGGCGCATGCACTCGCTAGAAATAGAGAGAGAGACAGAGAGATAGAAAGCGAGAAATCATCCCCCAGGGGGGATGACCACGCTGCAATCCCTTCTCCTCTATTCCCCTCTCAGGATCTTGGGCACACACGCACACACGCCTGGCATGAGTTTAAGCCACTGGGTCCGGGACTTGAACCACGGTCGGCTACATGGGAGTTCAGTGACATAGCCATTATGCTTAACGCTGGTTCTGGTATAGTTCCCTTTATAAGTAGAATCCCCACATCTAACATTTCTAAAAGATTTAAAATGCAGAATAGTGAGGTCAACATTGACCCATTTCAAAAACCAGAAGATCCATTTAAAATTTTTACTCATCCTTTCCCCATATGTTCATCTTATTTCCTCTCATTCCATAAAAATATGTCCAAAAACAAGTAATTAAAACTTGTTTACGTCATAGTAAAGTAGTGAGACAAAGGTCATTTAAAATCTATTTAACATCTTAAGTATATACATTTACATATGCTTTGAAATTTTTTTGGATGAAGACAAAAATAAAAGATGAAAAATGTGGTATTATCTGTTGAAGATAATTTTATAGTTTTATCAACTAGAAAAGGGAGAAATGTTCACAAGTTGGGATATTCACTTTGTAAGCTAAATAATGTGATTGAATATATAAAAGAATATGAAAAAAAAAAAAAATAAATAGAATAAATAAAAGATAAATATTAAACAGATAACCTGCACACACATCTAATTTATTATGATCTAATCTTTCCTCCATTTAGAATTTATGTTCTCCAACTTTAAATTTCTTTAGATCATTTTGAGTCATTTTAGAATCATTGGATCAAAGGAATAGATTCAACCAGCACTTCACTGCAAAGCTGACAGTACTTTTTAAAAAATACACACAAGTTCTAGGAGAAAAGATAACGAATAGAAAAAAAAATTAAAACTGTTTTTTGTACCTTCAAGTAATAAGTAAATGAGACTGGCTTAAATTAATCCCTATTCCTTTGCTAGAAAGAGACACTGAGTACTCTCCCTCAAAAATCCTTTTTCAGGGCTGGCAGGTGGCACGCTGGTTAAAGGTGCTGGACTCCCACATGGCTGACCAGGGTTCAAGTCCTGGAGCTCGTGGTTGGCTGGCTTCTTTCTTTCTTTCTTCCTGTCTGTCTGTCTGTCTTTCTCTCTCTCTCTCTCTCTCTCTATCTCTCTCTCTCTCTCCCTCTCTCTTCTCTCTCTCTCTCTCTCTCTTCTCTCTCTTTCTCTCTGTCTCTCTCTCTCTCTCTCTCTGTCTCTGTCTCTCTCTCCTTCCTCTCTCTGTCTCGGTCTGGTCAGTGATGTGGTGGTTAAGGGCACTGGACTCCCTCATAGCTGACCACAGTTCAAGTCCTGGACCTGGCAGCTTGCTTTCTCATTTTGCCTTTCTCTCTTTCTATCTCTCATTCTGTCCCTGTCTGATCAAATTAAATAAATAAATAAAGTTAAATCATTCTTTTCAAAAAATAACAATAATGATAACAATAATAAAGGAAATAATTATTAAAAAATATATATTTTTTTCTTCTTTTCACTGCCTAGCCAGTGCCAGCTCCTGCCATGAGACCTGCTGCCACACAGCCCCCTAGGACGCCTTCTGTGAGGTTTGAGTGGAGGAACCGGGCCGCGTTCCCCCTGCCCTCCCAGCAAAGCACTTACTGCGAGGTCTTGCTGCTGTCTGTCTATGAGCCAGCCTCCCTCTCCTAGAATAGGAACCCCCAGAGGGCACAGACGGTGTGTTCCTCATCCTGGGCACCCCAGTACCGACGAACAGCAGGTACTCACTAAATGCCAGCCCGGTAAATACCACCTCCCAACAGGGAGTGGATATGTGGCCGTTTTTCTTGAGGGCGAGCAAAAGGTTCTCCACCCACTGATAAAGGCCCTCCTGAGAGCTAAGGGCTGGTCACCAACCGTAGAGGAAAGCTGGCCTGTCGGGTTTGTGATAGGAACGCAGAAAATCATGGACGTGTTCCCTGGGACCAGGAGGTACGGAAAAGAGCAGTGCAGGCAGGCCAGCGCAGCGAGGGCAGAACTGCAGAAGCCCCGACAGCAGACAAGGCAGACACAGAGAGCCAAGCACAGGAGGCACGGGGTTCGAGCACCAGGCCCTTCCATGCTGATGAAGAAGGCTGAGCTTGGCACTGAGCCACAGAAAGCTTTCCAAGGTGGACAGGCACCGGGTGAGGGCCCCATTGTATCCTCATCACCTTGGAGGTCACCCGGCTACAGACCAGGGACTGTCACCCCATTCTCCCACTGTAGACACAGGAACAGCTCTGCAGACACTCACACAATTAGTAGTGATCTTCATTACACCATGTTGTAGCAATGACGCATGCTTTCCCTCTTAGTTTTATAAATCAAAACTTCACATACAGGGGGGCTAGTAGGTGGTATCGTGGTTAGGGCACTGGACTCCCACATGGCCGACCATGGTTTGAGTACTGAACCTGGTGGCTTGCTTTCTCACTTTCCCTCTCTCTCTCTCTCTGTCTCTTTCTGGGGAGCACACATGCCAATTAAATTTAATAGCAAATTAAAAAATACTGATAAATAATTCGGGACCAGCAGTTAGCGTAATGGCTATGTCGCTGGACTCCATGTAGTCGACCACGGTTCGAGTCCCGGACCCAGTGCCTTAAAACTCATGCCAGGCGTGTGTGCATGCGTGCCCAAGATCCCGAGAGGAGAATGGAGGAGAAGGGATTGCGGCATGGCCATACCCCTGGGGGGTGATTTCTCGCTTTCTGTCTCTCTGTCTCTCTCTGTCTATTTGGCAAGCACATGCACCCTACAGCAAAATAAAAACTCTTAAAAAAAATACTGATAAATAATTCTCTAAAAACACTTCATATATGGATCATCAGATAGAGCCATAGCAATCTTAAAAATTCTTTATTTTTTAAAGAATTATTTTATTTTCCTTTCTTTCTTTCCTTCCTTCCTTCCTTCCTTTCTTTCAATTTGACCAGAGAGGAACAGGGAAAAAGAGAAAGAGATGGGGGAGAGAGAGAGAGAGAAAGCGAGAAAGCAAGGCGCCAGGTCCGGGACTTGAACTGCAGTCGGCCATATGGGAGTCCAGTACCCCTACCCAGCACGCCACCTGCCGGCCCCAGCAATCTTAAAAATTCTTTAAAATGATTAATTTTAAATGACCTCCTTAATGACAGCACAAAGACCAGACTGTACTGCCTCTGGTATTGTTGCCCAGGACAGAGTATCTCAGGAAAACCCGCTCAGTTCTCTACTCTGCTCAGAGCAGACCTCCTTAGGTTGTATTTACTTTCTGTGCCTGGACTTCCGAGGGCCTGGCCCTTGCGGGGACGTTCTTAGGCGAGGAGGAAAGATTTAACTCTTCACTGGACATACCCATGTACACTGGGGTCTCAGATGCTGCTGGGGAAATTAGTTATAACACCTCCCTTTTTCCCCCTAGATAATAATTTATATTTAAGAAATTCTATGATACACAGGACCCTCCTGGGACAAAGGGGATGGGAACCAACCCCTCCCCTAAAATGGGAATCAGAGTAATTAAGGTCATTAAAAAATCCAAATGGATTTAGCCCCCAAGTAAGATCAGATAACAAGAGACCGCTAAAGAGAAAACTCATCAAAATGAGAGAAGAGTCTAGACTGCGGACCTGTTCTCAAGATTAGGGCTATGGGACCAGCGGTTAGCGTAATGGCTATGTCGCTGGACTCCCATGTAGTCGACCGCGGTTCGCGTCCCGGACCTGGTGGCTTAAAATTCACGCCGGACACGTGTGCGTGCGTGCCCAAGATCCCGAGAGGAGAATGGAGGAGAAGGGATTGAGGCGTGGCCATCTCCCCTGGGGGGTGATTTCTCGCTTTCTGTCTCTCTGTCTCTCTCTGTCTGACTGGCAAGCGCACGCGCCCTATAGCCTATAGTGAAAACCTCTCCAAAAAAAAAAAAAAAAAAAAAAAAAAAAAAAAATAAAAAGACAGAGAGAGACAGAGAGAAAGAAAGTGAGAAATCACCCCCCCCCCAGGGGGGATGGCCACGCTGCAATCCCTTCTCCTCCATTCTCCTCTCAGGATCTTGGGCACGCACACACACGCGCCCGGTGTGAGTTTAAGCCACCAGGTCCAAGACTTGAACCACAGTCGACTACATGGGAGTCCAGCAACATAGCCATTACGCTAACTGCTGGTCACAATGTTTATAACTATTATATTGAGTTGTCAGAAAAGTCATGACACTTTTATTTTTGCATAGAAAAAAATCATGACTTCTGAAAACCCAATCATTTGAATCTTGAGTAAACTCTTAGATTGTAGATATGGTCGGGTTAGGTCTGGATGTAAGGGTAACCTATCAATCCAGACCCTCTCTGTAGAGAAAAGAAACAAAGATCTTCCATTTGAATGAATGAATCAACCCTTTGAGGGAGGTGGGTAGCAACTTTGATCTCATAATTCTGGAGTGGAAGTGAAAACTCATGCCCAACATTCGGTCTGACCAACTACTGAAGATGCACCAAACAACTCTATTTTCATGCTTCTATTTTTTTTTTTTTAATTTCGTCTGGACGGTGTCACCTTCGTCAGCTACGATGGCCACATAAAGAGCTCTGGGTGCACACAGGCAATGCCTTCACTGAGCTATTGACTATTGAGGGAGAGTGGTGACAAAAGTAATCGAAGGAGAAGCCCCCCCAGGGAAGGCAAAACCATGCATGGCTCAACCCTTTGTTTTGCAGGGAAGCTATGGCCCCTAGACTCTGCTGAATAATTTAGAGGGCTTGCTTACAGAAGTCATTAAAATTCACTAGTAGCGCTTAATCCACCCGTCTCAACTCCAACAGGCTATTAAGAGCCGAGCCACTTTCAGCCACTGGCTCGCAGAAAGCAGACGTGAGGAGAGTGAAGCTGGAAGTAGGAAAGTTCTCGAGTCTTCTGGGCAGGTGAAGCCTTCAGAAGCCTTCTTTGACCTTCAGTCATGCTGAAGGTGAAGTCTGCTAAGAGAAACGCACACACTTCTTCTTTTTTTTTTTTTTTTTGAGAGGATTTTGCTATAGGGCGCGTGTGCTTGCCAGAAAGACAGAGAGAGACAGAGAGACAGAAAGCGAGAAATCACCCCCAGGGGGGATGGCCACACTGCAATCCCTTCTCCTCCATTCTCCTCTCGGGATCTTGGGCACGCATGCACACGCACCCGGCATGAGTTTAAGCCACCGGGTCCGGGACTCGAACCGTGGTTGACTACATGGGAGTCCAGCGACATAGCCATTACGCTAACTGCTGGTACCAAATGCACACATTTTAACCATGCTCTTTGGTATCTCTTG
Organism: Tupaia tana; assembly: GCA_026018925.1. NCBI lineage: Eukaryota > Metazoa > Chordata > Mammalia > Scandentia > Tupaiidae > Tupaia > Tupaia tana. The sequence continues at coordinate 10,956,808 of JAKSZU010000025.1, read as the reverse complement.
CAGCTTCTCCTAGCCCACAGTGCACAGAGGGCACGGGGGCTCGCACATCTAATAGAGATGGAGCCCAAGGCATTCAGCTAAGTGCCTCTCAGAGCCCCTCCGTTACCCACCCTCTGCGGGATCCAGACTAAGCTCGGAAGCCCATCGTGGATAGGTTCTCATCCCAAAGCAAACACAGTCAAGGGGGGCAAGATTTGGTAAATGGCAAAGCCAGGAATAAAACCTGTAAAGTGAAAATATTATATATCCACTTCCTGGAACAGTCAACATTAAAGGATCGAATATATATGCAAAGTACTTAACAGAACCCCTAATATTTGTTAAGTACACACAAAAAAATCTCTGGTAAGAGTAGGCGGGATGGATAATGATCAATTCATACGCTGAACTCAACAGACATGAGCGGCTTCTTCTGGGTCCAGAGGCCTCTCGGATGCTCATTCTTTCCCTTGTAGCCTAATAGCCAATTCATCTGCCTCCCCTGCTTTGCCAAAAGCTACGTGAGTACTACAGCTCTGGTTCAGTGAGTCCTCCATGTCTGAAGAGTTAACAAATGAGCAAAAATAGAGAAGCACTAGGCCAACAGCAGGTCCCTCCTCTGAAAGTAGATCTATCATCCTCTTTTCCGGCTGGAACTATGGAGGGCGTTCAAGAGAAGAAAAAGAAGGTTCCTGCTGCGGCAGAAACCAAGAAAAAGGCTTCTGCTGTGGCAGAAGCCTCCAAGAAAAGGGTGCCTGCTGTGCCAGAAACTCTTAAGAAAAAGCAAAGGAATTTTGTGGAACTGAAGATCAAGCTCCTGAGAAAGATGCTTCGGAAGGCAAGGAGGAAGCTTATCTATGAAAAAGCTCAGCACTATCATAAGGAATATAGACAGATGTTCAGAACTGAGGTTCGCATGGCCAGGACGGCAAGAAAAGCTGGCGACTTCTGTGCACCTGCAGAACCCAAGTTGGCATTTGTCATCAGGATCAGAGGGATCAATGGAGTGAGCCCAAAGGTTCAAAAGGTGTTGCAGCTGCTTGGTCTTCACCAGATCTTCAATGGCACCTTATTAAGCTCAACAAGGCCTCAATTACCATGCTGAGAATTGTGGAGCCTTATATTGCATGGGGGTACCCGAACCTGAAGTCAGTAAATGAATTGATCTACAAGCGTAGTTATGGCAAAATCAATAATAAGCGAATTGCTCTGACAGATAACTCTTTGATTGCTCAATCTCTTGGTAATTTTGGCATCATGTGCATGGAGGATCTGATTCATGAAATCTACACTGTTAGAAAATGCTTCCAAGAAGCAAATAACTTCCTGTGGCCCTTCAAATGATCTTCTCCATGAGGTGGAATGAAGAAAAAGACCACCCATTTGTAGAAGGTGGAGATGCTGGCAACAGGGAAGACCCAATCAAGACTTATTAGAAGGATGAACTAAGGATGAATATGATTATTTTGGGAATCTGGTCAGTAAATAAACAGAGTAGCTGTTTTCAGACTCTAAAAGATAAAAAAAAGAAAAGTAGATATTTCATTCTGGACTAGCCAGCAGCCTGGTTTAAGGGCAGCTGGATCCCATATGGCCAATTATGCAGAACTTGGCTGCTTGCAAAACATGCGGGGTACATGTAAGTGTATGCCCAAAAATCCCCAAAGAGAGAGAGCTGGAGGAGAAGGAATTACAGTGTGGGCAACCCCCTACTGGGTGTTCTTTTCTCACTGTTCCTCTCTGATTATCTTTATTTAAAAAAAAAAAAAGAAAGAAAAGAAGAAAAAGAAAAAGAAGAAAAAAAAGGCCTATTCAAGCCTATAAGATTGATGTATATATTCAAACAACAAAATTTATTACAAGCAGTAATTGCCATAGGAACTAGAGGAATTGAAGTCCCTTAATCAACTCAACTCTCCCAGGCTAGCCTACATAGAAAATAAAATAACCAAGTGACAGGGCGTCTGGGGAGAACAGACGCAACCTACCCACCAGGGGCTGGAAGAAAGAAGTGTCTCATAGCCCTGCTTGTGCTTAGCCTGACTCATCCAACCCCACACATGGGTAGCTATTTCCACGGGATCCAAATCTTCCAGATCTGCTAGAGTACCTTGGTGGTGGGGCTAGGATTCTTCTCATCTTTTAGCTAAAAGTTCTCTCCCTTCCACAGAGCTGAGAAGAATAAATGCCATCAAGGTTTGACCTATGACTCCTTCCCTGACCCTCTCTCTCCACCTCCATCTCCAAGTCTGATTGGCAATTTAACCTTTTATTTTTTTTTTTTTTGAGAGTTTTTATTTATTTATTTATTTTTGTATAAGGCGTGTGTGCTCATCAGAATGACAGAGAGAGACGGAGAGACAGAAAGCAAGAAATCACCCCCCGGAGGGATGGCCACACCGCAATCCCTTCTCCTCCATTCTCCTCTCGGGCTTTTGGGCATGCACGCACACGCACCCAGCCTAAGTTTAAGCCACTGGGTCCGGGACTCGAACCGCGGTCGACTATATGGGAGTCCAGAGACATAGTCATTACGCCAACTGCTGGTCCCGGCAATTTAATCTTCCGATGGCATCCTTATTAAACCCTGTAGGCCTAGGGACCCATCTGCCCCTTGCCAGCGACTTTGCTCCGATCCTGTGTTTATCTTCTATAGAATGGAGAAGGCACCTTCATCCCCCAAATTTCCAGGTTCATGGCGGCATGTCAAGATGGCCTGTGAGATGACAGTGACAGCAGAGACACTCCCTCACAACATGTGGATTGTCAAGGAAAATCACTCAGGCATTCCCCAGTGTCCTTGGGGCTCAGTCAGACACTAGACAGTCACTAATCATCCGTCTTCTTACAGTTCTTCACAGTTCTACAGAGCAAACTATCAATTCTCATACACACACACCACGTCAAGAAATGGAAATGGGGGGAAGTTAGCGTAATGGCTATGTAGCTGAACTCGCATGTAGTTGACCGCGGTTCGAGTCCCGGACCCGGTGGCTTAAACTCACGCCAGGCGCATGTGCGTGCGTGCCCAAGATCCCGAGAGGAGAATGGAGGAGAAGGGACTGCGGCGTGGACATCGCCCCTGGGGGGTGATTTCTTGCTTTCTGTCTCTCTCTCTGTCTCTGTCTTTCTGGTGAATGCACGTGCCCTATAGCAAAAACCTCTCAAAAAAAAAAAAGAAAGAAAGAAAAAGAAATGGAAATGGGATGGGCTCTGGGGTGCAGAAAATGTGCTGCTCAAGATAACCCAGACCACACATTATGACCATGGTTCAAATCCCCGGCCCTGGTGTCAGTCACCCTGAAACCATAGCACACGTGTAAGGGCCAGGATCCCACAGACCCTGGAGGGAGGGGGTCACAGTGTGACCAGATCCCAGGAAGGGTGCTCATCTTCCTCTATCGCTTTCTCCTTGTCTCTCACGTTCCTGTGTATATGTTCTACCTTAAATATGAGACCAAAAAAAAAAAGAGCTGAGGCAGGCTCCTTCTTCACTAAAGCATGTTTTCTAGTGGCTTCTGAAGCACCTCCATGTCCCTCAATGCTGTCCTTTCTAAGCACTGTATTTCATTTATTTATTTATTTTAGGTTTCTGCCATAGGGCAGGTGGGCTCACCAGACAGTGACAGAAGCAGAGAGGGGAAAAGTGAGAAATCACCATCCAGGGGGATGGTCACGCCACAATCCCTTCTTCTCCATTCTCCTCTCGGGATTTTGGGCATGTGTGCACACGCAGCTGGTGGTGTGATTTTCAAGCTGCCAGATCTGGGACTCAAACCATGGTCATCCAGTACCTTAACCACCACACCATAACCTGCTGGCCCCAAAGCCTGGAACTTTGCAAAAATAACCAACATCAAAATCAGTCTCCCAGAATATATTACTCTGGTCTGGCATTCATGGAAATGAGCAAGGGGCCAACATGTGGTGTGGTGGTTAAGGGCACTGGATTCCCACAAGGCCGACCGTGGTTCGAGTCCCAGACCTGGCAGCTTGCTTTCTCACTTTTCTTCTCTCTCTCTCACTTTGTCCCTCTCTGGTCAAATTAAACATTAATAAATAAATAAAGTTAAATAAAAAATAATTCTTAAAAAAAAGAGAGAGAAATGAACAAGGAAAAGACTTTCCCTTATTCATGCCAAATACTGGAATGTTGGAATAATCCTGATGGATTTTTATACATTTTTTCTGTGCAAAAATGCATCAAAACTTTTCCAACCACCCAATACAATAATGAGTAATTCGGAATTCTACCTACATATTGAAAATTCCAGATTTAGTACTTGTAATACCTTGTTTCTTATTTTCTCCCAGCCAAAAAGCAGTTTTGCTCTCTGAATTGTGGCATATTTCCATTAATGATAAAATTGCTTAGCATTTCCGGGGATTATCTAGACCAGATTCTGTATTCTTAGTTATAAAATGACCAAGTGCTCTTTTTTAGGATTTTTTTTTTTTTTTTGAGAGGTTTTTCGCTATAGGGCGCGTGCGCTCGCCAGACAGACAGAGAGAGACAGAGAGACAGAAAGTGAGAAATCACCCCCCAGGGGGGATGGTCACGCCGCAATCCCTTCTCCTCCATTCTCCTCTCGGGATCTTGGGCACGCACGCACACGCGCCCGGCGTGAGTTGTAAGCCACCGGGTCCGAGACGCGAACCGCGGTCGACTACGTGGGAGTCCAGCGACATAGCCATTGCGCTAACTGCTGGTTCCCAGGATTTTTTTTTTTTTTTGAGAGGTTTTTGCTATAGGGCACATGCGCTCGCCAGAAAGAGAGAGAGAGACAGAAAGCGAGAAATCACCCCCCAGGGAGGATGGCCACACCTCAATCCCTTCTCCTCTTGGAATCCTGGACACGCACGCACACGCACCCGGCGTGAGTTTAATCCACCGGGTCCGGGACTTGAACTGTGGTCTACTACATGGGAGATCAGCAACATAGCCATTGCGCTAACTGCTGGTCCCGACCAAGTGCTCTTTCTAGACTTCAAAGGGCCAAGAACTTCCGTGTAGGGAAATAAACAGTCTCTTATCAATTTCAGCTACTGGAAATGCTGATGGAAGGGCAACCTCTGTGTTACTAAAGATGCAGATCGAAGCAACTTCCTTCCAGTGACCATGTCTGCTTCCAGTAATGATTTTCATTCCTGAGAAAACACCGGTGCTGGTGGGTGAGCCTCCTGATGGGACCCCAAAGGGAACAATGCTCCTCTCACTGTCCTAGGGTTCTTCTCCCGAGTACATGACCCTGCACAAACCACTTCCTCCCTGGGGACTACTCTCTTCCCTTGAAAGAGGAAGCCAGGCTAATCAGCTACTATTCTCTTTCAGCTCTAAAATCTTGTGAAATTAGTATTCTGCCAGGCAGGGGGAAAAAAAAAAAAAAGGCAATAGCTTGTTCGTTCAGAAAAGCAGAAAAATTTTCAAAATAAAAAATGTTCCTACTGGAGCCTTTATTGAGATGTATCACAGTAACAGGCGCTGTCCTTCCTTGGCAGCCAACACTGAGTCACGCAGACAAACGATGCTTTGTGATCGGGGCTAAATCTCCCCATTTGAAAAGAGAAGCAGGGATTCTAAGCTGTGGCCAGAGACGATCTGGTACCACTGGCCAGGGACTACGGGGTTACTCAGTTCGTTGACAAGAGTCTTCCTCTCTGTGACTGCCCTGATTCATCATCATGCACACGCGCACACACACACACACACACACACACTCATGCATGGAAGCACACACATGTACACAGTGTCACCTAATAGAGAAGAAAAACGTCCCCTGGCTGTGGGAGACTGCGCACCAGCGAATATCCCCGGTTTCTCAGAGAGCAAACAATTACACAATGACAAAGACCATGATTGGCTCCCCTTCAAAACCTCACCTTCAAAACCATACTCTGATTGGCCACTTACCATAAAGGCCACAATTGGCTCCCCTTCAAAACCTCACCTTCAAAACCATACTCTGATTGGCCATTTCCCATAGCAAATCAGTGAGCTTAGAATCCCTCAGATTTGCATATCCGGCACCTCATGATTGGTCCACAAAAGCAACCAATCATAACCCACCTTCTATAATCCTTCATTAACATATAGAACAACCAATCACTGCCCACCAGCATGTATATAACCACAATCCCTGGCCCACAATCGCCAGATGACCCTGAAGAGCTATAACACCGCGTCGTCTCCGGAAGACCCTGAAGAGCTGTGACACTGTGTCGTTCGTCCCGTCTCTCACTCCTTCCCTCAGGAAACCTGTTCGACTGTCCCCCGGGTCGGGACACCTTGCTAGTGTAGTGAAAGGCTTTGACCCGCTCACACAGTGACATCTTGGAATCACTGAAGTGTGCCACGTTATCACAGACATCATGATCTAATCATAAGAATGGCTCATTCGTTCATTAACTTGTTCATTTATTCATTCAACATACTTAAGTGCCTCGTACATACCAGGAACGTCTTAAACGGTCACAGAAACAACAACAAAATAAGTACTGTCCCTCTCTTAGAGACTTACTTTCTAGAGTAGAGGAAGATAATTACAGATCATGGTAGGAGGGATCAGGAAAGGGCCAGCAGGTGGTGTGGTGGTTAAGGCGCTGGACTTCCACATGGCCAACTAAGGTTCGCATCCTGGACCTGGTGGCTTGCAAATCATGCCCAAAATCACGACAGGAGAATGGAGGAGGAGGAACTACAGAGTGAACATCCCCGTGGTGGGATGATTTCTCACTTTCCTTCTCTCAACCACAGCATCCCAACCATCCCATGCAGGGAAAAGGGGGGGGGGGGGTGCTGGCAACGTGGGTGCAGGAGAACAAGGTAGACCAGGAAGGCAAGAATATGTACCAGGGTGATAGATCCACAATTTCACTGGGGCCTCCCTTATCAAAGACGGCCCAGAGAGGACAGCAATGAAGAGGATAAAGAAAATCAAAAAGATAGGATCCAGGGTCAACAGCCACTTCAACGTTGGCACCCCTATAACTTCAATTAACAGCACAGAGCCCAGAAAACCCTAAACCACAAGATGGCAAGGGAACAAAAGCGATTAATACCCCAGCTGAGAATCCCCCACTCTGAGGCTGAGCAGGGCTGGGTAGATGCCAGCTTACCTCCTCCTACCAATGGTGGAATTCCAGCAGTAAGAAATGAACAAGAGCCGGGAGTGGAAGACCTTTAGGGTTGCTTTTTGCCAGCTGGCCCAATCCTTAGAACTATCTGCATTATCTCTGGAGCATAGGGCTTTTATTATTTTTAAGTAAAGATGTCTCTTTTTGGTAATAACAATTTTTTTTTAAATAGCCTGATTTTTCTCAATACACCTTTAAAAGTCTTTAAGTTGTTTCATGTCTGATCGAGTTAAGATTTTTACGAAGTTCTTTTGCTACACACACTGGACAGAGACAGAGGGAAAGTAAGAAATCACCCTTTGGGGGAATTAACACACTGCAACCCCTATCCCTCCATTCTCCTCAGGATTTTTCTTTTCTTCCACATGACTTGAACTGTGTAATCAGCCACATGGGATCTGGCTGTCTTAACCACCACACTACACTGCATGGCTGGCCCAAAAGTTTTATTTTCATATTTTTTTAAAAGATTGATTTAATATTATGCATTCATTCACTTATTTTATTTCGACCAAAGAGAGAGAGAGAGGGAAAGTGAAAAAGCAAGCCACCAGGTCTGGGACTTGAACTATGGTTGGCCATGTAGGAGTGTCCAGTGCCTTAACCATCATGCCACTTGCTGGCCCCATGAACTTCATTTTAAATTTGTAATAAAGTTTACAACTTGATTTTTTTCAAAAAAGTCAACAAACTGTAAGTACCTGTTAATAAAGATTTTAAATAATTGTCAAAAAGAAAGGAAAGAGGGAACCAGCAGTTAGCATAATGGCTATGTCGCTGGACTCCCACGTAGTTGACCGTGGTTCCCGTCCCGGACCCGGTGGCTTAGAATTCACGCCAGGCGCATGTGCGTGTGTGCCCAAGATCCCGAGAGGAGAATGGAGGAGAAGGGATTGCGGCGTGGCCATCCCCCCTGGGGGGTGATTTCTCGCTTTCTGTCTCTATGTCTCTCTCTGTCTGTCTGGCGAGTGCATGTGCCCTATAGCAAAAACCTCTCAAAAAAAAAAAAAAAAAAGAAAGAAAAGAAAAGAAAGGTCATTAATAGACCATTCAGCAGAATTCTCGGTGCTTTGGGTTCATCATCGATGTGACAGAAATAAGGACAGGGCCTTATCACAAAGGGTGGCTATGATGACCCAGGGAAATGTAAAAGTAGGGACCGGCAGGTGGCGCGGTGGTTAAATTCCTATCAATTTCCACATGGCCCACCATGGTTTGAGTCCTGGACCTGGCACCTTGCTTTCTCACTTTCCCTTTTTCTCTGTCTCTGTCTAGTCAAATTAAAAAAATAACAACAACAAATGGAATTAAATAAAAATAAGCAATTCTTTAAGAAAAAAGAAAAATGCAAATGCAAAGCACAAGGCCTGGCACACAGTTGAAGCCCAATTAACGTTAGCTATCATTGCTGCATTATCACTGCCATGGGTGGCGTTTCTGTTGCTTCATCTGAAGGCCTCAGAGAAGGCCTCCTTTTTTTTTTTTAATGATTTTTTTGCTATACTTGTATGCCCGCAGGAGAGAGGGAAACAGAGACAGAGATAGGAAAAGTGAGAATCACCCCCTGGGGGATGGCCATGCAGCAATCCCTTCTCCTCCATTCTCCTCCTGGGATTTTGTGCACACACGCACACACACCCAGTGTGATTCTCAAGCTGCTGGGACCAGAGAAGGCCTCTAGGGGGCACTGAGCAGAGACGCAGGGATCCTGAGGAGATAGGAGGAGGCGTGTAAACACAATGGGAGGGGAAAGTAGGAACAAGGGCTTGGAGAGCACCCAGAACACGAGGGCCAGTAACGCCAGCAGGAGGAAGGTAAAACAAAACAGGCAAGGAGCACCTTGAATTTATAATCTTTTTGTGGGAGGAATGCACTGGAAGTATAGGCAGGAAAACTGCTGTGAGATCATTAAACGGCAGCCACAGGGAGAGAAAGGACTGAATGAACACATGACAGTCTCTGGGTGCAACACTGACGACCCCCACCCCCCAGCATCTCCCTTCTCTCACTCTCGTTCCATTACCGTAAGATGCCACACACTCCTGCCACCCGATGCCATACTAAGCAAAAGCCCAGGACATGGAAGAAACGCAGGATTTTAAAAATCCCCTCCATAACCTTTATTTCGATTATATACAGAATTATAAAATGTTACCATATTTTGGATGTATTGAGTTAAATAAAATAGAGTGTTCACATTCATTTTGCCCGTCAGTTTTAAGGAAGGATTTTCAAACAATGAACCACTCCATACACAGAACTCTTTTTGCAGTCCAACAAGCCTCACCTTTGATCTCTCGTACCATTTTCACGTTACAGTGTGGTAATGATATTGACTGCACACAGTCTGTTCAAGGAGAGAATTAGAGAATCATGCAGAGTGGGAGAGGTCATTCCAGTCTATCAGTTAAGAGCTCTAGCTGTTCAGACCTCTAGCTGTCTACCTCTTCCACGGACTCAGGGATTACATGAAATAACGCATGGGAAATGCACCCAGAGCCTGGCGTCTCACAATCTGCAGAGATTCTAGGTACCACCTCAGCTTCCTCACCCACAAAATACAATTAAGGTGAGAATGACACTATGTTAGCAATGTAGCAAGATGCTCATAGGTCACACGGTTCCCGTCACCCTGTGCTTCCCGGGGATTAATCATCTCCCCTTCAAAATACTTAATACCAGGGGGAAAACATCTACAACACACTAACATAGGCATTGCATTTTCTGTCTTTTGTGAATAATCTTCATAAAGTTGTAACCAGTATAAATAAATGTGTACGGTAAAATAACAGATTTTACTACATGACTCTAGATTAATAATAAATAAGCTCTGGGGGCCAGCAGGTGGCAGGATGGTTAAAAGGCTGGAATCCCATCTAGTTGACCATGGTTCGAGTCCCAGACCTAGCAGATGGCTTTCTCTCCTTCTCTCTCACTCTGTCTCTCTCTCTCTCTGGTGAGTGTGAGTACCCTACAGCATGTTAAAAATAATCATAATAAAAGTAAATAATTCTTTAAAGAAATATTAAATAAGCACATCCCCCCAAATTGTCATCTGTATAGGGGTTATGCAACAGAAAAGCAGGGGTGGGTATGTAGGAGGGAGACGAGAACAAGACACAAAATCATCTGTTGCCTGGCAATAAGGTTATAGAACCATTAAGTTTTTGCAGACTCAACTTTATTGCAACTCCAGGAAGGTTGTAATTGGCATCCGAATATCTATTATATTACCTCCTAAACATATCCCTGAGAATCCAATTATTTATCTTTTATTCAATGGCTTCCAATGTTAGACCTTAAAAAGACCATGTTAATTGTTCAAGGTTTTTGACCTAGATTGAAGTCATTAAACAGCCACACTTGCAAGAATCATAGACTCTAATAAAAGGATATTCATTGGAAAACAAGCCAGAGACTTTAGAGGCACAACTGTGGAACTTATATGGGAATAAAGTTAGGTGCTACTTAGTAGAAAATTATGATCGTTAACCAGTGTCCTTTATAAATGCTTAATATATTTAAATTTTGTTCTCTGGGCAAAATAATAGTTAAAAGTCCTTATCTAGGGGCCAGCAAATGGCACGGTGGTTAAGGTACTGGATTTCCACATGACCAACCATGATTCAAGTCCTGGACCTGGTGGCTTGCTTTCTCACTTTCTCTCTCTCTCTCTCTGTCTCTCTCTCTCTCTCTCTCTCGTCAAATCAAAAAACAATAATGATAAATAAAATTAAATAATTCTAGAAATAAAAGTCCTTATCTAATACGCACACACAAATATATACATACACCCACACATCTATTTTGCTCAAGCTTCTGGATCAAAACAATCTTTGGCTGAATACTACAGATGTTTGCATTTCACATATTCTACTTTTATTTGTGTCTTACTACATGTACATGCGCAAAGTCTTTACAGAGTTCACTGGGAAGAAACTATTTTTTTTTTTTTTTTTGGAGAAATTTTTGCTATAGGGCGTGTGCGCTCGCCAGACAGACAGAGAGAGACATAGAGACAGAAAGCGAGAAATCACCCCCTAGGGGGGATGGTCACGCCGCAATCCCTTCTCCTCCACTCTCCTCTCGGGATCTTGGGCACGCACGCACACGCGCCCAGCATGAGTTTTAAGCCACCGGGTCCGGGACGCGAACTGCGGTCGACTACGTGGGAGTCCAGCGACATAGCCATTACGCTAACTGCTGGTTCCCGGAAGAAACTATTTTTAGAATCAATTTTTTTTTTGCACCAGAATAAACTCATACTTTATTTAACTGAATGTTTTTTCCGCAAACTTTCTGAAGTGCCTTCGTGTGTGTGTGTGTGTGTGTGTGTGTTGTGTGTGTGTGCTATATATATTTTAGTTTACTAGAAATACAGACGGCAGCAAATTGCCATCATAAAGGAGATTTGAAATCCCACGTTCTGCTTTGGTGGAGCAGACCGGTCACTTCCGAAGTTCCCTAGTGAGCCCAACAGCAGCTGCTCAGAGCGAGTGAGGATGAAAGGAAGCCCTGCCACTCTGGGAACAATGACCTGGAAACTTCAAAGTTCAAATGTGGCAGGGAGGGAATCAAACCCCTTTAAAAATATGGAAATTAAACAGAAACTATTCCGCACTCCCTGTCACATTCCTGGACCATGACTGCAGTAGCGAGAGGGAAGATGCAATGCCTGCTTGCAGGACCACAGCGTCTCTGCACTGGCTGTCCATCTGGACTCTGGGCGGTGGACCCTGTTGCCTCTCCAGAGCAGCGTCCACTTCTGGGGACACAGCTTTCCTTTATAAAGAAAACCTGCCCATCCCGCCACAGGCAGCCTTGGGCAGGACTCTCCCAAGGCTCAATGTCCTGTTTGGATGTAAATGTAGCCATGCAGCCCATGCGAAGCCAATCAGTCGATACCACCTGGACGAGAAGGAAAGACTAGCAGACAGGACTTTTTCTGTGGCATCTTTTTTTTTTTAATTTTTTTTTTTTTTTTTGAGAGGTTTTTGCTATAGGGCACGTGCACTCGCCAGAAAGACAGAGAGAGACAGAGAGACAGAAAGCGAGAAATCACCCCCCAGGGGGGATGGCCACGCCGCAATCCCTTCTCCTCTATTCTCCTCTTGGGATCTTGGGCACGCACGCATATGTGCCCGGCGTGAGTTTAAGCCACGGGGTCCAGGACTCGAACCACGGTCGACTACACAGGCATCCAGTGACATAGCCATTACGCCAACTGCTGGCCCCTCTGTGGCATCTTGAAGTGACTGTCCATGAGTCAAGCTGCCTTGGTCCTCACTGACCTTTCTGGAAAACTGTTCATTTGATTCCAGGAGCTGCTCCACCTCCTTAAAGGATAATCTCAGCTTCTACAGGATGGAATTTTAGCTCAGGCAGTTCAGTCCTGTGCTTAAAGCTGAGCCCAAGTCCACCCAAGGCGGCTGGCACCGACACTCTGCCTCCACCTGACCAGCCTTTCCAAGAAGCTAAGCCCTGTTCTCTTCACCCCAACCACTGGCTGCCTTTTCTGCTCCACCCAGAATGAAGACCACGCTGCAGCTACCCTGCGATCACCGAGAAATCGCCCAGCCGCCTGGACGGCTCCTCCGCAGGCCTCACCTACCCACTGGATCAGATTTCTCCCGACCTCAACAGCTGCCCTCACCGAGCTCTGAGTCCACGCCGTTCTGGGATCACTGTGGGTTGTCACCCAAGGAACCTGCACAACAGCCAAAAGCTTTCCACATCCCTCGCTGCTTCTGCATTACCCTCGTGTTCAGGCAACTGTGATCCTGGCTCATGAACTTCGAGGCCGTCTTAGTTAGGAGTTGCTGTCATAATAATGGAACACGTGGTTATCTGTGTCAAAACCTGATCGTTTTCCATCACACACAAGGATTCCCTTTTTCTTTCTTTTTCTTTTTTTCCTTTCTTTTTTTTTTTTTTAATTCTTCTCAAAGTGATGAAGAAAAGAGGCAATCTTGCTTCTCACATGGAGACTTGCTCCTGGTCAAAGAGAGAGGCATTGTATGTCCCCACTTAATATATACCGAGTGTCTGCACTCTATGACGGAAACTAATTGTCTAAAGGATATAGAAACGCAGTACATAGATGTAAATACCAGATATAGTGTGTGTGAAAGAGGAGGGTCTGAGAAAGGACATTTAGGGGAGGGACAGGGAGGCAAAGCATTAATGGCACAAAGAGGTGTGGTATTATCTGTTGAAGATATTTCGTAATTTTATCAACAGTACTAGGGAGAAATGTTCACCTGTTGAAATGTCCATTTTGTAAGACAAATAATAATGTGATTGAATGTATGGAAGAAAATGAAATGAAAAAAAATGATTATGAGGTAAAAACATTTAAACATGTAAATAATTTGTTTAAAATAAATGAATAAATAAATAAATAAATACTATTAAAAAAAAAAAAAAAAAGAAAGAAAAAGAAAAAAGAGTGAGCACCAAGGCCAGAATCAGTCCACCCTGGCTTGAAAGCCCTCACACTGATAGATGAACTCACTCATTCATTCATTCAACAACTAAGATCCACCCCCCTTCTCTACCCAAACTCTCTCTTTCCTGGGTGTATTTCACCTCCACGCAGTTGGGCTGTGTGATCATCTTCCTTAAAGAGTCACTTGCAAAATTTTGGAATATATCCTATATGTAAAGACCACTCCTCTAATATTCACCTTTTGAACTATATAATTAGGTACATCATGAATAATAATGAATGCTACAGATGTACCTAATGTTTGCACTGAGGATGGGACAGACATGGGGGCACAGGGTATACTACTCTACTATGGAAAACAGCAGAAATAACCCTTCGCAGCAGCCTCTTCCATGTATTGTCTACTAAGTTTTCTATTTCTTTTTCTTTTCTTTTCTTTTTTTTTTTTTTTTTTTTTTTTTTGGAGAGGTTTCTGCTATAGGGTACGTGTGCTCACCAGAAAGACAGAGAGAGACAGAGAGACAGAAAGCGAGAAATCACCCCCCAGGGTGGATGGTCACATGGCGATCTCTTCTCCTCCATTCTCCTCTCGGGATCTTGGGCACTCACGCACACACACCCGGTGTGAGTTTAAGCCACTGGGTCCGGGACTCGAACCGCGGTCGACTATATGGGAGTCCAGCGACATAACCATTACGCCATCTGCTGGTCCCATAAGTTTTCTATTTCAATATAAGGCATTCCCCAATTCGTGGAACTTTAGAGTCTAGTCCCTGTTCTCATATTCACGAATAAATTTTTCTATACAGACCTGTTCTTACCATACATGGTAAATGACTTTTTTTTTAAGTGCTTTTGTGGAAACATTTAAAAATAAAGACGTGTGAAAATACATCAACAGCATTTCTTGTCTAAAACAGGAAAAATAAAAACCATGAATGGTTTAACACTTCCTGAACTCATGTTCAAGGGCAGTAAGCTCCAAAAGCAGCGCTCTACAGCCTAAGTGGTAGACAGTGAAAAAGAATCCCTGTCGTTCAGAAGAGCTGCTGTGTGTTCTTAAGCATTTTTACGTAACATCTATGGCATGCCTTGTGTCGGACCTCCCATGCAGTAAGCACTCAGTCTCTTGGCAGCCAGCCTTATATATATATTAACCTAGAAAAATAATTATCTTGGGCTTACTGAGCTGCAAATAGTAATAAAATACTTACTAATGCTAACTCATGCTGAACTGGAAAAAGAAGAACAGTGAAAGACGGGAATTGAATGACACCGCCTTGGAAAAGCCCCACAGGTCTCTTGGTTCCATAGAATGAAATGGTTTGTGGTGTCTTCCAAAAGCCCATTGAGAATGTGGATTGTGAGAACACAACGCATGAATTTCACATTTTTTTCTTTTTGCACCAAAATAAACTTGTACTTTCATTTCATTTTCCATGACTTTTTAAAGTCCTCTCATCTCTTCCTAATATAGATTTAAAAACTGTCACAGAAGCAGATTGCACTAGTAAGGGGGGTTCCTACTCGCAGACACCCAGCAGGCCTCTCCTGGAAGTCTCAATTAGCAAAAGCATCAGTAGCCGGCCCTGGGATGAAGTCCACCTCCGAGACATACTGGACACAAGACGAGAGACTGCAGCCATGGCCTGGCTTCTATCTGACCCCAAAGTGGTAAGGTAGGAATGACCTTCTTAAGAAACATGACTGAAGAAACATGACTGCCAACGGCGGTTCGAGTCCCAGACCCGGTGGCTTAAACTCACACCAGGTGTGTGTCAGTGCATGCCCAAGATCCTGAGAGGAGAAAGGAGGAGAAGGGATTGCAATGTGGCCATCCCCCCTGGGGGGTGATTTCTCGCTTTCTGTTTCTCTGTCTCTCTCTGCCTTTCTGGTGAGTGCATGTGCCCTATAGCAAAAAATAAAAAATAAAAAAAATAAAAAAACACCTCTCCAAAAAAAAAAAAAAAAAAAGAAAGAAACACAACTGCATCTAAAGGCTTGTGAAATTCAAAGAGGGGAACACCAGGCCATCGGACATGTATGTCAGACGTCAGGACACATTTCAAGTTCATGCTAAGACCCAGAAAGACCAAAAGCCCAATGGCCGTCTAAAGCAACATGCCGACTAATCATGAAAGGCACTGACGTGGAAAGAGTGGGGCCTCTCAGGGAGGCCACTGCTGCGCCACGGAAGCCCCTGAACTTACAAATAAAAGGAGATTACACCCATCACAGGGAAGGCTGAAACAGGCTAGCCTGGTTAACAGTGGATGATAACAGATGCACAAGACGCCTGAGGATGGAGGAGAGATGTTTTTAAAAGTCCTGGAGAACACCAAAATGCTGCTTCCCTTTCATCTGGAATTGATCAGACAGGCCTGCTGCCTGCAAGAGATGACGCGGTGTGAACAGATGATAAAATAAAAGCAGGCCTGCACGATTCCCAACTCTCCTACGTGGCTTCATTGTCTATCAAAAGAATCATCTTAAGGGACCAGCAGTTAGCGTAATGGCTACGTCGCTGGACTCCCATGTAGTCGACCACGGTTCGAGTCCCGGACCCGGAGGCTTAAACTCACGCGGGTGCGTGTGCGTGCGTGCCCAAGATCCCGAGAGGAGAATGGAGGAGAAGGGATTGCGGCGTGGCCATCCCCCCTGGGGTGTGATTTCTCGCTTTCTGTCTCTATGTCTCTCTCTGTCTTTCTGGCGAGCGCACGTGCCCTATGGCAAAAACCTCTCCAAAAAAAGAAAAAAAAAAAATCATCTTAAGACCAGAAAGGTTAGCACAGGCAGTAGCTGGAGGAACTAAAGCAAAAGAGAAGGTAGGGGATTATTTAAAACAAAACAAAACAAAAAACAGAAGAAAAGCCACCAAACTGCTTTAAGTGGATTCATATCTTATAGCAAAAGCTACACACATATATGTATGTAGAACTACATGTGAGAAAAGGTGATAAAGGTGAGAAAATACCATCCCAGGGTTGGAACAAGACAGATCATGTCTATGAGAGATGACTGTTGATTAAAGCAGAGGGCCACAGATTTATGTAACTGGATCTACAACCTCTGAAGCATTTATGAGAATCATGTGAAAATAATTGAGAAGGTAAAAGAACATTTCCCTTTTGTATTGAGAATTCAGTGAACTCTCAGTAGGACTTCATTGTTTTGAAAATAATGTTTCTCATACACAGAATATATCATTGAAGAATAAAAGGGGGGAGAGCAGTAGGTGACATGGTGGTTAAGGCGCTGAACTCCCACAGGGCTGACTGCAGTTCAAGTCCTAGACCTGGCCCTCGCTCTCACTCTCTCTGGCAAATGCACATACCCTATGGCAAATTAAAAAAAATAATAATAACAATATAAATAAAATAAAAATAAATCACTCTTTTTGTTTTTAAAGGGTCCCATGGGCCAGCAGGTGGCATGGAGGTTAGAGTGTCTCGACCCCCCATGGCCAACTCCACGGTTTGAGTCCTGGACCTTGCAGCTTGAAAAACATGCTAAGTACATGTGTGTGCATGCCCAAAATCTTGAGAGGAGAATGGAGGGGAAGGCATGAAGTATGGTCATGCCCTCAGGGTGTGATTTCTCACTCTCCCGCTCTTGGACTCTCTCCTGTGACTGCACGGAGCAATAGCAAACTAAACAAACGAGTTGTTTCCATTACCTGAGTCTGGACTATACTACGAGTGGCCAACAAATCTGAGGTCCATGCCAGGCGAAAATCAAGTGTCGATGATTAAAGGGTGGCTTAAAGGGAGGTGGTGGCTGGCCTCCTTAGACGAACTTCCTTTCCTTTTCTTTCTTTATTTTTTCTTTTTTTTGGAAAGGATTTTTTTTGCTATAGGGCACGTGTGCTCACCAGAAAGGCAGAGAGACAGACAGAAAGCGAGAAATCACCCCCCAGGGGGGATGGCCACGCCGTGATCCCTTCTCCTCCATTCTCCTCTCATGATCTTGTGCATGCACGCACATGTGCCCGGTGTGGGTTTTAAGCCACCGGGTGCAGGATGCGAACCGCGGTCGACTACATGGGAGTCCAGCGACATAGCCATTACGCTAACTGCTGGTCCCTTCCTTTTCTTAAATACAGCCTTTAGCACCTGGACTTTAACAAGGCGTTTGGCTAGGCCCCAGTGTTATCAGAGAAACAGGATCCCATGATTCTGGAACAATGCGGATTCACGACTAGGTAACAAATACATAGAGGGGCTCATACCGGAGCCACCCCTGGCTCTTTCCTGCCTGTGAGCCCTTCTGAAAGAGGCTACCTTGACCTCACTAACCTCCTGCTCCTCCTCCTCGCTCCTGGCCTAGAACCCTGGTCCCAAGTGTCAGGGTTGGCACAGGGAACCTGACACCAGGCCAGTCAGATCCTTTGTGACCCAAAGACAAGGTCTTCAGACTCAGCCTGGGCAGGGACCAGCAGGGAGAGTCAGGCTGGGGGTAGGTCGGGGTGATGGCACCCTGAAGCCACATGCATGTCACAGGTGTGGGGAGTGGAGCAGACTACAGAGACAAACACGGCAGTACTGGGCAGAGTGAGACCCCAGAAACCTCGTCCCAGAGGCCTCTGCTGTGACCCAAGAGTCTCCCAGGACGTAGTCAATGAGGCCTCTGCAGCCAGACTGCCTGGGTTCCAAGGATGCTCAAGGCACAATGAATAAATGTGCACGTGACATGAAAGGATCTGAAGTCAAGAAGACATTGAGAGGCTCAATAGATGAAAGACCCTCTACCAAGGTTTTAAAAAAGTCAACTTTGTAGGGGACTAGCAGGTGGTGTGGTGGTTAAAGCGCTGGACACTCCCACATGGCCGACCATGGTTCAAGTCCTGGACCTGGTGGCTTGCTAACTCACTTTCTCTCCCTCTCTCTCTCTGTGTGTCTCTCTCTGATCAAATTAAAATAAATGAGTAAATAAATAAAAATGAAAATTAAAAAAAAAGTCAACTTTGTGAATACAGTAGGAGGGCAATGAGTCCAGCGAGATGCGAGATGTGCAGGAATCAAAGGTTGCCTGCTTTTAGTGCTTGCTTAGCCAGAAGGAACTGGCTAAAACTTAAAGTTGTCTGCGAATGGAATGAGCTCTTTAAAGTTCCCTTCCAGGAGAGGTATTCAAGCAGGAGCTGATAACCAACCCTTCCAGGCTGCATCAGGCAAGACGCGGCACTGAACGACTTCCAAGTTCCCTTCCAGCTCTAGAATCCCACCAACTTGCTTTTCACTGAAACTTTTTTAAGTAATTATTATTTTCTTTTTTTGGTTTACTATGGCACACGTTCACTTACCAGAGGAAAGGAAAGTGAGAAATCACACCTCTGGGGGATGACTACACTGCAATCCCTTCTCCACCATTTCAAAATCCATTGGGATTTTGGGTGTGCGCACACGGCATATCTTAAAGTCACCAGGTCAGGGACTCGAACTGCACAGCTGGCCATGTGGGATCCAGTTGCCTTAGCCCCTCTACCACTGGTGGGGTTAATTTTAAGGTCACCAAAGAATCACTAATACAGTGTTGGTGCAGGGGGCAAGTTTCCCTCACCGGGAACGTGGAAAGCAGTATTAATGAGCTCATTGCTCTAATACAAATGCTTATAGGGCAATGAGCCCCACTGACTTCAGGAGCAGGAAGACATATCGGAATGATGGCTTTAAATAAGCTAGCCCTTAAACACTTCCAGGAAGAAAAGAGCATTCATAACAAAAACAACCGTGTAAATTACCTGAGTAACTTTGACTTTCATTTTGAGAGCTATGCATGCACACATCACATGAAAACCAGGCAGATACCTGGTTAGTTTCAAACTAGTTCTCATTTTATTAAAAGAAGTGTTAATACCCAAAGAACATCATCTAACTGTGTTATTCTTGGAATGAGTCAGTGGAATTTGATGGGCCCCTGATTTCTACCTGCCATTTTGACTTTGTAAGACAGAGAAAGAAAAGAAAAAAAGAAAAAAAGCAAGACAAAGTAAAAAAAAGGAAAAAAATCCACCTTTTTTTTGTAAACAAAATCTCAATCATCAAACACACAGTGAAGAGAGTAAGCCCACCTGCCATTTATGATCCTATGGGGGCGTCCGTGAAGCCCACATGGCAGCATGAACTGAACAGAACCAGACCGACAGCTCTTGACCCTGCGGAACCAGACACTACGCACGATAAGGAAAAGTGGGACACTCTCATCTGCCCACTGATGACAGGCAGTGTCACAACCTGGCACAGAAAACATCCACCAAGTCTACTGCACAAGGCTAGAAAAAGAAGTAACCCTAAAGGGCACCTGAGAACACCACCATGCCCCGGTGTGACTCTGGGAGTGGGTGTGGGCCCAGGTGGCTTGTCCGCGACGGTGCTCTGAGCGGTATGAGGACATCCACCAAGGCTGGTTAGACAAGACAGGCTCAAAGATCTCAGAGCCATCTGCACAGGGTGAACGAGGCAGGGCTGGCATGCTTCGGTGTGCCGCCATGTGGCTAAAAATGAAGTCAGAAATCTCCACTCAACAGATTAAACTGGGACATGTGAGTGACAGCTAGTAGGCTGCAAGACGTAAAAGACCCAGCACAGCGCTCAGTGACATGAAAGCAGCCACACCTACACATGTGTAAGACTGCTATCAGCCTACCCAATCTGCAGGAGGAAGAACGCTGAGAGGATGGAGGGATAGAATGAATGCTTCGAGACCCTTCTACTGCCATAAATTTTAAAAAGTTCAGCCAGAACCTCCTACGCAATGCTTGTAGCTCCCACCAGGTTAGGAGATTAGACACCCCCAGATCTGGTAGTCTACCTGTGGCCACTAAAAAGCAAGGGGCAACAGGCCTATACACAATAAAAAGAAAGCTTCATGAAGGGGCCAGCAGTTAGCGTAATGGCTATGTCGCTGGACTCCCATGTAGTTGACCACGGTTCGAGTCCCAGGCCCGGTGGCTGAAACTCATGCCAGGTGCGTGTGCGTGCGTGCCCAAGATCCCAAGAGGAGAATGGAGGAGAAGGGATTGCAGCGTGGCCATCCCCCCCGGGGGGTGATTTCTTGCTTTCTGTCTCTCTGTCTCTCTCTGTCTTTCTGGTGAGCGCACGCGCCCTATAGCAAAAACCTCTCCAAAAAAAAAAAAAGAAAGCCACATGAGACTTCAGAACCACTCTGGCATTGTAAGTGATCCATTTCCAAACCCTGAACAGTTTGGTCTTATCCCAGTCACTCACCAGACGCAGATGCAAGTCACATTTGCTCACACCTACTGGAGAACGAGTGCTTTCACATCATGTCTTCGCCCTGGAGAATGTTCCTGCAGTTCAGAGCACTTTAAGAGCCAAAAGAACAGGATGACGGCATAGAAGACTGGGCTCATGGCCTCTGATTATGGAGCAAAGAGTCCCAGCACTAGAATTAGCAATCCCTAATCCCTAACAACAGACTAAATCCCTATAGTTTCAGCTGCCCAACATGCAGAGCAATGGAGAACAAACGAGACGTCAAATGAGCTGTTTATGGACGTTCTAGAGACTGTTCAGAGATAAGAAGATGGGGAAGGAAAAGGGTAGAAACCCTGAAATAGGGATTTTGGGTAAGTGCCACGCCCTAAGAAAACAGACATCTATAAACACCTTTTGGCACATGGGGACCCTCTCCTTTCTATGATGCAAGCAGGTTTTCGGTCTTTCATTTAGTGTTTCAAACATTACTTTATTGAAATTTACTTATTATTTTAGTATTTCCAGACACAGAGAGAGAGAGAGAGAGAGAGAGAGAGAGAGAGAGAGAGAGAGAGAAAGCAGGCCTCCAGGTCTGGGACTCGAACCATGGTCAGCCATGAGGGAGTCCAGTGCCCTTAACCACCACGCCACCTGCTGGCCCCTCATGTAGTGTTTTCTATCTCAGTAAATGCTGCTGAGATTTGGCCCCAGGACCCCAAACTTTAGCCATTCCTGAATCTTTAATAGTCCCTATCCCATCCATCATGACTCTGTCAGATCTACTGCCAGGCTCTCTCCTAAACTTGACCACACTCATCACCTCCACTGATGACTCGCCCAGCCACCATCACTTCTCTTTAACTCAGCCCACGGTTAAATAAGAACCCCTGTGGATGGATTTAGAGTTGGCCAGGAAGTCCAACGGGCAGCCACGTTTTGTCTCCTCACCATCTCACAGGAAGTGACGCACTGGTAAGTAGCGTGATCATTTTACCACAGTACGACAGGAATCTCAGAGAGGGTACGTGACTTCCCCAAAGCTACACAGCTTGGAAGGACCGGACTCCAGGTATCATTACAGGCCTATCTGGAGCCCCAACTGCCTTGTTTCACTTTTCCTCAAGTCAATTATTTAGAGAGCATTTTAATTTATTTATTTGGAGAGTTTTGCTATAGGGTGCATGTGCTTGCTGGAGAGACAGAGAGAGACATAGAAACACAAAGCAGGAAATCACCCCCCAGGGGAATGGCCACGCTGCAATCCCTTCTCCTCCATTCTCCTGGGATCTTGGGCATGCACAGACGTGTACCCAGCTTGAGTTTAAAGCCACCAGGTCCAGGACTCTAACCATGGCTGGCCATGTGGGTATCCAGCTATGCAATCACTATGCCATTATTTACTTAAGACGCTAAAGAGTGAGGGAATGGGGAAACCAGCAGTTAGCGTAATGGCTATGTCACTGGACTCCCACGTAGTCGACCGCGGTTTGCGTCCCAGACCCGGTGGCTTAAAACTCACGCTGGGCGCATGTGTGTGCGTGCCCAAGATCCTGAGAGGAGAATGGAGGAGAAGGGATTGCGGGGTGACCATACCCCCTGGGGGGTGATTTCTTGCTTTCTGTCTCTATGTCTCTCTCTGTCTGTCTGGTGAGCGCACGCGCCCTATAGCGAAAACCTCTCAAAAAAAAAAAAAAAAAAAAAAGAGTGAGGGAACGGTACTCTAGTTACAGACTCAAGCACTTTTTTTTTTTTAATTATTTTTATTTAACTTTATTCATTTTTTTTAGAGAGGGACAGAAAAAGAGAGAAAGAGAGAGAGAGGGAAAGTGAGAAAGCAAGCCACCAGGTCTAGGACTCCAACCGAAGTCAGCCATGTGGGAATCCAACACCCTTAACCACCACGCCACCTGCTGGCCCCAAGGTTTCTGCCACAAGGGCGCATACACTTGCAGGAGACACAGAAAGAGGGAAAGTGAGACATCACCCCCAGGGGGCACAGCCACGCTGCAATCCCTTCTCCTCCATTCTCCTCTCAGGATTTTGGGAATGCACACACGTGCCCGGCATGATTTTCAACCCACCCTGGTCGGCCATGTAAGAATGCAGCACCTTAACCACCTTGCCACCTGCTGGTCCTGCCTGAAGTGTTTTTATCTCCCAAAACAAACACACTGTCCTTGTTAAGTGCTTACGTATCAGTCTGGTACTGAACAGACCACATGAAGTATACACAGTAAAGATGCTGATTCTAGTAGTTTGCATCAGTGAAGTTAAAAAAAAAAAAAAAAAAGACAATTCCAGCTAAGATGAACATATGGAAAATTTATATACGAAAACTACTAGGTTCAGGGGACCAGCAGTTAGCGTAATGGCTATGTCGCTGGACTCCCATGTAGTCGGTCATGGTTCGAGTCCCGGACCTGGTGGCTTAAACTCACGCCGGGTGTGTGTGCGTGCGTGCCCAAGATCCCGAGAGGAGAATGGAGGAGAAGGGATTGCGGCGTGGACATCCCCCGGGGGGTGATTTCTCACTTTCTGTCTCTGTCTCTGTCTGTCTGTCTCTCTCTCTCTCTCTCTGTCTTTCTGACAAGCACATGCGCCCTATAGCAAAAACCTCTCCAAAAAGAAAAAGAGAAAAAATTAAAAAAATAAACCAACTAGGTTCAGAATGAAGTCCTTGCTAGTCACACTTTGTTAAAATTAGAAAACATATTGCCAACCCCAAGGGTAAATTCCTCAGGGAAAGCTACTTCACCATCAAGGGAGATTCAAGTGGCACCTAGGGAAATTAAGAGGACTTTTTGGGTGTTTTTTTTTTTTTTCCTCCTTTGCTAAAAAGGCCAGCTCATGTAATGATTCTTCAACTGAACTTTAAACACAAAGACAGGAATAAGTAGCCATCTGGGGTTAAATTGAGCCAAAAATTCAGAACTTTCCCTCCTCTGTATAAGGGCAAGTTCTGGATTTAAAAAAAGATTTCCATCTGTAAAGTCCGAGTCACATGATCACCCAACAAAGGAAAGTCTAAATGCAGAAACAAATAAGCAGAGATAAGAGCTATAATACACACACACACACACACACACACACACACACACACAGACACACACCGACACACACATCGCAGAAAGTTGGTACTCGATCTCAGAGCTGTGGTGTTTCTTCCTAATCCTCACAGGTCCCGATGACAATCTTCACCACTCACAGTGCCTACCAGAACCAGGACCCACCCGAGAGCCATACAACAGTCACACACAAACAGTCACGCTGGCTTCAGAACAGCTTCATCTCAGCAACCTGGGAAGGCACAGGGACTGGGGCTTGTGGGACGTTTCCATATTCTGAGCACTAACCTGTAAAAGGTATTTCCCATCATGATGGGATCAATTATAAACTGTAAAGTTCCAGCGGCCTCAGAGATAGGAGGCAGGAAGCTGCTGCCTGGCCCGGCCTGTGCGGATTCCCTGCCCCTCACCCTTCCAGGGGCAACAGGGAAGCAAGGGCCTCCAGGCCTGAGCTGACCACCGAAGAGCCCTGCCCAGCATGCAGTGGGACAGGAGGGTGGCTGTGGCCCTGAACCGGACTACCACCCTACTGTCTCCCTGTCCTGCTCAGCCTCCAGCCACAATGGAAGCAGACAGGTTTGAGTATACAGGAACCGAACACCTGAACGCACTGAAGCTTTGGAGGAAGTCTCTCCCCACGATGTCCACAGCAGTGAAAGGACAGAAACTCCCTTCTGAAAATCTGAATCCAAAACTCCCACTGTGGGAGCCACACTCCCACACATGGCCGAGGAGGGGAATTGGCACAGCGCTCACTCACACCAGGGGAAGCCCATGAGCACGGTGTAGACACCTACGTCCAAGGAGCAGGAAGGAGTACACCATCACCAGATGACTGCAAAACAAAGCAGAGTCCCAGGAGATATGAGAAAACCAGAAAATGCCTCCTTCCCAAAGCAACACAGTAACTCCTTACCAACAGCTGGTGTAATGGCTATGTCACTGAACTCCCATGTAGTCGACCATGGTTCAAGTCCCAGACCCGGTGGCTTAAACTCACGCCGGGTGCGTGTGCGTGCATGCCCAAGATCCCGAGAGGAGAATGGAGGAGAAGGGATTGCGGCGTGGCCATCCCCCCTGGGGGGTGATTTCTCACTTTCTGTCTCTCTGTCTCTCTGTCTTTCTGGCGAGTGCATGCTCCCTATAGCAAAAACCTCTCAAAAAAAATAATACTGATTGTCAATGGATTAAATTCCCCAACTAAAAGGCACAGATTGACTCAATAGATTTAAAAACAAAACAAAACAGGATATGTTGTTAAAGAAACAACATATCTATATGTTGCTTAAAGAAATACATGTCATTGACATAAGACACATAGACCAAATACTGTGGAATCTAATATTTGTGGTTGTGCCAGTTTGTTGAGCAGGGATATACTCTGAACCCTGTTTTCAGTACTCAAGAACAGCAGCAGTTTTTTGAATGTGTGCACTGAATGGTGATCACTATAATAGACAGAAGCCACCTTACTACAGAAGTATATACTACAATTTCCCGTCTTTAGTTTCTCAGAAAAGCCAAGGGTTATTAGAGCTGTTACATTTTTGCAGGCCTCTATACGCCCATACCCACTTTCTCTCTTGAATTAATCAAACTGTTAAGCATAACTGTCACAACTATTATGTCTTCCAATAAACCATAAATAGGATTTTTCAAAAAGACCAAAAAAAGAGAGCTTTAGAAATGAAAAGTATACGCTTGCTAAAAATTCAGATTCAACTATTTTATACACAGCTGGTTTGAGTATAAATTCACCAATTATTTCATAAGACAGTTGTCTCCTCAGATTTCATACTGCAACCATATATATATATATATATTGGAGCAGTTTTCACTATAGGGCGTGTGTGCTTGCCAGAAAGACAGAGAGAGACAGAGAGACAGAAAGCGAGAAATCACCCCCCAGGGGGGATGGTCACGCCGCAATCCCTTCTCCTCCATTCTCCTCTCAGGATCTTGGGCACACACGCACACGCACCCAGCGTGAGTTTAAGCCACCGGGTCCGAGACTTGAACTGTGGTTGACTACATGGGAGTCCAGCGACATAGCCATTACGCTAACTGCTGGTCCCTATATATTTATTATTATAAACCATTATTCACTGTATAAAACGAGACAGCAGGAAAAGTGCAAGATGTTATAAGTAGCTGAGTCGTTCTTTGGAATGAACTTAAAGACGGCTAAAATCAAGAACTTTGTAAAGCCGATAATTCGCCAAGTCAGTGACTTTACCATGTTTTCACTGTCCAACATCTGTTTCCAATTTTGCTTTGTTTTTGTGGCCTTCTTTCTTTATGCACAGTAGCTGTGGTCTTACGAGAACTCACAGCAAGTAAGAATAAGGTTTCTTTTTCCATCTCTTCCTAATGAGCTATTGTTACATACAATTTTACTTATCTCCAACTAGACCA
The DNA here is from genome assembly GCA_026018925.1 of Tupaia tana. Lineage (NCBI taxonomy): Eukaryota > Metazoa > Chordata > Mammalia > Scandentia > Tupaiidae > Tupaia > Tupaia tana. The sequence goes on along the minus strand of JAKSZU010000025.1, from coordinate 10,930,553 downwards.
ATGATTCATAGCACAAATCTTTCCATATTATAAGCTCTTATCTCCCACCATCCTCCACATGGAGATGACAAATTCTCCTTTCACTGTCTATGTTAAGGTTATCTTTGCTTTCAAAAATCCTTTCTCAGGACCAGCAGGTGGCGTGGTGGTTGAGGTGTTGAACTCACACATGGCCAACCATGGTTCGAGTCCTAGACCCGTTGGTTTGCTTTCTAACCCCCCACCCCCCAGTGTATCTCTCTCGGGTCAAATTAAAATAAATTAATAAGTAAAAATGAATAAATACATTTTTTTTTTTAAAAAAAAAAAAAAGGGAAACCAGCAGTTAGTGCAATGGCTATGTCGCTGGACTCCCACATAGTGACCACGGTTCGCGTCCCTGACCCGGTGGCTTAAACTCACGCCAGGTGTGTGTGTGTGCGTGCCCAAGATCCTGAGAGGAGAATGGAGGAGAAGGGATTGTGGCGTGGCCATCCCCCCTGGGGAGTGATTTCTCGCTTTCTGTCTCTCTCTGTCTGTCTGGCGAGCGCACGCGTCCTGTAGCGAAAATCTCTCCAAAAAAAAAAAAAAATCCTTTCTCATTAATTGATGAGACTTTTATTGTCTGATATTTCATCACTTTGTTTTTCTTTAGAACTGTCTTTCACAGTAAAAAAAAATTACTGACCATTCAATATATACTTCCAAAATAACCAGTAGAGTGAATTTTGAATGTGCACAACATAATGGAATTTTTAAAAAGTTATTAATTTGATTTATTATTAACATTATTATCTTATCCGGGAGAGAGAGAGAGAGAGGGAAAGTGAGTAAGCAACCCACCAGGTGGGGGCCTTAAACCACAGCTGACCATGTGGGAGCATCCAGCACCTTAACCACCACGCCACCTGCTGGCTCCCATAATGTAATGTTTTATAGCTTGAAGAGGGTGAATATGTTTATATCCTCGCTTTGTTATTATACACCACATACATACTTTTTACCTTTTTTTTTTTTTTTTTTTGGAGAGGTTTTTCGCTATAGGGCGCGTGCGCTCGCCAGACAGACAGAGAGAGCCATAGAGACAGAAAGCGAGAAATCACCCCCCAGGGGGGATGGTCACGCCGCAATCCCTTCTCCTCCATTCTCCTCTCAGGATCTTGGGCACGCACGCACACGCGCCCGGCGTGAGTTTTAAGCCACCGGGTCCAGGACGCGAACCGCGGTCGACTACATGGGAGTCCAGCGACATAGCCATTACGCTAACTGCTGATTTCCCCACATACATACTTTTTAAAACCATACTGTACCCTACAAAGATGTGTAATGATTATCTGTAAGTCAGAAATTACAATGAAAAATAATAATGATAGGAAAAAAAAAAAACCTGTAGACTACAGAAAATAACACCGTCTGAAAAGAAAGTTGCCACAGCATTTTCAAATACTTTTACCAAGTGGCTAAGCTATTTTTTCCTGGCTGCAAGTACCTAAATAGATAAGGTCCATGTGTGAGATGGATAAAATGACTAATTACTATAATGTATTAGGGGCCAGAAGGTACTGCAGCAGTAAATGTGACACTCCGCAAGGCTGAACACACAGGAACATTTCAAGTGTCTGTCCAGGGACATCTCTGAGTACTCCGGGCATGACAGGCCCTTGATCCTGGGCTGGCTGAAACCGAGGTGGATCACAGCATCTAGTCCCTGTCGGGGTGCAGTCCACCTCCCTCTTGCTCACAGAAGGAAGCAAGACACTTTAAACACTTCAATTACTACAACACTAAAAGCAAGCAGTAAAAAGTAACTTCACTGCAGAAACGCAACGGGTACTGACACCGCAGCGCTTCAGAGAAGCTCATCCTCAACAAGCTCTCAGTGTAGACGGAACAACAGCTACAAAGAAACTAAATGTTGTCCTCTTCATTTGGTTGTACTGAGTTGGAGGTTCCATTTGGAATTTTTAAGCAAACTTTTCAAACCTGATAACGGAGTGTCATGTATATGAACTTGAACATTTCTAGGAGGGGAGATAAGAGGTGTATAGTTAGACCCATTGGGTAACTGGATGATAGACCAAAACCTTTACCCAAAAGATCCATATGCTCTTGGTTTCTTGGTGGCAATCTCTTTTTTTTTTTTTTGGAGAGGTTTTTGGTATAGGGTGCGTGCGCTCACCAGAAAGCCAGAGAGAGACAGAGAGACAGAAAGCAAGAAATCATCCCCCAGGGGGGATGGCCACGCCGCAATCCCTTCTCCTCCATTCTCCTCTCGGGATCTTGGGCATGCACGCACATGCGCCCGGCGTGAGTTTAAGCCACTGGGTCCAGGACTTGAACCGCGGTCGAGTCCGTGGGAGTCCAGCGACATAGCCATTACGCTAACTTCTGGTCCCTCTTGGTGGCAATCTCTATGGTTTTATCCATTCTATTGCCCATCCTGTCCGTAAGCAAGTCAAATCAACACCGTTGCACGTGTGAAGCAGCTGGGAGGTGAAATACCCACGCTTGCTTCGTATCCCTGTGAGGCAGCCAGTTCGAATGGTTAGGGGTGACCCAGGCCTCAGGACTGCTCCAGGGCTCCCATCTGACCAGTGTACGGACAGGGCCACCACACTGAGGTTCACACGTGGCTATTCTACCACCGCCTCTTCACAAGCCCCCACTGCCCTGTCTACACTGGACACTCTGCATCTGAAACAGCAACAGTCGTTCCTCCTGTGACCTCTCTACACCCACAGCAGTGAGAACAAAGTTGGGCAAGTTGACCCAGTCCACCTGAGAACCCTTAGCAAACTCATTCTCACGTCCATGGTAGAGTGGACTGAATACGAGCTTCAGGCAATGGGGAGCTGTATCAAACTTGGGTAAAATGTGTACAGAAAGACCTGCCTCCATACTTTGCTCAAAGCTAGGCCATGACCTGAGCTGGGGATTGGAAAAGTAGGGGGAGACAAACCAGAAGGAACTGAAAGGGCCACTGGCCAGAGCCATTGAACCACAGCACAGCAGCAGCCCAAGACAACCAGGAGACCTGGCCCTGGCAGCAGAGGTGCCCAGAGCCAGTGATCGGCGTGGCTAACACATCTTCAGACAAGCTGGCCCAGGGCAATGGGTGTGTGTGTGTGTGCAAAAACTGATCGGTGCCCCCTGGCAGGCCCGATCAAAGCAGCTCACAGTGCTGGAGGGTCCAAACTAGACTCAGGGAGCAGGGTTCTCTCTCTAAGAAGGGGACTGCCCCGAGCGAGGCAGGGTCCCTGACCCTGGGGCCCCGTGGGCTGCTGTGAGTCAGGGTGTTTGCACCATGCTCATCAAGTGCTAAGTCAGAGGACCTTAACCATCTCCATGTGGAAAGCTTTGGGGACTGGAGCAGGGCTAAATCTCTAAGAGGGGAAGGGTTGGGATGAGGGGAATAAGGTGGTCTGCAGAAGCTGGGAGATTTCTTTCATAACGAGTTAGCTTCACCTTAAGACCAGAGTTAGCCGTTGGGACGCAAAGCAATGACAGAAACTCACCTCTCTGAGCGTGGCATCCAGACAAACCACGTCTCCGACACTCTCCTGCATCCCATGGTTTGCTGCTGCACTCAAGAAACACAATCTGGGGGACCAGTAGTTAGCGTAATGGCTATGTCGCTGGACTCCCACGTAGTCGACCATGGTTTGAGTCCCGGACCCGGTGGCTTGAACTCACGCCGGGCGCGTGTGCGTGCGTGCCCAAGATCCCGGGAGGAGAATGGAGGAGAAGGGATTGCGGCGTGGCCATCCCCCCTGGGGGTGATTTCTCGCTTTCTGTCTCTCTGTCTCTCTCTGTCTTTCTGGTGAGAGCATGCGCCCTATGGCAAAAACCTCTCCAAAAAAAAAAAAGAAACCCAATCTGTGCTCTAGACATTCTGACCCACTAAAGCGGTTTCCTGGTCCCAAACCTAGGCTGGCTTTGGCCTTCTCAGTGACAGCCTGTCTGAACTGTCCCCTGACTCACCTGACGCTCCTATGCACAGTCCCAGGTGGAGCAAGGGCGGTCATTTTCTTCAAAGACAGCTCACAAAAAATAATGATCAAACGCTCAGTTTAAAACAGACACCTCTCTTTTCCAAGTCAATTAGAGCTGTAAAAAATCCATGAAGCCAAATTCTATAGGCCCTTCAGATCCACCAAAGTTATAGTGAATACCATACATAAAAAGCATCCTGCTCAAAGTTCTATCAGCTTCACATTCCATGTTTACATGGAAATGAAAATGAACAGGAAGGTGGGACAGGATGGTTTTTGCTTCTCCAATCGATTTTAAAAGATATTGTCTTTAACAGAAACAAAACAACAGGCTTCAAAAGATGCCACTGCACACTTACATAAAAACCCCTAAATGACCACAAGGGCCACGTCCAAGCGGTGTCATTTCTGCACTAACCTGATGTGTGAGGCTTTATGATGACATATGATGCCTTCTGTTGTAAAAAGGGAAGTTAAGGCTTAAAGAAAGTATACTTTACACATGTATTTTTATTATACTCAGTTGGAGCCATGGACTTGCATTATAAAATTTTACAGTCTGCACTCTTCTAGTAAGACCTAACATGCAAATACATGGAGAGATAGAGTTGACAGTTGTGCTGTCCCGCGTGGTGGCCCTGAGTCACCAGTGGCCACTGACCACATGACTCTAGTCTGAGTCAAGATGGACTTTTGGGTCATCACAAAAGCATTGATGTATTTTTTTCTATGTTTTTCCATGCAAAAATGCATCATGACTTCTCCAGCAACCTAATAGAAATATAAAAAATACCCACGGGGGTGGGCAGCAGATGGCATGGTACTTAAGGGGCTAGATATTCCCAAATGGTCGACCACAGTTCGAGTCCTGAACCTGATGGCTTGCTTTCTCACTTTCCCTTTCTCTCTCTTTCTCTGTGTTTCTATCTGATCAAATTAAAATAAATGAATGAATAAATAAAATTAAGTAAATAATTCTTTTAAAAAAGTGCCTACCAGATTTAAAAAGCCTAGTACATAAAGAAAGAATGTAAACTATCTCGTTTAAAATTTTTACAGCAGTAATGTGTAAATGATAGTATTTTGGATATACTGGGTTAAAGGCAATATGTATTTATGTTAATATTTATGTATAGACTATGTGTTATTAAGCATATTATTCATGTTACTGTTATATTTAACTTTTCTTTAGCATTAAATAATGAAATAGTAAATAATTCAATATTAAAATCCATCGACTCAATATAATTAAAATCAATTCAATATCATTAAATAATTCAGTATTACTAATATCAATTATTTCTTTCTGTGAGAGTGAGAGAGAAAGGGGAGAGAGGAAGGGAGAGGGAGATATATTCAATAGGGTTTCCACTCTTCCCGTGAGCAGGGCCAGAGCACACAACGCCATGCCCAAACCACGTGGGCTGGCCAGCATGTGAACCCAGGCCTCCCACGGCTCAGCCACTGCGCAGTGGTGTCCTCCTGTGGTGCCACCACAGCAGGCATCTTTTTGCATCTTAGATGTCACTACTAGACTGCTTTAACTCCACAAGTGCCTACTGTTCATAGCTCACATGTCATTTCTGTTAGCACTGATCTCAAATAGAAATGCCTATCTGATGTCCACAGATTCCATGGACCCATTAGTGAAATCCTAGTTAGTCTAAATTCTGAACTTATTCCTGACAGAAATGATCAAAACAACCCAATTAATAGCTCTCGGGAAGGGCCACTACATGCAACCTTAAAAGTGCTAAGTTGGAACCACGGTTCACAATACTTGAGCAGCTAACAATAAACCAAAGTTGCTAAAAAAGTAGTAGAAGCTTGGGACCAGCAGCTGGTGTAATGGCTATGTCACTGGACTCCCATGTCGTCAACTGCGGTTCGAGTCCCAGACCCGGAGGCTTAAATATGCCGGGCGTGTGTGCGTGCGTGCCCACGATCCCGAGAGGAGAATGGAGGAGAAGGGATTATGGCGTGCCCATCCCTCCTGGGGGGTGATTTCTCGCTTTCTATCTCTCTGTGTCTCTCTGTCTGTCTGGCGAGCACATGTGCGCTATAGCAAAAAAAAAAAAAAAAAAAAAAAAAAAAAAAAAAAAAAACTCTCCAAAAAAAAAAAAAAAGAAAAAAAAATCGTTCCCTTGGTTCCAGCAGATGGTGAAATGTTTATATCGCTGAACTCCCACGTAGCTGACTGTGGCTGGAGTACTGGACCCAGTGGCTTAAAACTCATGCGTGTCCCAGATCCAAAGAGGAGAATGGAGGAGAAGGGGCTGTAGTGTGGCCATCCCCCGTGGGGAGTGATTTCTTGCTTTCTGTCTCTATCTTTGTCTCTATAAGCGCATGCACCCTATGGCAAAAATCTCTAAAAACAAAACTGTTCACAGTATGTGAAAGAAAATACCAATATTTACTAAGTGTAAGTTAATATAAGAAAGATGTCAATTCCCTCAATATAAATGTATAAACTTAATGTAATCCCAATAAACATAAACATCCCAACATATTTTAACTTGATTTTATGATGCATACATAAATTCAAGTAAAAAAAATAAACATAAAGAAGCCACAAGGTTTTGTTTTTTTTTTTTGCTATAGGGCACGTGCACTCGCCAGACAAACAGAGACAGAGAGAGAGAAAGCGAGAAATCACCCCCCGGGGGGATGGCCATGCAGCAATCCCTTCTCCTCCATTCTCCTCTCGGGATCTTGGGCACGCACGCACACACACCCAGTGTGAGTTTTAAGCCACCGGGTCCGGGACGCGAACCGCGGTCGACTATGTGGGAGTCCAGTGACATAGCCATTATGCTAACTGCTGGTCCCTAAAAAGCCACAAGTTTTTAAAGCAAGCAGGGATGATATGACAGCTGTAAGTATATATTTGTTATTAGGTTGCAATAGGAATTTGATGCTAGGAGGCCAAAAGAGACCAAAATAGATTGTGTGGGGGTCTGTCAGAGACACTGACTCCAGAAAAAACTCAAATGGACATGTAGAAAGGCATCTCAAATCACTATGGGAAGAAAGTATTAAATTTATAGTTACTATGTCAGGTGGATAATAATTTGAGAAAAAAAAATAGATCCCAATCTCACAATAAAATAAATCCCATAAAAATTACAAAACCAGGTTCAGGATCCCTAATCCAAAAATCCAAAATTTGAAATGCTCCGAAATCCAAAACGTTTTGTATGCCAAAATGACTCTACCAATAGAAAATTTCATACCTGACACTTCATATAACAGGTCACAGTCTAAAAGCATCAATATAAAAATATTGTACAGCGTTACCTTAGGAGTATATGTATAAGGTATATGCAAAACATAAATAATTTTGTATTTACACTGGGGTTCCATCCCCAAGATATCTCATTATGTACATATTCCAAAGTCCAAAATCCGAAATCTTTCTGGTCCCAAACATTTCAGATACGGGATACTCAACCTGTTTCATTGTTTAAAATGGAATGTAAAAATACTAGAAAAAAAAAGTAAAATGAAAAATTATTACCTTGAAATAAATATGACAAACATTTTGCCGACTTCAAAAGCTTCCTCTGACCTTGGGACCAGCAGTTAGCGTAATGGCTGTCGCTGGACTCCCACGTAGTCGACCGCGGTTCGCGTCCCGGACCCGGTGGCTTAAACTCACGCCGGACGTGTGTGCGTGCATGCCCAAGATCCCGAGAGGAGAATGGAGGAGAAGGGATTGTGGTGTGGCCATCCCCCCGGGGGGTGATTTCTCGCTTTCTATCTCTCTGTCTCTCTCTGTCTTTCTGGCAAGCGCATGTGCCCTATAGCAAAAACCTCTTCAAAAAAAAAAAAAAAAAAAAAAAGCTTCCTCTGACCTAAGGCATATGCTTTGATTTTCATTGTTTTTGAAAGGACAGAAAGAAGGAAAAAACAAATTTTGTAATACAGATTAGAAAACCTAAAATAATTTGGTTCTAATGCACTGAACAGCTCCAGAATTGCACTAAGTAACATGAAAACACTGTTTTTGCAATTTTCCAATATTGATAACGTGATGTATCACTACCCTCACACTCTGCCCCTTTTCCTTCGGGGTCTCCTGCATCACATTTTTTCCATCTAAGCTGGCACACAGCAGGTGCATAATATATGCTTGTTAAGGGAACAAAGACCTTTAGTCATCTTTTATCTGGACAACCGAAATACCTTCCTAAAATTCGTCTTTTAAGGTTGCCCAAGGAAATGACTTCTCTTGTTCCTTTTATCTTTTAAGTAAATGCAACATAGTATTTTATGCAGTTACAAGAATTTTAGAGTTGTCATTTGGCAAAACAATCCCTAAAAGGACTTCTAAACATATCACTTAGCACATGTTTTACATAATCGAATGTCCTTAGATTTTAGCATTATTCCATTCAGGAGAAAAAGTACAAATCACTGGATAGGTATGTGTTTTGTGTGTGTGTGCATTGCTTTCCTTTTGAACCTATTCCCTCCTCAATAGTCATTTTTCCCTTTTCTTTTAATAAGACAAGTCTGAGAAATGCCAGTTAGAAAACTCCATTTCCCAGCTTCCCTTGCAGATGAGACCCCCATCAAAATAAGCATGAGTCGCTGCGTGGCGCTTTCTGGGAACCCCTTATGTCTCTCCTCCTTCTACTGTCCCTGCCTAGGATCCCTATGCGATGGCTGGCACTCCAGTAACCCTCTTGTGATATTATGAAAATCACATGCTCAGAATGGTAAAGCCAAAAGGCATAGGGGGTCATACTTTATGGCTTTGTGTAGCAGGTAGAGTTCACCCTGAGTGCCTACCTCCCTACTAGTCTTTCCAGAGTAAGAAAAATTGTATTGTAAATAAGCCATCATTATTGCAGTCCTTTATTTCTAGTACAGATTACTAATCTGTGTTCAGACACCCATTTGATTTAAGCAGGGGTAGGAGTGAAGAGCCCTAAAATTCTTAGCCCCCTGCTTTACCTAGGCTTGCTTTCTTGCAGATTTATTGCTAACAAGGTTTCAACTATTATTGCTGAATGCAAAATCCCTAAGTTTGATTCCTCTTATATCAAAATGTTACTCTTTTTTTTAACTTTATTTATTATTATTATCATTACTATTTTCCAGTTGGATAAGAGAGAAACAGAGAGAGAGGAAGTGAGAAAGCAAGCCACCAGGTTTGAGACTTGAACCATGGTCGGCCATGTGGGAGTCCAGCTCCTTTAACCATTGTGCCACTTGCTGGTCCCGTTAAATACTCTTAATATAATGAATGGGTTCGTTTGGATGCCCCACAATTACTCTGCAATTTGAATTGCTATCTTCTGTTGTATTGGCCATCCTCAGTTTCCTTTTCTGATAGAGCTTCTCAGTCAAGTTCAAGATTGTAAATAAGAGGGACCAGCAGTTGGCATAATGGTTATGTCACTGGACTCCCATGTAGTTGACCATGGTTCGAGTCCCGGACACATGGCAGGCACATGTGCATGCGTGCCCAAGACCCCGAGAGGAGATCTTTCTCTGTCTTTCTGGCGAGCGCACATACCCCATAGCAAAAACTTCTCCAAAAAAAAAAAAAAAAAAAGAAGATTGTAAAGAAGAGTTCCTTGCTTTCAACCAGCAACAAAATATCCTGAGAGGTTTGTTAACAACACTGATTTCACAGGCCCTCCCCAGAGTGACTCCAGGAAACTGCATTTTAATGAGATACCTGGGAACTCACAAACATTCAAAGTCTAAATCATTGCTTGAAAACTGCCTTCCTCTTTCCTGCCTTGCACTCACTACATAGGTAAGTCCTTCGAGGCCTGCTGTGTCCTCATGTCCTAGCACTCACCCCTTGGCTGTTCCTTAACACGCCAGACTGTGTCCTGCCTTAGGTCCTTCGCGCTGGCTGTTCCTCCTGCCTAGAACACCCTACCCCTACATCCCCACTAGCTAACTCCCTCACTGCCTTCATGTCAATGAAGGCTAGCCTAACCACCCTCCATAAAATTGCGACCCATCCCCTGACCTTACACATCTTACTTTTCCTGTACGTTCCTCACAGCCCCTCCCAACTTACTTCCTTAACCCATTCTGTAGTCTGCTCAGGTTTTGTGTTTGCTTTCTCTCCTGCCGCACTAGAATGGAAGCACCTTCAGGGCAGGGTTTTTCCCATTCTGTTCACTGGAGCAGACCAAGTTCCCGAACAGTACTTGTAGGAGTCCAAAAGCAACCTGTTACATGAATTAATGACTTAGTCAGAAATCTCTTGATTCTTCTCTGGGCATTCTGACCATTCCACTCCCACACTATGCCTGACCTTTATCATGTTACTACTTTATTTACAAAAGGGTCTATCTAGGGGCTGGCAGGTGGCGTGGTGGTTAAGGGTGCTGGACTCCCACGTGGCTGAGCAGGGTTCAAGTCCCAGACCTGGCAGCATGCTTTGTCACCTTCCCTCTCTCTCGCTCTCTCTCCCTCTGTCTCTCTCTGGTCAAATTAAAATAAATAAATGGATAAATAAAGTTAAATAAAATAATTCTTTTTTTAAAAAATAAAAGGGTCTATCTACAATACCTTTCTTCCCAACAATGCAATACACTTCCAGACTTACCTAAGTAAGATACTTCTGTTGGGATGTCACTCTCTTTTTTTTTGGTTTTGTTTTTGGAGAGGTTTTCGCTATAGGGCGCATGCGCTCGCCAGACAGACAGAGAGAGACAGAGAGACAGAAAGCGAGAAATCACCCCCCAGGGGGGATGGTCACGCCGCAATCCCTTCTCCTCCATTCTCCTCTCGGGATCTTGGGCACGCACGCACATGCACCCGGCGTGAGTTTTAAGCCACCAGGTCTGGGACGCGAACCACGGTCGATTACGTGGGAGTCCAGCGACACAGCCATTGCGCTAACTGCTGGTTCCCGGGATGTCACTCTCTTATAACCTTATCATGATTTGGCTCCCAGCCAGTCCTGTCAGATACTCTATAGTGTGTCTTGTTCAAGTGAGAAATTAGATTAGATGAACTCTAAGACTGTTAAAATATTGGATTCCATATCCAAATGACTCACTGGGCATTCAGTGTGCTCTGTAATCTAGCAGAACTGTACCCATCCAAATTTACATCCCACTCCTTCCAAGTTTCCTTCTGCTCCTGGCCAATTTCCTTAAGACTCTGCAATAAGCCATCTTTGCTCTTCACTTTTCATGCCGTCACTCGCTACCTTCAACAACTCCTCCCGAGCCCTGAAATACACGGCGATATCCCTTAGGATATTGCTGCTCAGGCCAGGGTCCACAGCCCTGTATCATCCAGCACTTCCTGAGAGCCTGTCAGTCACTCAAAATCTCTGGGACCAGCAGTTAGCGTAATGGCTATGTCGCTGAACTCCCATGTAGCCGACCACAGTTTGAGTCCCGGACCCGGTGGCTTAAAACTCAAGCTGGGCACATGTGCGTGCGTGCCCAAGATTGCGAGAGGAGAATGGAGGAGAAGGGACTGCGGCGTGGCCATCCCCCCAGGGGGGGATTTCTTGCTTTCTATCTCTCTGTCTCTCTCTGTCTGGCGAATGCATGTGCCCTATAGCAAAAACCTCCCCCCCCCCAAAAAAAAAGGCACTCAAAATGTCCAGGCCTACTCCAGAGCTAGTGAATTTAGACTTTGCCTTTAACGAGATCCTCAGGTGATTCGCGTGCACCTCGAAGTTGGAAAAGCACTGACTGGGGAGGACTCCTGTTGTGTCCCACTGCAGTGATGTGCGCTCAGGGATAAGGACATGCGAGATTCACGGTCACCGGCAGGACCTGTGTCCCCCACGGCCAGCACAATGCCCCATGGATAACATCCCTCCTTCATGGAAGTCCTTTCCCTCCAGTTTGAGTAACTTACAGGTGTGACAGTCATGCATCTGGCCAAACTGGATTCAGGTCACTTCAAGGAGAAAAAAAACAGCTTATTCTAAGACTACCTGGGAATGGAGACTAGAAAACTCAAGGAGGGCGGGCTCCAAGGTCCGGCCCTGCTCTCAGCATCTGTGCCTGTGCACCCCTTCTATCGTCTTTCCTGTGTCCCCACTCCCTGGCCTTGGTTCCTTCCGTCAGCAGCATTGACAAGACCTATTACGGCTATCCGCTCTCTTCCCCACCAGCCTATTCACCTCTGCCCTTCTCTGCTTCGATTTTCACTCTAAATCTCTAACACTTCCCAAGAGAGATCTAATCGGCACAGAGGATCTTTTGGAGCCAAACCACAGGGTTGTAAGTACCTGAGTTACCCATAGATTTGCTGCCCTGGGTCAGGAGCCCACTTCGACCCCATCAGCAGAGGCCAAGGAGGTTGCAGGTCAGAGCACTGCCCCAGGCAGCAGGAGCTGTCCAAGGAGCCTGTTCCTTAGGAAAGAAAGGTGTGGCAGGACAATGAGACTTCACAGCTTGCAGTCCTTACTTACTTTGTTTTTACCACGGTTCTGAACAAAACAATGCTCAGCACGAAATCGGAAATCCATCAACAGAAGAGGGAACGATCCCTCACCATGCAACACCATGATCTTGCCACTGGGCTGGGCACACAGGGCCACAGACATGAAGTAAGTTGTCCTGTTTTCCCAGAGCGCTCAATCCAAATGTGTCAGCCAACCAGCTCCTCACCCTTAGGCAAGTCACTAAACCACAGGTTCCTCCACCAACAGATGGAACTGTATTTGCACAATCTCCATGAGTGTGGCAAGGTTCTCAGGTGATCTTGTGAAAGTACTCTGCCATCTACCTATGCCAATCACGCACAAGACTGCGGCGGTTCCGAACCAAGAAACCCTCTCCCACGCCACCAGGTATGCACTGCCTTCTCGTCTCTCTCCACAAATGTATGACAAATCCATTGCTATTATTTCACAAAACACCACAACCTATTACCATGACACATGGGGGCTTCAAACGGTTCAGGGAAAAAGGCCCATTGCGAAAAACTAGGCATGCATTTCAAAATATTTTGCACCAAAAGAGACTTTAATTCTATTTTCCCCATGAACCTTTTAGAAGAGCCTCCTATTGTCATGACCTCTATGGGTCAAATGGTGAGCAAAATTCTATTCTCAGAAGTGAACAGAAATGATTATGTTTTTGTTGTGGACGACTTTACAGTACCATCTCCCACTCTGGGTACCTACGACGGTGCTGCCCTCGGTAAGGGTGTTTCAACACCTTACAGATGACACTGAGCACCTGCTGAATTCCTAGGTAGACACAGGTTGGTTCTGGCGTCCTGTGTGGCCTGGTTCCTGCAGCAGTTTCACTCAAAATCTCAAGTGATAGGGACCAGCAGTTAGTGTAATGGCTATGTCGCTGGACTCCCATGTAGTCGACCCGGCTTTGCGTCCCAGACCCGGCGGCTTAAAACTCAGGCCAGGCGAGATCCGGAAAGGAGAATGGAGGAGAAGGGATTGCAGCGTGGCCATCCCCCCTGGGGAGTGATTTCTCGCTTTCTATCTCTCTGTCTCTCTCTGTCTGGTGAGCGCACGCGCCCTATAGCAAAAACCTCTCCAAAAAAAAAAAAAAAAAAATCTCAAGTGATAGAATCAGAAAATCCCAGCTATGAAAGCCGAGGGCCCCTATTCTTTACATGGGGAAGAAAGCTAAGAAAAATGTCTTATCTCAAACCCCTGGAATCCACTCTCCTAACTTCCGTATCTTTTTTGCAAAAACCAGTTCCCACCTGCCTCACACTCCAGAGTGGGGGTGGGGACGAAGGGTGGGATGCAGAGATGATGGCAAAATGGATCAAGCCTCACCTCTTCCTACTCTGGCCTTAGCATTGTTCTCGTGCAGGTTAATGCGAGAGAAAGACAAACAGAACTCGAGATACGCGCAGTCTGGGCTCTGCCCTGAACGAAATTAAGGCATGTTTACTGAGCTCCTGCCACCGCCGGGTGGATGCTGCGGGCTTAGGGAGAGGAGGAGCGCGGGCCTGCAAACGCCTCCTCGCCATCCCGGGGCATCTGTTGCTCAGTGTGACAAGTGTATCCATTCAACAGCTGGGCTGGGTGGAGCACAGACAACAGCTTCCACCTTGCTAAAAAGTCAGCCGGGCTGGCCAAAGTACGGGCTTCAGGCTCAAGGAAAAACAAAACGAAACGTCAGCCGGGAGCCGGCGGAGACCCGGCTGCAGGGGGTGCAGCTGCAGACTGTCACGCAGGGCACCCGCGGGCGTCCAACCCCAGCTCAGGCTCCTGCGCTCCCAGACGCCAGGACGAGGGCTCGAAGGGTCCAGCAGCCTGAGAAAGGCCAGCCCACTTTTTGGGGAGCTGTGAAGAGGGGGCTGCAGAGAGGTGGGCGGCGGGCTGGGGAGGCTGAGCGGAAACCGCGAGGTCTGCGAGCTAGCGCGGAGCGAGGTGGCAGGGCGAGCGTCTCGGGGACGGGGCTGGAGGCGTGCTGCGGTGCAAGGCACGCTCGGAGCCTCCCGCCCTGGACGCCCCTCTCCGGGTTCTGAGCCTGGAAAGAGTCTCCGCGTGCATTGCAGGAAGTGCTCTAGGAAGGGTCCCCCAGGGACCGCGCGAGCCAGACTGCCAGGAGAAGAGCTGGGACGGGGCGTCCCTTCCTCCCCGTCACACTCACACGCGCGCACACACACACGCACACGCGCGCCCCGCCAGACCCCGGGCTGGCCCGAGCCGCCCCCGCGCGCGCCCCGGGCCCGCGGCGGCCACTCACCCTCGGCTCGAGAGCGGATCTCCGACACGGTCCTCCGCATGGTGGGCATGGCGGGGACCACCGCAGCCGGGTCCGCAGCCGGGACCCTGCACCTGTCACCGCGCCGCGCCGGCGGGAGACCCGGCGGAGCTCCGTGCGTTCAGCGGCCGCCGAGCCGGGCCGCCCACCCAGGGCAGCTCCGCGGCCGAGCGCGGCCCGGGCACCCGGCAGAGGAGCGGGAGGAGGCGGCGGTGCAGGGCGGCCGAGCCGCAGAGCCGGGCCAGCTCGCCTGCGGTGCGGAGGGGCGGCGGGCGACAGGCGCAGCCGGAGCGCGGGCGCCGGCGCGGGGACCTGCCGGGCGCGCGCTCACTCGCTCCCGCGGCCGCTCGGAAGGGGTGGAGGGGGCGGGGAGAGCCCGAGAGCCGCCCCGCCCCTGCCGGGCCGCACCACTCCCGGGGGGGATCGAGTGCAGCCTCTGCGGCCCTGGGCTCCCGAGCTCCCGGGCCGGGCGCTCCCTGTGCGTCCTCGAGGGTACGCGGGCACTCCCAAGTCCCGGCCAGAGGGGACGGCGAGCCCAGGCGGCCGCGCCCTCGCCCCCGCGATGCCCTCCTGCCACCCTCTGGCTTGTCACTGCAATGGAAGCGCCCGCCGTCTGGCCTGGAGTGGAGTCGAGTGGGTTGGCGAGGGCGGAAGGGTCTGGGACGCCAGGGATTGGGTTCCAGCCTGAGCTGGGGACAGAGGCGGCCTGCTGGCTCCCTGGGTGATATTGTGTATCCTGTCCGCGCCCCGATGGATCCCTGGCTTGAGCCCCTCTTGTCCCCTCGCCTTGTACCCCTGCAACAGGCTGCGAGGCGGAGGATGGAGGGATGTGGGGGGTATCCGAGAGCTGGTGCCCCTCTTGCTGGTGGTGAGCGAGGGTGACCTGCGAGAGGGCCCAGTGCAACCCACTAGTTCGAGCCCTGCAGCCTGCTAGGCCCTGAAACAGCAATAAAATCAGCTGTCTGTGGGCGGGATGGTTTACAAAGGACTTTTGTCGTTTGGAGTCAAACCTGCAGAAAGTTGGGTGCAGCAGTTTCCTTTCGAAAGGGGAGAAGGGTCTTAGTAAAAAATAAGAAATCCATAAATATATTCAATTATTTGCCCGTGTCCTAGGGACTGTGGCATAACTTCATTCCCTTTTTATTTTGCAGGCTGAATCTACGCTCAGGTTGTCCAGACAAATACGGTATTTTCTGTGTATTGCTGATTGCACCTTCCAGTGAGGAGGGGAGGTTTTGTGTAGATTCTGGTGAGCTGCTGGATTGGCAAGAAAGGGATACATTGCACTAAGAGCAATGTACTCCCTCCTTCACCTCTTTGTCCTCCCCCAGAGCTCAAAGGAGGAGGGCCTCACAGAGAGTCTTTTTATTTGCGCTTCTCTGGATCCTGAATGGAGAGATCTTGGAGAGGTTTGACCCCAAAGAGGTTCCCAAGCCTCAGGACAAAAATGAAATCAAATCTGCTAACAGCATGCTGTCTGCATGTGTGGGACTCCCTGCTTCCTGCAGGTAGCCTTTGCTAATCAGAGCTTTGCCCTGCAAGAGTACTCAGTCAGGGGCAATGCATATTTATGAGGGCCCACTCTCCTTGGCCGGGATTCCCAGGCTGGGACTAGAACAAAGAAAACGTAATTCCCAGCGTTCCTGGAACAACTCAAGGCAGGATTCAAGATAAATGTGTCTGTTTCACTGTTGGGAGTGGTTTTAAAGGATGGACTTTTTTTGGTGGGGGGAGGTTTTTGCTATAGGGCGCGTGCCCTCACCAGAACGACAGAGAGATAGAAAGCAGAAATCACCCCCCAGGGGAGATGGCCACACCGCAATCCCTTCTCCTCCATTCTCCTCTCAGGATCTTGGGCATGCATGCACACGTGCCCAGCGTGAGTTTTAAGCCACCGGGTCTGGGACACGAACCGCGGTCAACTCCATGGAAGTCCAGTGACATAGCCATTACGCTAACTGCTGGTCCCCCTAATAATAAACTGCTTGGAGCTCCAGAGGTTACCTTTGTCCTCCGTGGAGCAGTCTGTTCTTTACACGAGTGTCCCTGTAACACCCATCAGCAAGACTGGCGATATATGACATTCTCTAGGGAATGTTAGCAACTTTTTTTCGGGCGGAGGGAGGTTTTTGCTATAGGGTGTGTGCATTCGCCAGAAAGACAGAAAGCAAGAAATCATCCCCTGGGGGGGGCGGGGGGGGATAGCCATGCTGCAATCCCTTCTCCATTCTCATCTTGGGCACGTACGCACACATGCCCGACGTGAGTTTTAGCCACTGGGTTCAGGGCTCGAACCGAGATCGACTGCATGGGAGTCCAGTGATGTAGCCATTACACCAACTGCTGGTCCAACAGCAACCTTTTCTAAGAGAAGAACATTGTATCATTAAGTGTATACCTTACCCTGTGTCCTTTCTGGGAATATGGTATGTATCTATTTACCCAAAACAATGCATGTATCCCAGCTACGTCATTTCTGAAAAACCCTTCATTCCTGATTCCTAGAAATCACACACTGTCCTTTTTTTCGGTTCAGGAACTCGATAGAATTTTTATTTTTTTTTACTTCTTTTTTTTTTTTTTTTTGGAGAGGTTTTCGCTATAGGGCGCATGCGCTCGCCAGACAGACAGAGAGAGACAGAGAGACAGAAAGAGAGAAATCACTCCCCAGGGGGGATGGCCACGCCGCAATCCCTTCTCCTCCATTCTCCTCTCGGGATCTTGGGCACGCACGCACACACGCCCGGCGTGAGTTTTAAGCCACCGGGTCCGGGACGCGAACTGCGGTCAACTACGTGGGAGTCTAGCGACATAGCCATTATGCTAACTGCTGGTTCCCGAAACTCAATAGAATTTGAGTCTTGCACTCATCCGCATCTGCTCAATTTCAAAGCTCTCGGATCATCTCATTTTCCGTTGTGTGAGACTTGTCTGAGAAGTGCCACGTGCCAGCCCCTGGCAGGGAACTCTGGTGCCCGCAACCTGACCTTGCCACAGAACCTTAGGAGAATTGGGATGTCAGCAGGATCATTTCCAAACGTTCAGGTCCTATGACCACACTGCTGGTGGACTTAAAAGGGGGTTGTTCAAGGACAGCGAGTCCACAGTCCAGGTCTCGTGGAAAGCGTACCATGTGAGATGCCATACCAGCGTGCTAGGTGACAGGCACTTAGGAACGCTAGCCAGCAACGAACAGGATGGTTGCCATCTAACGCCAAATAGGCAAGCAGTGATGACAGACACGGAGACGAGGGCCGATTTCAAGAGCTGGGGTCATTAATGCTTCAGCTACATCTCGAAGTAGGAGCTAAGCCCAGACATGAAAAGGACCGTGAGGATGGAGGGTTTTGTGCAGATTCTGGTGAGCTGCTGACCTGCCAATAGGGGATACACTAAGAGCAGTTTGCTCACTCCCTCCTCTCACTTTCTTGCTCCAGGACGTGTAGTTACTACTAAACAATAACGATGACGGACGTCCAAAGTAATTGGAGTCTTCACAGGGCGTCCATGTTGGAGGGGACCAGAGACCAGATAACAGGTCCCTCCTTGGGAACCCCTGTGTGGAGACTAAAGGATCAGATTTGGAGACAGTCTTAAATGTCAAATAAGGATCCTTTTTGTTTTGTTTTTGTTTTTGCTGTAGGGTATGTCCACTCGCCCGAAAGAGAGAGAGAGAACTCATCGCCCTGGGGGATACCCACGCCACCATCTCTTGTCCTCTTTTCTCCTTCAGGGATTGGGCACGACACGCATGCCCACCTGGTGTGATTTCAAACCTCCAAGTCAGGGACTTGAACCATGCACTTGGCCATATGGGATACAACGCCTTGACCTCCATGCCACCTGCCGGCCCTCTTTTTTTCCTTTTTTCTTTTTTTTTCCTAATGAAGCTTCCAGATAAATGATATTAGGGGTTCCCAGATGTCTACTTTGAAGCATTTTATAACATTTTCCCTCCAATTTCCTTATACATTTCCCCTCAACCTTACCAACCGAGTGATACTCTAACTTTAAGTGGCACATGCTCAAGACACTACCAGTAACTGTCCCATATAGGAATGAATGGAAAAAGATGTCTTTAGTTTTCCCTTTGCATTAGAATGGCTTGTAACAGGAGAAAATAAAGTGTGTGTAAACACATCCTACTGTCATACGAGGATATGGCCGTTGGTAGACACTGATTGGCCCAAAGACACGGGTTTAAACTTCAAACAAATCAAAAATAACTGTCAGATACCTATAGTCAGGTGAAAGGTACCTGGGAAATATAGCAAAGGGACGGAGAAGGGACTGTCACATAGGGCTAAGCAGACTGGAGAGTTTCCAGGGCCGGCCAGGTGGCATCGTAGTGAAGGCAGTTGGATCCCAGCTGTGAAGTTCCAGTTCTGGGCCTGCAGGCTTGAAAAACCGCACAAAGTACATGTGTGCGCACATGTCCAAAATCCCTAGAGGAGAAGGGATTGTGGTATAGCCAGCCCCCGTGGGAGGTGGCTTTTCACGTTCTCTCTCTCTGCCTCTGTGTCTCTCTGGCAACCACACACATGCTATAACAAAAACTGATGAAAAGAACATAGTTTCATTAAAAAAAAGAAAGAAGGAGTTAAAATACCATGTCAAGACAATGAAATCAGATAAAGAATAGTTTCTTCAAAAATAGTGTTGGGGGACCAGCAGATAGCGTAATGGCTACGTCATTGGATTCCCATGTAGTTGACTGTGGTTCGAGTCCCAGACCCGGTGGCTTAAACTCACGCTGGGCTTGTGTGCGTGCATGCCTAAGATCCCAAGAGGAGAATGGAGGAGAAGGGATTGCAGCGTGGCCATCTCCCCCTGGAGTGTGATTTCTCACTTTCTTTTTCTCTGTCTCTCTCTGTCTTTCTGGTGAGCACATGCGCCCTATAGCAAAACCTCTCCAAAACAAAAAAATAAATAATGTTGAGACAACTGGAAATTTGTATGGGAAAAGGATGAAGATGGACCTCCCTGCCTCATACTAAATAATAAGATGAACGCAAAATGAATCAAAGACCCAACTAATAAAAGTTAAATTACTGTAAAATTCTTAAGGAAAAAAGGAAGGAAATTTTTTTTGAATTGAGATAATGGTTTATTCCATAGGACACCAAAAGCACTAACAAAAGAAAAAATAAACATGACTAAAATTTCAGAACTTTGGTGCTTCAAGAGAAACCATGAAAAAAGTGAAAAAACTCACAGAATAGGAGAAAACTTTTGTAAATCTTTATCTGAAATGTGACTTCTACCCAGAATAGATGAGGAACTATTAAGACTCAGTCATCATCATCTAGTTGCTTGGTTAATAATAAATCCAGAGGCTGGCAGATGGAGTGGTAGTTAAGAGTGCTGGACTCTCACATGGCCAACCATGGTTCAAGCCCCAGACCTGGCAGTTGCCTTCTCACTTTCTCTCTCTCTTTGTCTCGCTTTGTCCCTCTCTGGTCAAATTAAAATAAATAAATGAATAAAATAAGGTTAAATAAAATAATTCTTTAATAAAAAAACAATAAATCCAATAACTAAATAACTATTATGCTCAGTCATCATAATCTAGTTGCTCGGTTAATAGTAAATCCAGGCCTAAGTGCCCAGGTGTTGCTATATGATACTGGAGCCCTATGGGAAGGTCCTGGATTCAGATCCCAAATTGACCTGAACATGCACGATCCTAGCCAGCTAGAAGGCTAAGCCAGATGATCATATCATGGGGAGACAAATAACTCCATTTAAAAATGGGCAAAAACCAGAACGGTTACTTCACCAAAAAAGGTATGCAAATTAAACGATGCTCATTAGCCATTAGAGAAATGCTGATCAAAATCGCAAGAAAGATTTTATACTCACTAGAATGTCTGTAATAAGAAAGACAGATGGTGAGGACTGTGGGAGCAGCCGTGGAGACGTTCTGATTCTATATACTGTTGGAGGGACTGTGTCTGGTGCAGGTGCTTTGGAAAATAGTCTAGCACTTCCCCAAATGGTTACACATGAGGTTGCCGTATGATCTAACAGTTACACTTCTAGGTATAGACCTAGGAGAAATGAAACAGATGTCTTCCAGACACTTGTACTTACGAGCCACACATTGAAACAACCCAAATGCCCACCAACTGTTGGAGAGATCATTAAAATACAGTCGATCCATACGATGGAATATTATTCTGCAATGAAAAGAAATGAACTGCAACACAACATGCAGGACTTTGAAAATGTTGCAGTAAGTGAAAGAAGCCAGTCACAAAGGATTGCATTTTGTGTGACCCCATTCGTCTCATATATCCAGAACACACAAACATGTCCAGACAAAAAGCAGACTAATGGTTGCTGAGAGTCGGGGCTAAGATGGTAGCACTAGGGGATGACAGTTCATAGGGGTGGGGTTTCTTTCTGGAATAACAGAAGCATTTTATAATCAGTTGTGATGATGGTTGGACAACTCTGAATATACCAAGGAACTTTATACTTGAAAGGGGGCAATTGCATGTTATGTGAATTGTATCATAATAAGGCTGTTTAAATTAAATATCCAAAGGTATCACCCACATAATTACCAACCTCGGCAAGTCAAAAAGAGATATCAGAGGATATTCTCGGTGAGATTGCCTTTCCTAATTACCTGATGTTGTTTGAGTCTGTTATTGTTCAAAGTCATCAAAAATTAACAATGGAATCAATTTGGGAGAAACTCACAGTCAGGTAAGAAGGACTTGCTTGCGTTTATTAACTTACAGTTTAGCAGAAAGTGTTTGGGGAACGTGTGACCTAAAGGTCTTTAGAAACTTGCCTGAGAACCCTATTTTGACCGACACTGGAGCATGGAAACAACTAAGGAATGTTGACTATGGAACAACCATAAGGTACAGACACTAGGGGACCAGCAGTTAACATAATGGCTATGTCGCTGGACTCCCATGTAGTCAACCACGGTTCGAGTCCCGAACCCGGTGGCATAAACTCATGCCGGGCGCATGTGTGTGCGTGCCCAAGATCCTGAGAGGAAAACGGAGGAGAAGGGATTGAGGTGTGGTCATCACCCCGGGGGGTGATTTCTCGCTTTCTGTCTCTCTGTCTCTCTCTGTCTGTCTGCCAAGCGCACGCGCCCTATAGCAAAAACCTCTCAAAAAAAGAAAAAATAAATAAGATACAGACACTATAGTAAAGAGTGCTGGCTACTGTAAATTCTTTTGCAGAAGCACAAAAGAAATGGGTAAATTAATCTTAAGTTTTAGATAATCCCATCTTTTAGTTTAAAATTGAGATTGAGAGATAGCATAAAATTCTTTCAAATCACAAAGCTACCTGATACCGGAAGGTAAGTACTTAGGGCCTTTGCTACGTACTTGTTATATTAATTTAATGCATAATATATGTGTTACTGTGCTGTGAAACTTGTAAGAGACTTTTTTTCCCCCTGCCTTCCCTATCTTTATTGCTCTCCTCTGTCCCCATCCTCACAGACACACCCTCCAATACACGGCAGGTTCTTTTTTTAGTTTTTTGCTTTTTGGGAGAGGTTTTTGCTATAGGGCACGTGCGCTCACCAGACAGACAGAGAGAGACAGAGAGACAGAAAGCAAGAAATAATCCCCGGGGGGGACATGGCCACACCGCAATCCCTTCTCCTCCATTCTCCTCTTGGGATCTTGGGCACGCACGCACACACGCCCGGCATGAGTTTTAAGCCACCGGGTCCAGGACTTGAACCATGGTCGACTACATGGGAGTCCAGCAAGATAGCCATTACGCTAGCTGCTGGTCCCCACAGCTGGTTCTTTAGGCAGTTTACAAAATATTAGTTCTATCCTTTCTCTCCATCTCACTTCTAACGCTCTTGTACAAGGAACCATCATTGCTCACCTGCAAGAGTCTCTTAACTCATCTCCCTGCATCTATTTCTGTCTCCCATTCACTTCATAGAAGCCACCATTATTATTATTGCATTAAAATACAAATTGGTTCATAAGGACACTATAATTAGTGTCAATCGACAACCCTCGGAATGGGAGAAAATTTTTATCAACTGTGCCTCAGATAAGGGACTGATAACCAGAATACACAGAGAACTTAAGCAGCTTACCCAGAAGAAAATGATTAACCCAATTAAAAGATGGGGAAATGAGCTGAATAAACAACTCTCTAAGAAGGCATACGAACAGCCAAAACGCATATGAGGAAATGCTCAACATCTCTCATCTTAAGGGAGATGCAGTTCATATGACTTTTTAAGACTCCAGTGACTTTCCACAGTACTTGGAATGGAAACCAAATCCTTTACGAGCTGGTCTTTGCCTGCCTCTCAGTTTCATTTCCTTCTGCCTCCTCATCTGCTCCCTGGGTTCAGCTTATTCCAGCACACTTCTGCTAATACCTCACATCCCAAGGCCAGCCACCACCCCACGGACCTAACTCTATTTGTTATCAATATCTGAAATGTTCTTATTTGTTTGTTCACCTGTTTATCATGAGTCTTCCCATATTTGTCTTGCATACTGCAACTTGTCTAAATTTTAAAACAATGTCCTTCATATAGCACAAAACATAAATATTTGTTGAAGGAATAAATGCAACAAAATGTGTGCACCATGAATGTTCTGGGTCTCTCAGATTCAAGATTGGAAGTAAGTAGAAGGCTAGGTAGCTTTCCATGTGAAGAAATAAGAAGTAATGCCCTGGGACCAGCAGTTAGCGTAATGGCTATGTCGCTGGACTCCCACGTAGTCGACTGCGGTTCAAGTCCTGGACCCGGTGGCTTAAAACTCATTCCGGGCGCATGTGCGTGAGTGCTCAAGATCCCGAGAGGAGAATGGAGGAGAAGGGATTGCAGTGTGACCATCCTCCCCTGGGGGGTGATTTCTCGCTTTCAGTCTCTCTGTCTCTCTCTGTCTGGCGAGTGCACGTGCTCTATAGCGAAAAACTCTCCAAAAAAAAAAAAAGAAAAAGAAAAAGAAAAAGAAGTAATGCCCTTCAGAAGTGTGCGTGTGTGTGTGTGTATATATATATATATATGTATATATATATATATATATATAATTCTAGCAAAGTATGTGTATATGTGTGTAATTTTGTTAGAATTATTTACATGTAATATTTACACCTTACTTTGTTAGAATTATTTACATGATATAATTTAGAGCATATCCACTTGGGAGTATTTGATATCAAGAAAATTTTGTACCACAAATATTAATGTCAAAATGAAGTGATCAGATTTTAAGCACAAACTGATTTCAACCTAAAGCTCTTAATCTGCTGTCATTGAATAATTCATTCACTGATTTTTACTCATAATGATAAAATCGATACTTTTTTCTCATGCCTGTGATTCATTTCTCATGCTTGTCTGTTCTCTTTTCAAATACCTTAGGAAGGCCTTAATACAAAATTATAATATCTCGGGACCAGCAGTTAGCATAATGGCTATGTTGCTGGACTCCCACGTAGTTGACCGCGGTTCGAGTCCCGGACCTGGTGGCTTAAACTCACGCCGGGCGCGTGTGCGTGCGTGCCCAAGATCCCGAGAGGAGAATGGAGGAGAAGGGATTGCGGCGTGGCCATCCCCCCTGGGGGGTGATTTCTCGCTTTCTATCTCTCTGTCTCTCTCTGTCTGTCTGGCGAGCGCATGCACCCTATAGCAAAAACCTCTCCAAAAAAAAAAAATTATAATATCTCTAAATATTATTATCTTCTTCATACATGGGGAATCTCCAACAAAAAAAATACAATAATTTGTATTATAATAAAAAAACCCCTCTTGATTGGAATTTTAGAAGAATAAGTACCCCTAATATATTTTAAATAAGGTTCAATTTACATACAGTCTTTGGGGGAAAATATTGAGTATTTTCTTCAAAAGTTAAAGTACATTCAAGGGCAAAACTAACTCCATATCTAATATTGAGATCTTAAATACTTAATTGCCATTTTTCAAAAAAAAAAAAAAAGGCATTATTTTGGGCCAGCTGGGTGGCATGGTGGTTAAGGCGGTTGATCCCACATGGCCAACTTCTTGGTTTGAGTCCTGGACCCAGTGACTTGAGAAACGTGCTGGGCACGTATGAGTGTGTGCTTAAAGTGCTGAGAAGAAAGTGGAGGAGGGAACCAGCAGTTAGCGTAATGGCTATGTCGCTGGACTCCCACGTAGTCGACCGTGGTTCGTGTCCTGGACCCGGTGGCTTAAACTTACGCCGGGCGTGTGTGCGTGCGTGCCCAGGATCCCGAGAGGAGAATGGAGGAGAAGGGATTGCGGCATGGCCATCCCCCCTGGGGGGTGATTTCTCGCTTTCTGTCTCTTTGTCTCTCTCTGTCTGTCTGGCGAGCGAACGCGCCCTATAGCGAAAACCTCCAAAAAAAAAATAAAAATAAAAATAAGAAGAAAGTGGAGGAGAAGGGATTGCAGTGTGTTCATTCCCTTTTGGGCGGGGGGGGGGGGGGGGAGGGGTTCTTTCTCACTTTCTCTCTTTCTCCCTCTCTCTCTCTCTCTCCTTGGTGAGTGCATATGTCTTATAGCAAACTAAAAAATTAAAAATAAAAAAATTATTTCAAGCCAATGATAAGAGACTGATTAAATGGTATGATTTTTACTTTAATAATTTCCTGTGTATGGGAGACAGAAATTAAAAACTTAATTAGAGGTGTTGTTTCTTTTCCAAGTTGCCAAACAACATTTCAGTAGTGCTGATTTCTCCGTAAAATATCTCATGAACTCTGGGATAACAGTGAGCATCAGATTGCCATAGAGTTTGATATTTTAAGCAGCAGCTTTATTCTTTTTTTTTTTTTTTTGGAGAGTTATTTTTGTTGTTGTTGTTATAGGGCACGTGTGCTCACCAGAGAGACAGAAAGACAGAAAGCGAAAAATCACCCCCCAAGGGGGTTGGCCATGCCGCAATCCCTTCTCCTCCATTCTCCTCTCGGGATCTTGGGCACGCATGCACATGCACCGGCGTGAGTTTAAGCCACTGGGTCCAGGACTTGAACCATAGTCAGCTACATGGGAGTCCAGAGACATAGCCATTACACTAACTGCTGGTCCCAGCAGCAGCTTTATTGACGTGTAATGATACATGATACACTTCACATGTTTGAAGTGTGGAATTTGTTAAGTTTTGATATGTATATTTACACCTTTGAAGCCATTACCCCATTCACGATAATAAATATATCCATCCTATCCAAAAGTTTCCTCTTACCCATGGTATGGTTCTTATCTGTCACAATAGATGCTCTTTCTACATGCATTCAAAATAATTTACTGCCTTTTGGCCGGAACCGCCATCTTCCAGTAATTAACCAAAATGACAAACACAAAGGGAGAGAGGAGAGGCACCCGATATATGTTCTCTAGGCCTTTTAGAAAACATGGAGTTGTTCCTTTGGCAACATATATGCAAATCTACAAGAAAGGTGATATTGTAGACATCAAGGGAATGGATACTGTTCAAAAAGGAATGCCCCACAAATGTTACCATGGCAAAACTGGAAGAGTCTACAATGTTACCCATCATGCTGTTGGCATTGTTGTGAACAAACAAGTTAAGGGCAACATTCTTGCCAAGAGAATCAATGTGCGTATTGAGCATATTAAACATTCTAAGAGCAGAGAGAGCTTCCTAAAACGTGGGAAGGAAAATGACCAGAAAAAAAAAGAAGCCAAAGAGAAAGGGACCTGGGTTCAACTAAAGCGCCAGCCTGCTCCACCCAGAGAAGCACACTCTGTGAGAACCAATGGAAAGGAGCCTGAGCTACTGGAACCTATTCCCTATGAATTCATGGCATGATGGGTGTTAAAATAAACTAATCTGTGGTCTATTAAAAAAATAAAAAATAAAAAAATTTACTGAGTGCGCTCATGATTAGATTAGATAGTGAGTCTATGTTAAAAGGTGAAACAGACAGGATCCAAACTCTTGTAGATTTATATCATCTGAGGAAGACAGATACTGACCAAAGAATTACGAAAACAAATAAATAAGTAAATAAATAAAACAACTGTACTTTTACTATAGAAAAGGTGGTCTATATCTATATATACTGATTAGACCCCCGAATTAGTTCACACTGAGGTCTGGAAATCTTCAAAAGTGTTTTATAAGGGCTTTTGTAATATATCTGAAAAGGTTCACTACAGATTTTGTTTCTACCTCATGTTATAGCTTTTATCTCAAAAATAAGGTGAAGTTTGATATATGGACAGGATGAACAGGGAGGGAAAAGCGAAATACGATCATTTATTTCCTTGATGTTGACCAGACAGTCAAAATTGAATGGAAAATAAACTTCTAAGACTATCTCACTTTTGTTTTTGGCCATGTCACATAACATGCATTTCAAAAAAGAAAAATAGCAATAATAAGATAAGTATGAAAGAATTTTTATTTAAAATTGAGAACAGCAGCAAATGATTTTAAACTACCGTTCTGTAATTCCATGTTTTTTAAGGTAGGAAGCATGCTGGGCTTAAGTAGGATGTTTCCTGATTAATTGAAACTAAGCCATAACTTTCAAATATAAAATATTTGCCAATTTTGTTTGGGCTTCTTGGATGATATATCCTCCGCTCAGCGGTCATAATTCACTGTGATGTCTAGTAGATTTATTGAAAACCACATTTTTTTTCCCTCTGACCCTAAAAAAAAAAAAAAAAAACTCAGGAACAACATCTGCTGGAAAGAGAGATCATTTATCTCCGTAGGTTCTGGCCAACTTGGAACTCTAAGGACATCTACCCAATGGAGAAAAAGAAACAATACTTAATCCAAGGAGTACATTTAGGTTTTTGCCCCAAAGAAAAATGCTGGGGGGTGTGTGGTTGGAGAGGGAACAAAAATAATGAAGAGGGACCAGTAGTTAGCATAATGGCTGTGTCTCTGGACTCTCATGTAGTTGACCACGGTTCGAGTCCCAGACCCAGTGGCTTAAATTCACACGGAGAGTGTGTGCGTGTGTGCCCAAGATCCCGAGAGGAGAACAGAGGAGAAGGGATTGCGGCGTGGCCATCCCCCCTGGGGGATGATTTCTTGCTTTCTGTCTCTCTCAGTCTATCTGGTGAGCGCACGCACCCTATAGCAAAAATATCTCAAAATAAATCAATAAATAAGTAAATAAATAAATAATGGAAAGGAAAGATCCAAAGGAAGTAAAGCACTGTTCCTACAAGCTGGAGACCTTCAAGGTCAGAGCCTTGGTGAGCACGTGCCGAGTGTGGGGACAGCGGCTCCCTCTGGTGGAAGTCTTCTTGTTGAGGTCAGCTCTTGGCCTGCCTGTGATCTCCTGTCTGTTTTTTTATTTGATCCAAGCTCTGGAGAACTAATGGAGCCTGTTAAATCGGAACCTCCTTCCTCTTATCCCTGAATCCATGGATTTTGGCTTTTTAGTTTACTTATTTATTTTTTCAGGAAGAGAGAAAGATGAGAGAGACAGAGAGAGAGAGAGAGCCCCCAATAAAGTCTTCATACCACAATTCACCAGTGGCTCCAGCCAGCCAGGGTCACAGGCATGCACAGGGAAGAGAACTCAGGACCTGCCCATGCAGCTTCAGCATGCATTACCTCTGAGCCACAGTGGCTGGCCCTATTCTTGAGTCCATGGGACTCTTACTCCATCTGACCTCAGGGCTCCAGAAGCCATACACTTCGAACTGAAGCAGCCACAGTCCGTCACCCACATGGCTCCTTGGTGTCCCCATGTCCTCTGACTTCCTTCCTCATCTCGTCCCGGCCCCTGGGGATCTCCTGTGACTTGCTTTTGACCTAGAAAAATAACTGGGCAAAAAGCCAAGGGAGACCTACAGGTTGAGAAATACCAAGGAAGACATTTGACTAAGTGTACAGGGACCAAATTATGGCGGAATGTGCAAAACAGCAAAGGTGGGAGGAACAGATGCAAGAAGAAAAAGTTACTGCAGGTTCTGGACAGACAGAGTGATGCTTTAGGGAGAGTCTGGTGGTGTCCTCTATTCTCCTTTCAGGATTTTGGGCACGTAGCCACACACACTGGGCGTGAGTTTTAAGTCACCAGGTCCAGGACTCAAACTATGGCTGACTACGTGGAAGTCCAGTGACATAACCATGACAGCATCTGCTGGTCCCAATCTGAGGCATTTTTAGTAATACTTGTGGACTACAGAGAGTGAAAAACAGCAGTGTCTCTGCCGAAAGACCAGCTCGTCTTCCTCCATCGTTATAATACAGATGTAGATGTATTAAAATGTTGGGTTAATTCCCACTGAATCAGGCATTCTGATGCTCCAGGAAGAGAGGATATTTTATTTAATTCCTTGAAAGATGGTAAATGTCTGTCATACTTGAGTCTAATTACTGGAAGTATTTTATTGATCTTTTCATGCTACTTGAACGTGCATCGTCTATGAAAAGTACGGGGGGCTGGCAAGTGGCGTGGTGGTTAAAGGCGCTGGACTCCCACATGGCCGACCATGGTTCAAATCTCGGACCTGGTGGCTTGCTTTCTCACTTCCTCTCTCTCTCTCTCTCTCTCTCTCTCTCTCTCTCTCTCTCTCTGATCAAACTGAAAAATAATAATGATATAATAATAAATAAAGTTAAATAAAATAATTCTTAAAAAAAAAGAAGAGGATACTTAAAAAAAAAAAAAAAAGTACGGTAAATCTAAAGCTCTCATTGGTATCAACTCTGATTTAACAGAGAACTGGCATCGGTAGACCTGGGTTTGGGTGAGTGCTGGCAGCTTCAAGTTGTTTGACCTCAGGAGTGTTATCTTAAACATCTTTCTGAACCTCGATTGGTTTAGTGGGGTAACATGCAAGGGTTGCATTTAAACGTCTCCATTCAGATTCAGGTCCTATTTCTTCTCTGCTATATCATTTTGATCAAGTCACCAGCTTTTCCAGACCTCAGACTCTGCTTCTGTGACATGAGGGTGTGTACAAAGCCTGTCGTTACAGGGACACTGAGAAGTAGCTGAGATCGTTTATGTACTAGATGAATTTTAGCTGCATTGTTATTTTCGTTTGGTACACCCACCGTCTTTTTCTACTCTGTGAATGACATAAAAATGAAATGATATTAGGTACTAGAGACATCTTCCTTAATTATGCCATTCTTGGTGTAGTCTAATAATACTTGGACGCAATCTATCATTTGGATGACAAAGGGAGTCCATGTTGAATTTGTCATTTGAATGCACAAGTTCATTTTTTGTTTGC
Organism: Tupaia tana; assembly: GCA_026018925.1. NCBI lineage: Eukaryota > Metazoa > Chordata > Mammalia > Scandentia > Tupaiidae > Tupaia > Tupaia tana. The sequence continues at coordinate 10,900,698 of JAKSZU010000025.1, read as the reverse complement.
TTATTTTTAGTTATTTTTGTTTGTTTTTTTAGAATTATTTATTTAATTTTATTTATTCATTCATTTATTTTAATTTGATCAGATGCACGTGCACGCACGCACACACATACACACACACACACACACACACACACACACACACAGAGAGAGAGAGAGAGAGAGAGAGAGAGAGAGAGAGAGAGAAAGTGAGAAAGCAAGTCACCAGGTCCAGGACTTGAACCATGGTCAGACATGTGGAGGTGTCCATCACCTTAACCAGCATGCCACCTGCTGATCCCCTGTTTGCTTGTTCTTTGCTATGGGGTGCATGTGCTCACCAGAGAGAGATAGGCAGAGAGAGAGAGAGGGAAAGTGAGAAATCACTCCCTAAGGGAAATAGCCATGCTGTAATGCCTTCTCCTCCCATCTCCGCTTGGGATTTTGGGTATGCATGCACACATACATTTGGCATGATTTTCATGTTACCAGGTCCTGGACTTGAACTATGCAACCGACCATGTGGGATCCAGCACCTTAACCACCACACCACCTGGTTGGTCTACTACCCCCCACCCCGACACTTTCTAGTCTTAAGACACTTGTTGCAAAAATGCTCATTCGTGGTATTCGTTAAAATGTTCAAGAAACCTGTGTCTCTTTGTCATTTAGAATAAGGTTCAACTGTATGCAGTGGAAAATCCCGAAATAATAATGGTTTAAACCAAGTGGAAGTGTATTTCTCTCATATAGAAAAGGTCCACGGATAGGCCCTGTAGTCAGTAGCATTCCGGGGCCTTCTGTTTCTGCTCTGTGACTCTAACACATGTTTTCATCCTCAAGGTCACCTCCTGGTCCTGTCTCTGGGGTGCCAGCCATAAGACCAGAGTGGATGAAGAAATAGAGCTATAAGGACAAAATTAGACCCCAGCACACTGAACCTGACTCCTATCAGCACCCACGACTCAAGTCTCCATAAAAGTTATGCTTGTATCTTACTGGTTGACCAAATAAATGGCCATACCTAACTGAAAAGGAATATGGAAAATTCCGTTTTTCACTCAGCTAACAATGTGCCTAGATAAAATTTAGGAGCACCAATAAGGCAGGAGAGAAGGAATTTGCAGGCAGACGGCCAGCATTCTCTGCCACTCTTTCTAATAAATCTCAGAAATCCTGCTCAGGGTTGCATTAGGGAACCCTAGAGCTCTTCATGGACATCATAATGAAACGACATTTTGTTCAAATTGTGATTTTTAAATATTTATAAGAAAAAGAGACAAAGAGTTTGCTTCCTTAGAAACAGGATAGATGAAACGAGTTTCTAACCTGCTGGGTCTTAGCAAAGAACGTATTGAATGCTAATTGAATACAGTATTGAATTGAGTCTAGCTGCGAATAGAGGCAGGAATTAATTTAATGAGGTAGTGACTTACTGAGATGACTGTCTGGTCAGACACAGATAGCATCTCAGGGTGAATAAGACTCACACAGTAATGGCTGAAATAAAAACAGATTGGGCGCCAGCAGGTGGCATGGAGGTTAAGGCTCTGGATCCCACATGACTGACTCTTTGGTTCGACTCTTGGAGCCAGTGGCTTGAAAATCACACAGGGCATGTGTATGTGCATTCCCATAATCTTGAGAAAAGACTGGAGGAGAAGGGATTATGGCATGGCCATCCCCTTGGGGGTGATTTTTCACTTTCCTTCTCTCTCTCTCTGGTGAACACACATACCCTATATCAAAAATTAAAAAACAGATCTTCTCTTTCAGTTTTTCTCTGCTTATATAAGAAAAGAGAACATCAAAGAACTAGAGAGAAGGGGAACCAGCAGTTAGCGTAATGGCTATGTTGCTGGACTCCCACGTAGTTGACCGGGGTTCGTGTCCCAGACCCGGTGGCTTAAAACTCACGCCGGGCGCGTGTGCGTGTGTGCCCAAGATCCCGAGAGGAGAATGGAGGAGAAGGGATTGCGGCGTGACCATCCCCCCGGGGGGTGATTTCTCACTCTCCCTCTCTGTCTCTCTCTGTCTTTCTGGCGAGCGCATGCGCCCTATAGCAAAAACCTCTCCAAAAAAAAAAAAAAAAAAGATAAAACAAAGAAAAGAACTAGAGAGAAGGTACCTAATGGTATGTTCCAGAGATTTCTCCCTCTGACCTGCGCACAAACGGCCCTGGAGGGAAAATGCTCATAGCAGAGTCTGTGAGGGAGGCTGCTGTGGCCCCTCTTATCAAGTGGAGCTTTCCATGTTCTTGTGAACCCAGAAAAGATTATCCAAAGCAAATTTTATTTTTAAAAAATTGATATTTACTTTATTTACAAAATTTCAACATGTCTTGAGAGAGACAGTCATCCTTAGCAGGTTCCCTCATGTCTGGATGCATTTTCCCAGTCCTCCAGCTAATCAAGATTTTGGGTGAGTGCACATGTGTTGGTTCAGTTTGACTTAGGACCCAAACCAGTGGTTGGCCGTGTGGTTTCCAGCACTGCAGATCAGAATAAGGACTGCCTGGGCCATGAGGCTGGGCCATCATTTATTAAATTTATGTGTAAAAGCCATAGCTCTTCCTTAAGCTTTGAAATTCAACTTACTCCTTTTACTCTGATAATATATCTGCCCATCCCACCCTCCCCACGAAGGTAGAAGATGACATGGTCTCTCCTGAGTCACCCCATGGGGATATGCAACCTAAAATATTTAAGCTAAAAGACTATCCAACCTAAAAGACTAAGGTATAGGAATTTTTGTCATTTCTGAGCTTTCCTGGGGCCAGAATCTGGCAAGTAAGGATAAAGAGCTCTGTTTTTCTTTTTTTTTTCTTTTTTTTTGGAGAGGTTTTTGCTACAGGGCACGTGGGCTCGCCAGAAAGACAGAGAGAGACAGAGAGACAGAAAGCGAGAAATCACCCCCCGGGGGGATGGCCACACCGCAATCCAGATAGTCGTCATATGGCTTAGTTTCCTTCCATCTAGAGCAGTTCTTCGGTTTCTTCGGGTTCCATGATGCTGTTTTTGAAGAGTGCAAGTCAGCTGCTTTGTAGAACGTCTCCTCCTGTGGAGTTTTCTGATGCTTCCTGCGGTGTTGGCAGAAACACTGCGGAAGGCTGTTCTGGTCTCCCCAGGGCATCTTCCCAGGTGAGACACTGCGTGGAGACCCCGTACTGTTAATGCCAACTGAGATCATGGGTTAATGCGACAGGTTTTTACGTGCAAGGTGACTGATTATCCTTTGGTAATAAATATCTGGTGGGGAGATGATTTTCCCTTTTGTAATCAATTGTACATTGTGATTCTACTCTATAGATTTGGAAAAGAAGTTTTACTGTTTCTTGTTCCTTTCTCCAAATCTACTCCTTCCCTACCCACTGGGTTACTTTCATTTCTGTCCTGGTCTCTCCTGTGAGATCTTGGCTGACACAGGCCTGGAACCCGGTCCACACTGGTCTACACAGAGTGTTGACGGGGAAGGAGGAACCCACGCTTGTGGTCACTCTACCATCTCCTCCATTCCCAGAACTCAACCTAGACACTACATAAAGTGTGCTTCATTGAGAGTTTTAGTGGTTGCCAAGACAAGTTACATAAAACAGAAAACAAGAGGATATTTCCTTTCAAATTTATGATATTTTTGAAAGCTTCTTCTGAACGGCTTAATCAATACCTTTGTTACAAGAAACATTAAGGCAACGAATTCTCCAGACCTTACCTACGCTTCTTCTGTTACATGGAAAACCTAGTTGCTGCATGAGAGAGTTTAAGGCTATTAAACTTAACAAAAGATATTACTGCTATGGTTAAAATTTAATATGAAGTCCTTGATATTTCATATTTAGCAAAAGCTCAAGGCACTTTTATTTGTAGTCATTTTTTTCCAGACAAGTTGGGAAAAATTTTCTCCTCCTAAAAAACTCTTTTCTTTTTCTTTTCTTTTTTTTTTTCGAGAGGATTTTGCTATGGGTGCGTGTGCTCGCCAGAAAGACAGAGAGAGACAGAGAGACAGAAAGAGAGAAAATCACTCCCCAGGGGGGATGGCCACGCTGCAATCCCTTCTCTTCCATTCTTCTCTTGGGATCTTGGGCACGCACACACACGCACCCGGCGTGAGTTTAAGACACCAGGTCCGGGACTCGAACCGTTGTCGACTACATGGAAGTTCAGCAACATAGCCATTATGCTGACTGCTGGCCCCCTAAAAAAACACTCTTAATATTAGCATCAATGAATAATTATAGTGATAGGAAACATTTTACTCTGACCCACCAGAAATCACATTGCTTCTAGTTTTTCTCTATAGATTAGATAGTGGGAAAATATGAAGAGCAAAACATGTCTTTTTTTTTTTTCCTTTTGAATGTCTTTTTCCATAACACATTAGGTACGATGTTCAGGGAATGTATGTGAGAAATGAGATGCCATTTTTCCATAGGTGTGAACAAGAGGAGTCACGCGCTTACTGAAACGTCCACCCAAAATCTGATCCATTGAATACTTCCTCCTAAATCACAAGAGAAAAAGCTAAGCTCACATTCTTTTTGTTTCATTTGAGATTGTTTTCTGCCATTGGAAAGTCGATAGGGGGAACCAGTAGTTAGCTGGTCGCGGACTCCCACGTAGTCGACCGCAGTTCGCGTCCTGGACCTGGTGACTTAAAACTCACGCCGGGCGTGTGTGCGTGCGTACCCAAGATCCAGAGAGGAGAATGGAGGAGAAGGAATTGCGGTGTGGCCATCCCCCCTGGGGGGTGATTTCTCGCTTTCTGTCTCTCTGTCTCTCTCTGTCTGGCGAGCGCATGCACCCTATAGCAAAAACCTCTCCAAAAAAAAAGAAAAAAAGGAAAGTCAATAGGGAGGTTTTAGTTTTTTTATTTATTGGCATTTATTTCTTTAAGGCAGTGCGTCTTAGCAATACTGGCACTCGTGAGTATTCAAATAGTGAATTCCTTGGGTTGCATACCATGAAGAAGCCTGAAGAACTTGGCAGGTATTCAAAGGCTGGAGATGGAACAAGTGCAGGGTAAAATTGATCTGGCTTGCAGCTTCTCGGCAAAGGACTGTCTCCTTTTGTCGCAGCCTTCAAGACTGAGCCCTCTTGTTTTGAACACTGAGAAGTTTGGAAAGCCCTGACAAATGCCCAGAAAAATCTATCAAGCAAGGTCAAGGGACCTGCTTCCTCCCTTCCAGGCCGTGTGCACAAACAGGGAGGCTGTTTGCCCCCTCCTGAGCTGTTGCTTTATTTCCTCACAGTGCATTTGACTGTCTGCGTCTCTGACTCAGACCTCTCTGAGCTCCTGTTGCTGCGGGGGATATAATGGCTTGTTCTGTTATCCTGGAATGCCCTTGCGCGGAGGAAATTAGAAGCGGGGGAGCTCAGTGGATTTTCCCATCATGCGTTTCTCACTGGCTTGTTCTGGCTCTTACTCTCCCTACCGTGTTAGAGGAAGCAGTCACCCCACGTTGCAGGCTACTGGCTCGTCTGACGAATCCTGTAGGTGCGTTTAATGCATATGGAAGAGCACTTAGAGAACAGGTAGCATCGTGAAGGATAAAAATGTCTCATTTTTCTGAAAAAAGTTTTGGAAAAATAAGATATGCCGTGTAAGGTTGTTTTTTTTTTTTTTTTTTTTTTTTAATTTTTTCTAGATAGCCAAAACAGCTTAAACATCAAACGGTCTTGTTAACGTTGAAAAGCACAGTGGTTTAGATGCAGACTCTGAGGTAGGTTGTATTTAAGTCCTGACTATTATTTCTAGCTTTGTAATTTGGGACACTTAACTTCGCTTCTTTTGACTCAGTATCCTTAGCTGTAAGTAGAATAATAATAGATATCTTGGGGGACCAGCAGTTGGCGTAATGGCTGTGTCGCTGGACTCCCATGTAGTCCACCACAGTTCAAATCCTGGAACTGGTGGCTTAAACTCACGTTGGGCATGTGTGCGTGCGTGCCCAAGATCCCGAGAGGAGAATGGAGGAGAACGGATTGTGGTGTGACCATCCCCCCTGGGAGATGATTTCTCGCTTTCTGTCTCTCTGTCTCTCTCTGTCTTTCTGGGGAGCGCATGCACCCTACAGCAAAAAACCTCTCCAAAAAAAAGACATCTCACATGATAGGATTAAATAAGTTTAAATGAGTTAAGAATGTGTAAAACATTTTGAACAATGCCAAAAATGCATGCTAAGAGTCATAAAAAGTGATTGCTATTAATTCATAGATGAAGAGCCTACTTGTTTTCCTTCATGGAGTAATTGAGCATTGCATACTCAGTCTCTTCGTGCACAGAGAAATAATATGATCCTTTCTTCAGGGAGTGCTACACGGATTCTGATAAGGAAACGAGAGCTAATACTGTTTAATGAGTAGGTGTCTTGAATGTTACCGGCAAATCCCTTCAATAAATCTGTGAGAGAGAGGTTTCTTTTTTTTTCTTTCTTTGGAGAGATTTTCGCTATAGGGCGTGTGCGCTCACCAGATAGACAGAGAGAGAGACATAGAGACAGAAAGTGAGAAATCACCCCCCAGGGGGGTTGGTCACTCCACAATCCTTTCTCCTCCATTCTCCTCTTGGGATCTTGGGCACACACACACACGTGCCCGGTGTGAGTTTTAAGCCACCGGGTCCGGGATGCGAACCACGGTCGACTACGTGGGAGTCCAGCAACATAGCCATTACGCTAACTGTTGGTTCCCAAGAGAGAGAGGTTTCTTTATGAGCACCTTAAGAGGATGAAAGTACTGGCCCAACTTGGCAGTTGGAAGGTTTGAGATGCTCCTTCAAGGCTGTGTGACTTCAGAGCTAGTGCGCTTAGACCCCTCACCACACTGCCCGGGGATTAGGACTCCTTGTCCCTGTACAAGTGGTTCTCAGGCTTGAGTGTGCCTCACCTGAAGGGTTTGTTAGAGCAGATTTCTGGCCTCCGCCTCGGAAGTTGAGATACTGCAGTTCTTGGGGTGGAGGGTGGAGGCCGAGAACTCGCACTCTATGTAGCTAGGTGACCCGGGCTGAGGCTGCTGGTTCAGATTGCACTTTGAGAACCACCATCCTCACTAAGTGACTCAAGTCTTTTACTTTCTTTTCTTTCTTTTTTTCCCCCTTTCCTTCCTTTTTTTTCTCTTCTTTCTTTTTTCTTTTTTGGCTTAGAATCAGTTATTTTTTAAAATTTTCTTTATTTAACTTTATTTATTCATTCATTTATTTATTTCAATTTTACCAGAGAAGGATAGAGTGAGTGATAGAGAGAAAACCACCAGGTCCAGGACTTGAACTACAGTTGGCCACATGGAAGTCCAGCACCCTTAACCACCAAGCCACCTGCCAGCCCCGGAATCAGTTATTTTTATCTTTTACTCTTTTGCTTTTGTTATAGGGTGCATGCATTCACCAGAGAAAGAGAGAGAGAGAGAGAGAGAGAGAGAGAGAGAGAGAGAGAGAGAGAGGGAGGACTCTCTCCCTGGGTGGAGGGCTTCACCGCAATCTCTGTCTTCCAGTCTCTGGATTTGGGCACACAGGCACACGTGCCCTGTGTGTTTTTCAAACTGCTGGGTCCAGGACTCAAATGGTGCAGTTGCCCATGTGGGATTCAACACCCTAACCTCCATGCCACCTGCTGGCCTGACTCTGGTTTATTTCTAGTAGCATTTCTGGCTTTTATATTTTTTTCCTGTCTCTTTATTATCATCTGCCACTTGAAACTATCTTTATGTTCTTTTGTTTTGAAACACTATTTATTACATATACGTTCAGTCATTTAAAAACCCTTTGTAGCCCCGCTCCTGTGGTTTTGAGTTTGTGGATTTTATGGTAATAAGAGCTGTTCAGATTCTTTCCCATTGTTACTGAGTTCCCTAGCATACCTGATTCATGAACACGACACTGACTGTTGCCTATTTTTATTTAAGCACAGCTAAAATTTTGAGTGACTATGCCTGATAAATTCTAAAAATTTCCATAATAAGCCACTTCTCTCTCCGCAATGATGAGGGTCTTATGCCCTTCGGAAACTGCTTTATAATAGGCCTGAGCAATGTATAGCAGCACACTCTGACTTGGGTTCTTAGTTTCCTCAACTTAGGATTCTAGTAGGACTTGACATTGTGTGTTTTTTTTTTTGAGAGGTTTTTGCTATGGGGCGTGTATGCTGGCCAGAAAGACAGAGACAGAGAAACAGAAAGCGAGAAATCACCCCAGAGGGGATGGCCACACCGCAATCCCTTCTCCTCCATTCTCCTCTCGGGATCTTGGGCACACACGCACATGCGCCCGGCGTGAGTTTTAAGCCACCGGGTCCGGGACTCGAACTGCGGTCGACTACATGGGAGTCCAGCGACATAGCCATTACGCCATCCGCGGGTCCCAAATGACCTTTAAGGTCTGAGTCTCTCTCTTAGATTCTTGGACCACTTAGGAGACAGTGGTCCTCAGAAAGACATTGAATATTCCAATAAACTCATCTATGGGGACCAAAACTAATTTTTATTTGGACAAATTAAATTGGGAAATGAATGTTATTGTATAACCTTATAGAATGATGTAGGATGTTGAACTCTGGCCTAACAGAGATAAAAGTTCTTTTTATTTATTTATTTATTTTTAAATCATTAAAAAGATGTTACAAAACAATCTGTATGGGACCAGCAGTTGGCGTAGTGGCTATGTGGCTGGACCCCCATGTAGTCGACTGCAGTTCGAGTCCTGGACCCGGTGGCTTAAACTCACGCCAGGCGTGTGTGCGTGCGTGCCCAAGATCCCGAGAGGAGAATGGAGGAGAAGGGATTGTGGCGTGGCCATCCCCCCTGGGGGTTGATTTCTTGCTTTCTATCTCTTTATCTCTCTCGTCTTTCTGGTGAGCGCACACACCCTGTAGCAAAAACCTCTAAAAAAAAGAAAAAAACCAGTCCGTATGGAAGACTTATCTTTATCTTTGAATCATCTTAGCTTTTTGGAGACTAATTCCATTTTAAGGCAAATACATTAATACAAATACCTGAGAAATGAGAGTCTATAAGGAATGAGAAGAAGGTGAGATGGTGTAACTTCCTAGTATTGTTTATTTTTGAGATGATTCTTAATTAAGTCTTGCAGAGCCTTGCTGAGAAATTTTATTTCCGTCCTCAGCCTTACTCCCAGCAGGAACTCACCAGCTTCAGTGCTTTGTAAGGCTGACTGAAGAGCCTGGCAACCTCAGAACTGAGAGAGCAGGGGTCAGTAGGGTCTTTGTGCACGTAATCAAGAACATAAAGGGACCAGCAGTTAGCGTAATGGCTATGTTGCTGGACTCCCATGTAGTCGACCATGGTTCGAGTCCTGGACCCGGTGGCTTAAACTCACACCGGGCGTGTGTGCGTGCGTGCCCAAGATCCCGAGAGGGAGAACAGAGGAGAAGGGATTGCGGCATGGCCATCCCCCCGGGGCAGGGGTGATTTCTCTCTTTCTGTCTCTCTGTCTCTCTCTGTCTTTCCGGCAAGTGGTGCGCTCATATAGCAAAAACCTCTCCAAAAAAAAAAAAAAAAAGAAGACAAAGAAGGTCCCTGGTATTTTATGATTAAAAAACATTTACAGATGCATAGAACTAGGTAACTATAGATGAAATAAGCCCATCATCAAAATGATAAAAAACAGATTATAATAAACTCTGTACATTTATTTTGGAGACATCAATGTGCAAAGGTGGGCGTTTTGAATGTAGCTATCACTCAAGGTGGAATTAGTAACAATTCATCTGGGGGAGGCCAGTAGGTGGCATGCTGGTTAAGGTGCTGGACTCCCACATGACCGAACGTGGTTTGAGTCCCAGACCCGGCGGCTTGAAAATCATGCCGGCTGTGCTTGTATGAGTGCCTAAAAATCCGAGGAGGAGGACAGAGAAGGGATTACGGCATGGCCATCCCCCCCTGGGGGGGGAGTGATTTCTTACTCTCTGTCTCTCCTCGAGGAGGGCACAGTCCCTATGGCAAAAATAAATAAAAATAAAATAAAATAATAATAATAATAATAATAATTTTGCCTCATGAAAAGATTATTTTGCCCCATGTTATTGGTTCATGGCGGCGGTCTATATAACTTTATAAGAACAGCCTTGATCTAATATTTAGTATAAGATATGCCCTTTTCTGCTAGAATGCACCCGTGAAATTTATAAATGTTTCACCCACTTAAACAAATTTGATTTCTTATCCATCAGTTCTTGCTGTGTGACTATGTAGCTACAAAATATTAATATTCTACATCAATGGAACTCTTTTTTTCCCCTAAAGGAATATAAAACTATTTATTGACCACTGTTCACCAGTATTGACAATAAAGTAAACAAGATAGAGCTGGGTAACATTCTGATTACTGCAGAGTTATTGGTTTTCCTTGCTTCTGCTGAACCAGTAACCCAAATATGCATGATAGTTTAGATCACAGATTTGTTCACTCCGTTTTTTTTTTTTTTTTTTTTTTTTTTTTTTTTTTTTTTTTTGAGAGGTTTTTGCTACAGGGCACGTGCACTTGCCAGAAAAACAGAGAGAGGGACCAGCAGTTAGCGTAATGGCTATGTTGCTGGTCTCCCATGTAGTCGACCGCGGTTCACGTCCCAGACCCGGTGGCTTAAACTCACACCGGGCGCGTGTGCGTGCGTGCCCAAGATCCCGAGAAGGGATTGCGGCATGGTGATTTCTCGCTTTCTGTCTCTCCATCTCTGTCTGTCTGGCGAGTGCACGCAACCTATAGCAAAAACCTCTCCAAAAAAAAAGAAAAACAGAGAGAGACAGAAAGCAAGAAATCACCCCTCAGGGGGATGGCCACGCTGCAATCCCTTCTCCTGCATTCTCTGGGATCTTGGGCACGGACACACAGGCAACTGGCGTGAGTTTAAGCCACTGGGTCTGGGACTCGAACTGCAGTCAACCTCACGGGAGTCCAGCGACATAGCCATTACAACAACTGCTGGTCCCAAATTTGTTCATTCATTTATGCCAGCAAGTCCTCAACTGCAAATGTCTTTAACCATCTGATTCAATAGGATTTCAACTTTTTGTAAAGGAAAAGTTCACTAGAGGGTTCAAATGCCCTCTTCATTTTAAGTCTTTCTTAACTAAACACTGGGATTCGTCTGTTTTTGTCATCTGGGAGTGGAGCTTGCTAGGAACCGATCAATTTCTCCTTTCAGGAATTCTGCAAATAAACTGTTCAACTTACATGACGGCAAATAAAAATTGATATGGTTGCTTTTAACTTATCCAATTTAGACCACCCAGTTACAAAATCATTATTGAATTCAAAAGGTTATGGCTTCAGGAAAACTTTCAATTTAATTCAGAGGAGCTTATTTCTTATTCTGAGGTATCTCAGACACATGAGCTTATACACAGTTTTTGTTTGGTGAAGGTTTCCAAAACAGAAAGCCATTTATGTATTATCTTATGTACACACACAAAGATGAAAAACAAAGACCCCAGACTGGTACTGAGGCAGGTGAGTTAAACACAAGTTCATGACGATGAAACATTTCCCCAACATTTAGAAAACCTGTTCTCAAATGCAGAGAATAAAATACCATGCATGACATTTTTTTCCAATAAAGAAGCAACTACAGAAAACTTTTATTTGCTCAAAGTAACCAGTGCTATTGGGGTGCAACCTCCACCCCAACTCCCCAATACTACTTTCAAAACAAACATATCAAACTTGAGTTTTCCATTAGAATGCAGTTATTTCTGCACACCAGTAAATAAAAATCCAAGAACATTTATATATATATATATGTATATTGCAAACAATTATTGAATTATTGAGCTTCATCTTCTGGACAAGAATGCCAAGTTAATCTCTCTTCATAAAAAGCAATTACAAGGGGGGAACCAGGAGTTAGCGTAATGGCTATGTTGCTGGACTCCCACGTAGTCGACCGCGGTTCGCATCCCGGACCCGGTGGCTTAAAACTCACGCCGGTCGCGTGTGCGTGCGTGCCCAAGATCCTGAGAGGAGAATGGAGGACAAGGGATTGTGGCGTGACCATCCCCCCTGGGGGGTGATTTCTCGCTTTCTGTCTCTATGTCTCTGTCTGTCTGGTGAGCGCACATGCCCTATAGCGAAAACCTCTCCAAAAAAAAAAAAAAAAAAGCAATTACAAGGGGACCAGCAGGTGGCATGGTGATTAAGGCACTGGACACTCCCACGTGGCTGGCCATGGTTTGAGTCCTGGACACGGTGGCTTGCTTTCTGACTTTCCTTCTTTCTCTGTTCTCTCTGGTCAAATTAAAATAAATGAATAAATAAATAATAATTGTTTTATAAAAGCAATTACAATTTGAGGACACTTCATATTTGCTTCTTTTGCCAGTACCAAGTCTGCCTCATCTGAATCTTTCCATTTAATGAGAAGCATCCACTCCCCACTGCTGTCTGTGGCTCCAATTATTTGTCCAGGATCCAGACCTCCGGCAAAGCCTCTTCACTTATCAGCAGCATCTCTCTTCTTTGATTTGCTATCATCAGATTCACTGTCAGATAACGATGTTCTCTTTGTACCATCTTTTTCTTTACCAGCTTTTTGAGAATTGAGAAGTGCTTCAATGAACTCTGGACAATCTAAATTTTCTTCTGGTTCCCAGCGTCTGTAAATCCCTTCCACTTCAGGAAGTCTTCCATCTTCCCATTCATGATGCGTTGGTCCAGTGCTTTTTCCACCACAAATTCTTCCGGCTTTGCCTCTTCAACTTTTTTACTCTTTCCATTCTGTTTCTTACCCATGTGGTTTTATTGGAGGCCATTTTTATTTTTTCTTCTTTTTTTGGAGAGGTTTTTGCTATAAGCCACGTGTGCTTGCCAGAAAGACAGAGACAGAGAGATAGGAAGCGAGAAATCACCCCCCAGGGGGCATGGCCACATCACAATTCCTTCTCCTCTTGGGATCTTGGGCACGCACGCACACGCGCCCGGCGTGTTAAGCACCTGGTCCGGGACTCGAACCATGGTCGACTATGTGGGAGTCCAGCGACATAGCCGTTACGCTAACTGCTGGTCCTTCAAAGCCATTTTTTTACTGCAGACTTGAGTTCACTGCTCAGAGCTGCTTGGGGTCGCGGGTCTGCAGCGTCTCCTCAATGGAACTCTTGAAAGTCTAGGTACATCTTTATCTCCTCATATTTTACACTTTGTTTTATGAAAGTTTAATATAAACTTGTAATTTTAACCAAAAACACTGAAAAAGCAGGTCTAACCTGATTGTATGATAGAGTATCTGGCATGCAAAGCCTCTTGTTCATCTCATTTATAGCTACTTCAAGTATCTCGTTCTACTTAAGACCTGTCATTAAGGATCCTCTCTGTGGGACCCTAATACCCACACACACTAATTCTCTTTTTAATCAAAACCCCCCTCAAAGGTATCCAGGTCCCCAGCCCTGGGACCCGTAAATGTGACCTTGTTTGGAAATAAGAGTCTTTGCTGATGTAATCAAGATGAGGTTTTTAGCTAGATTATAGTAGGCCCTAAATCCAGTATGATTCGTATATCTGATAAGAAGAAATTTGTACAAGAAAATCTGTCAATATTTGGAAGCTAAGTAACTCGCTCTAACTAAACAAACTACTTCTAAAAATTCAGAGAGGAAGTCTTAAGGAAATCAAACATGTACTGAACTGAATGAAAATAGAAACGCAGCATATCAAAACCTGTGGACACTGGGACCAGCAGTTGGTGTAATGGCTCCATCACTGGACTCCCATGTAGTCGACCACAGTTCGAGCCCTAGACCTGGTGGCATAAACTCATGCTGGGCGCGTGTGCGTGCGTGCCCAAGATCCCGAGAGGAGAATGGGAGAGAAGGGATTGTGGCGTGGCCATTCCTCCTGGGGGGTGATTTCTCACTTTCTGTCTCTCTGTCTTTTTGGCGAGCACACGCACCCTATAGCAAAAAGCTCTCAAAAAAATTTTTTTGACAACTTAGATTAAATGGATTTATTCCTTAATAAACGCAAACTGGAACAACTCTCATAGTATGAAATTATTTGAACAGCCGTATGACTATTAAATAAGCTGAAATAGTAATTTGAAAACTCCCCCAAAAGGAATGTGCGGGCCCAGATAATTTCTCCAAAGAATTCGAATGATGTAAAGAATTAATCCAAACTCTGTACCATCTTTTTCAGAAAGGAGAAGACAAGCAACACCTCTCAATGCATTTTATGAAGCTAGTATTACCCTGATACTAAAAACAGGCAAAGACAGTACAAAATTAAAAAAAAACCAAAAAACAAAACAAAAAAAACCATAGACAATGTTCCTGATGAATATAGAAACAAAATCCTTAACAAAATATTAGTAAATCAAATTTATTGGTCTATAAAAAATTATACTTCATAGTCATGGATGTTTATATTAGGAATACAATAAAGAATTCAGAAGTCCAATGAAAAGTTTTGTTTTTCAAAAAGATTTGAACATGGAAAGTTATAGAACAGAGTGTGAGGTTATGGGAAAGTTTTGCATTTACGTATTTTCTTTCTTTCAACATGGAATGTGCTCAGTAGTATATAAAATACATCATGCTATTTAATTGTTATGTAAGCTGTATGCAACTAAGACTATAATCCATGATGTTGATTTTATTTTTCTCTTACTAGTTTTACCTTAGGCAAAGTTATAACCATTTTCGTACGAATTTTTTTTCACGAAAAGAAATATATTTAAAATATTGCTTTAGAAAGGAATACCTAAAATCACTGCTTTACTTTATAATAATATACACATTTAAGAAAAATTTCTTTGGGACCAGAAGATGGCATAGTGGTTATGTGGCTGGATTCCCACATGGCCAACCATGGTTCAAGACCTGGACTGGCAACTTGACACTCATGCTGGTTGCATATGTGTGCATGCCCAAAATCCTGAGAGGAGAATGGAATAGGGATTGTAGCATGCTGATCCCTTGGGGTTGATTTTTCACTTTCTGTCTCTCTGTCTTTCTGGTGAGTGCACATTCCGTGCACCAAAAATCTCTCTCTTCAAAAACAGAAAAAAATTCGTCATACATTATTGCCTTTACAAATATCACTTTAGTTGAACATTGAGTAAGTGATCAAACACTGTCAATTTCTAAAGGCCCTTCAATCAGAACAGTCTTTTTCTACTTCCCCTTTGAATCAAGTTATGAAAATGAAAGGACACACAATATATTATTACCCAATATGAAACCTATAAATCTCCAGGAATTTAGTTTTAATATTCTTCAGAGAAAGTCTTCTTGAGATGGAGATCAAAGCAGGATTGCAGCTGCTGATTATTCTGTGCCAGTAGCAAGCACTGGCTGTGTGACTGTATCAGTATATTTCTAGAAGTTTCCATGTGCCGTGTGGTCAGGTTCCCTAGAGTACATTTCAACAGTTAGACTAGGCAAAGATGCAGCTCGCAACTGAATATCATCCATTTTCAGTTGTAGAAAGTATAAACAAGAATAGAATAACCAAAATAACAGAAGCAACAACAAATTGCTTTAATTAAATCTTTAAAGTGACATCCCGTTTCTAATTAATCTGGAGATGAGTATAAGATTAGAAGGCAAGAACCTACAAGAGTCCATTGTCTGGCTCACAACCACTTCGTATAACGTATTTGCATTCATATTCACAGGACGACTGTGTTTTTTTATTTTTATGAAGACCCAGTAACAAGCACATTTTCATGTTACCATGAAAGATTTGGATTCATTTTTCCTTGCATAAAAGCAACCTACTGTATAGAGCTTATTAATTTATTCTCAACTGAAGTATAAATTATTGAGTGAATCTTGATTTGCCAGAGAAATCGAATCTGAAGACGATATCTCAACAGGGAGTATTTACTAATTCCTATGAAGGCCTTATACATGTCTATCTGGCCTCTGAAAGATTCGAAGAGGAAACTAACAGCATTTCTGACTTATTAAGGAACAAAAATAACCCCTAAACTTTAGAGCAAAAGTTGCATTTTAAGATATCTTTAGTGTTGGTTTACCTCTGGTTACCTCACAAGAATCCAATTTCTGGCTCATATGTCTACTTTCAGATGTTGATTCATCCCATCTATTTCTTGGCCTTCTTATGCAAGAAATAAACATCTTTCATGTATTCCAGGATTTTTAGAATCATGGGTTCATTTGCTCGTTCTCTTCATATTTACAAAGACTTTTTCTGGAAAATGATTTCATGAGAATCTTGGAAAATAAGTCAGGCAGATGAGAAAACATATATCAATAACAGATTAGAAAGATTTAACATATGAAGTGATACCAAGAATTAGTAAGGATGTGGAAGAAAATGAGCCATGCGGTGGCTGAAATGTAAATTGTTCTGACCACACTGGAGAGCAATTAGGGAAAGGTCTTTAAAGGTGAGGGTGCCCACGCCTGGCCATCTCGTTATTCTACTTCTCCATCCTAGAAAACCAAGGCATTGCTGCATAGAGAAATTCCTTGTGCAAATTTGTAATAAAAGAATAATTCACTAAACAGTGAGTAAATACATAATCCATGTTTTGTTCAAACAAGTACTATGCAAGCTTTATAATGAATGGTCCAGATGTACATGTGTAAACATGTTTAATTTAAAAAATACAATACTGAATTGAAAATAAAAAAAAGTTGCAGGGGCCAGCTTCATGGTGTGCTGGTAAAGAGAAGCTGGATTGGGGCTGGCAGGTGGTGTAGTGGTTAAGGGCACTGGACACTCCCATATGGCTAACCGCAGTTCAAGTCCCGGACCTGGAGGCATGCTTTCTGTCCCTTTTTGGTCAAATTAAAATAAATGAACTAATTAAATTAAATAATTCTTTTTCTTGGGGGGGGGGAGAAGTTTTTGCTATAGGGCACATATGCTTGCCAGAAGACAGAGAGAGACAGAGAGACAGAAAGTGAGAAATCACTCTCCAGAGGGGATGGACACGCCGCAATCCCTTCTCCTCCATTCTCCTCTCGGGGTCTTGGGCATGCATGCACATGCACCCAGCATGAGTTTAAGCCACCGGGTCCAGGACTCAAACAGCGGTCGACTGCATGGGAGTCCAGCAACACAGCCTTTATACCAACTACTGGTCCCTAAATAAATAATTCTTTAAAAAAAAAAAAAAAAAAGAAAGAGAAGCTGGATCTTACATGAGACCATGGTTTGCATCCCTGCCCTGATCAGCCTGAAACACACGAAGCGTGCATGTGAGAGCTGGAGGACTGGAGGAAAGGGATCAGGATGTGACTGTGGAGGGTGCCCTTAACTCGATTACTCACACCTTTGCATGTGCATTCTCTATCATGAATAAAGAAAAAGTTTGCAAAGCAGTCTTACAGCATAACACACTTATGAACACTTTTTAAATGGTACTATTTCTATATTCTACATTTATGCATGTGCATTCTCTGTCATGAATAAAGAAAAAGTTTGCAAAGCAATCTTACAGCATAACACACTTATGAACACTTTTTAAATGGTACTATTTCTATATTCTACATTTATGCATGTGCATTCTCTGTCATGAATAAAGAAAAAGTTTGCAAAGCAGTCTTACAGCATAACACACTTACGAATACTTTTTAAATGGTACTATTTATATATTCTACATTTATGCACAAAAACATCTATGAAAAATAATCCGTATCAGCCTTAAAATAGTGGTTCTCTCTGGGGAGGAAGATTAGGAAAATAGATGTACCCGTAACAGCTCGTTGTTTTTAAAGAGAACAAAGTGAGAATTGAAGCAAAGAAAACAAAATATTAACGTGTAGTTAATCTTGGTCCTTTAACATAGTCACAACCATAAGTATCTTTCACTTTGTTTTCTGTGCTTTTTATATGTTTAAGTGGTTTCAGAGTTAAAGGGAAAAAAATCCCTACTCAAAGGGCTCAATATATCAGGTGACTGTAACTCATAGTGGTAAAACTGACGCAGGAGAATTGAAGGGGTTTTCTCTTAAACTGGCCAAGAGGTAGCTAGAATTCATTTGTCAACCAATGCACTTTGAAAACAGAACAAGATCAATCGCTATTCCCATGTGAACTTAATCTATTCTAATATAATCTTTAAAAAAAATTGAGAAGTTAACTTCTCCAATATTCATATTTCCTCAGTAATAAAAAATAATGATAATATTGCATAACATTTAATAAGCACATTATATTCAGGTTCTGCTGAATGTTTATGTATTTTCTCAGCTAATTCTCACAATGCCTCTAAGAAGCATTGTTATAATCCACATCTAAAGGTGAGCTATGTCCCGTCCCTCTTCACATTGTAAAGTTAGTATATTGCTAGCAAGATTGAACATTATAATCATTTACAAGAACAACAAATTAGTAAGCGAATAAATGAACCATTAAGAATAATGGAAACAATCCTTTCACTATTCCTCCACTCTCATTTTATAGAGAACCACTCACCAAGTTGCTTCCACTATAGCTTGAAAATTAAGGAAAATTAAGTTTTTATATTTACTTAACAGATATTGTACGATTCCCTTTGAATATTCAATTGAACATTTTTTTGGTTTGTTTCGACCATTAAGAACTAGTTTTTCTGGGGGCTAGCAGGTGACGTAGTGGTTAAGGCACTGGACTACCGTGTGGTCAACTATGGTTCGAGTCCTGGACCCGGTGGCTTGAAACTCACACTGGGTGTATGTGCATGTGTGCCCAAATCCCGAGAGGAGAATACAGGAGAAGAGATTACATTGTGACCATCCTCCTCGGGGTGTGATTTCTTGCTTTCTGTCTCTCTGTCTCTCCAGCAAGTGCATGTGCCCTATAGCAAAAATCTCTAAGAAAAAACAAAGAAACCCAAACACTAGTTTTTCTGAATATGTAAACATAAGTTCATATTAATAGGCAGTTGTCTGAATAGAAAAGACATGATTTCCTTCCAGCTCAAAAAAAATTTTGTCCATATAGCTAGATTGATTAGACACTAATTCTAGTTTTGAGAAACACTAATCATTTTATTAAGAAATGGAAAATTGCTCAAAGAAGCATTCAGAAGATTTTCAAATTGAGTAATTGTGTAGGTAGAGTTTTGATATAATAGAACCAAAACAGAAAGATTGCTTAAAATATTCTTTTTTTTTTTTTTGAGAGGTTTTTCGCTATAGGGCGCGTGCGCTCGCCAGACAGAGAGAGAGAGACATAGAGACAGAAAGCGAGAAATCACCCCCCGGGGGGATGGTCACGCCGCAATCCCTTCTTCTCCATTCTCTTCTTGGGATCTTGGGCACGCACGCACATGCGCCCGGCGTGAGTTTTAAGCCACCGGGTCCGGGACGCGAACCGCTGTCGACTATGTGGGAGTCCAGCGACATAGCCATTACGCTAACTGCTGGTTCCCCTTAAAATATTCTTGAAGCATGTTTATTTCTCTCAGAAATAAGATAAAGTCAATAAGGTTGGAATGGGGTTTTGTACTAGATGGACTAGTTATGACTCGAGTTATTTGGGAAGAGGCGTAATCGATGTTCTAATTAATTAATAGTTTGCTGAGCCAGCATACGCTTGAATAAATAGTTACGGTTATAAGTAACTTAATGGCAGGGGTGTGTTCTGAGAATGTATTGCTTGGTGATTTGGTCACTGCGTAAACATCATAGAGTGGACTTGCACAAACCTAAAAGGCTCTGGGCCACCAGGTATAACCTGCGTGCTCCTTGCGAGGTCACATTGTGTATGTCATTGGCCAAAATGTCATGATGCAGTACATGACTGTAGTATTATATTAGTCAGTTACCCAACTATTCTTTCATTTTTAGAGATTTTGCTATAGGGAATGTGCACTTGCCAGAGACAGTGAGACAGAGACATTAAGAGGGAAAGTGAGAAATCACTGCCCAGGGAGATGGTCACACTGCATTCCCTTCTCCTCCATTCTCCTCCTGGGATCTTAAGCACACACACATACACATACACACACACACACACACACACACACCCGGCATGAGTTTCAAGGCACGATCTGGGACTTGAACCACAGCTGGCCAAGTGGGAGTCCAGCAACATAATCACCATGCCATCTGCTGGGCCCAGTGGAACTATTCTTTACAAAAAGGATTTCACTTTGCCCTAATAACATCGCAACGTGGGTAGTGTTATGCGTGTTTTGCTGATGAGGAAACTGAGAACATGAAGGTTGTGTGAACAGCTCAAGTTGTGTAGCTTGAGAACAGCAGTCATGATATAATCTAGAATTGGATTTGAACCCATGCTCTTCAAGTGTCTGCTGTACTGCCTCCCTCAGGATATCCAGAGAACCCGTGGGAAAGCCTCCAGAACTGATTTCAGAAAAAGCAGGTGGTTGTTGTTGGTGTTTTTTTTTTTTTTTTTTTGAGAAGTTTTTGCTATAGGGCGCGTGCGCTCGCCAGAAAGACAGAGAGAGAGACAGAGAGACAGAAAGCAAGAAATCATCCCCCAGGGGGGATGGCCACGCCGCAATCCCTTCTCCTCCACTCTCCTCTCGGGATCTTGGGCACGCACGCACACGCGCCCAGCTTGAGCTTAAGCCACTGGGTCTGGGACTTGAACCGCGGTTGACTACATGGAAGTCCAGCGATATAGCCATTACGCCAACTGCTGGTCCCGCAGGTAGA
Source organism: Tupaia tana (assembly GCA_026018925.1). Classification (NCBI taxonomy): domain Eukaryota; kingdom Metazoa; phylum Chordata; class Mammalia; order Scandentia; family Tupaiidae; genus Tupaia; species Tupaia tana. Next base: position 10,880,143 of record JAKSZU010000025.1, on the reverse strand, counting down.
TCTGGGCTCTGACACCTGTAACTCTGTTTTAATGCAGGCTGAGAACATGTTGCACTGTTTTTTATGAGACACAGTCAAAATTAAGTATGGTAACCTAAGAATAAGAAAAAAAATTATTTACCATGGAAGATATACTAGGGAACTATGAATTTTCCCCCTTGTTAATCCATAAAAAGATGAGAAGTATAGCAATATGAGCTATTATCCAGACAGAAAAGAGACTGCAGGACAGTGGATGAAGGAGGATTCAGAATACTGTGCTTTGCAGACACATGGCAAAAAATTAGACCATGCTGATGATGAAAGGAAAGGACATTTCAAAATCTATACCCATCGCCGAGTGATCAAAAGCATGATTACTTTGGTGTTCTCAATTCTATACACATTCTTTAATAATCAAATCATGCCAGGCACCTGTTTCATTACCTGATAATAGCTTTTTCAGAAATTATAAGTATTTAGCTCTGCTTTAGGGCATACGCAGAGTCACAGAAATGGCAATACAATAAGCATAAATCCATGAGAGTTTTTCCTACTTTTCCATAAAACTCACTTTAATGCAGCCTTATTTCCTTCTGTTCTTTATTCAAGATAGAGAACACCATGATGGTGACCTGGCACTTGAGACTGGCTATTGGGTGAGTGTCAGGGTTTTCATGAATTGAACTGTGAAACTGACAAATCTTTTTTTTTTTTTTTTTTTAGATATTTTTGCTATAGGGCACGTGCATTCACCAGAGAGACAGAGAGAGAGACAAAGAGATAGAAAGCGAGAAATCAACCCCCTGGGGGGATGGCCACGCCACAATCCCTTCTCCTCCATTCTCCTCTCAGGATCTTGGGCATGCACGCACACGCGCCCGGCGGCGTGAGTTTAAGCCACCAGGCCCGGGACTCTAACCGCAGTTGACTACGTGGGAGTCTAGCGACATAGACATTATGCCAATGGCTGGTCCTGAAACTGTCAAATCAGTGTGAATCCTATAATTCTTCTTCCAGGTTGGAAGGCTAATCTGGGGCCAAAGTTTAAAACCGAAACCACCATGCTGTTTGAGCTATGAAAAGACCCTGCAGAGTGAGTAACCGCGTTACCCACGAGGAAGGTGCAGACCCTCGGATAACGTGTAAGGCCACGCCACCAGCTACTGGTGCGGAATTGCGACTGAAGTCCAGCTGTCCTAACTTCTAGGTCATTTCCACCTGCTGCGTATGGTCCCTGACCAAGGATCTCACTTCATGAAGTTGCGAAATAGATGTCTATACAGTCTAGCTTTATGTCTTATATGTTTTCTCTTCTTTTTCTTTCTTTGTTTCCTTTTTAAAATTGCTTATTTGCGCTAGGAAAAGTGCACTTTCCAGAGACAGAGAAAGAGAGAGAGTGGGAGAAAACGAGACGTCACCATCTTGGGGGATGGCTACGCCGAATCTGCTCTCCATTCACCTCTAAGGATTTTGGGCATGCATGTATGAGCACCTGATGTTTCAAGCCAGCAGGTCCAGGACTCAAACTGCATAGCCAGCCACATGGGATACAGCTTCCTTAATCACCATGCCACTTGGCTGGTCCTAGGGAAAATGTTTTCAACCACCAGATTCATGGTTCTACATAGATAGAGGCCCTAGGGAATACTTCCACGTTAAAAAAATTCCTTGAAGCTTGGTAATTGCCCCTATTACTCTTTAAAAAATTATTTAACTTTATTTATTTATTTATTTTAATTCTGACTAGAGAGGGACACAGCAAGAGAGCGACAGAGGGAGAGAGAGAGAGAGAGAGAGAGAGAGAGAGCGAGAAAGGTTGGGGACATGAACTGCAGTTGGCCATATGAGAGTCCAGCACCCTTAGCCACCACGCCACCTGCCGGCCCCTGTCCTTATTACACTTTAAAAGTCCTTTCTCCCATGGAAGAACAGAACACCCATTCATAGATCTTAGAATTTAGGACATTCAATGCAAAGGTTTTCGTTTCATTTTTTAAAACTTTTGGCTGTGCTATGAGATGTGGTGAGAGTTTGAGGTGGAGGGTGAAAGGAGGGCCAGAGCTAGCCAGGGAATAGCTGAATATTTAACTTTACTGCTAGGAACATTTTTTTCTTCTTGTCCTCTATCAGTTGTCATTACCGTCTTAACCATCATTGTCATTTTTTAAAAATCGAAACTATCTCATACTTTATGCTTACTGTAGCCAAACGCTAAACTCAGAGCCTTTGCATGCATTATCTCATTTAATATTATTAATCAGTGATTCCCAGTGTGAAGTTTAGCAAACTGAGCCTCAGATGACTTTTAGCAATTTGATCAAGAATCTCCTCGCTGGCAATCAAGCTAGGATTCTAACGGAAGTATCTGGATGTCTAGAACTCATGATCTCTCTACAACCCATTATGCTGTAAACAAGGACCTGATCTCTGAAGAGTGCAAACCAAGCTTGAAAGTGGTCCGGACCATGTTATGAGAAAAGGGGCTCGAGCTTGGGCACAGGAGGCCTATGACAAAGAGCTTTCTGGTTCACACAGTCAAATGTAAGAAAGTCGATTTCTCTGAACATCTCTGCAGCCACGTCCTGCAGGTGGGGTGGGAAGTCTCAGATAATTGGGCTGAAGATCAGAGATAGGATTGTTGGCTAGCAGGGAACATGGATGAAAATTAGGAGTCAACAGAAAGCCAGTTCGCTGGGATTTCTGCTATCGACAGATGTTCACGCAGGTATCCCAGGGCGGAGTCCACTCTGAATACCATCAACGCAGGCATGGAGGCAGCAGACGCATTCCAGAACTTTTCCGCATCCAACTGTGCTGCCAGGTGCGCCCATTGGATTGGGACCTGGGAAGGGTTAACAGTACAGATACAGCCTGACCAGTGTGGGCTATGTGAGAGTCCTAGCAGAGGGATACAGACTTCGCTGTCCTCCTGGAGTAGTAGCAGTAGGCACTAGTATCAGTGTTTGTTTGTTTGTTTGTTTGTTTATTTGTTTTGTTTTTTGAGAGATTATTTGCTACAGGGCACGCGTGCTCACTGGAGACGCAGAGAGAGACAGAGACACAGAAAGTGAGAAATCACCCCATCCCCCAGGGGGATGGCCATGCCACAATTCCTTCTCTTCCATTCTCCTCTCAGGATCTTGGGGACATACACACACACACACACACACACACACACACACATGTGCGTGGTGTGAGTTTGAAGCTGCTGGCTCCGGGATTCAAACCACGGTCGACTATGTGGGAGTCCAGCGATGCCATCTGCTGGTCCCAAGTGGTTTTTAATTCTACAGAATTGTTTTTGTCTCAGTCCAAATTTAATTTACATATATACGTAAAATACTGGTGTATGATACCTACTTCCGGAAAAGGAACGGTGGTGGAGTTGCATCCTTGCTGCGTTCAGACCCTGGCTGAAGACAGGTGTACATGTTCAGGCTCAGGGCAGGGACAGGAAGGGCCAGGATCTTCCAGAAAAGAAAAAAACATGGGCAAGTGAGAATAGGATGGTAAAGGGACACGCTTGAAGTGATAAATGTCACCGTGAGACGTAGCAGGGCAGCTTTTGCACTGTTACTGCTGGTAGAAGGTACACACTGCTCAACTTGAGTATCAGGAGTAATGATACTCACGGTGCGGTCTCCAGACCAATAGCCTCAGAAGCAGCTGGGAACTTGGAAATGAACGCTCTTGGGACTTACTGAATGACAACCTTCCAGGTGACCGTGATTAACTGACCTGCAGCCTCCATACTTAGTAGTTGGAACATTTAAATAAGCATCCATAGGCATTCAATTCAGTAGTAGTATTCTTTTTTTTTTGGAGAGATTTTTGCTATAGGGAGCGTGCGCTTGCCAGACAGACAGAGAGAGACATAGAGACAGAAAGCGAGAAATCACCCCCAGGGGGAATGGCCACGCCACAATCCCTTCTCCTCCATTCTCCTCTTGGGATCTTGGGCACGCACACACGCCCGGCGTGAGTTTTAAGCCACTGGGTCTGGGACGCGAACCGCGGTCAACTACGTGGGAGTCCAGCGACATAGCCATTACGCTAACTGCTGGTTCCCAGTACTAGTATTCTTGTTACACAGAAGAGAGATCCGGGAAATGTCAAGTTAATGATAAGTCTTATGTTCAAGATCACACAACTAGTAAATGAGAAAAGTGAGATTAAAATTAATTGTTATATGTCCCTAGTAGCCATACTCCCTGCTGTTTCCAGATAATTTTAAGTATTAACTGACCGTTTTTTTTTTGTTTTTTTTTTGTTTGTTTTGTTTTCTTTGGGGCACATGTGCTTGCCGGAGAGAGAGAGAGAAAGAGAGAGAAAGCACCTCCCGGGGGGATTGGCCATGCCCTGGCTTCTTTGGCCTTGCTAATTACTGTTTATCTTCATGCTTGCAAAGAACTGAGACTGGTCATTCCTCCCTGTGTACTCAGAATAGAAACCGCTTAATCCTGTGACTGATGCCCTGATAAAATTACATCTCTTCTGAGTCTGTCAAAACAATGAAGAACTTGCTTTGACTTACTGTTATGTACACTTGATAAGAAATATTTTAGCATTACTGCTTCATTGTTGATTTTGCCATTCATTGTTCTAACCCTAAATAGCTACTCAATAGGCACAATTTGTAGGTTTAACAAGGAAGAAAGTTGATGTTTTATTTATTTTTAAATTTTTTTATATTTCATTGTAATTTCTTTTATACTTTTAATCGCCAA